>CM051240.1:180944327-182144327 GCA_027917425.1 Gastrophryne carolinensis
AACCCCCCAGTGCGCTGATTTCTAACTACCCCCCGTGCAACAGCCCCCTGCCTGGACCTTCACTTCTCACCAGATGCCTGTATATGGACCTTTAGAAGAAGTGGTTGAGTGCCCCTGACCTAGGGAGTCATATGTCTTTGCATGAGCCGAATACTCCTCAGCGGCCTTGTTCACCACCAAATGCAAGTACATTTGACTGAGCCCCATCAAATTAATTTTCTTGAAGAACACCTTATGATCCAACAGCTTCATTTCCAGCCACCTCTGCATTGGTAGCATTATCAGAACTCTCAATAAGATGATCATTAGAGTCCCCAGCATCCTCTGTTGCTGCAGGTGTAGAGGAATCTGTTATATCTAGGGCAGACTGACTAGTTGTTTCCTCTTGAAGTTGTTGAGGAACAAATGTTGAAGCATATATATTCAAATCACTGTCAAGTGGAAGATCGGTGTTCCAGTCACTGAAAAACTCATCCAGCTCTCAGTCATCCTCACTCAGATTTGCCTCCTCCAGCGAAGTAGTATCTTCCTGGGTCACAGGTAAAGGTTCCCTTCGTCTTAACCACATAGACCATCTCGAATTTGGCTTGCGCTGAGCCATTCTGGGTTCGGAAAGTATGTTCCTCACCGATTCTGTCATGGGATTATGTAGATTTGTGATCCTCACCGATCTGCTAACTTGTGTTTTCCACGAAGGTCACGATTTCTTAAAAGGACTCTATGCTTCGGTTGCAGGTCATGAATCTTCGCCTTTTGTGAAGATTCTGATTGTACCTTCCTCTAGCAGCAGCTTCAGTCTGCTCATAGGCCTGTTTAAGGTTCTCTCCACATAGCTTGTATGGGACTGTACGAGAGTATCATCAGCAATAACACCAAAAGCTAAGTCAACTGTAAGCCGGGCATCCCTACCAAACATTAGTAGGTACGCTGGGTATCCCCTTGAGGATGATATGGAGTTGTAAGACTTTTTTGGACCCCCAGCAAAGTAATGTCCTTGGTCAGAGTGTATTCTTCTTAGCAGACTATAATGCACAAAGAACTTTTCATCACTATCTTTCTCATCTCTTCCATTCCGGGGCACCACCAGTAGCATGCATGGGGACTGCAAGACAGAAAAATACTAGCTTCTCTCAGCTTATAAAGGGCAGGCTGTGGCAGGATCTCTTCGGTTCTTTTCTTGGGTCTCTTTTTCTTATTTATCTATGTAGTGTATTGTACACAGGCCTGTCTTCAGCCCCATTAGGGGCTCTCACTTCCACCTGAGCCTGGCTGTTAGGAGAAGGCTTCTGCCATTCTCTCTCTGCCTGAGGTGAGCTAGTGTGCTGCCAGCCAATCAGGCTGGCCATGACTGTGCATCACCAGTTGCCGGGCAGACTTCAGGCCAGGCAGCATGTGTCTCTGTGACCAGACACAGTGCTCGTGCCTTGTTCTTGGTTGTCTGGCAACCACCGAGCGCTCGAGGGGTGGCAGTGAGGTGGCCCACCTGGCATTATACCTGGTGTGACCATGTGACAGGTACCTTTAGACCCTATTACTTACTTCATATATTAACAAATATTGAGATGCTGACTGTGCATTATTATCCTTGCAGCTAAGGCTGCTGACATCACCAATGACGTCATTAATGACATCAGGTGAGCTTTTTGTGCTGTTGCTAGGGTTTTTAACCCTGTCTTGTGTGCAGATCCTCTGTTTGTTTGTTCAACCCTGATGAAGGGGCGCGCGCCGCCCCGAAACGCCACATATTGCTTATTTGGACTGTATCATTCGCTAGATCAAGATTGCATGGATTATATGACCTTGATTCAATATACTTTATTTGCAAATGGAGTGCTGGCTTCTCATTTGATTTCAGTTCTTTTCTTGCAATCACAAGGGACAGTGAAGATTTCTATTTACAGAGTTTAGTTGTAGGATTACCATCTTACCTTAAGGATTCAACGCAAGTGATAAACACATGCGAGAATGGTGATTGGACGGGAACTACTTTTCTCGCTACGGCTGATGTTTCATCGCTATATACAGTGATACCCCATGACAAAGGTATTTTAGCGGTCCGACCTTTCCTCACCATGAAGTCCACTTTACCATTGGAACAAATAGATTTCATTCTACAGTGCCTTACATTCGCACTTAAACACAACTACTTTTGGTTTGCGGATAATTTCTACCTACAGGTCACGGGAGTTGCTATGGGGGCAAAATTTGCCCCAAGCATGGCGAACCTGTATGTAGGCTGGTGGGAAGCTCAATTCATTGACCAAATAGATAGGCCGCACCTGGCACTTTGGAGACGTTATATAGATGACGTTCTCTGTGTGTGGAGGGGTACTGAAATGGAACTACAGACCTTTTTTGCTGAAGTAAATGGGGATTCTTTTAATCTGAATTTTTCAATGGAGTGCAGTGAAACGTCGATCAGTTTTTTAGATTTGACCATAAATCGAATTGAAACTAAATTAATTGTCTCTACATTCTTTAAGCCCACTGACCGCAATGGGTATGTCCCATCAAGCAGATGTCATCACCCTAAATGGTTAGAAGCTATACCTAAGGGGCAGTTCATGCGCCTTCGGAGAAATTGCACCAATCTAGAAACTTATGATACCCAATCGGCAGTGTTAGCTAATAGATTTATAGAAAAGGGTTTTAACTCACAAATCATTTTTGATCAACAAAGATTGGCGAGAGAAAGAGAAAGAACTTCTTTATTAGTACAAAATGGAGCATTAGTACAAAATGGAGCAAGACAACAGGACTCTACACATGATCTATCCTTTATCATGGATTTCAGCATGCACCATAAAGAAGTAAAAAAACGACTTTTTAAACATTGGCACATATTAAAAGATGATATAACACTTGGACCCATTTTACCTGACAACCCATGGGTGATTTATCGTAAGGCCCTGAACCTGAAAGATCTTCTTACTTGCAGTTACGTTGACCCTCCCAAGAAGTTATCCATTACTAAGACCCCATTTTTGGGATTTTACAAGTGTGGACCCTGTATGGGATGCAAAACTTGCCTGTAAGTGGAAAAACCTAAAATAGAGTTTGTCATGGCTAGTACGGGTAAGATCTATAAAATTAAGAGCTTTATTACATGTCATACACAACGTGTAGTCTATTTGATATGGTGTCCATGTCAATTATTTTATGTGGGACGAACCCTCGAGAGCTACGGGTATGGATAAGAGAGCATGTATACAATATTAGAAGGGGTCTTGAGACCCATAGCTTGTCCGCACATTTCAAATCCGCCCATGGCAGTGATCCCAAGTATATGTCTTTTATAGGGATCGACCATGTGGAAAAACATTGGCGGGGATCTAACCTAACCTGTGAGATCTCTAGACGTGAGAGCAAATGGATTTTTACCCTTAATACTCTCACACCATTTGGATTGAATGTGGAGTTTGATTTGAACTGTTTTATCGATAATGCTTAATCTTTATCAGCCCTTAGAGTCAAGTTTTTATTTTTCATGTTTGTGTGTACCAATCTTGCATAGTTTTTTTGCAATTGGATTTTTGTAACTTATGAATTAATGAAATTATTTTAAGAGGTTTTTTAAAATTCTGTGACAAATTGTATGTGTATGGGGGAATCTCTCCTTTTCTATTCCAATATGGCCATGTGTCCGGATTTATTAATTGTCCTTTATAAAACAAAGAATAATGCTTTAGAGTGGATGGATAATTGCCCAGTTTTTATGTTTGAGTTATTTATTACTTTTAAATGTATTCTTCCTTATATCTAAAAAATATTATTGCAGATATTAATCATAAAGCATATTAATTTTTATCTACTTTTGTTTAATTTTTATAAGGATGGCTATAATTATTGCCATAATCCATTTTAAACGCCTGTTTTTAAATGCCGTATTTTTCGCCCTATAAGACGCACTTATTTT
The DNA here is from genome assembly GCA_027917425.1 of Gastrophryne carolinensis. NCBI lineage: Eukaryota > Metazoa > Chordata > Amphibia > Anura > Microhylidae > Gastrophryne > Gastrophryne carolinensis. Next base: position 180,948,244 of record CM051240.1, read on the forward strand.
TCCCCAAAAGTGGGGGGAAAATGTCCGTGCGCGGAAAATGTAAAAAAAATATGAAAAAAATAAAAAACTCACCCGTTCCCGGCGCTCCCGCGTTGTCTGCCACACTGCGAGAGGCCAGAGGAGCGGCGGGGGCTCTGTCCCGGCCCCGCCGCTGCGATCGCTGTCTTTTCAGGCAGCGATGACAGCGGCGGGGCCAGATACAGAGCCCCTGCCGCTCCTCCATCTGCTGCCTCTTCCGGGCTCAGAGCACACGCGAGCACGAAGGTCCGGGCAGTGGGTGGGCGTGGCCTGCACCGGTGCAGGCCACGGCCATCCGCTGCCCAGACCTTCGTGCTCGCATGTGCCCAGGAACAGCAGATGGAGGAGCAGCAGGGGCTCTGTCTCTGGCCCCGCCGCTGTCATCGCTGCCTGAAAAGACAGCGATCGCAGCGGCGGGGCCGGGACAGAGCCAGCTCGTGAATGGGGTGGGCGTGGCCTGTGCCGACGCTGCTGCACAGGCCACGCCCACCCCATTCACGGAGCCGGCCGCTCAGCGCAGCGGTGTCAGCGGACAGGTGAGTTTAACTTTTTTTTTTTATATACATGGTGCCTGCCTATACTAATGGGGGGAGGGGGGTGGGAATGGGGGGAGAGGGGCCACACAGCCTATTCTAATGGGGGGAGGGGGATGCCACACAGCCTATACTAATGGGGGGAGGGGGATGCCACACAGCCTATACTAATGGGGGGAGGGGGATGCCACACAGCCTATACTAATGGGGGGAGGGGGATGCCACACAGCCTATGGGAATGGGGAGAGGGGGATGCCACACAGCCTATGGGAATGGGGGGAGGGGGGCCACACAGCCTATGGGAATGGGGAGAGAGGGATGCCACACAGCCTATGGGAATGGGGAGAGGGGGATGCCACACAGCCTATGGGAATGGGGGGAGAGGAATGCCACACAGCCTATGGGAATGGGGAGAGGGGGATGCCACACAGCCTATGGGAATGGGGAGAGGGGGATGCCACACAGCCTATGGGAATGGGGAGAGAGGGATGCCACACAGCCTATGGGAATGGGGAGAGAGGGATGCCACACAGCCTATGGGAATGGGGAGAGGGGGATGCCACACAGCCTATGGGAATGGGGAGAGGGGGATGCCACACAGCCTATGGGAATGGGGGGAGGGGGATGCCACACAGCCTATGGGAATGGGGAGAGGGGGATGCCACACAGCCTATGGGAATGGGGAGAGGGGGATGCCACACAGCCTATGGGAATGGGGAGAGGGGAATGCCACACAGCCTATGGGAATGGGGGGAGGGGGATGCCACACAGCCTATGGGAATGGGGGGAGGGGGAAGCCACACAGCCTATGGGAATGGGGGGAGGGGGATGCCACACAGCCTATGGGAATGGGGGGAGGGGGATGCCACACAGCCTATGGGAATGGGGAGAGGGGAATGCCACACAGCCTATGCTAATGGGGGGAGGGGGATGCCACACAGCCTATACTAATGGGGGGAGGGGGATGCCACACAGCCTATACTAATGGGGAGAGGGGGATGCCACACAGCCTATGCTAATGGGGGGAGGGGGATGCCACACAGCCTATGCTAATGGGGGGAGGGGGATGCCACACTGCCTATGGGAATGGGGAGAGAGGGATGCCACACAGCCTATACTAATGGGGGAGAGGGGGATGCCACACAGCCAATGGGTATATGGGGAATGGGAGGGGGGATGCCACACTGGGTATACGGGAAATAGGATGGGGGCATCCCACACGGCCTATGGGAATGGGATAGGGGAATGCCACACTGTCTGTAATGGTGCGTTTTTGGTTTAAAACATTTTTTACTTATTTTCTTCCCCCAAATCCTAGATGCGTCTTATGGGCAGGTGCATCTTATAGGGCGAAAAATACGGTAATCTTTTGGCGGTTGGGTTCATATGAATGACAGGAGCAGGCTCTGTCCGAAGATAGATGAAATTTGATGGAGTTTGCCGAGCCTTGCAGTTTCCGTGTATCAGCTGTTCACACGGAAACTGCCGAGGTCACACGAAGGGCTGGATTTTACGTTACTAGCCCTTCGTGTATTCAGAGGGACATAGCAGCCTATCATGTTGCTCATATTTTGTTCCGCCCTCTGACAACTATTTTGTTCTTCTGTCTATTACTTTTCTTGAGCTGTCATTGGCTAAAAGTTTAGACGCAATACTGCTTGTCTCATGCCGCGCCCCTTGACAACGAGCATAGCTTTTCGCGTTCGTCTGTTTGCCAGTGGCGATTGGCTGACTATTTTAATTAGCTGCTTGTTTTCAATACAAATAGAGGATCCATTTTTGCGCCCCCTTGGCTTTTGAAAAAGTTGCACTGTTTGGCAACGAAACGCGTTAGGTAGAAGGACGGCGCTTAGCACGAGGAAGGACCCATGTTTGCAGCATCCATCTTGTCATCTCTGCGCACGGCCGTAGTGGAGGTGGAAAAGGAGGGATTACCTGGAATCTGATTGTTGATACGCTCTGATACCTTTTGGATTTTGTATGTGCATTTTAATTATTAAATTGATATGATTAAATGACAGAGTTGCACTAGGTCTTTTTCTGTGCTCTCTTCTCCCGATTCATGCACTGGAGCCATATGCCTTCCTATGGGAATAACTTATCATAAGTGATTATTGATTTGGCAAGCAGACGGCTAGACCAATCCAGTGGAAATTTCTTTAAGGCATACATATAACATAAAGCTGGTAAGCGGATACCCATAAGGTGGTGGGCACGTGTGTGAATTGAACCAACTTTAGATGTGCATGGACTGTGGCATAACCTTTGGAACTTTCTTTGGATGTGCTGAAAATTGTACTTCATATTGCTCTGTGCTGCAAATATATATATATATATATATATTGACTATAGGGTCGATTCTAAATGCAAAAGTTAATTGATTTCGGATTGGGAATCGGAAGTTTGGGTGGGTGTTAGTCATTTTTTCCTTTTTTTTTGGCCATTTCCGACTTGCGCGAACGTTCGAACGAATTCGTATATGCTCTATTACGATCATCGGAAGTTTTACTAACAAAATCTGAAGTTTTACAACCAAATCGGAAATGTTCCCAACCAAATTGTAATTTTTCCGTTCGTTCCTAAAACTTCCGTTAATTGGATGTGTTTCCATGTGATTCAGAGAGCTGATTCCCACCCTAAAAATCCGTTTAATTGAAAATCCACTTCCGACACCTTTGAGGACTCGGATTTGCTATTGTAGAACATGTTTTGTGGCTATGTGGAGGAGTCTGCGCGCCTTCAGCTCCAATGAACTGCATGTATCAGCATGGCCGAGGCCATAAATTGTATAGCAATGCATACCTGAATCAATACATTTCATGTATGCCTTATAAAAGCATTTTAATGTGGACCTTAATTAGTCCTTTGCATGTAAACCTTTATTTTGCCACACATCCATATAATTGCGATTTATTTTTAAACTTATGTCCTTTCTTATTTTTTTTTTTGGATTGTTGTTGTACTTGAATCTTAATTTGTTTTCGGATTTATTGTTGTAGTTGGCAACCTTTGCTTTGTGTAATTATTTTATCTTATCTTTGGTCAGATGCATCACACTTACTGAGGAGAGGAGAGTGGGATAAAGTGCAGGGTGCGGGTTACAGCTGTGTTTTGCTCAGAGACAGCAGAGCTGGGGGCCTTGAAAGGTCAGAAATCCCAGAATGCAGAGCAACACAGTCACAAGGCCCTTTCTGTTTGCAGGCTGCCTTATATTACCTGACCCGCCATCTTGGCTGTTTCAAGGCTCATAACATGCAGAAGATGCTGGGTGTTTTAAAAATTTGGAGAGCAATCTGTATGTACAGGGTGTGGGTAACAACACCAAAAATTTAAAGTTGTACCATTTGAAACCAAAAATTTTAATTAAAAAACCCAAGTAAAAAATGCCAGTTCAAAATTAAAAAAAAAAATGTATGATTTACTTTTAGAAATACATTCATTAATGGTTGGTTACCACAAAACGAATGAAGTAAAGAAAAAGCAGAAATTATGATTCGCCTGAGCGCACAGTGGTTTGGGTCAGTTTTAGGGGTGAGACATGGAAGATGTAAGAAAGTGCAAAGTGATTTAGCTAAGCATTGTAGAAGAAGTGAGTGAGCCAAATATGTAGGCAGCACTTTAATGAGTTAAGTTTGTAGTGTGCAGGCACAAGATCATAAGGATTTTCGTCCGGGCAAAAAAGGAAAAAGGGCAAAATCCAAAACCGACTTTGAAACCTGAGAAATGAAACGGAAAAGTCAGGATGGAAACTGACATTCAACTGATTCACTAACTGCCATACGAACGGACGGAAAACTTACACATGGTTTGAAATGCATTATAGAATCGCTCGAATGTTCATACGAAATCGGAAAATTTACACCAAAAAACACAGATCGGAAAAAATACTAACGTTTTTGGTGTTTCTCTGAATCGACCCTTATGTCTGGACTTTTTTCTTTTACTTACAGTGCTGACCGGGAAGGGGGCTTCAACTCCATCTGCCTCCCAGCCCCTAACCAGTTGTCCGACTGGGTCTGAGCCCTGTGGATCAGGACCACTCTGCAGCAGGGTACCTGATCTCTGGCCCTTGCATGGGGGCTCCGCTGTGTTTCTCCCACTGAGCCTCGGCCCCTCTACCCCCTGGGTCATCTACCCCCATGACTCCATAACACCCTGTAAGAGACGCAGTCTGCCTTCCTCATGGCTGCTGGGTGGGGTCTGAGCTAGGTGGCTGGGCTCCCTGGTGTCAGTGTGTTTGTGATTACAAACGCTCTGAATTAGCTCTGATCACCACGGCTGCCAGCATTTGGAGGGAGGCCACCGGCCATGCGGCCTGCCTATTGGCTCACACAGGAAGGAGGCGGGCTGGTTGTACCTGCAACGCTGGTGGGGGCGTGGCTTCAGCACAGTGGAGGACGGTAGGAGGTGGCGGACAGCCGCATTTACAAGGTCCATGGCTCTGCCCTCCTTTTCCTCACTAACAGGCCGAGGTAGCGTCAACTTGTGCGGTGCCTGAAGGTCTCTGCTGCATCCCCAGATCATCACTTGGCAGCTCCTGCACTGTCTCCCTGTCCCCCTGGGTTGAGTATCGGATCCAGCGTGGCTTCCGCCCCACAGTTTTCACTGGTCAGGTAGAGCTCCCTCTGGGGGCAAAGCCTTTTGACTTGTACTGAATCCTTTAGGAATCTGACATTATTCTTGTTGTTGCAGGGTGGGGGTCCAACAGCTGCTTCGTTCTTGGCCAGTGGGTTGATCTCAGCTGTAGGGAGGTTGCTTTTCCAGTAGTGTAGGCAGGTGTGACCAGTAGTCGATAGGCAGGAAAGTCTGGGGACCAGTGCACCAGCTGTATTGCTTAGCAGTTAGAGCAGCGATTTTACAATGTCGGAGGCATCAGAGGCACCGGGGTTTCATATTTTAATGCAGAGTGGTGCCGCATGTCTCATGTGCCAAGCTCGTCTGACCTCGAACGAGGGGCCCCTGTGTGCTTGGTGCACTACTATCCTGCGCCGCCTTACACAGCAAGTTCCGCGCCTCAGTTGGATCATCCAGTTTTGGGATACCCACTTTGGAGGGCTGCCAGGTCCAGGGTCTAGAGTCCCAGGGTCCACCCATGGATGGGGTTCCTACTTGGATGTGATGGACAGGGTGGCTCGGTTGGAGAGCATGGTCAGTGGCCTTCGTCAGCAGGGACATCCCGAGACTCTGCCCACCCAGGTGGGAAGGCTACGGCCAAGCGTAGTCATATTCAGATGGAATCCTCTGAGGATTCTAGCTCCTACGTCGAGAACCTATTTAGTAGTTTAGGACCTAGCTCTGGTCGGTTGAAGGGGGATGAAGCAGCAGAGGAGGTGTTTGTGACATGGATGTTCGCGTTCCTCTGCACATCGTTTGAACTCGATGCCCAGCGATCCCTGAATTGGTGGCTGGACCAGCAGTCACTGGTAGTGGGTTGGTCTTTCCTGATGGTCTGGTGGGTCATACTAACCCCAAACTCTAGTCTGAGGAATTGGGTGGTGTTTTGGACAACCAGACAGTTCAGAGTCTCTGGGTTGGAACTGTATGTGTGGAACTGGTCTACTGGTTTTCAGTCATTGGTCTGCCCAGCTCCGGGGCCTTCCGGTCAGGACAATTCCATGGCTGTGGCCTACATTAATGATCAAGGGGGGAACCAGGAGCTGGCAGGCATTCCAGGAAGTGAGTCACGTCATGAGTTGGGCAGAATTCACATTCCGTGCATCTCGGCGGTTCCCATTCTGGGGGTTCACATTCCAATTATTTGAGCAGGGACCAGGGGGAATGGTTCACCAGGACATGCTGCAAGCCCTCTGTGACCAGTGGGGAGTGCTGGAGGTGGACCTATTAGCATCTCAGCACAATTGAAAGGTCTAGAGTTTCGTGTCCAGGGTGCAAGACCCCCTGGCCGCGGCCGTCGACGCACTGGCCGCTCCCTGGTCAGGTCACAGCCTGCTCTATGCATTCCCACCACTGAAACTTCTGGGTCTCATGGTAAATAAGGTCAACTGCGTGCAGATTCAGATCAGATCATCTTGATCCTCCCACACTAGCCCAGAAGGGTATGGTTCACGGATCCGGTCAGCCTGGCAGTGGAGCTCCTGTGGCGACTCTCCAACTGCCCAGATGTTCTGCAACAGGGTCCTCTGTGGCACCCCAATTCTCCAGTGCTGGCTTTAGCGGCTTGGCAGTTGAGACCATATTAGAGAAGAGGGATTTGTCTGCCACGGTAATTCGGACCTTGATTTGAGCACAGAGACAGTCATCCTCTAGAATTCACTACAGGATTAAGGGGCACTCCCGTAGGAGGTCCTCCAGCAAGGCTTGCAGGGATTTGTCTGCCACGGTAATTCGGACCTTGATTTGAGCACAGAGACAGTCATCCTCTAGAATTCACTACAGGATTAAGGGGCACTCCCGTAGGAGGTCCTCCAGCAAGGCTTGCACGCTGGCCTACAGCCCAGCACCCTTAAGGGCCAGGGCCTTGTCCATTTTTTTTCCAGTGGACAATCGCAGAGCATAGGTTAATCCACACTTTCATGCAGGGTGCTGCGCATGTTTGGCCTCTGCGCCGATACTCCTGGGATCTCAATCTGGTCCTATTAACACTTCAGGGGTCCCCCTCTGAACCCATGGTAGAGGCTTCCCTTACGATGTTCATGCTGAAGGTGGCTTTTCTTGTAGAGGTCACCTTCATCCGGCTGATTTCGGAGCTGGCACCCCTTTTGATCAGATCACCCCTTTTGGTGCTGCATGAAGACAAGGCGGTTTTTCATGTGAAGCAGAATTTGATTTTTTTTGCCCAAGGTGGTCTCTCCCTTCCTTATTAATCAGGAGATAGTGCTACCCTCCTTGTGCCATAGAAACATAGAAGGTTGACGGCAGAAGGAGACCATACGGTCCATCTAGTCTGCCCTTATGACTACTCCCCACTCACCAAAAGGAGCGACTCCTGCATTCCGTCAATGTGGTCAGGGCATTAAAGTATTACTTGGCTGCTACTCGAGAGGTACGTAAGATGGATGTCTTGTTCGTGGCCCCAGAAGGACCAAGGAGGGTCTACTCTTGATGTATCAGGTAGGTGGTCATAAAAGCCTTCGTCTGCAAGGGAAAGGAGGTGCCCTTCTGGGTCACGGCTCACTCCACCAGGGCGATTGCTGCATTTTGGGCTTTCCAATACCAGGCATCGGCAGAACAGGTCTGCAAGGTGGCGACCTGGTTATCTCTCCACACCTTCACCAAGTTTTACAGACTTGTCAGGGCATCTGCCAATGCTGCCCTGGGGCATAAGGTGTTGCAGATGGTGGTGAACCCCTCTCCAGGGGTCTAAGCTTGAGGTGTCAGTGCCGTTGTTCTTGATTAGGCTGATGCAGTCAGCTGCTGGCTGCATGGTCCCACCCTTATTGAGGGTACTGCTTTTAGATGTCCCACACGTTGCTACTGTACTCACCGTTAAATTTCCTTTCTCGCCCTCTTCCATTCTGGGGCACTACACCCGCCCTTCTGTTGTGTTACAACTGCGTCAGTGGCAGTTGATACCTTCTACACTGTTTTGGTTTTGTTGCACTGTTTTCTAGTTGCACGCATTTTGCGCAGGTTAGTGCTCTCCCCTCCCGCCACGACCTGCTCTATATAGGTCGAGAGAAGCTAGTTTTTTTCTATCTTGTAATCTCCGCCTATGGCTCAGATTAACCTGCTACTGGTGGTGCCTCCGAATGGCAAGGACGAGAAAGGAAATTTATCGGTGAGTACACAAATTTCCCTTTTCCTCTGCATGCAGCGAAGTCGGAAGCGACAATAGTATTCCACACTTAGCACTTCTGGGGCCCTTTGGTTTCTTGAGAACCACCTCTTCGTCAGTGTCCTCGAGTGCCACCTCATTCAGCAGCAGCTGATTAAGAGATCTTGCTACCTTGGAGAACCCCTTCACAAAACTTCTGTAGTAGCCACATAACCCCAGGAAGGAACCAACTTCAGTAATGCCCATGATGTAACAGCTTCCAGTTTTTATGGGTCAGTGGCTATTCCATCAGCTGAAACCACATGCCCTACATATGTCACTGAGGATTGGAAGAACCTTCACTTCTCAAAATACAGCTTGAATCCTTCTTCCTCAAGAAGGTCCAAGAATCTCATCAGACAGTCAGTGTGTTCTTCTGGGTCTTCCCAAACACTATTATGTCATCCAAGTACACGATGATTCCAAGAAGGTGCATTTCCCCAACAGTCTTCTCCATAAGCCTCTGAAATGTAGCTGGGGCTCCCATGAGACCTTGAGGCATCTTGTCAAACTCAAAGAACCCGCCAGGGTAGATAAACGCTGTCATCTCTTTGTCTTCGGGACTCATGGGTATCTGGTAGTATCCACTCCAAGACACTGAACCGTCTACTTCCCAACAAACAATTTAGGACATCTTTAGTGTGAGGGGTGGCGTATTGATCAGGGATGATTTGTCTATACAGGGTCTGATAATCAACACACGAATAGTGTTATTCTTCTTCCCTACTACCACTATCGGTGAGGTATAGGGACTTCAGGACACTCAAATTATCTCCTAGGATTTCTTCCAAGTGCCCAGGTGCTACTCTTCAGGAGTGTTCTCTAAAGGGTTGATTGCCAATCAGCCGTATCTTATGCTGAGCACTCTTTGCACATCTCATATCCAGTTCATGTATAGAAAAACAGTTCTTGCGAGTCGTCAACATTTCTCAGGCCTTAACAGCTCAATCTGGTGATAGCAGACCTTTTCCACTTTGTTAATCATGGCTTCAATTGCAATCAGTCTTTACTCCCCGCAGAGCTTTGAATGGTAGAGGGATAGCGGCATATACCTTTCCAAGGTGTATTGAGGACTTACTTGCAGGCCAGACCTCTGCCACCAACTCTATGCCTGGTGGTAAGTCAGCTTCTGAATCCATCTTCATCATCATGAGGGAGCTGCAGCTTTCATTGCACATCTTGACCTTGGCTCTCAAGTAGGTAACTTTGCCAGGTAAGTGTGTTCTCTCCTCTGTGTCCACACATGACCAATTTAGTTCCCCGTTAGGCGACTCCAGGGCATGAAATACGTGTCTCAACATAGGCAGTACAGTCTCTGGCCCCAACGCCAAGTGAGATGTCAACATTCTTTACACCAAGTCTTTGTTGGTGCCTACTAAAATAGCTGCTCCTGCATCTCCTTGCTGTGGGCACACTTCAGTTGATCCTGTCACAGAAGAGAGAAACTCCAATTTACATACATAGCCATGAAAGGGGAATTTGGTGTTGTTGAGACCCCCTATCTCCAATTCGTCTAACTTATTTTAAATGATTTGTTTAAAAGCTATATTTTATGACGAGAAGAAGCTGGACACGCCGCTGTTTCTTGGTATAATAACTCCTTTGGCAATTAGGAAGGACTGCTGCTTTAAATTCCTCTAAACCGACTGAGACAATCTTGGTTTTAAACTAGCAGTAACAGTCTCCTTGATGAGTAACAGAATAAACCTCTCTTGCACTAATGACCGCTGTCCATTTAAGCACAACTTGTAGAAAGTTCCAGGCTGTGTTACTAAACTCTAGTCTTTGTGGCTGCAGCAAAGAACAGTGATAGCTCTCCACAGCGTTCCACTAGTGGTAACTCATTGTGAACAACAGGTAACAGCACTGTACTGTTACTGCACTGTAATGTCAATCAAAGAATTTCACTTCACTGTGAGGGGTACAGCTGATTTGTATTATTTGTAGTCTCTTTCACACTCTGGGCTTTGTTTTATCTAACCCTTATACTTCACCTAAAATGGTTCCTGAAATGGCAGTGGTATACATAAGTGAAGCATCTAATATCAGTCCGGCTTTCACTTGGTAAGTTTGCAATAACAGATTCTGGCTGCAGCAACCTGAGTGTACTCTAAACAAAGTAAGCAAATATGGTTTAATAGTTTAAAAGGGGAGCAGTGTACACTTTTCTGCAATGATCAGTTCCTTCCCAACACCATGTGCTTTCACTGTCACAGGCCTTGTCTGTAATCCACTTTCTACACAACACAAGCTGCAACCATCTGTAATCACTGGTCTAGTCCAGTCCTTCAGAAGGTCGATGCTTCACATGTCCTTGGTAATTAGGCCACCGCTCATCATCCGTCCCAGGAGGTCTGCTCCTTGCTGCTTTCCTCCTCCAGCCTCGAAATCCAAGACCTTCCAGAGCCTGGTCAAATGTCCTTTCCATTCTCCCACCTCACATCCTCTTTTGTTTTTTAAATGTTACAAATGTTGCAATCCAGCACCTGCTCTGCTCACAGGAATAAAACCAAGTCGAATAGCTGAGACTTACTTGTGAGGTCTCTACACCAGTAATGCTCTAGCTTTCTCAGTTTTAACATCCAACAAGGGATAAATAAATTCTGCATGATTAGAATGTTATGAAAGTTAAAGCTCTCTACTTGGAGACTTGTATTTTGACCTGATCTGACCAAAGAGAATCTTCTGAAACAGGCCAAAGGCAATTAATCTTTGTTTCAATATGTTTTAGCCCAATATAAACAGAAAACTGTGTGTTTAGACTTTAAATTAATGGAGGCCTTTCACAAGAATTTTCGAATATCAAAAAAGACATCAACTTGCTTGTTATACAATCAACTTGCAATTATACATCCAGTGTGAAAATAAACATCTAACAAGGTCTTACTGAACAAGAAAGAAATTATTACAGGGTTTTTGAATGTACCATTTTAGTTTTACACAGGGGAGGACTAACTAACTGGCCCCTGAACCATCCTATGGGAAACAATAGCAGTAACTGTAGTAATATCAGCCATACGTATTGCATGATGGGTTAAAGCAAAATTTCATGGCTCTCAGTGCAGGAAGAGAATTTTTTCTGCCACCTCCTCAACCATTTGTATTGCTGCTGTTCCATACCAGCAAGTACCTACTGTTCCTGTTCGTTAGCAGCGAAAAGTTCCCCCTCATACACAATGGCCTTGGCATACAGGGTGATCACCCTCCTGAACTTCCCCTGGAAAGGCCCTACGTTTTATGTCATGTATATGTAAGCGCTTCTTGATAGCTAGAATGTTTTTGTTGATTAATAATTCATTTTTTACAATATATCTTTGTTCTTTGTCCATTTAAGCTGGCAGTCCAGATTGCACCATGCCCAGTTATATTAAGGGAAAATGTCGCCTCTGGACAGCACCAAGCCTATCACATTATTGATTGGGGGCTGTTTCTTGTTGTTAACATGTTAACACCTCTTAGACAGATTTAGGGGTAATCCAAAATACCAGAAGTTTGCCTGAGGAAGCCATGCTCAGCCTGTGGCCCTCAGAGCCATTTGATGTTGCCCTTGACCTGATGTGGGGAAAGTGGGAGGGGTAAATATAACTGGCATATGAAGGTAGTTTTAGTGGGACACAGTACAGTAAGGATGGGAGCTTGCACAGAAAGTGATATAGGAGATTGGCAAATAGAGTTGGCAGTGGTTTCTTAAAGGAACGTGGTGACACCACCCCTCGGTGAGCTCTTTGGTACAAAAAGAAAGTAATAGCTTTCTATAATAATTGTATACTTAGCATTGGTGGCAGTTTAGATGGGTTGAGTATTGAGAACTTGGTTAAGATGTGGGACTGTTGGGCGAGGGGCTATAATTACAAGACTCATATATTCGAAGAGGTAAGGCAATCAGCAGGTGTATTGATTGCATGTGAGGATTGTTACATATGAATGTAGTTATAGTTGTGTGGTGGTAGGACTTAGATTGTACGAATTCGTTCTATTTGTAGAGATAGTAAGTATCCCTATTGTTGTTGAAAATATTTTGATATTCAAAAAATTCTGAACCTATTAATAGTGGCCTGTGCCGGTTGAGCACCCCTGGACTAGAGCTTGGTAAATTTATATATGATTAAACAAATCCCAAGTGGACAGTTAATGTGAAATACCTATGAACCTAGATTTCTAACTACTCTCAAATACTAATTTAAGCTGCTTACACAAAGGTACATTGTATAGAAAGGGAACTAACTGCCATAGTTTACATGCAAACTTGTATTACTACTTCAGAAATAGCATATTTTAGTAGGCATTGTCTCTGCAGCCATTTCTACACATCAGAGGTGTCATTGCAAAGCTCTTAAAATGAACATCAAAGACTGTAGTCTTAGTAACAAGTTCTTTATTGCACAACCCTTGAAGTCTACTGAACTTGTTTGTTAAGATGTGTCATTGTCTGATCATATACTCTGAAAGATCCCGCCTGCCACTGCCTTTCCTTTTTACAACTGTCTAAAATTTCTGCTATTATAAAATAAAGTTTATAGATGTGATACTGTGGTAGAACATTTAAAACGTTGCAAAATTAGAAAATAAAATATACATAGATACGTGATAGTTCGCCTTTTGTCCCCCACAGCTGATGAGTCCAACTCCTGTGGTGAGAAGGGAACTGATGTTCCAGGCCTTGGCATACCCTCTCCACTGCAGTAAATAGTGAGAGCACAGCCCATCACTGTGACTTATGGTGGGTGTTAGGGCGAGCGCTGCACGCCCATCTCGCAGCGCTTCCCTCATTTCCATGGCTGCTCCCAGCCGGCTTCCTCCTCCTCGTGCAGCTTCTTCGCATGGTCAGGTGCGCGCACCGGATTCCTGAAATTTAAAGGGCCTGTACTGCACTGATTGGTGCCTGGTCATCCAATCCTACATCCACTTCCCCTATTTGAGGGGCACTTTTCCATCAGTGCCGGATCTTGGTCTTCCTTTGCATGCAGAAAGTCTGTTGTTTCCAGTATTGCTCACCCGTGTACCGACCTTCGCCTGTCCCCGACTTACCTTCGACTTCGAGATTGTGCTGCCAGCCCTGACCTCTGCTTGAACTTTGACATCGCCTTTTGCCCGCCTCCTTTGTTTCACGCATCACCTCGGCTGAGTCGCTGTTGGGGGGTAGTGACCTGGGGGTCACTCGCCGCTGCAAGACCAACTTGCCTTGCGGCGGGCTCTGGTGAATACCGGTGGCCTCTTAGACTCCGCTACCCTGACACCGCACTCGCTATCAGTGACATAGTCATAGCGGATCCACACCTGTGCCGCCACACCCGGCCCATGACAGTGGGGATGGCCTTCTTTGTGGAGGCTGCTGGTGACTCGGATCAGGCCTGGACAGTGTGCAGACTTGATGCCTTATGTTTCAAATCTTGGAATTCAGACTGGTCAGCTGCAGGGGACAAAATGAATGTATCCCTTTTGTTTGTTTTTTTTTTTGTTTGAGAGGGCTATTATTTTAAACATATTAAAGGGAATGTGAATGCCATTAAAGGGACTCTGTAAGCAAAGTGCATAAACTGTCATTCAACAGCTCAACTCATCATGGCTGCTCTTTCCCTTCCTGTCAGAACACAGCTGCTTCTGAATGTTCCTTTGTCATAGACCACCAGTAATAGGGCTAATCTGGTGGGCTAAAGCTCCTTATCATCAGACTTTAGACACTGTGAGAGAGGGAGAGCAGCCAGGGTGATGAGAGTGCCTGTATTATAGACTCCGCCCATAATGCTGATTATTCTGCAGCATGACAAAGTCAAGGCACACGCCCAAATATTTAAAAAGATAAGTCATAAGGTGAAACTGTAAACAATGATATCTCGGACAATTCTTTTTCAAATTTAAAACAGTTTAGGACAGTGCCAAATATAGCCCGACACAATGGTCCAACAATTGCCTTTGACTTTTGTATTCCTTTAACTTAAATAACATTACAATATGTTACATCAAAAGTTTATTTAGGAAGAACAATGTAATCTCTATAAAATCCTAATCTGTTCTACACTTCCCCCAAAAAATCATATTTCCTTGTTTAACCCTTTAACTGGCAGCCTACCTTGAGATTTTGCCACCCTCTGTTGCCAGACCATTTCACTTTTTACCTGTTTAACTGTGAAGGGGTTTTCAGGGATTTCCTAGGAAAATTATATATTGTTTTTTTTCAGCGTCTGGGTTTTAACGGAAAATATCTATTTTTTGCAATTTGTAATGTTTTTTGCAATTTGTAATGTTTTTTTTTCTTTAATAAACAATGTACGTTTTTAAAGAAAATCATATTGCGTGTAAAAGCCCCGTTCCTCCCGATTACAAGACGGTACCACATGTGTATCAGTAGACACCTATTCATGCCCTAGAGACTTCCCCAAACTGAAACGCTTTAGGATATTTTCAGAAAAAAACAACTGTTATGCGCACCTTGAAGTTTTTCTAGACACTCTTTAGATTTGAAATCCACCCAACAACCTATATATTCTCTGTAAGTACACACCTCAAGCTTTCTAGGCATACTAGGTTTGTTGATGTGGTTGCAGTTTTCTGCAATCCCTTCATAATTTTTTTGGTTGCACAAGGTGTCTCTTGTTCCCTGGAGGCTCCTAATCTCTGGAAAGGCAAGGCAATATTCTGAAGGGTCGAACTGATCTCGAACCCTGGATAAGCCATGAACTGAGGTGGAACTAGACTAGATACTGATAAAAAAAAAGCAGAACCAAAGCCATATTTTCCTAAACCAAACAATAGTTAAATCTGCAAGGTCCTCCGAACAGAACAATATCCAACATGCATAGGTAATGTCAAGAGAAGAGTTGCCAAACACCCCAAAGTAAAGCATGCACATAAGGGTAATTTCAGCTCTGCAGACAAAGTGCGCACCTTGCGCATTTTCAACCAAAACAACCCTTTACATTTGTAATAACCCCCACAAACCATATATTCCTGTAATAATACCTTTAAAGCTTTCTAAGTGTACCCAGATTGTTGTAGTTGATGTATCTTTCTTAGGATAGATGTGTGCTTATCCCAGGCATTTTTAAATTCAGTGACTGTCGATTTTTCAACTACCTCTGCTGGAAGTTTGTTCCAAGCGTCTACTACTCTTTCTGTAAAATAATATTTTCTACCATTGCTCTTGATCTTTCCCCCGACTAGCTTCAGGTTGTGCCCCCTTATTCTATCATTAAGTTTCTTCTTAAAAACACTTCCCTCCTCAACCTTATTGAATTCTTTCACATATTTAAAGGTCTTTAACCCTTTTAACTGTCAGCCTAGAGTGTGTGTGTTTGCAAATGCAAGTGTTGTCCGTGTGGGTAGGGTGTAGCGTTGTTGTATGTTCTTTATTGAAATGCAAAATAAAACTTTTGTCACCCTCTGTTGACAGGCCATTTTCCACCAATTTGCACTATGTTAAACTGAAAGTTTTGCAGGAATTTCCAGAAAAATTTTATATTGTTTTCTTCAGCAGAGTTTGGGCTTTAACATAAGATGTCTTGTTTTTTTAAATGTGTCTAGTTCTTTTAAATCAAATATTTATTTTACTCTAAATGTAAAATCATGCACTTGGGTAGAAGGAATCCCTGCTCTGAGTACCGTATGGGCAGCACTGTATTAGCCAGGACCTTGGAGGAGAGAGATTTAGGGGTACTGATTACTGATAGCTGCAAGATGAGTGGACAGTGTAGCCAGGTAGTGGGAAAAGCAAGTAGGATGCTCGGCTGCATAGCTCGAGGCATCACCAGTAGGAAGAGGGAGGTTGTGATGCCGCTGTATAGAGCCCTGGTAAGGCCACAGCTAGAATACTGTGTGCAGTTCTGGAGACCTTACCTGCAAAAAGACATTATTCAAA
The DNA here is from genome assembly GCA_027917425.1 of Gastrophryne carolinensis. Classification (NCBI taxonomy): domain Eukaryota; kingdom Metazoa; phylum Chordata; class Amphibia; order Anura; family Microhylidae; genus Gastrophryne; species Gastrophryne carolinensis. The sequence continues at coordinate 180,964,424 of CM051240.1, forward strand.
TAGAACGTGTCCAAAGGCGGGCAACAAAAATGGTGGAAGGACTTAAACTTAAAACTTATCAGGAGAGACTTAGAGAACTTAATTTGTACAGTCTGGAGGAAAGAAGGGAGAGGGGGGACATGATTGAGACTTTAAATATGTGAAAGGATTGAATAAGGTTCAGGAGGGAAGTGTTTTTAAGAAGAAACTTAAAGATAGAACAAGGGGACACAACCTGAAGCTAGTCGGGGGGAAGATCAGGAGCAATGTTAGAAAATATTATTTTACAGAAAGAGTAGTAGATGCTTGGAACAAACTTCCAGCAGAGGTAGTTGAAAAATCAACAGTCACTGAATTTAAACATGCCTGGGATAAACACACATCTATCCTAAGATAAAGAGTACATACAGTATACACATAAGGGCAGACTAGATGGACCGTATGGTCTCCTTCTGCCGTCAACCTTCTATGTTTCTATGTTTCTCAAGAAAACCATATTGCATGTGCAAGCCCCATTTTTTCTGATTACAACATATCACGTACCACATATGTATCGGTAGCCCCCCTGTTTCTGTCCAGGAGACACCCCAAATTGAAAAGAACACTTTATAACATTTACACATAAAATACAACTACTATCCACACTATAAAGGGTTAAATAAAAATATGGCATGGGGCATAGGGGACCACGCTTTTTAAAAAGGATCCCCCCTTCCCAGCATAACCTGCCCTGGCACCAGCTATGCAGGGCTTGTAGACCAGGGCGTGGAGGCCAGTCTCAGTGACCCCTGACCCTGGAGGTTACAAGCCTACACAGCCTTCGTGAGTTGAGGGCTCTTCTGCCCCCGGGGAGGCTGGTAATGGGGGGCCATGGATAATGGCAAATCACCTGCTTGCCGCCAGAGACTTGCTAGACCCCCAAGCCTTGTGAACTGGTCTCATGGATCCCTTATCAGTTCACAAAGGGTTAAATGTAAAAAAAAAACACACAGACACATAAGAGTGAAATGTAATTTTATTAAAAAGTTTTTTACTTTATTCACCTTGATCCTGTGTCCCACACTGCTGTCGCTGGTGGTGATCACTGAAGGAGGGGGAGTTACAGGGGATTGGAGTGGGATGATGTCAGATGGATGATGTCATCTGCCTTGCCCTAGAAATGTGAGGCAAGCAGTGAGCAGCTACATTGACGACAAAAGCAGGGAGGAGATCCTATTCTGGGCCCCCTCCTCATGGCGGAAGAGCCTGGGGGGATTGGAGGCCCCCGGGTGAGGAGTAGACCTGCATCGCTGGATTGCGGTCCACTCAGCCATTGATCATCCGATTCAGATATCTTTTGCCACAATGCCTATGACATGCAGGAATCTATGTGGGAACATTGTTGTTGGGAATGTGGAAGGAATCTGTGGGGGAACATTGTTGATGGGAATGAGGAAGGAGTCCATGCAACAGTTTTCTCTCTCTCCCTGGAGCATTGCATTGACTTGAGGTGTTCCTGGGTACTCAGCTAGATAGTCTCCATGGCATGTGAAGTGCCCATCTACAATGCCATTGGCTGTCTCCACTGACCCTGCAATCCTTGCATTGTACAGATTGGGGGTGTGACCATTTCTCTACAGGGCCACCTGATTTCTTCTCCATGGGGCATCTCAATTTGTGAAACCCCTCTGAGTTCCCGGTAAAATAAAATAGGATGAACTACTGGGAAGATGGCCTAGTGTCCCACCTGGACAGGCCTATCTTAATGTAGTAGGTTAGTTACCAGGTAGTGGTGGAAGGGAAATGTGGGCCCTCGTTGGAAAGCAGTGGAACCCACTCACTGGTGGTCCAGGGATGGCATGGAACCTCCGTCATCCTGGGATGCCCAGAGGGATCCTGGGTGTCCCTATTGGATTCGTGCTGGTGGCGCTCCCGGTTTGTAGGTAGGGAGGGAGAAACGTTAGTAGCGAGAGAGTGACTTACACTGACAGGGGACATCGATCCCCAGGCCTTTTCTCTGCAGCCATTGGTTCAGGTCTAGTTATGGATGGCAGGTGGATTCCCAATTGTCATGCCACAAGGATGCACTGGGGTGCTCAATTACCTGGCCACCCACCCACCCCTGGATCACATGGTGGGCACGCAAACCTGGAGTCATGCTGGGACGCAGACCCCTCCTCTTTAATTCTGTCTGACATTGGGATGGTGGGGTAGAAGGCCACCTGAGCACATTGATACTGTCAAGATGGTCTACTCCCCTCATCCTCGCTCCAGTGGTGTCTATGGCCGGCGCACTGAGCAGACCGTTGCCCGGCTAATCAGCCCTAGTGTTATTTGCTGGCCAATAGCCCTAAGGTTACGCAGCCAATCCCACACACTTTCCCCTATAAAGATGTCCGTGATAGTTTGTGCTTTGGGTATTAGTGCTGTGCTCAGGTACTCGTGAGCTTTGACCTCACCTCCTCTGAACCCCTGGTGTTGACCTTAGATTTCTTTAACTTATCTCTGCCTGCTCCCTTCAGTACTTCGTTTTTTCTATGGTTTCTACGGCCTGCCCTCTGACCTTGCCTCCAGTTATCCCTCTGCATTCACACCTGTTGAACTGACTGAAGACAGCAATAGAGATGGGGCATTATCTACTGACCTAGACCTGCTAACTGGTGAGCCTTACAGATACACTCAGTGGCGGACTGCGGCCAAAAATAAGCATGGGATTTTACCAGCACATGTCCTGCCCATGACCAGCCAGTGGCATCTCTGCTGCTTCCTGGCCAGTCAACCAGTGTGCTCCAAGACTGAGGCTATATCATTAGGGTGAGGACATGGACTGGGGTTGCTTGGGTGAAGGAATAGAGTGGTGAAGGGGATGGGGGGCCGGGGTTGGATGGGACTGTTAGTAAAGCTAGCTGCCCAGACTGCTCCAAAGCAGTGCAGCCCACCGGGCATTTGCCTGGATCTTCCTATGGCCAATATGCCCCCAAGTACACTGATACGATGACGTTGTTAACTGAATTTGGAACTGTGACTTGTGATTCTGTCATTAAATGTGTGTGTAACCAGCTGAGTAATGCACCCTATTCGCTGCTTTGGAAGCATCAGTCTGCATTGGAGTTCTTACTGACTATTGACATATCTGCTATAAATATTTTGATTACATCTCTTAAAGTGGACTGAAACCAAGCAGGATCGGCCTGGGAATCTATAAGATTACCGGACCGATCCATTCCCTCCCCCCAGGGGATCCAAAATCAGGATGCCCCGCTGTGTGAAACCCCCCAGGTCGCCCGCCACACTTACCTTACTTCCCGGACCAACGACGCATGCATGGGCCTCGGCCGCATCTCCGCTATATTTCTAGCAGGGCGCGGACACGCTTCCTATTAGAGGGTTGCGGGGGATGCGGTCGCCAGCGTGCTGGGAGGCGCTGTGCTAAGACGTCGGCTTAGACATCCATAGCTCAGCGGCTCTGAGCTCGCTGATTGGACGAGCGGCCGCGCATGCACCGTAGGACCGGGATGAGGTGAGTTGATTTGAGGGATCTAGGGTAAAACAGGTTTTGCCACAAAAAATCAGTGTCCTGCTCCTGGATCCACTGCCAATGTATTCAGTGATGGCCACTTCCCAACTCGCGCACAATACAGCTGAAACCAAACATTGCTTGGAGCATAGAAGTCACTTCCTCCTATGACATCACCGCGTTTCGTCCAATCTACCAAAACTTTGTCAAGAAGTGAGGAGGAAAATGGAAGTTCATAGATTTAACATCTCTGCTTGTATATTATTGGCCAATCTGTTATCTCTTGATAGCTCCTCTAAAACTTGGCATCTATAGCATAATTGGTAGCGCTACACCCCTATTCATCATCAGGGGATCCTAGTGAGAGGCAAGTTATTACAAAATAAAAAGGTACAAATTAATACCTCACTATTAACATGGTTTGCACATAAATCATGGTCCACTATGTTCCCATTTCAATGGTAGAAAAAAGCCTGCTTGCCTTTCTGACATGTGAGGTTTAACATTACTATTAGCTTGTAAAAGTCAAAGTCCGTAGCCCAAGGATCATCATTAATAACTTTTATAAATCCCAAACATTTTCCAGAAGAACACTTAACTATCCAGTAGCTTGATTCATACAGGAATATACTATTCACACACAGTCAGTGGTTGCAGAATGAATTGTTCAGCATGTGCAAAAAGAATTAGAAAATGGTTCAGTAGCTCTTTACAAAATACTAGTGGTTGAACAGCCAGGCAGGGTTCAGCCTCTGAGTCCTGGGTTACCAACCTCTATGCCTGGTGCCCAGGCTGGATGGCTAAGGGAGGGGGGGAGCACTTTTTTAAGAAGTGCGCTTTTTACTTTTGCTCTTGGGAGGGGTAAAAAGTTCACCCCAAAAACTGCAACTATATTGAAGTCTCTGAATCACTGGACTTTGATTTCATGAGAGTTTTTTAGGATTGCATATTTTATTCAAACGCATAGGATTATATGCGGATAAAGTACACAAAGTCTGAGTAATTTATGTATATATAAATATATATATAGTACACATTTTCTCATCACAAAATTAAAAAAAAAAAATTTGGTGCATTTTAGGTTCCTACAGGCCAAGATGTCTGGGTGAGGAAGGGGTCCTGGCCCAGAGAACTTAAAGACTCCAGGGGCCACAGATTCCCTTTTCCAATTTGTGAATCATGAAATGCTCAAGATTGCTTAGTATACTCACTTCTACAAGGTTCCCATGGGGCACATGCTTGCTCAATTTGGCTGATACACTTACCCACATCAGGCATTTCTAAATGGAGAGGAGAGGTTAGGTGAGGTGTAAAGGACATCGGCAGGGGTGGAGAGTTTTGATGAGTGGTAGAGGGCAGCGGCAGGAAGTGGATGTGGTAGGTGAGTAGTAGAGGAGTAGTGGCAGTGGTGGAGGGGCTAGGTGAGTGGATGAGGGCAACGTCAGGTGGTGGAGCAGTGAGGTGGGAAGTAGAGGACTGTGGCAGGGCTAGTTGAATGGTAGAGGGCAACAGCAGGGAGTGGAGCAGTTAGATGGGCAGCTGAAGAGGACAGTGGCAGGGGTGGAGGGGTTAGGTGAGTAGTAGAGGGCAATGGCAGGGAGTGGAGCAGTTAGGTGGGCAGTAGAGGACAGCGGCAGGGAGTGGAGGAGTTAGGTAAGTAGTAGAGGACAGCAACATGGGGTGGAGTGGGTAGGTAAGTATTAGAGGACAGCAGCAAGTGGTGGAGGGGTTAAGTGAGTAGCAGAGAACATGGGCAGGGGTTAAGAAGTTAGGGGAGCGGTGGAGGACAGCGGCGGGAGGTGGAGGGGCTAGGTGAGTAGTAGAGAGCAACGGCAGGTGGTGAAGCAGTTAAGTGAGCAGAGAGGACAGCGACAGATGGTGGAGAGGTTAGGTGTACGGCAGAGGTCATTAGCAGCGGGACAATGGTGGGGGGAGGGGCAAGGGGAGCAGTAGAGGACAGCAGCAGGGGGGGAAGGGGTTAGGTGAGTGTTAAAGTAGAGTGGCAGGGGTGGACAGGTTAGGCGAGTGGTGGAGAACAGCAGCAGGTGGTGGAGGGGTTATGTAAGTGTTAGAGGATAGTAGCAAGGGGTAGAGGGGGTAGCAGGGTAGTAGAGGACAGCAACAGTGGTAGAGGGGCTAGGTGAGCGGTAGAGGAAAGTGGAACTTTGTTAGGAACTTCGTAATATCCTTGTATATTGCCCCTCATTTAACCCTGATGGGGTCAGATGGTACAGTTGTAAATAAATGTATAGAGTCTTTTCTTCTTTTTTGGTATTATATTTTCAAGTAGTTTTTTTTCTGCTGTGGATTGTAATATCCATAGTGTGAACTTGGAGCTATACATTGTATCAAATCAGCGAGTCAAACTAATCTGCTGGCAGTTTCCAAGTGGATCTTGTACATATGATGTGTCCATATTTTTGTTACATACATCTTGTTACACATGCTAGACACTGCTGCTTGTATAAGATACTTTGGAAAGTGTTACAGTTTGTCATAGTGGTAACCTCAGTATCATGACATGATCATATTTCTTGGTTTAAAGCTTATATACAATTCACAATTTACATATTTATATATAGACGGTGTGCATCTGTGATCCTTTTTGTTGTATATATGTATTGAGTGTTTCCTTTATGCAGAACAATTCATTGCCCTTCTGTTGAGGATGGGGGGCTTGGGTTTGCCCCTGCAATCAATACATTCCATTGGACAAGCATTGCTAGGTTATTTTTTTTTAATTCTCAATTATGTTGTAAGTGGTTGGTAAGCACACATTTGTTATAATAATTCTTAACTCCTTCGTCTGTGTCTGTCGTGTGAGCAGCAAATACTTGTCATAAAAAGTGCAGCAACAACACAAAGGAAATCCTTTTCAATGGGTCATTAATAGTACAAATAGTACTACATGTACAGAATCTGAATCTGCGGTCTGCCAGTGTAGGCCGCTATATCTCACCTTCCAATTATCGCCGCACAACAGTGAGTATACTGAAAATAGCAAAATTTTATTGCAGTAATTACATAGACACATAACAATCAATGACAATAAAAAACACAATAAAAAATAGTTAAAGTGGACCAACACCCTCCCCCGATCGGCCCGGGAATCTATAAGATTCCCGGACCGATCAGCTCCCTGACTGTGTGAAACACACCCAGATCCCCGAAAATCCTACCTGATCCTCGTTCCAGTGGCGCATGTGCGGGCCACCGCCGCCTCCCACGCGTCCCTCTAGCAGGGCGCGCACCCGCGCCGGCCGTTTGTGAATGGCCCGCGCTCAGCTTGTCCATCGCTGCCTTTCCTTGTCCATCGGCAGCGATTGGACGAGCGAGTCACGTGGGAGTGGGGTCAGGTGAGTTTTCGGGGCTTTCTGGGGGGCTTCACACAGCGGGGTGCCCCGCGGAAGTGGACCAATACCCAGGATAGTCAAAATCCTGGGTGTTGGTCCACTTTAAAGAAACCCATTATGCAGGTGATGTAAGCGGACTAGTACTACATGTATGTGTACAGTATATCCTTAAAAGTCTGGTTGTGCTGTTCCTAGAAAAGGAGAAAAAAAACTTATGTAACACAGTTCAGGAATGTTCCGGGATGGTAAAGAACTCCTTTGTGCATAACTGGAGTGATAAAACCACCAATCCTATGGGCAGGTCCGTAAGAAGTCAAATAAGTAAAGAAGAGACGGCCTCATCTCCTCTCCAAACAATACAAGCAGCAGGTTTTATCTTATTTGGAGAACATGATCCCTGAGATGGGGTTTTCGTAGACTGGCCAGACTATTACTTCATCTTTCTGCTTAAAGCCAAGAATTTTATTTAGCCCTGCCTTTAAGCTAGAATTCAGAAAACCTTGTAATAGAGTCAAGTCATTTGGTGTAAAAAAGTTTGGTTAGACTGCTTATGAATCCTTAGATGTACTGATCTTCCTCCATTATATTTTAAAAGGGAAAGCATAGTACACAAATAAACTTGAACAAGTGAATAAATACATAAATTAATTGGGGGGAGGGGGAAACTCATCATACATTTGAGTAATCTGCCCTTTGTTAGTTGCAATAGCTAGTGATTGTCCCAGGTCGTCCCTGTGTGATGTTGAATTGGGGTTCAAGTACCGAGTAGGAACCAGGGTTTGAATACATTAACCAATCTGGCATACTACATCCCCAAAATGGTGTCAGCTACCCCAGTTTCTCTTGCCAGTTTGCAGGGGTGTAACCGACATATAACAAACCTCTGCTAGGAGGGTTCTGGAAAACTCTTCTGTATGTGGGTGGGCGGGGCCAGCCATGAGAGAGAGGCTGGTGCAGTCATTTCTGCAGACTATACAAGGCACAGAACAGCTCTGAGAGACCAGAGTCCGTGAGGTGGGTCAGAGGGAGCACTTCTGTGTTTGGATGTATTTCTGAGCCCACATAAATTATAGGGCCACAGTGACGTTATTAGCTGAAACTAACACTCTCCTTATTTACCTCACTGCTGAACTGTGTGAGGGGTGTAAATAAATTTTTTTGTGTGTTATTCACTGTGTGAAGCCTCCCGCGGAGCGCAAAGAAAGGGATGCGCGGTTGGAGGACGCCCTTGGTAATTTTATTTAGGAGGGTTTTTTGAGGCAGTGACCACTTGAAGAAAGATTTTCCACCAAGATCGTTTGGTCTAAGGATAAGTGAACTTTTCTCAGTTCTCCTCACTATTTACAGCATAGTTATGAATTTAGAGCATCATCTACCTGAAGTTTATTATATAGAGTTAATCTTACATTGTAAATAGATTGTGTGTGTATTGATAGATTGTTTGAATTACACAGAGCATACAGTGTGCTTTAAAGTTATCCAAATAGCCATATATGATAAAGGGACCTAAAAACAAGTTTATCCTTTGTTTGAGAAATCCCCCCCCCCCTTTCATATTCTTCAAGTAGAAATTATACAGTCATGTATTGCCTTTATCCAGTGGCTATATACACCAACTATTGTGTTCAATACTTTGCCTAATATTCAACCGTTAAATTCTAAATTGGTTCTAATTTATCTGGTGTGGTGTGTTTTATTCCGTTATTTAAATCCTACCCCACACTACAAGGGGTTTTGATTATATCACAACTCTCTGATGGAGCATCAGCTAGATGTTACCCTTGTTAATCTGAGCAAATGTCCCACTTTTGGTGGGACAGTCCCACTTTGAGGCCCATTGTCCCGAATATAATATAGTTTGGATATTTTAACACTGCTATATATATATACCGTGTTTCCCCGAAAGTAAGACACCGTCTTACTTTCTTTTTATCCCCAAAAGCCCCACTACGTCTTACTTTCGGGGTATGTCTTATATTGGAAAAAAATTGTCGAATTTTTTGTTTTAACCTTAAATATGCCGGATGACGTTGGTGAGCGAGCCCGTCATTTTCATGTGAGGGACAGAGAAGTGTGAGAGAAGGCCTTGCTGGCCAATAGGGGGAGACCTACTAATTCCATCAGGTGGAGGGGCGGGGTTTACAAAGCCGCAACAACTCACAGCGACAGCAGCTGTGAGGGGGGCCCCCGGTCGGGGTTCAGCCACGTCGGGCTCCTCGCAGCGCCCGCAGCTCACCTCCGGTCACGGCGCTGCTCCCGCTCTGTGCTGCAGTGAGAGCCAGATGACAGACGCTCCTCTGCACCCGGCGCCGCTCGTCTTCTGTGGGTCACCCGCGGTCTCTGGGGCACAGGAGGGGGGAGACCACCCGGCAAAGCGGACCTCCCGTACAGATGCCCCGGCCTCTACAGTCAGTGGGGGCGATAGGTCAGTGGCAAGATGGCGGCCGTACCTCAGCTCCTGCGCTCGCAGTTCCGGATCCTCTCCTCCTCTCAGGTAGGTCCCGTCGGCGCAGGGGGATACACGCCGGGGGGGGGGGGGGCTATATCGCTACCCTCAGCCCCGTTCGACAACAATGTTATTTCCCCGAAAGTAAGACATATGTCTTACTTTCGGGGTACGGCTTATATTAGGCGACCCCTCTGAAACTCCCCATACGTCTTACAATCGGGGGTGTCTTACTATCGGGGAAAGACGGTATATATATATATATATATATATATATGTTATGAAGCAAACATAAAATAATTATTTATTGTGTATAAAATTATACATAGGATCTAAGATGTACCTCAAGAGGTCAGTAGTTAGCCTCAAATAGGTGGCAATTACAATTGATATGCAGCCATAGCTCATTTACCACTACACCTTCCTCTCTAGAAATCTCTGTTATGTGATTTTATAGGCATTGTAGGCAGTACAAAATGTGTTAAACTAGCAGACTTCTTTTTAGTGTACTCTATATCAGATAGCTGACACACTTTATAAAAACGTACTTTTATGGGAACCCAAGAAGTTCCTGACTGCTTCATGGCACACAAACCCACTGTTATTCAGTGGCGTGGTGGTGAGGTGGTTAGCACACTTTGCTTGCAGTGATCCTAGAATCCTAGTACTAGGTGGCCTTTCCTAGTCCTAGGCGGCTTTTTACATAATATCATGTACCAAATCAGTAGCCTCAGAATCATGTCCATAGGTCAAATATGTATGTCTCCGTTTTGGCAGCAATTCAAACAAATGCCTGCATCACATGCCACTTGGCAACACCCTAGATTAGTTAAGTCCATGCCAGCACCAATCAGCTTGAAGCTGCTGCAGAGGAGATAGAAAGATAGTAAGGACATTTCCATTTATAATCGTCACACTGAAATGTCTGAACTGAACTGAAGCCTTTTCCATGTGCCTCTCCCCTATTTCCTGCAGCATGCTGTAGATCCTCTAGCACAGTGTTCCCAAACCCTTGTACGCCAAGTACCCCCTAGCAACTTGCAATTACAATCAAGTACCCCCAAGGAGGCGATCAATTATTAATGTTACCAAAAAAACTAGTTCACAGGCATTGTGGCAAGAAAGAATAATGTTTTACTGTTAAAATAATATGCCAGACCCATAACAACCCCCACTGTTGGTGCATCACTGAACATTGCAACATACCCCCTGGGGTAAATGTACCACAGGTTGAGAAACAGTGCTCTAGCAGATCTTTCAATTCTATCTCTCCAGGACCACGCACAAATATGGTTACGTGGCTGCCCCTGTTCCTCAGTGCTTCCAGTGTAAGCATGCCAAGCTCACTCACGCAGAGAGGGCTGCTGGATGGGGGCAGCTATACGACCACATTCAGATGTGGTCATGGAAAAATTCATAGCCTGTCTGTAGTTAACCTTAATTTCTACTATTGGGCCTAGTATTTTTGGGCCTTTACCTTTGCAATCTTCAGACCTAAATGTATAAATCCTTTAATAGCAAATTCCTTTTTACATTGAGCCACTGCCTCCAGTATGATGCCTGGTTAATTTTCACAAAAGGACCTTGTCATTCCAATCTTGGAACATAAATGCTTACATCTTTCAGTAGAAAATCTCTGGTGTCACAACCCAGAGATGCTGGAGAAGTGGCCCATTGTTTTTATTGCAGAGGGAGCCACCAGGAAAATGTGGGAAAGGGGTCACACAGCAGGGCATGCCTGCATTTGGGATGCATCGGGGGAGAGCCAGTGGCCAGCCCCTCTTTTAGATTCCAGGGCTGGCCTGGTTGGGTTTTGTTCCACTTTAAGTTTGGCCAAAATGCTTTTGAACATGTTGTTGTGTTAATGTAATACAAAGTGGGTAAAATGACTTCCAGTGTTGAGGGATACCCTTAAGCTCATTGAAGATGAGGTTTAACTGGGATTTTGTAAGCCGGATCATGGGCTGACCACGGGTCAGAATAACACCAGGCTGGTTTTTGGCCTCAGTTCACATATGTATGTTGGGATGGTACCTGGAGTAAAACAGTCTTATAGCTAGTAGTGAAAACAAGATTGTGTAAAGGGGTCAAAATGTTGATATATTTTAGGAATACATGATTATAAACTCTAGTAAGCACTATACAGGCCCCTTTATTCCCCAAAACAGCTTCACTATTGGCTTAAAATATTCAACACAATAAAAAAAAAACTTAACGTTGCTTAAGATTTTTACGCCTGTTTATTTTCATGGGATATTTGATGTGTAATGTGCATATATGCAAAAAAAATCCACTAGGTGTTGAATGAAATATGGCATTGCCTGTAGCTCTGGAAGTCTTATCACACATCATAGCTATTATGTCTAGAGCATTGTTGAGCGCCAGCATGTCTAAATTGCACGCAAGTTACAGTCATAGTTCACCCTGGGGCATCAAGGAATGATTCATTAAGCTTCAGAAGTCTCAAAAACGTTACTGGCAGTGCGGTTGAGATAATATCATGCATACTTTTGAACCAAAGAGGGATGCTCAATTAATGTTTGCTATCTGTGCCAGCACAGTTTCGTGTTAAGTGTTCACTGAAAGACATACAATATCTGTGAACAGATGTTGTTTCTTCTGGTAATGCTGCAACTCTCTGAGAGCGCTATAAGGGAGGGTCCTGGTTTACAGTATGATAATAAAGGAACATATTCCTTCTCTCCAGTAGATCAGTGAGTCCTACATTCGATACTTCCTAGTGGAGTTCCAATGGATGAGGGGCAGGGCACAGCAACACACATGCGTGGCAACCTCACCTTCTCCAATTACAGGCCTGTATTACTGTTATCTGTCTCCATCATACAGGGTTTCATGCCTGAGGATAGGCTTCACAGACATCTTTAACTGGAGGGAAATAGGGGAAATTGTTAGAAGGGGTGAAATGCAGCCCCGTGAGGCAGGTAAGGCTTGCAGGGTGGTGCTGGAGTCTAGACGTAGGGAGCTCCAGCAATGCCGAGGCATGCAGTGTCATAAAGCAGCCCCACACCCATTATGTAGAAAATGGGTGTGGGACCACTTTAACGTAAACTATGGATAGTTATTATATATAGTTTAATGTGAATTGTTGACTGTGGAAGAACATTTTAGATTTGTACCTTTTCTCCAACCAAAAATGTACTACACAGTAGTTAAAGTGGACCAACACCGAGAGGTGATCGGCCCGGAAATCTATAAGATTCCCGGGCCGATCACCTCCCACCCCGCGGGACATCCGAGATCGGGATGTCCCGCGGGGTGAAACCCCCCCAGACACCCCAAATCGCTTACCTGATCTTCCTCCCTCGCGCCCCTGTAGGCGTGCGCGCGCCCGCGCCGGCCGTCTGCGAATGGCCGGCGGGGGCGCGCGCGCGCCGAAAGTGACGCAGGGAGGCGGCGGCGGCGGCAGCCGCTTGGACGTTCCTGATCCCCGCCTGGACGTTGGCGGGGATTGGACCGTCCAGTCACGTGGGAGCGGGGACAGGTAAGATTTTGGGGCTTTCTGGGGGGTTTCACACAGCGGGGCACCCCCGATCGGGGTGCCCCGCCGAAGTGGACCAAAACCCAGGATAGTCAAAATCCTGGGTGTTGGTCCACTTTAAAGCAAATAATGCAGTGGCTTTACTGGCAAAAACTTCCAATAGGAAGAGTTAATAAACCTCATGAGTAATCATATCACATAAAATACTTCTAGAACTGGGACATTTAATATACGTGTCGTGAGCTACTACTGATTAAACTTTGTTTTAAAGGTTCAATTAGCCATACAAACTGCAATGCGAAGAGCACTGACAAATGAAAGAGACAGCAGCACATTAGATGTGGTTTTGAAGAACATTGTTCAGCAGTATGCTCTGTCGTTATAAATCAAAGAGAAACAATTTATTACCTCTTTTTCCTTAAGCAACCCCCACTTCCCAACCAATGCAGGTTAACTTTATGACAGCAATATGCTCATGAAATAGGAATAACTACTACCTTTGATTTGCAATGAAGGCACTGGATATCCACTTAAACCCTCTAAATGCCAGCCACGTAAAATGTACAGGGCTGCAACTCTGACCTTTAAGTGCCAGCCCTGTAAATTTCACGTGGCTGGCATTTTCTCCCTGTTGGAGGAAAAAACAAAGCTCACCTCTGTCCAGGATCCAACGCCCGTTGGTGGCTCTTGAGGAGGAGGGCTGAGCTTGTGTACTGTAAGTCCTAACTGACACAACTTGCTAACCAACCTTTGACCTCTGTTACCCACCCCCTATGCCAGAAGAGTGTTAGTAAAGCTTGGAGTAGATGGCTTTGTCTATTCAAAGAGTTTCTCTACCTCATATAAAGAGCTTTTCTACCCCAATGCTTAATCCGATGCCAAGGAAACTGTAGTTGTTCTCGGACCTGCTTGTGTGTTTAGGTGGAGATTTGAAATATAGTTGAGGATGGCATCTTTCTAAGAGCAGAAGGTCTCTGAGGGTAGCATAAAGAAATGAACGACCCACAATGGTCTGATTGATCAAATATAGATTGGCCAGATAAAGATGGGTTTTGAAATCTATGTCTCTCGCTTTTGGCACTCAATAACGTTTTTGAGAAAAATGAACACAGGTCATATCACATACTTGATTTGGAAGCAAGGCATAAACAAAACCTCACATTACGGTCCACAAAAGTTTAAATAATGAAATGAACACAGCTAACTTGTTAAAGGTCAAACCAAAATAGAGGACATGTTGGAACTACCTGACAGTGCAGCCTACTGGTTTAAGGTTAAAGGGTCAGTCTGGACCATGTTTTTTAAAGGCTGCTCTGAACCACATACTCCAGGCCATATAAGTGTAAGGAACTTACCTGGGAGTCTGTCCCGCGGTGCCTCCGCACGCTCACTGGTGGCGCGGCCCCTCCGGCGGCCGCGCCAGGCAGCCGCCCCTCCAGCGTCGGGCGCAACGGCAGCCGACGGCCGTGCACGTTCCCTTTATGTCCCCCGGCGGCGCTGCTCCCAGCTTGGATACCGCGCTTCTGTGATCACCCGGCCTTGACCCTTGCCAGTCCCGACTACTCTTTGCCTTGCCCCTTGGTTTTGACGTTTACAGACTTTGGTGCATGAACTCCTGATTTGGGATACCCTGCAGTTCATCCGTCTTTATCGTAAGCCAGCAATCTTTGCGCCAGTAAGACCTGGGGGCAACCGAGTCTGGAGAGGCATAACCCGTGTCTCCAGCAAGCGGGGGCTTGTCTATAGGCACAAGAGGCGGTGGAGATTGGGGATTGTTGGCTCACGAGAGAAGGGTGTCCAGCGGTCCCTGACAATAAGGTTGTCCAACCATTGCTGCTGGATTCTGGGGCAAGTAAGTTTTTATTTATGTAACATGCTTCAGTGCTGGACTGGAATGGCTCTTTAAAGTCTCTCTCCAGCCGTTAAAATCTCTATACTTACCTTTTATCCCCCTGCATCTCCCCCATTCAGCACTGCCATTTTCTCTGTCCTCTGTCCTCCAGTGCAGTGGCGTCCATCAGACTGGCTTTACACCCCCTAACATGCCTACGCCATTAATTTGCAATGGAGGGGGCAGTTCGAGTTTGACGCGGCCTCAATCGCCTCATTGCAATGAACAGAGTAGGTGTGTGGGGGCGGAAACAAGCCCTCCAGGACACCTCGAGAGAGGCCACCATGTTGAGACAGAATCCCTGGATCTCCCGTCCTCGGTAAGTATACAGATGGCAGCACTGAACAGAGGAACTAGAACTACACGGGCACACCGGATCTGCACAGGGGGGCTGTAGGGGGATAAATGGTAAGTATAGGCTTTTTTATTTTTAGCCTGGATATTTCCCTTAATGAGGCCCACAGTAGTAAAGGGCTTAATCTTTGTCCCTAATGCTTTACTCATGATGTAGAACAAACTGACGGATGATTCTACATTGCCACCTTATATGGCCCGGAGTACTTGGTTTACAGCAACCTTGAAATAAAAAGGGGAATAAGAAGGAAGGACTCTGGATCTGATCAGGTGCTACAGAGATTTATTCACAAGCGTACTTGGGGGAAAAAAAGAGCAATAGAGGATTGGTGTGCTATGCTGCTAAATGGGATATATCTGCAATGAGAAAATATCGCCTCCCTATGTAAAAATATACTAATAAAACAACATAATTAATGGAAGTGCAAAACAAAATAAATACATAGAGGGATAATATTTAGACTTAGAAACAGCCTGTCTCTGAAATAGGAAAACTATGTGGCTATGAAGAGATACAACACATACAAATTAGATTTATTTATAAAAATAATACTGTAAACCTTGGCTACATCTTTTTGATTGAAAGATCTGTGTACATTGGCAGCACATCTATAGGCTTTCCCTCTGTTGCTTTCCAATAAATAATCTGCAGAGTGTCAAACTCCAGAAGCCGGGGCTGATGAATGCACGGGCTACACTGAACCACCTAGTATGGCTTTCACAGCATTGTGGACGGGATTAGGCATTGTGTGAGTGGGTGTACCTAACTCACTTACAAGAACCCACTAGATGTAATAAATAACTGGAAAATCTCAGACTTCATGTAACAGAACCCTCTGTGAGTCAGTGGCTGGAACTGTATCCTGTAGTTTGGAAACAGGCCAGGCTCACGTCACTGGACATTTTCAAGCTGTGCTATATAGATGCTTAGATAGGAATACAGTAAAGTTCACATTGAAAATGGAAGATATGGTCTGGTATTTTATTTAGGAATTATAATTTCACCTATCTTAGGTGAAATGGTCTTAACAGATTGTAGTGTATTCAGCCACATCATTTTCTTCTGTTCAAACTGATATTGTAAATCTCATCATCATCACCGGTTGCAAAACTGTGTGGGCAGGTGTATTTCTGCTTATGTATGGAGTTTAATGAGAACACCATAAGTAACTAATAAAAAAGGATACACGATTACCACATATACTTACCAGTACCAGAGTACCAGTACAAATCTAAATCCTAATATTTAGTGCCCCTAAAAGCATCCCTTATCATACAGTTATAGTGGACCAAAAGCGGTCCTGGAGTCTCATAGACTCTCACCTCTCTGTGAACCCCACCTCCCCAGCTGCCCGATATGCTTACCTTACCAACGATCCCGTGGTGCATGTGCGACCAGTGGTGGCATCATTCCCATTCTTTTCAAGCTGCGCATGGCTACGCCTGCCATGACTGAGTGGCTGCCATGGCCGCGCACAGCCAAAGGATGCAAATGATGCTGTGTGCCAATGGCATGTAGCTAGAATTCCATTCAGTTTCTCCTGCCTCACATTACTGTGCGCAGCTGGAGAAGCTGATTGGAGGAGAGCTGCCTCTGCACCGTGGGAGCTCAGAGAGATAAGGAAAGTGGGTAATGGTGATGTTTCATGCAGCGGGGCATCCCAAATCCCAAAATAGTAAAAAACCCAAGTAAAAGTCCACTTTGATGAACTTTCAAGAGTGCTATATCAGCACAAGACCCCCTTACTTGCCACCATGCCTGTAGTGTTTATTGTGCTTCAGAGGGCTTCTATGTCTGACATCAGGTCCTGCAGTTGTGACTTCGCGTACGAGAGGCCCATCCATTATTCTTTGCCAGCCAAGCTTTATAGTCCACTGTACACCTCTGGTGAGCCGAAAGCTGGAAGCACAGAAACCAATGTCAGATGCCAGGGCTGCAAAAGCATGGTAGATGCCACAGGATCAGTGAAAGGTAAGCAGTGGAGCCGCATGCTTTATGGCACTCCTGAGCTAAGGTCGATAGAAATGTCCTTGTTTCTAGACATGTCACCATAGTAAAAAGCAGTGATCCTGGGGCCAGAGGTAAGCAATGAGCCTTCCTAGAGTGTTCAGAAGTGGGCCCTGCTAGCTTTGGACTGCTTCCACTGTGCTATGGAATATTCCTGGGTATCTGGATAACAGAAACAAGAGCTATACAAGTCAGCTTCTTGAGGGAAGGGTCTACCATGAAAAGAAGATTAATAATAATTAATAATAATAATAATAATGATAAAATATCAGCAGTGATTGGTGTAGCCTGTTATTAGGAGGAAGGTTTTCAAAGGCAAAGTCCAGACAATGACAAAAATGACAAAAATAATGTTTGCCTCTCTTCCATTTCTGACAGCGTTCCTCTTTGATCACACACAAATTGAGGCACAGTTGTTCTTTTACTGATACACATGAAAAATGCTGAACCTCATAAAATGTGTGAGCTGTTGGATAATGATTAGGGGGATTATTGGGGTTTGCTGATACCAACACTTGGGGCGGGGGATTATGTGGAAATTTTATGGAGCACCATCCATTAAGGCAGACCATGAGGTAAATTAAGTCCTTGATTTCTTTTTATCTAAAAGAAATCATAATGGCACATTAAATGACTGTCCCTAGTTAGCCTACAACCCAGCATGTAGAATTTTCATATATTTTACACTCTAAACTCTCTTTTGTGACTGCCCCCCCCCCTTTTGCGCTTTTTTGTGTCTAAACGCTAAAAAGCTCACTGAGATGCAGGTTGCAATCCACACTACAATGCACACTGCAAGTCACACTGGCTTCACCAAACAATTAGCATGACCCTCAATAAATGTATTATGTTTGTAGTATAGATGTGTGTACAGGTTTCACATCTTTTCTGCATGCAGGACCATGTCCCAGTGTGTGCTGGACCACTCGGGGATCTCCTCATGGTTAACTGTCTGAGATAAGGTGGTTGTCTGCAGAGCAAGACTGGAGTCAGAAATCATGCCAGGATTTTTCACTCTACACTCCACAGCTAAGGCTTTGCATTGCAAGTGCAGATCATGGACAGGGGTGGATATGGCCACAATTAAAGCAATAGTACTGAAGCTTTAGTATTGTAGAGGTAGATTATGGTGCAGGGTTGGGTATGGCCCCTCAAAGCTATTTTAATGGCAGAGCAAGGACTGGAATGTGTTGACTAAGGCCCATAGTGGGTCGGGGTATGGGGAGAGTGGTTGAGGGGGATTATTCGAAAGCAGGAATATTTAAGAGGTTGTTGGAGAAGGAATGAGTGGCATGGTTTATGGATGAGGGGGCTTAGACCAGCCCAGTCGGTGCTGTACACAGTCCCTGTGCTCCCTATGGCCAGTCTGTCCTTGGTTATCTGTATGGGAATGTTTTGCAGAGTCTCTTGTCCATGTGAAGAAAGGGTTGGAGCTGTTTTGCAATCTTCCACAGCACTTTTGTTTGTGACAACCATTGGGGCCCAGTTCCTTTTTTGGAATTCTTTATATTGTAAAAAGTTGTCTATGGATATGCGGAGTGCTTTTTGAATCTTAGCTTCAATTGCTGATGGTTTATAGCTCTTTCTAATGAAATGCCTTTCCCACATGATATCTAATACCTAGAAGTAAAAAGCATGTAAATATATTATATACTGAGGTTCAAGGATGCTTCCCTGTATTATCTGTTTGTACTAGCAAACCTGGTGTACATCCAGCTTACTGGTTGGTTTACCAGTCAGGCATGATATTCATAAATATATAATGCCACCGATTAGTGACATGAAAGCAATTACAGGGAAGTTTTTTCAGCTTACAGTTCTCCCTGAAGCGATATTAGGCCTAATAATACCATTTTGTGAATACTCACCTGTAAAATGGGTATTATAAGTATGTCACACACCCCACTTCAGACTTAATAATTACACTAGGGTTAACGCACCTCTAGGTGGCAGCATTGCAGAGGACTTCTCCAAAAAACTTCAACAGGCCCCTCCCGGTCTATACATACCTGGTACCTCCCAAGAACCTCCCAGTGTTAGAACAGCAGTAAGACAAGGTACCAGAACCAAACAATGTAACCCTCAATGTAAAGAACCAAACTTCACCAAATAGAGAGCCAGGATACCAAAAAGGGCGGGTGAAGTGGGGTGTGTGACATACTTATAATACCCATTTTACAGGTGAGTATTCACAAAATGGTATTATTCTAAGTATGTCACACACCCCACCTCAGACTTAATAATTACACTAGGGACATCCAACAGCAGTGTCCAGAAAAGGGTGGGTATCCGAACAGGCAATAACGCAGAAAAAATTCAAACCACTGCAGCCTGCAAAACCTTGCGGCCAAAAACAGCATCCGCTGAAGCCCGCACATCAACCTTATAGAACTTAGAAAAAGTATGAACAGAAGACCAAGTTGCAGCCTTACACACTTGTTCAACAGA
This sequence comes from Gastrophryne carolinensis, assembly GCA_027917425.1. Classification (NCBI taxonomy): domain Eukaryota; kingdom Metazoa; phylum Chordata; class Amphibia; order Anura; family Microhylidae; genus Gastrophryne; species Gastrophryne carolinensis. The sequence goes on from CM051240.1 coordinate 180,983,898, forward strand.
AGCCTGGTGCTGAAAAGCCCAGGACGCACCAACCGCCCGAGTAGAATGAGCAGTAACACGGAAAGGAGGATCCTTCCCCTTGGCCGAATAAGCACCAATAATGGCCTGACGAATCCATTTACTAATGGAAGATTTGGCCGGAGCCAACCCCTTCCTAGGCCCACATGGCACAACGAAAAAGGCATCAGTCTTACGAAAAGAAGACGTCGCACGAAGATAGAACCTGACACAACGAACCACATCCAAGCAGTGCAAAGCACGCTCCTTGACATTCTTAGGCTTAGGACACAAAGAAGGAAGAACAATGTCCTGGTTAAGATGAAAAGCAGAAACCACTTTAGGGAGAAAATCTGACTTGTAACGAAAAACCACTTTGTCCTGATGATCCTCAAAATAAGGAGCCTGAATAGACAAAGCAGCCAGCTCTGAAACACGCCTAACCGAAGTAATGGCCACCAGAAAGGCAACCTTCTGAGTGAGAATGGACAAAGCAACATCCCGCAAGGGCTCAAAAGGAGGAGCCATAAGAGCAGAAAGAACCAAATTCAGGTCCCAAACTGGGAGCAAAGGCTTCCTAGGAGGCCGCACATGCGAGACCCCCTGGAAAAAAGTCTTGACCAAAGAATGACTAGCAAAAGATTTCTGGAAAAAAATTGACAAAGCAGAAACCTGCCCCTTCAAGGTACTCAACTGAAGGCCAGAGTCCAGACCCGTCTGAAGGAACTCCAAAATCCTAGACACAGAAAAGACCCGGCAGGGCAAAGACCTAGCCTCACACCAATCAATATAAGCTCTCCAATACCTGTAATATATGGAAGAAGAAGATCTCTTCCTAGCACCAATAAGAGTCCGAATGACCGCATCCGAAAGACCCTCCTCCTTTAAGATGGAGGTTTCAGCAGCCAAGCCGTCAAAGCCAGCGTTTGTAAACTGGGGTAACAGAGATGACCCTGAGTGAGAAGATCTGGCCGAAGAGGCAGATCGAACCGATCCACGGCCAGACGGACGATGTCCGCGAACCACACCCGCCTTGGCCACCTTGGAGCCACGAGAATGGCGGGAACTCCTTCCAGAACCAACTTTCGCAGAACCCTGCCTAACATGGGAATCGGAGGAAACAGATAAAGAAACCCCAGGTCCCTCCAGCTCAGGGACATGGCATCCACCGCCAGAGCCAGAGGGTCCCGGGACAGGGACACAAAGGACGGAAGCTTGTGATTGTGACGAGAGGCAAACAGATCCACCTCCGGCGTCCCCCACCGGAGACAAAGTGACCGAAACACCTGGGGATGGAGAGACCACTCCCCCCGACGGGACGCACACCGGCTCAGAAAATCCGCCTCCGTGTTTTCCACACCCGGAATGTAAACTGCCGAGATGCAAGGGACATGAGTCTCCGCCCAGACCAAAATCAGAGACACTTCCCTGTGGGCACCCAGACTGCGAGTCCCCCCTTGGTGATTGATGTAAGCAACCGCCGTCTGATTGTCCGAGCGAACCTGAACCGGCAGACCTTGTAAATGATGCGTCAAGTGAGACAGAACCAACCTGATGGCCCGCAATTCCAGAACATTGATGGGCAAGTGAGCCTCCTGAGGGTCCCACTGCCCCTGAAACCGAAGATCCTTCCAATAACCTCCCCAGCCTGACAGACTGGCATCCGTGGTGACAGTTTCCCAAAGTGGAGTCAGAAACGACCTGCCCTTCAGAAGATTGTCCGAGACCAACCACCACAGGAGGGACTGCCGAACCCGAGGGGACAACCGGAAGGACCGATCCAACGACCCCGGGCACCGGTTCCAAGACGCCAAAAGATGGAGTTGAAGAGTCCTCGTATGAAACTGAGCAAAGGGAACTGCCTCGAACGAAGCCACCATCAACCCCACCAGTCTCATCCCCAGACGAATGGACGGATGAGGATGGGAGAGGAGCAGCCGGGCCAATTCCTGAATCATCAGAACCTTGGCCTGAGGAAGAAACACTCTGTGCTGGCAGGAGTCCAGCGACATCCCCAGAAAGGTCACCACCCTGGCCGGAACCAGCGAGGACTTGGGGTAATTGATCACCCAGCCGAATCTCTCCAACATGGACACCACCGTGCTGGTGTCCCCTTCTGCTTGACTGAAGGAAGGAGCCATGATGAGAAGATCGTCCAGGTAAGGCACAATGCGAATCCCCTGAGCTCTGAGCAGGGCCATCACCCCCGCCAACACCTTGGTGAACACTCTCGGAGCAGAGGTGAGCCCGAATGGAAGAGCCACAAACTGAAAATGCCGATCCCCCACCACGAAACGGAGGAACCGCTGATGAGCAGGAAAAATTGGCACGTGCAGGTACGCATCCTTGATGTCTATGGACGTCATAAAGTCCCCCTGCTGAAGCGAACCGATCGCCGACCGCAGGGTCTCCATGCGAAACTTCCGAGGACGAATAAACCTGTTGAGAAACTTCAAATCCAGAATAGGACGGAAGGACCCGTCCTTTTTGGGGACCGTGAAGAGATTGGAATAAAAACCGCGTCCCACCTCCGAAGGAGGAACCGGGCAAATGACGGCCAAATCCAGAAGATTCCTTACTGCCGCCAGGAGCCCCTGCGCGGCCAAAGGATCCAAAGACACCCAAGACCTGAAGAACCTTGGAGGAGGAAGGGACTCGAACTCCAACTAGTAACCGGCCGAAACCACCTCCCGGATCCATCTGTCCGGGACCACCTGGTCCCACACCCAGGAGAAAAGTTGCAACCGTCCCCCCACCCGAACGGGTGAGGGCGCCCCCTCATTGCTGGATGGGCTTGGCAGCCGGCTTGGGCTTGGCACCCCAGACGCGGGTGGGACGACCACGGCCTCTGCCCCTATTCCAACTGCCGCCCCTGGGGGCCGGGGAGCCCGCACCTCTACCGGCGCCCACTCCCCGAAAGGACGGATTGAACGAGACCATCCCCCGAAAGGAACGACGAAATTTCTTGCGCTGAGGTAACTTACCTCCCTTGGCAACAGAGTCCAGCCTCTCACCAAAAAGCCTCAAACCCATAAAGGGCAGAGCCGTGAGCGATCTTTTAGAATTAAAATCAGCTGTCCACTGTCTCAACCACACACAGCGCCGGATAGCCACCAGCAAGGCAGTAGCCCTGCCACACATCAGCATGGCATCCTCCTGAGCGGCCAGGATGAAGGACAAAAAAGCATCACAGCGCTTAAGCCCAAGGGACTCATCACTGGAGGGCTCGAGATCCACCCCCAAGTCCCTGACAATAGACCTGACAGCAAAAGTCAAAAGAGCCGAAGCACAGACAGGCCTTAACACCGAACCCGCACATACAAAACCATGACGGGCAAGCTGATCAACCCGGCGATCCTCACCGTCCCTGAGCGAAGTCGTGTCAGGGGAATGCACGACCGCCGTGTTGGACAGTCCCAAGACCGGAGTATCTACCTCAGGGGGGACAGACCAACGCTTCATCAATTCCGCCGGAAAGGGATACTTCCTATCCCAGCTAGACGGCACACCAACAAGACGTGTAGGTTGCTCCCATTGCTTGAAGACAATTTCTTCAAAGTGCTGTTGGCTGGGAAATTCCAGACGCTGCTTGGAAACCCCAAAAAGCTGACCCTTGGGCCTGGGAGCAACCACCGGAGGCTCCAAATCCAACACCTCAAACATCTGGCTCAAAATGGTAGAGGAATCGAGAGGGAGGCCATCATCCTGATCTCCCTCAGAACCCAGCAACTGCTGAACATCAGAATCTTCATCCTCAATGAGCTCACCTTCTTCACGGGGACGATCCGACCAATCCAGATCTCCCACAACTTCCTCATCTGAATCCGGCGGAGGCGGAGACAGATGCTTCCGCTTAGCTGAAACCTTCTGAGCGGCTATAGCAGAAAACCGCTTCTCAAGGCTGGTCAAGCGGGCACATACCTCAGACTGCGAATCCCCGCCCAGGACAACGTCACACGGGGTCCGGAATAAGCGAGGGGGAGAGGGAGATGGCGCGGCTGACGAAGTGCTAGGCACCGGAGTACTGGACTGCCGTGCAATGTTCTGCTGTGCACAAGGGATACACAAAATGACATCATCTCCCTGGAGCGGAGCCCCACAACCCCCGCACACCTTGGATTGTCCCGAAGAACCATTCCCGGTATCTGTGGCAACCTCCATGTGGTGAAATTATGGTATTTGCAGAACCCAGGGATTTATGCGGTACGCGACCCGGGATGCCCCTAAATAACCTAACACTAGTCTAAGGACAGACACAAGATCCTGACCCAGGGGAATAGCATAAGGCCCTAATAAAAATACAATAAATGTCTATATATAAATATATAGCAAGGACAAAAAACACCCCCCACGAGCCAGGTATATATGACCGGGAGAGCCCTGCCAGACGGGATCCCAGGATCTGAAAAACACAAAGGGAGAGAGAGACAGGCGTCAATCAGCACCATGCCAAAAAACACCGCATAATATACAAAACCCCCCTTTACCACGCCCCCCCCCCTCATTAACCAGAGCAACGGAAGTGGTTAATGCCAGCCAGCACCATCAAGCTGCGCCGGGGCGAGGAGGGAGGCAAGGGAGAAGGAAGGATCCGAGGGGTCACAGACATGGCCCAAGAACCGCCTACCTGGAGAGAAGAGGAACCGCGCAGCCAGCAGAAGATGGCGGCCAGCACACCGAGGACGGAGGAAGAGAGAAGCTCCGGGAGCGCGGGAGCCGAGAAGGCCCCGCCCCTCAGGCCGTCCAATCCGTGCGCGGCCCGCGCGCGCGCGACCCCGCCCCCAGGCAGCGTCAGCGTCTGCCTGCGGGGACCGCCATCAGACCTCGATCACGGGGCCGGCGGCACCACCCGCCGGCTCCCAGAGTACAGCGTCGAAGAACACAGACCCACACACTGATCAAAGTCTCCCCTGAGCAGCCGGGCAAACAAGCTGCAGGCGCCGAATACGGCGCCCAGCCACCCGCGGGACCGCGGCGCAGGACGCCGCTAGGCCCCGCCCCCCCCGGCTCCTGAGGGGAGAACACATACACAGCCATGAACAGACAGTGAAGGCACAAGTACAATAACAAGTAAAAACACAAGGTAAAATCACAAATGGAAAGCGCAGCAGCACACTCACACAACATGTGCATAGTAAAGCATGACACTGTCCCCAGCGCGTCCCACACCCCGGAAGAGACACAACACCCCAGGGTAAGGACAACCTGACCACTAACTCCTATAAAAAAAGGGGGCATCCCACATCCGGATCACCACTCCGGGAATCCCGCTATGCCCCGCAATGAAGGGTCGAGCGGAGGAGCTAATCTCCTAGGCACCAATGGTGCCGGCTACCTTATTGCCCGGCCTACAGCCGAAGCTGGGAGGCTGCCATTACATAGAACACAATTCAAACAAAAGCCGGGCAGAAATAGACCATGGGGGGGGGGGGGGGCCGGGGGGATACCCCGGCTACCTGCAAGCAGGAGACTTCTTTCTTCTGTCTTGTCGCCACCTTGCAGAGAACAACACTGGGAGGTTCTTGGGAGGTACCAGGTATGTATAGACCGGGAGGGGCCTGTTGAAGTTTTTTGGAGAAGTCCTCTGCAATGCTGCCACCTAGAGGTGCGTTAACCCTAGTGTAATTATTAAGTCTGAAGTGGGGTGTGTGACATACTTAGAATATTTTATTTTCGTAGAAACCAAGACCTGATTCAAAGCCAGCTTAGATCCACCACTCTAAATGCTCATTTCCATGGATCGATTTACTAATGAAAAATTGCTAAACTGACCACAATCAGATGAGAATAGATCTGAGGAAATGCTTGCTGTGATTGAGTGATAAACGAGAATTGTCTGGCAGAAGTGCTTGATAAATCAGGCCCACAATTTCTTGTTTGTTGCATGATTGTTGGCATGTGGAAACAGAAAATGACTACATATAGGAGGTGGAGCACACAGCACAAGGGAATTTTATGAACAATTAAGCGACAAATCTTTAGTGTCCAAACGCAAGTTGACAACTCGCATAACAATCCGCACACTCATTTGCTTGCTCAGCGATCAGTCAATTTATCTGTTTGTGGAAATAGGTCATAAACGGAATAATATCAGCTAAGGATTAATATGAGACATTGGAATGAATAGTGATAGTGAGCTGTAAACTCCAGATAAGTGATGGGCTTTGGATCTGGGATGAAGCTAGGGAGCACTATTGCAGCCACTCCGCCGCTATCTGTAGTGAAGCCTCCTTCCTTGGCATCCTGCCAAGCTAATGTCGAACCACTAAGGCAGAGAGGCTTTTATACCACAAAGGAGAGGCTGCTCCTTTGTAGTATTAAAGCCTCCCTGCCCCGGTGACCTAGCATTAATTTGGCGGGACACCAAGGAAAGGGGTGGGGGGACCTGTGTCCCCCTTCACTACACAGATGCTGGCTGGGCATCTGCAATATCAACTATCCAGCATCAGCAGATCAACTACCACTGAACCAGCAGGGAGCACCCAAACCGGCAGACCTGTAGAGTGGAGGAAAATTATTAAAATGTATTTATTTAAACAGTTCATGAACTCGTAACTTATACCAGTTCACACGTTGTTGTAACTAATCCAACTGTATCTGGGGAACAAAGGGCTTCACTACTCCAGACCCCTGATGCAAAGCCTGGAGTCCTACCCTGAATTGCTACTCCTTCCACCCACAACTAACTAAAATTGACAGAAAAGAGAGTACTGTATATCTCCCTTAGAACCAACATACCTACTACATATGCAATCCCTACAAAACTCATTATGAGAGAAGAAATAAAAAAAAAAACACTTTTGTTTGTGTAGAGTAAATCCCACTATTTATGACTAGAATTACACCGTGAAATTTTGCAACCTCAGGCCTGACTGAGGAAAAGGATGTATTCAAATGTATTCTGCCATAAATGTATTTGTTATGGCTAAGGGCTCTACTGCAGTAAACATGGAATCTTGGAAACGCAGCAGTATTGGCACATAAAATATTCAGTGGTCATCCACATATTCACGTCAACAGTTCTGCACTTAGATCAGCACGCTTTTAAGGATTGTCTGCAGCCTAACACTGCTTGCTGCATATTGGTATGACCAGTGATAGAAACGCAGAATCAATATACAGATGGACAGGGCAATTCTATGGGTGAGAGTCAAATTATTTTTAATGGGGTACCCATTTTTTTCAGATGTTTAACTATGGGAAATCCAAACACATTAAAAATTAGCCTATCCACATTTAGTGATTCTAGACTGCCTAAATAAGATACCCAATTAAAGATAATTTGCACCTTACCCATAAAGGCCCCATCACAGGTGCAGAGTTTTAAGTTTTTAAATAGATGAAAACTATTTTGTATTTCAGTTTATTGTGTTGTGTTAGAAAAGCTCCCACTTCCTAAACTAAAGACCAGAGACTAAGCAATTCTCTACCGTACTACATGGTGGCATAAAAAAAGTCTGAAAGACTGTTCTCTATGCGCTTTCTGTTCAGGGGTGCAGAATGTTTTTATTAGGAATAACATAATGAAGATTTTCTACAGCACTCAGGATACCCACTGTCTCCACAAACTTATTTTGTATTTACCTCCACCACATCCCTACTTTCATATGTAACAATCCCACATGCTAGCAATACACATGCAGATTTGCCCCACCTCTGAATACATGGGTCAGCTATTTATAGCCCTCCCCATCAGTCCCACATCTGAACCATGTTCCCAGAACTCAATCCATCTAAGCTCCCACCAATGCTAATAATACATTTATTACAGAAAAAGTATTTTACCTAACTATTCTGCCTGAGATTTAACCCAGGGATGGTGTTGTACAATCAATGTTTCCTTGTTCCACCAAGCTGTCACCTCTATTTGCCAATGCAACCCTTCTATATTGCTCTCTGTGCAATTACCCATTCTTATTGTACTACTATTTAAAGTGAAACAAAACCCCGGATTTTGACTTTCCTGGGTCTTGTTCTGTGCCCCCGCTGTGTGAAACTCCCTAGTTTGTCCACAAAAACTCACCTTCCCAAGCTCCAACAGCACATGTGCAGTCACTCGTCCAATAAGAGCCGCCTGCTGTGACTACATCATTTGGCAGGCAGCTATTAATTACTTCAATGGCTCATTGACTTGAATGGCTTGACTATTTGAATGGCTGGGGCAGAAGCGCGACATGACACAGCAGATGGCTCTCATTGGACAACGGAAAATTGTGTTGGACCACGGAAAATTGATTTTTTTATGGGTGCCGTGTGAGGTTTCACACAACAGGGCATTCGATATACCCTGGGGAAAAGCCAGTGTCCGGTCCTGGAACCTTTTTTAGATTCCAGGCCAGCCACGACAGGGTTTCGTTTCACTTTAACTACCTTTAGATGTCAGTTCTATTTACCCCCTCCTGCTTTCCCCACAACAGGTCAGGGGCCGCATCAGATGACTCTGAGGGGCACAGGTTGAGCATGGTCTTAGCCTTGCTACTTAATGTCCCACGGCGATCTTGCAGATAAGCGAACCCCCCCCCCCCGGGATTCATGGGCACTGCACAGGCACAAGATTGGGGGCCGTGGTCAGTTCCTTATGGGATGCAAGATGGCGCCACCCCTCAGAAGGTCGCCCGGAAAACCGAGGGAACCAGAAGATGGATCCCTTGGAGAGGTGAATAATTAATGCCCAAAGGTAAGATAAGAGGGGGGGGGGGCAGCAGATCTGTGAGGTTTGGGTGAGGTTTCCTCTTTAACATTCTATTTACTTTTACTCAAACTTTTCTATGTACCAACTTCTAAAACTAGGTAAAAGCCAATATTTACATTGACATTTTTGTCAGACTGTGGGTTCAGGATGAATTATTAATCTTTCCAAAAACAATACTGTGGTATGGGACCACATATATTTGTCTACAAATGTTATATTTGTATGTCTGACATTCAAACATTACAGGTATTGCAGGCAGAATGACCTCTTTCATCCTCTGCATCAAACTATCCACTTCAAAATGGCCATATGAGGCCTCTAAATATAGGCAGGGTTCTTAAGGCTTCACGTAACTAAAACAGTGATTTTAGAATATACAAGAAAGAACTTGATTTCATGACGACGCGCAGGAACTTCATGTACCAGGACTTGGTGCCAGCATAACCTGCGTAGTTATTATAATATTTCATGAATTTTAGCCTCTGTCGTCTAACCCAGAGGGCTGACTGATAATCAAAACAGTTTCATTCCTTCACGTCCAGCCTGGCTCTACCTTCCTGCGAACGATTCCGCCTGAATCACCGTTAATGACTGTGTTGTATAGTATCCTAGTGCGATTTGCTGTTTCCAGAATATTTTATACTGCAGACGACAATATACAGTGCAATAACCTCTCCCTAAAATTCAACATCCCCTGTTTTCTACTGCCCATGAGTCAGTGCCTTACATGGTTTTGGGACAAGACCATTATTGTCCCAAATCTGAATTATTTACTTTCTTCTTTTTATAGAAAACAAGTCACTGCAGTGCTCAAGATTGGAGCCAACATTTCCAGAGATACATTCGCGGCGGGAGAGACCTCTAACAAAAATTGCAGGAGGGTGAGAGATGGAGGTGTGTGTGTGTTGGGGGTAGTAATATCCTGGCAGATGGTTAGGAAAAAACACTGTTTCCCAGCAGAGAGTGAGTGATTAAGTGTTGAAATGTTTTTGCCCCTTAACTGTTTCACTTTTGACATTTAGCCTGTCACTTTCACTCTGTTCCTCATAGATAGGAATGAAGTCATTTGCAAACGTCAGTATCACCTCTTACCCTGTGACTCACACTTTTGCAATCTCACATTTGTTTTCTCCTTCAAATTTTCTAAAATTAATATATATATATAGATATATATATATTATAGTTCAGCTTGGTGTTTCAATTTCCAAAGCACCAATTTAACAAGCTTCATTCTAATAACATTTGCTACGAACATTTGTCTTCATCATCTTAGATCACATTAACAGCCTTCCCCTCTTATGATGGATAAACAAACTTCGATATAATTTGTGTCTGTGCAGTCCTCCCAAACTTCTGTAGAATAAGAGCACTGACAAAGAGGCCAATTTATCACTAGTGTCTCCTAGCGTCACTTGAGCGTATGTGCATCATCCACAATGCCAACCACAGGGTTCAGCGCTGTAGGCTACCCGTGGAGCTGTGTCTTGTTTGTTTTTTTTTCCGATGGGGCTAACGACTGGTAGCACCAGTGGGCAGGGCCAGAATTTTTTTTTAATTAACATGTAAATGAACAGCGCCACTGCAGGTGCTGTGAAACCATGATATTCAGGAATACAGCGCCAGGTGCAATAAAAAAAAGTCTTTAACTTCTTTAACTAGGGATGGCAGCACAGAGACCAAGCAAAAACACATGGAATGACATAGGGGACATACAAATGACATGACACATGATTGGCAGGCATGAAAACGCAAGTAAGCAGTGGGTTACCTAAGTACAATAATGAACGGAAAAAGAATAGGCCAGGGGTCCAGTGTCACTTGATTGAGCACAAAAAAATTAAAAACTGCTAACCAGAAGTCACCAAAAAAAAAAAAAGGGACTGGAGTGGATAACTGAAGTCTATGGGAAAGCGACTGAGAGTCTGATGTGATGTGGCACTGTAGGGAACACAGTGTACGGCACTAACAAAGCACCCAGTGCTCTTGATACATGGAATGCTACATGGCGAGAGGTGATAAACATTTTTTGGCATCATAAATATGACGTCCTGGTGGAGCTCACGAAAAAGTACCTACTGCTACTTGTCACTACGTGGTGTTTCGTCAATAAATTCCTTAATGTTCTGTTCAAATTAATGATACAAGTATTTTGTAACTTTCATTGCAAATAGCACCATAAACACAAAACTTTCAAATGTAATAAAACAATGTATGTGCATTCATGCAGTCTAAATGGTTGTTTTATGTTTCTAACATGATTTTAAGTGATAGACAACCTATAAATACCAGCCAGGGAATAAAAGTTTGGGAACTCCTGCTCTAGACAATAACACAATTGTTGCATCATCTTAAAGTGGACCAACACCTGTTTGTGGGCTAACGGGTGTTTGTCTGCTTTTAGTCACATTAAAACAAGCTTGAAGCCTCCCCGTGCATCGCCTGCCAGAATGCCCACAATTCTTACCTGTCTATCTATCCTCAGCCGGGGATGGCGCCGCGCAATTGACGGCCGACAGTCAAATGGACCTTTTGGTGGCTGGTATCAAGGCAATGAGAAGCGATGTGCGGTGGGCTCCGAGCCTGTTTTAATGCTGCTAGAAGCGGACCAACACCCATTTACCAGGGAACTGTGTTGGTCCACTTTAAGAATCTGGTGGATGGTCTCACTCTTTGTGGGGCATCCGATGTGGGTTGACTCACTGTGTAAAACTCTCAGGATCGTCCTTTATACTCATCTAACCAGTGATCCCATGGAGCATGTGCTGCCCAGGGCTGCATCCTCGCTTGCTTCCAATTGATTTGCGCCAGGCATTTTGGAATTTGCTGGTGCAAGTACACGGGGAAGCAGCTGGTGCCTCCTCTTTGTTCATCTTTGGCATACTGTTCTGAGGCTAGAGTGGCATGGAAAACATAAATGGAATTGCGAGCCATTGGGGGCCTTTCTATGCGCTGTGGGATTTTATGTCAATCTGGGGGTTTTACAGAGCGGGACCTCTCATAAAGGAGAGGCCGGAGAAAAACAAAATCCAGGTAAGTGAAAATCCCAGGTTTGGTTCCTCTTTATAATCAGTGTGCTGTATATGCTAATCAGCTCATTTTAATGTAGCAACTATATGCTGTAGGTAAAGAAGTTAACCCCTCCACTGACTTACGGGGCTAACCTCCACTGTTCTAATTTCCCTTACTATAATAGGTCAGCAACCCTACTACCAGAACTGAAACTAAAACAGGTGAGGGATTGTCTTTCTCTTCTTTAGCATAGAATTTCTAAGCATCTTAAGCTATTGAATGACTTGTAAATACCAATTATTGATTGATTGTGTTCACTTTAGTGATAATTCATTTGCTAAATGTTCAGTGGAAACATACTACAACAGTTGAACATTAACACAATACTGTTACTTGTTGCTTTAGAATCATTTCCTCTTTCCATCAATAGGTCCATACAGTTGTAACAACTCATCCCCTCACTGAAGACTTTACCACATACTTGGGATCACTAGTATTTGAAATAGCCTTTCCCTGTATCATAGTCTGCCTATTCACCACAACCCTCAGGGTCCTTCATTACATGTGTATCGCCCATAATTCTACAGACGTAATTATGTGCATGGCTCCACCCACTGCAAGGAGTGATGGGTAATTCTATTACCCCTTGTTGTGAGGCTCTGTGTAAATACTTTTCGTTCTAGAAAAGTACCTCTTTACCATTACTGCTGAGTAGTCTTCTTGTCTTTTTAGCCCCCTTCGATGTTAAGCTTAACATGGGTCTCCTGGTGTTAAATAAGCACCAAGGTAAACAATGAAAGAATTGAGAATTCGCACCTGGCTCTGAATCGTCCCCCAAGGCTCACTCCCCATACAGCCAAATACTTCCAGGCTTGTGCTGATGAGCAAAAAGCTTGAAAGTGTTTGGCTGGGTAAATGTAAAGCTAATCCTTGGCATTGCACACTTAGCAGCTTTCTGAGTGCCTTGGATGGCCCAGAGAAGTAAAGAGATACTTTGCATAGCCCCGCCCACTGCAAGGGGTGATGGGTAATTCTGTTATTCCTTGTGTTGGGCACTGTGCAAATATTTCCTGTTCTAGGAAAGCACCTCTTTTTCTTTACCTTTGAGCAGATGGTCTTTTGGTCTCTTTAGCCTCGTACATTAAGCCTAACATAAGTCTCTCCATATGGTGGCTTGCAACCTGTTTTCTCCAAGCACCAAACTCCAATACCTGCACCTATGACCCCCTGTAATCTTTCACTCATCCCATATCTATCCGCAAAAAAAAATACTAGGTTATGGCCACGCGATTTCTTAACTTTCGTAACTTCTAGGGCCTATGAATCCACAAACGGGAAGCCATCTAATCAACATTTAAAATGTTAAACCTTACAAGTCCTTTCAGCTGTCAGCCAGGCATTTTAACGCCCTACATGTCCCTTCAATCTTCTAAAGGCATTGTCCCCTTCGCCGCTGAAATTACTACCTGCCAGCTTTGCCTTTAGGATTTAAGGTACCTAATTATGTCTTTCAAATTCCTTTTCATGTGCCTCTCCTAAATGCTACAGGTGTTTAAACATGCTTTGAGGAGTCACCTTGTCCAGCCTAGCTTGTTGCCCTCAATCACCATGGTCTGGTATAGTACTTCCTGTCTCATCACCCACAGTCAGCTCTTGCTTCTATTTTTTGAGCCAGCTCTTGTACTCCTTGCTTCTGTTCCTTGTTCTGATACATACATTACTTTACTTGTATGTTGTATCCACTGGCTAACATTGTAGTTACTGTGTATGTGTTATCCTTATTATAACTTGCAATGAATCTGATAGAGATATAGAAATCTCTCTCTCTCTCTCTCTCTCTCTCTCTCTCTCTATATATATATATATATATATATATATATATATATATATATTACAGGATATTTTATACACTGCATTCCAAAATATTATGCAAATGTGCTGATTTTTTTAGTTTTCTAATTAAACTCATGGATGGTGTTGTGTCTCAGGGTTCTTTGGATCAATGAATCTCAAACACCTGTAAATAAAAAAAATTGCCAGGTGAGCCCAATGAAAGAAAAACGACTTAAAGTAGACCAAAACCCAGGATTTTGACTATCCTGGATTTTGGTCCTTTCCCCCAGGACACCCGATTGGGGGTGCCCTGCTGTGTGAAACCCCCAGATCGCCAAGCCCAACTTCCTCTTCCCGGTCCTACGGCGCATGTATGGCCACTTGTTCAATCAGCACGCTCTGAGCTGCTAACGTCACATCAGCTAAGACGAGCGCCCTGCTAGAAGGATAACGGGGGTGTGGCTGCAGCTCACGCATGCGCCGTTGGACCGGGAAACTAGATAGGTGTATGGGGCGACCTGGGGGGTTTCACACAGCATGGCATCCAATTTTGGATGCCCTGGGGGGAGGGAATCGATCTTATAGATTCCCGGGCCGATCACGGTGGGTTTTGTTCCACTTTAAGAAGCATGTTCCCCAATATTAAACAGGCCACAGGTTTTAAGCAATATGGGAAATAAACAGGATCTATTTGCTGCCAAAGCAGTTTTGTAATGCCTTGGAGAAGGTGTGAAAACATTTGACATTCCTCGAAAACGTGTGATCATCCTACTGTGAATAGATTTGTGGCTGATTCAGAGCACAGCCTGGCTAGTACAGATAAAAGCACAATGAGGGAGGCTGACAGACAAATACATTGAAATAAGAGAGCCATTACAAAGCAGAAAACAGGTAATTGAAGCTTCAGTCTTTTAGAACCGGTTAAATTTGAGTCTCAAGCTGAAGGACGAAAAAAACCCTTTCAATTCCAATAGCCCATCCTATACTCTCCACACTGGCACCTTAACACAGAACAAAATGCAGGATTTTGACTATCCCCATTTTTATTCTCTGCCACAGGGGCATCCCGCTTTGGGATCTCCCCAGATCGCTCAGAAAAAATCACCTTACCCTGAATCCTACGGCGCATGCTCTTGTCCAATCAAAGCAGTTTTCCTTGTATATGTAATGTTCAGCAAACTGATCTGTTTATGTTTATTATGAGGAGCGAAGGTGGCTGCATTCCCAGCAGATCAAAGACGTTGTGGATGAGGATGCCCAATATTTACATCAGCGAGGGAGCCAGGAGGAAGTTGAGTTTTGCAAGTCATGCTGCTTTCAAATGCTGTCCATGTTGGGTTTTGTTTCTTTTTAAGTAATGCTTAAAATTCTTATCAGAGCTATTTTTATAATTTCATGTAAGAATTGCTCTTTCCACTGAAGGTCCCCCTTACACCAAAAATAACTCTTGCGATGTGAATATATATTCCATGTATGGGAAACCTATGTTTGCATGGATGCAAAAGTAGTAGCAGCCGCATGTGGAACGGTAGGAAATGTCTGTGGAAAAGGTAGATCCATGCAAATATATACATGTATGGATGCTTCTCTGCTTATGTGAGAAAGCATGTAGCTATTTGAAGATGCATACTTATATGATTATTAATGTTCAATTAGATACATGCTTTTTGCCCTAAGCAGGTAAGTAGCCATAAGCAACTATGTATCTGCAAATACATACATGCTTTCTTCCCTAGGCAGATCTAAAAGCATCTATACAAAAAGCAAATTTGCTGTTTTTAGAATTTTTTATTTATTACATTAGCTTTATTTGATTTTGTTGTAATATATGTATTATTTACAGTATGTCAAATCAAACTTCTCTTTCCTTTCACCACCTTAAATTATTTAATAAATTGTGTTCACTGTTTATGTATAATGTATCTTTAGTTGCTATTTCTGTTTTGGCTTTTCTAGTGGTCTTTTAAAATGCTAGTGGGTGTTACATTTATCAATACTCACCCCTCTGTGTCCCTCTTGTAGTCAACCATGAGTTCCCCCCTCAATTTATACAACATTGTCCCAGGAATGTACCTAGCTAAGCTATGTCCCCCCTACATTACGATTGGGTTGATTCTGCACCAGGTGAAAAAGTTGACTACTTTTTAGGCAAGATAACTGTCACTCCCCTTATGTGCAAAATAAATAACATTTAAGAATAAATAGAACTATACACACACACACACACACACACACACACACACACACACACACACACACACACGGTGGTTGCAGATGTGCATTTGCATGTAAGCAGGTGTTTGGGTAAGTAGCATCCTTGCTTGCAATATGTGCTTAGCCTAAGTACATTAGGTTGTCATTTGGAAGGTTGTTTGCTTCGTAACTATTCATCTATTAGGTAATTTGAGAGTGGTAGCACAAAATACGTGTGGAAGAGTCTATTTTCGCATGAGAAAAGGCCACACCAGGGAAATGGTGGCGAGTAATTTATGCATCTCCTGGCTCCTTTTTGCTCACATTGGAAAGGTCAGGTAAGAGCGCTGAATCAGGAAAACAAGGAGAGTTTAAGAAACAGCAGACATAGTGTACATTTTTTTTTAAACAAAATGTAATTTAAAAATAAAGTAATGCACTTACAAATCAGTTCTGCAAAGCCAAGCATTATTTAAATCCACAAAGCAACGCCAATGCAATAAACCTTCACAAGGTCCCCTTTAACAACCCAAGGTCATCATGCTAGAGAGGGTTTCTTTAGTGAAGAAATAAAGTACAGTTTGTGGCAGTGGTGACGCGTTTCGTTTAATGTGAACTTTTTCAAAAAGCTCTCAAGATATTTAACGGATTCTAAAAGACAGAATATAAGCATTATTGTTATTAAGATCTTTTTGCTTCATGCTATTTATAGGTTGATAACCCCTGAATAATTGGTGTTGTTTCTGCATGTCTTCAGCTAACCAACGGTTGATTTATTATTTTTGATGGAGCGAGGCAGTGTTTTTATTGTTATAAGTTATATGAATGAAGCTGCTGGTGCCTCTGGAGTTCCGCAAATCTCAAGGTGTAGGATTCTCCAGAGCCTTGCAGTTTTGCATAAACCTACTATTCAGCCACCCCCAACCATTGCTCACAAGCAGAAACGTTTGCAGTGGGCACAGACATACCTAAAGACTAATTTTCAAAACAGTCTAGTTTACTGTTGATTGCCATTGGGAAATTGGGAGCAAAAGTGTCTGCCGCTCCCCATTGTTTAAATGTTTAAATCACAGAAGAAGCAGTTTTGCTGGGACCTGGGGGGGGGGGGGGTGTATGTTCACACAGTGGGGCATCCCAGATTTTTTATTCCAGGGTCAGCCTGGTTGAGTTTTGTTCGCTTTAATTAGATCTAAGATGATTTCAAGTCTCTACTAGTGAGATGTCAATTGTAGGTGGGCTAAGCCTTTAAACATGTGCGTGCCTTAAAAAAAAAAAACCTCTCGTGTATGCATGTTATTCGTTTTTCTTGCTGTCCAAAGATACCTTAGTGTAATGCCATAAATTACACGTTCATTAGAAGTCATTAGCCTTCGGCAGTGTTTAGTGTTATTTATTTCAGATCTAGGGGTGAGGTCTGTATACTGAATTGCAGATTCCTCCTTCCGCACAAATATCGTCACTGAAGTGTGAACTCTCTGTAGCTCACTGTAGCAATTGCATTCTTGGCACAAGAGGAAAGAGAATTAGGGTAATAAACTCATTACTTAGGAATAAGATATGGCTTGTTCCTTTACACATCAGACTGCCAGTTGACTAAGAGACTCTTTTACTAAGTACAAAAGACATCCTTAATTTCTACTCTAGACTAGAGGCAGGCAGACAGCTACCATAAGTCACCATGCAACACAAGTTCCATAGATTGCTTTAAAGAAAGTCATGGAATGTAGGCAGCCATTTCAGTTTGGAACCCAGGTCTTAAAATGCACCTGGAATGTAAAGAGCTGCTTTTACTCAACCAAAGTCAACATAAAGTAACAGATTTGACTCTTAACTTGCACAAACTGACATTTGTTGACTCAAACATTCAGATTACATTTACTGGCAATATAAAGCAGAATATACAGTATTTTGTCTAAATTTAAAGATAACAAACAAGTCAATTAATGGATCAAGGTGCATATACAGTATACAGTTTGGAGTAAACCTGCAGTTAGCAATCAAGGTACTGTAGTTATTACGAAGCCCAAAGGTGAGTCTGTTTTCCCTATTACCAGCACTCTGTCTCTCCTTGAAGTCTTACAGCATTAAATGTACGAGTCTGAAAAAAGCAGTCTCAGCTTGTTCACTGCATATAGAAAGCAGGTACACATATAACAAACAAACCCACCCTTTCCCATGTTTCATGCTGACGTGTGGCAATTTTCACCTTGGGTCATTTATGGCACACAAGTAGC
Source organism: Gastrophryne carolinensis (assembly GCA_027917425.1). Taxonomy (NCBI): domain Eukaryota; kingdom Metazoa; phylum Chordata; class Amphibia; order Anura; family Microhylidae; genus Gastrophryne; species Gastrophryne carolinensis. The sequence continues at coordinate 181,001,856 of CM051240.1, forward strand.
TTATGCAGTATATCATGGACCATATTAAAGTAGCCCCAAATGCTCCTTTGTCAGGGAGGGCTCAGGACCATGATGGCCCTAACCCATCTATTCCCAATGCTTTTGAGCCCTGATTTTAGGGCATACCGTTGCTGTATATGTGTGCAGCCATTTCCCACTGGATAATGCTCTGCAAAAAAATGGAAGTATCTCTCTAATGTACTAATGGTGTGATTGGTGATAGGTTATGTTAGGGGGATTGGTTAGGTTAGGGTTGGAACACAATCCTCTGCAGGGAGGGGGCAGCTATATCCACTGTGTATGGGGGGGAGGCTAGACACAGCATCGACACGCGCACTTGCTATGAAATTTAAAGGTACAAATGTTCCACTAGTTATAGCTATGTATTCATCAATTACAATGCAGTTATGCAGCTTTTTATATAACTAAGAATGCAGATCTTTCAGTAATAAGGATTTGTATCGTCTATCTTAAACATCTTAAAATACACACAAAGACAACACCATGAACACCAAACGCAGGTAGAAAAGGGGGGTAAAAGATGCACAAATCCATTAACTACTCAAACAATCAATAAATCACTGACTCTCCCTACTACTTGTGATCTGGATCACTCCTAAATAATAGCCCTAATCATGCAATCACAATATGAACATACAATTCAACCAAAGACACCAAAATTAGTGCTCACTCATGATGTGTAACAACCAAATTGTGCACAGATGAAGTGGGCGGGTTAACCCACGGAACATGTGGCTGGTTGGTACAATTGTTCAGTTATTATCTTGGATATGTTTTTTGAATCTTTGATTTATTTATTTTTTCTTGCTTTGCTGTTTCCGGACCACAAGTAGTTAATAGATTTGTGCATCTTGTCCCTCCATCTCTACCTGTGTTTGATGTTTATGGTGCTGCCTTTGTGTGTATTTTAAGATGGATTTAACATTTTGCATGTGTAAATGATATGAAATAAAGATATGAATTTCCACTTATATCCTTTTTATGATCTGTGGCATATGTTACAGAGTTGGGAGAAGCATCCGGTTCGTTATTGAGGGTTGTGTATGAGACTTGGACTTTCAGTGTACCCTGAATCAGACTACATTGCAATACCTTATCTGCCTGAGTTGAGGAGAACCCCATTTAAGGTCCTGACTAACTCTATTATTGGTTGTTTGCCCTTCTGATCGGAGAGCATTCATAGCCATTAGAACTGGGGTAAAATTATGGCCCTAGCCATTTACCAAGCTGTAGTATAAAGTTTTGTTTGCTACTCGCACCCATTCTTAGCCAAATGATCTAAAATCAGAACTACAATAGTTAATATGCATTAAGTAAGAACATTCAAAGATGTGTACTATTTTTTATATTTAAACATGTTGTATAGAATATGTAGATTATTGACCCGTAATTTTCCATCTCCTTAAATTATGAGAGATTTGAAGATATGATATAAATGTTTTGCTTGTAATTGGCTTGGCTAAAGTATAAATGGTGATTTTTTGTCTTTGAACATACATATACTTCCCTCATCCTATATTTTAGTCCTGCGCTCAATTTCTGTGGGGGCTTCTTACTTAAGAATGCGTAAGATTCCAGGAAAAAAACAATTTTTTATGAAAAATATATGAGTGAAGATAGGAAGGATTATATGTACATCTTGATAATCTTAACTGGAAAAGTTGGACATGTTATATCACACAACCTGACATTATGAAAGTAAAATCAGTAAACAGAGATAAACCTCCAGGAAAAAGCTTCAAATTTCATTAAAAGGAAAATGTTTAAACAGGAGATAAGTCAATGTTTTATTCTTTGAAAAGTACAGAGATTCCTATAGCTAAGCATCACTAAGATCTGTCGACTATAGCTTTGCTCAGATTACAGCAAGATAAATGTTTAGGGTGGTCTATTATGGTAGTGACCTTTTTGTAAGCTTAAGCTGTGTATGTGCAATGTACTCCACAAAGGATCAAGTCATGCATGTCCCCTCGATTCATTAGCTCAATTTGATCTGTGTGCTCACATTTCATGACCTACTGGCTATTTACAATCACTATACTTCTAAGAGAATTAAGGCAACAGAAACTCAAGTGATGTGTATGTTTATTCACATAATTGCCCTGCTATTTAGTGAGTACCAGTGCAAGCGGAGGTCATTACAGGGGCGCTGTTAGCCTTGGGCACATGGAAAACATGCCCTAGGTCTTCCCAATAGTGCCCTGGGTCTCTGTCACTGGCTGTGCTCTTTAGGTAGCAAGGCCAAGCTCTGAGGGGTGGGAACTCTTTAACTTCTGCTGACTCATTATGTGTAGGGATGGGCAAACCCCCCAATGCTTAGGTTTGGCAAATTTGGAAACTTTGAATAAATGTTCGGGTTTGGAGACACAAACCCAAACCTGGTCAAACTTCGGTTGGTGGCTGTGGCAGGGGTGGGGTGCAGAGTGTGTAGCAGAAACATGCTGCTGTGACTTACCTCTGCCCGCGAACCTCTTTTATCAACAGCGGAACTAGGAGTGCAGATGGCCAGCTTTTTGTAGCCCGAGCTGGGGCAGGATTAAAATTTTGCTGCTGCTCACGCCAGTCCACTGCTCCTGACCAAAGAGAATGGGGCAGAGGTAAGTCACTGAAATCCACGTTCGGGTTTGGGAACCCAAACTCACAAAGTTTGGTACGAACCCGAACTTTGCGGTTTGGGTTTGCAGATCTCTAATTATGGGACTTGTAAGGGAGTTCTTTGCAATCTGCCTTTTAATATTGTGGGGAGAGAGGGGATGCTGCACCATCTACATATTGTTTCTAGGTCTGGGGATAAGAATATTGTACCCTCTGCCATTTAATTCTGCACCCCTGCCTATTAGTCTAGCTTGGGGAGATGTAGGAATACTTTGCCCTCTGCCTGTAGAAAGCATTGCTTACCCTATCCAGAAATTGAGAGTCACAGCATGCAAAAAAAGTCTACTTTTGTAAGTCTTAGAAAATATTTTTAACCTCTTAAAGTTACTTGAGGATCTAGCAGGTGAGACAGCTGAACCCTCTGTCTAAAGGGGGGAGGCTGTACCCTTGGCCCATATTTGTAGGTCTTGGGCAGGTGGGGATGACTGGTCTGTTTATTGTGGAGTCTAGTGAATTCACTTGCCTATACGGGGTCTGTAGGGTTTTGCTTACTCTCTGCCTTGTACATTAATGGCAGGCATTTAAAATGGGAATAATACCTATCAAGAATACTTATGTGTCATAAGATGGCTAAGAAATCCTTGAGCCACTCAGACAGTGGGAACAGTAAGTTCTGTTTCTGAGTTTCTTTTTTTCTAATCTCCTTTTATCTTTGACTAACTTCATTTAAAAGGAGGTTGTCCCAAAGGTCACTGGCACTTGATGGCATCATGTGGCATCATAGGGGGAAATCTGTGTCTAGGGCTTCCAAGTTTGCTATGTCAATCTGGCTTTAAAGTGGACCAACACCCGATGCTGATCGCCCGGGAATCTAAAAGATTTGTGAATGGCCGGCGTGGGCGCGCTCCCTGTAAGAGTGACGCGCGGGAGGCGGCGGCACGCGCGCTCGCCTGTCTGTCGACGGACCTCGCTTGTCCGTCGGTGGGGATTGGTTGCAGTGGTCACGTGGGAGCGGGGACAAGTGAGTTTTTGGGGCTTTCTGGGGGGGCTTTCTGGGGGGGCATAGCCTAATTCTTGCTTCCCCGCTGTGTGTGCTCTTGTCTGGCATACCGATATTATGATCCAGAACATGGACAGCAGGGGGTAAGCAATGCCACTGCACACACATTCATCTAAATGAGGTGGGTTCCTGGGCTGCTGTAATCAAATGCAGCCCAGAAACTCACCTTTTCCGAGTCCTCTTCTAAGGCTGCTGTGGAGCAGCCTATCAGCCTCCCCGGCCAGTGCCGATAGGCTCGGCCGTTGGCCATGCTGATAGGCTGCTCGTGGTCGCGTCTCACCATAAGCAGCCTATCAGGATAGCCAGCACTGGCGGCGGAGGCTGATAGACTGCTCCATTAAAGCTGTAGAAAAAAGTGGTTACTTTTTTTGTTTTACCACCACCGATGCAAAGTGGAGCAGCCCGGGTCGTGCTGTCCCACTGCTGTATATAGTATAATTTTTGAACATAGTTCCACTTTATATATGATTTGTGACCTGGTTTAGCCTACAAATGTCCCCCGGGATGCCCCGCGGTGTGAACCCCTAGGTTCCCATAAACACCCACCTTGTCTAAAGAGAGCTGCCTGCAGTGACTACATTGTCATTCGGCAAGCAGCTCTCATTGTTGTCAATAAGGCTGCTAGAGCAGAAGCATGCACGCCGCCAGGAACATGGGATGCGGCAGCCCACATTCTAGTCAATGAGTGCTGTTGGCTGAATAACATATCACAGCAGATAGTGCGTGATAGAGGTGAGTGAATAGCAGCGTTCTAGGGGGTTTGACAATTTGGGATGCCCCAGGAGAGTGAAACAAAACCCAGGAAAGTTTTGTTCTGCTTTAAAACAACATGTCCTGAAATGGTTAGAGCCCAAATATCTGTACTACTGACAATCACTATGCATCCCAACAGTAACAGTTTTATAGCTCAGGCCTAATGTGAAAATCCCATTGACACATATCCACTCAGATGCAAGCTGTGTTTGCCTCCTCTTTGTAAAATTAAATAACCCCCATTAAGACTTCCTTCAGCATGAGCAGGGGGTGGAGCTTCTCTCCGTGGGTCATGCTTAACTTTATTCATGTTAACGTGGACCAAAACACACCCTGCAGGCCTTCTCCCTACCACAGGGATACCCTGCTCTGTGAAATCACTGAGTTGCCTAATATTCTTACCTTTTCCTTTAGCCCACAGCTCATGTGTGGCCGGCACCAGCATCATTCACTTTCTCTCTTGGTTGTGCACTGCTCCGCCCACCACAACTTAATGGCTGTGCGTAGCAGAGAGAGCAGAGTGATGCTGTGCGAGCCGCTCAAAAGTGCGGCTAGGATTCCAGCAGGCTGCTCTAGCCACGGTGTAGGCTTGAGGAGAGGAAAATGATCTCCCCAGTTTTAGTACTTTAACGTAAATGAGCCCTATTTCTGTTTAATATTTGAATTTTGCAGGCACTTTTGTATACTTGCCTTCTCTCTACCATACAATAATTTGTCTAATGTGACAAAGCTTCCCTGTAGCCTATTTTCTGTAATAACTAACCATTGGAATTCCTAGCATATAAAACAGAAAACCCAACAGAAACGAAATTGTGTCCTATTACAGGACAGCTACAAGTGGACAGGAAATTCACAAAGAATACTTTGCTAGCAACCACTGTTTGGGTCTATTGATTACTCAGCCTTGCCAGTCTAGACGGACCTCTCTAGGCCTAGACAGTGAGAACGCATAGTCATTGCATGTACTTTCCCGTCTGGATCTTGGTTTAAAAATTGCCAGCTTCACATATTCAGGTGAGAGGAAAAAAACTGCTGTCTGAGATGCCATCAGAGAATTTCACAAGGGAAATAGTAAATCAAGTGCACAGAAAAATGAATTGCCAGATAGTACATTTCTTTTTTATTATATAAAATCACTTTACATCATTACGTAATTGTCTGAGGTATGGGCGAAGCAGACAGATTTGTTATCTTTGTGTCACATATTTTAAAAAGTCTGAAGTGATACAGAAGTAATTGAGTCAAAGAAACAGCTCTAGCCTAAAGTAAAAAGCCATCAGCTGTAATGGCTCATTATTGTCCAGAAAGCTCTATAAACACTGTATCAGCATTGTAAACAACTGTTGCAATGCTCTGTGGCAGTGGAAGCCATTGACTTACAGTACATTGATGTGGGGAGGCCGATTCATTAATAGCGCCAGGTAGCGCCAGATGAGCGACTGTAGCGTGATTTTTTCAGCGCCAGCCAGTATTCGCTGTGCTTGGCCGGCGTTAGCTTGATGACAGCGACTCAGTCGGTGTGCGGTAATGTTGAATACGGGCTGGGGGGTCGCTGTTTCACAGGTTCAGCGTTGTATGTGAGCGCCTGACAACAAATGGCCAGAGCGAACGGCTAGCTTCATATTCATTAACAAATCACGCTCCGAATGTGCTGTCGCTGTCCATTCCTTGTTTAAACCCCAGAGCGCTGGCGGCGATGGGTATTAACTAGTTTTTAACCCCTAAACAACCATATTTTTTGAATGTAACATTATACATGTTTTTAGAATCATTTTGTAATATGAATACATTAATCTCAGACCTGTTAGATCAATTCTGCACAAATCTTTTTTAAAAATTTTTTTTACTTAAAAATAAATCCTAACATTGCAGAAGTGACATAAAAAAAAATATATAAAATAATACCAATTAATTATGATTAATTATAGATTGCTCCATTGAAATGCATTGGACATCGCCAGGGAGCGACAGCTCATACCTGGCACTGTGAGGGAATTTGCAGCGGCGCTGTTTGGTCCAGGCGGCTTCATGATGAATGCCACGCTAGCCGTCGCTCTCGCCGGCGCTAGCCTCATTCTGCTTGATAAATGCGTCATTGTGACCGCCGCCGGGCGTACTTGAGTCGGTAGTCGCCGTTAGCTGCCGCTACCTAGCACTCGTCAGACACTACCTGGCGCTAGCCCGTGATAAATAAGGGCCATAGTTACACTCATCCCCTCCAGCAGATTTTGACACAGTGGGTGTGTCTAACAAGACAGCCATGCTGAATTAGAGCAGCAGGGGTTAAACCTGTGAGCTCAGGAATGCCAATCAAAGTCAAACACACCATTATTTGCATGTTGCTAAGGTAAACACTGTGTTGCTACAGAAAATGAGGCCCTTATTCATGAAGGGATAGCGTCAGGTAGTGCCTTGTAAATGAGAGGTAGCGACAGGTAGCGACAGGTGAATGCCGGACACGGCACGCAATTACACATTTATCAAGCAGAATCTGTTGAGCGACTGGGATAACGCCATAAAGCGTCCGATTAATCATTATCCCAGCCTCAGCGAACAGCGCCGGCGTTCAGCCTTGCACAGCGCCAGGTATTACCTCTCACTACCAGTCGCTCTCCCATACATTTCAATGGACGATCCTTTTCTTCTCTTTAAACAGGGTTTTTTTTTTTTTTTAAATCTCAAATAATGTTGTGACCTCTTATGGCATAGAAAAAGCCATATTTTCCAAATTTTTTCATGTTTTATATGTTTCTGCATTACAGGTCTGGCATTAAAGTGTTCATGTTACAACGTTATTACAATGTAATTCCATATGTTTTCGCTTTGTTACTGGTGGATACATATTGAAAAACAGACTTTAAACACGGTGCTCTGGGCTTCAGAGAAGCATTTTTCAGTGCCAGAGTTTTGTGAGGATGTTTTTTTAATGAATATGTTGTGAGTCAGTCGCACTGACCAGTCGCTAACATGCGCTCCCATACAGCGCTGTACTGGTCAAACAGCGACTCCTCACAATGTATTCATCATTACTGCACAGCGACTGAGTCGCTATGCACTAGCGACCCACGGCCCAACACAGCGACTACTAGCGGGCGCTCTGAAATGCCTGCTACAGACGCTCATCTATCGCTACCTGGCGTTAGTGATGAATCAGCCTGCGAGTTTCATTCATAACACCGAGTTGCAAATAAATAGAAAAGAAAAAACAGATATGCTCAGCACCTTGAGGAAATCATTTTGGCACACAATAATGGACACTTTTAAAAATGTTGTCGAAAGTGTAATTACTCTTTAAAGTGGACCAAAACCCTCTGTTTTCTTGGGGCATCCTGAGAATGAGAGGGGATGCTGCGAGGTTCTGGCATACAGCAGGGCACTTTGCAGCAGCACTGCTCTGATGACCCTTGTGGATAGGTACCCCACATATGGAATCCTACTAACTGGACCACTGGCTTCTCTGGGGGCTTTTAAACTCTGGGGAGGCTGATTCTCCAACCCTGGGATACCCCTGAATTGCCCAGTATACTCGCCTCATCAGCCATCTCACATTGCATGCATGAGCCATGGTGGCATCCCCGGCTTCCCTCCAGCTGATAGCGTGCCAGGCATTTTTGAATGGCAAGTGCTCCTTTCAGACGTCAGAGCAGCTTGGTAAAGCTGAATGGAGCGCTGAGCTTTTGCATGAGGTGAGTAAATTAGGGGGTTGGGGGGATTTCACACAGCAGGGCATCCCAAATAGGAATGCCCTGGTGTAGAGGAACAGAACCTGGGATTGTCATAATCCCGGTGTTGTTCCTCTTTAAAGGTACTGTAACCCTACCTAAGAAACTCTCCCCCACAGCAGTTCCAGGCTGGTCCCTCGTTCAAAAACCTTCCAGTTTCCAAGAACGGAGCTCCCGGTGTCCTTGCACCATTTCCCTACCCCTCACATCAGTCAATGTGACTCTGTACACTTCCTCTACTCATTGCAATGATGAGGAGCGGCAGGCCTACGACCAGCACTCGCTGAATTCTGGGGAGCATTCTCGCGGCACCCTTCATTTACAGAAACCAGGAGGTTTCTGAGGGGCAGCCCGGCCGGGAGCTGCGGCGGGGGAGAGAATGTAAATGCCTGTTTCTTTTATTATTTTGCTTTACACTCCTTTTAAGAGACGCTAAAGACTAACAGTTTAGAAACCCAACCTAAATAAGCTAAAATATGTTTTATTTTTTATGTTTCATGCCTATTTCTGTCAAGGATTACTTTAGCTTTTTATGCTTGAATAAGTGATTCATAATTGTACAATCCATGACCATATTAGGTCCTAATGACCCCAGGAAGGCCAGAGACATCATGAATGTACACAAGGCTGGAGGTGCTGTAACTGAGGAAAACTGTGATTTTTATGACAAAACTAGCGCTTGTATCCCTGAAGGCTTTACACGACATTTAAAAGTCCTCCTGACAGGTATGAACATGATACTGGATACATGACTAGTCACCCTCACCTCTCCCAGTTTGTAGAATAATCTCTTATCTTATCAGCCTGAAGATCAAAGGAGCAAACTTCCTGACACAGCTGGAAAGAGGTGACCTCACTTGTGATGTAAACATGGGGGAAGGGAAAGCTTTCTCACCCTCTCACCCCCCCTAGGACGTTAGGATTTTAAGCCAACATGGTCTAAATGTATAAATGTCAGGGCTGGCAAATAAAACAATGGTGCGCAGAAGATAGACAAAACACACGTTTACGTGGCTTTCCATGTTTAGTTTTTTTGCAGGTATTTTCTTGCAATGCATATCTTTATGTGTAGGCTAAAAATCACATAGGGGTTAGACATTTAAACTCACAAGCTATTATTTCAGTGAAATTGTTAATTTAGACCTACATTTGTCAGTTAGAGAGGAACGGATAATAACTATGGGGTTTATTCATGAAGATCTAGCGCCAGGTATTGCTTTGTAGCTGCAGGCAGCGTCTGGTGAACGCCGGGCGCTGTACGCAAAACCACATTTATGAAGGATATTTTGGCGCCATGTAGTGTCCGATTCATCATTACAGGTGGCTCAGCGTATAGCGCCGGCGCTCTAGCTTTCAGAGCACCAGGAATTACCTGTTGCTACCTGTCGCGCTCCCATACATTTTCTTCTGTTTAAACAGGGTTTTTTTTTTTTCTCTCTCAAATAATTGTGTCACCTCTCCTGGCCTGATAAAAGTCATTTTTGAAAACTTTTTTGATATTTTTGTTTTTTTTATGCAGAATTTTATTTACAGGTCTGTCACTAAAGTGTTTATGTCACAATAGGCTCGATTCAGAGACACATTCGTCTGGACTTCCGTAACTGTCTCTGAAAGTTTGGGTGGGTGTTTGTCATTTTTTTGCTTTTTTTCGTTCATTTTTCATTCGTACGAACATTCGGGAAAATGTGTATATGCGCTTTCGATGAACGGAAGCAAATCAGATAATTTCCGTTAGTTCAGATCATTTTCCAAACAAAATCTGATATTTTTCGTTCGTTTGGATAACTTACGTTGTTGGGGTGGGCTTGCATCTGATTCAGAGAGCTGATTTCCGATGGACCACCACCCTATAAATCCGTTTCATTTCCGATCCACTTACAGGACCTTTGAGGGCTCGGATTGCTATTGTGGAACATGTTTTGTGGCTATGTAGAGTAGTCTGCGTGCCTTTAGCACCAAGGCATTGCATGTATCAGCATGGTTGAGGCCATAAATTGTATAGCAATGCATACCTGAATCAATGCATTTCATGTATGCCTTATCGAAGCATTTTAATGCTGACCTTAATTAGTCCTTAGCATGTAAACATTTATTTTCCCACACATCCATATAATTGCTTTATTTTTTTAGACTTGTGTCCTTTGTGAATTATATTTGGATTGTTGAACTTGAATCTTAATTTGTTGTAGGAGTTATTGTTTTAGTCGGTTACCTTTGCTTTGTGTAATTATTTTATATTTGGTTGCAGGAACTGCAAGATGTGCCACTCGCACAACATACAAGCAGTGTTTGGTCCAGCTATGTGATTCCTCAGTGTTCTTGCAGGGCATCCAGGGTCATCCCATGATGCTTATATATTGCAGAGCTCCAGCTTATTTTGTCAGTTTGAGTCAGGAGAATTATCTGGTGGATGGCTCCAGGGTAAGTTTGCTCACATTCCATCAATCCATTTTCACTGTATGGCAATGAATATAGTTGATGACTCATGTCTTAACCTATGGCTGTTTTTAGCCCTTGATGACATGTTAAACAATATTGTAGCTTAGAATGTGTATTTTATGTTAGTATTTTTAAATTCTTTCAGGGGATTCTGGATATCCACTCCTGCCCTTACTCCTGATGCCTGTTCTTTGCCTGCAGAATGCGGGCCAGGGGTTCTCTAATTGGGCACTATGCAAAACCCGGGCCGTGGTGGCGAGGGCCCTCTGGCTTTTGGAGTCCAGATTTACGGCACTGCAGTATGACCCCAACAGGGTTATACCAATATTTTAATTTACGTTTTTTAACAGGGACCACACGTGCCAGAGGGGCACAACTGAGTGTCAGGGTCCTTCAGTTGGTGGGCGAGATGCAGGAGCTGCGCAACTCATTGGGAACCACAGATGAAGAATAATGTTCTGTGGCCTGCCATTGCTATGTATTTTGTTTTTTATAGTTGTAAAAATTAGAAATTTTCCAAATTTTTAAAAATTTTATATTTTATGATGGAATAAAAAAAAAAGTTACAGTGTCATTTCATTTACAAAATACATTAACACAAAACTAATGGGCCCAGAAATATTTAAAGATGAATATTCACATGACCGAGAAGTGATTTGGGTAAGTTTTAGGGGGCTAAAATGGAAGAAGAACCTAACCGCGAAGTGGTTTGGGTGAGCTTTAAGGGTCCAAAAGGGAAGATGGAGGATAGTGCTAAGTGGTTTGGCTAAACATTGTAGTAGAAGTGAGGGTGGCAAATATGTAGGCGAGCACTTTAATGAGTTAAGTTTGCAGTGCGCAGGCGCAAGAGCATAAGGATTTCCGTCTGGACGATTATTTATTGAAAAAGGGAAACAGAATCTATCGGGAAACGTAAAGGATTCGTGGGAGGATACGATGGGAAAAGGGCAAAAACGAAAGCCTACGTTGTAACATGTGAAAATGAAATGGAAAAGTCATGCTGGAAAATGACATACTCGTATTCGTAATCTGCCGTATGAGCGGACGGAAACTTTACAGAAGGATTGCAATGCATGCATAGAATCGCTCGTACACTCATACGAGAGCGGAAACATTAAAAAAAAAAAAAAAACAGAACGGCACTAAAACGGAAGTATTTTTTTGTCTCTCTGAATCGAGCCTAATGTTACAACAATGTCATTCCATGTGTTTTTGCTTTGTTACTGGTGGATATGTGTTCTAAAACAGACTTTAACCACACAGTGTCTGGCACTCTTTGCTATAGCGACCAAATTTAGAGCGCGACGCTGTGTGTGTGTAATTTTTTTAAAAGTATGGTGTAAGTCGCTGGGAGTCGGTTGCACTGAGCTGGCGCTACCTCTCACTCCCTGCAGCGCTGTACTGGTGTTATAGCGTCCAACACACAGCACATTCATCAATGCCGGCCAGGTTACTACAGCGACCGAGATGTTCTGTTACAGTGGCCAATGCCCGCTTACAGCGTCGGTCGCTCTAAGCGCCGCTATACAGACGCTCATCTGCCGATACCTGGCGTTAGTAATGAATCAGCCTCCACGAATTACCGCAAACCAACAGCTGGTAATTCGGTATTACATGAAAAAAGATTACATCCTCCACGTACCATAAGATCTGTGCCGGATGGTAATTTTTGCGTATTGAACGCAACTGTTCTGATGAGGAAACAAGAAATGGAAATGAGGAAGATTTTGAAGCAAAGATATTCAGAGACCATATTGAAGAGGGCTAAAGGAATAGCAGATAAACGTGACAGGGGAATATTGTTAAGGAATGTACAAATAAGAATGGTATGAGTAATAAATACATTTTATTCTGCACTCCTTATAGTAATCCGTTCCAGGATATAAAGTCTATAGTGATTAAAAATATGCACATTTTGAAATTTATTTTGGCCCCCAGTGTACAAAAACCTTTGAAAAGCGACAAATGGTTAACAAGTATAGGTTGTGATAAGTGTTTTAAAGTGGACCAACACCCAGGATTTTGACTATCCTGGGTCTTGGTCCACTTCGGTGGGGCACCCCCGATCGGGGTGCCCCGCTGTGTGAAACCCCCCGATCACCCTAAAAACTCACCTCTCCCCGCTCCCAGCGCTGACGGACAAGCGATTTGACAGCCGCTTGTCCGTGGCTCCTCCGCCGCCGCCTCCTGCGCGTCCCTCTTGACGCGTGCGCGCCCGCGCCAGCCATTCACAGACAGCCGGCGCGGGCGCGCGCACGCCTAGAGGGGCGCGAGGGAGGCGGCGGCGGCAGGCCGCCGAAGCTAAGGTAAGGGGGTTTGGGGGTTTTGGGGGGGTTTCACCCCGCGGGACATCCCGATCTCGGATGTCCCGTGGGGAGGGAGGTGATCAGCCCGGGAATCTTATAGATTCCCGGGCCGATCACCCGAGGGTGATGGTCCACTTTAAGCCATGATGTCTGATGTGTAACATAGAAACACTGGGAAAAACCTTTAGGCCCTTATTTATGAAGGAATAGCGACAGGTAGCGACTGGTGAGCGACCGGTAATGACGGGCCCCGCCACGAGAACGTCGGCTCCCCACCACAATCACACATTTATCAAGCCGATCCTGCTTAGCGACTGAGATAGCGCCACTCATTCATCATTATTCCAGCCTCAGCCCACAGCGCCAGCGTCCGACCTTGAACAGCGACAGGTATGACCTCTCGCTACCTGGCGTTCTCCAATGCATTTCAATGGAACAATCTTTAAATATTCATAATTAATTGTTATTATTGTTTTTTTTTTTTTTTTTTAATGTGAAAAGGTAAAATAAAAAAAAAAAAAATTGTGCAGAATTGATATTACAGGTCTCATATTATTGTATTCATATTACTAAATTCTTTAAAAATGTTTTTTTTTTGGTTTCCAAAAATATGGTGTTTTGGGGGTTAAAAAACTACTTTTAACACATCGCCGCCAGCGCTCTGGGGTTTAAACATGCATTTCACAGCGCGAGAATTTTTTGAGCGTGATTTTTGGATGAATATGGTGGGAGCCGGTCGCTCTGACCAGTCGCTATCATGTGCACCCATACATCGCGGAACCTGTCAAATAGTGACTCGTCACCCCGTATTCAACATTACTGCACACGGACTCAGTCGCTATCAACAACCGAACAATGGCCAAGCACAGCGACTACTAGCGGGTGCTGTGAAAATACTGCTACAGTCGCTCAACTGTCGCTACCTGCCGCTATTATTGAATCGGCCTCCAAGTGTCACAAATATTTATGGGAAAAGATCATTTATGAACCGTGAAAGCAGACATTTGATTTACCTCATCACATGTAGCATATGTCATATACACAGAGATCCAGGGGATTGACACGACGGTCGGAGCTGAAATGCAGGATCAATCAAGATTGGGTAAGATTCCTCTATTTGAGGTGTGTCTTTATAGAAGTGCTAATGAAGACTTGAAACACGTTCTCTTACTGCAGCACTGTATTTTAACTGTTTGGATAACCGCAAACTTCGATTTTAATAGAGTAAAATAAAAATTAATTACTTTATGTTACCCAGTAGCTGGACATTTGCTTCTTTTGGATTTGTGCCTTGCCAAGTTTTCCGTTCTCTGTAAGTTACAGCTGAGTGTTATGGGCCATCAACAGTAGCTGGAACTTTGGAATTGTATTATTTCAGTGAACTGTTTAATCCCCTGTTTAATTCCCTATTTTTGTCTATAAGGGAAGGAATGTTTTGGGATGAATTGGTCCAATCCTGGGTAAAACCTTTATAAATCATTATAAATAAAGTCCTAGTTACTAGCTACTTACTAGAATATCTGAAATTAAAATTCACCTAACATGCTTTATTAGTATTTATATAGTGCCATGTTCTTCCATGACGATAAAACGCCATATGGGGGGGTGGGGGGAATCGACCATTACAGTTACAAAGTGGTAAATTTGTTTTTATGTACCTCAATGATTCAGCATCTGCATCTGCCCTGAAATATATAAGAGTTTGGATTTGTCCTGGGTAAATGTATTCAGCATCTGCATCTGTCCTGGGCTGTCATGGGCAAAATATTTGGGTGTCTGTGTGCATTTGTCCTGGCCAAAATATTTCTGTCTGTAAATATACATTTGAAAGGTCGTCCTTCCATTTTGTTTTGTGTTTGTTTTTAACCTTTCAAAGCAACCATAATGCTGATGTGGCTCCCCAGCTATAATAAGTAAGCCCACAGTAGCCAGTTTACCAGTCTCTTAAAGAGTATAATAACCGCTATAGAAAATCCTTTGATAGCAAATAAAGCTTATGCAAGGATCAATACAGAGCATACGTTTAAACAGTACAGTTTATTTGGCATTGCCAAATATAAGTAAGGGAAATTACCAGACAGTAAGGAGCTATCCTAATTACTTTGGGTGACCGCTCTCTCAATGCTTTGTTTCAGGGGTCTATACCCCTTCTTCAGGCAGAGCAGTAAAAGCGGAGAAGTGATGATGTCTATGAGGGAGGCACGGGTAAAGCTCATGTATTGTGATTTACCGGCACTGCTTTGCAATGCAATTATGGGACATTGCGGGAAAAGGGTTAGATTATCTTGCTTTTTGCTTGCCCGATGCTGGCTGTTCCCGATGCTGGGCAGAGTCTTTTCATTTTTTTCATTCTCCAGCACTTTGCATTCCCTGATAAACCCTATAGAACTTGTTCCCTTCTGTCGACTTCTGTCGAATCTTTCTCTCCATAATTCAGATTGAAACATTCAGATCCTCTGCTGCTCCTTTGTCTGGAATGTCCCTTTAAAGGACCAGATACCCTCCTCCTTCTGTCAATGTCTGGTGCCTCAGCCACTTCTCCTCTGCCCCCTCTCTTCTCTGGGTACTTACTCCTGCCGCATCCTGCTGCCGATGGCCTTGCTGGAGGAAATGGGGCAGGCTGATTCATTACTAGTGCCAGGTACCGGCAGATGAGCGTCTGTAGCGAGGTGCTCAGAGTGACCGCTAGTAGTCGCTGTGATCAGCTATGGGTTGCTGTTACCGAGCGCCTCAGTTGCTGGCCGGCATTGATGAATTTGATGTGTGAGTCGCTATAACACCAGTACAGAGCTATATGGGAGTGAACAGTAGCAACTTGTCAGTGCGAGCGACTCAAACTATATTCATCAAAAAAACAGCCTCACAAAGCGCCTGCGCTCAAAATTGGGTCGCTTTAGCCCATAAAGCCAGAAGCTGTGTGATTAAAGTCTGTTTTTGAACACATATTCGCTAGTAACAAAGCGAAAACATATGAAATTACATTGTTATTACATCGTAACACTTTTATACCAGACCTGTAATGACAATTCTGCATAAAAATGTAATGAATCAAAAAGCCAGGAGAGGTCACACAATAATTTTATTAAAAAAAAGAAAATAAAAAGAAAACCCTGTTTAAAGAGAACAAAGGTAACGTCCATAGAAATGTATGGAAGCCAGAGCGCCGGCGGTATACGCTGAGCCGTCTGTGATGATGAATGGGACGCTACATGGCGCTTTTAGAGTCGTCAGCCGGAATCGCTTTGATAAATGTGGTATTGCGAACAGTGCCCAGCTTTCACCGTTCACTACCTGTCGCTACGAGGCATTACCTGCTGCTATCCCTTGATGAATAAACCCCTAAGGATGCTGTAAGGCTCCAGCAAATGGACACATACGTGTACTGCTGTTTCCAGTTGTACACTTTGAGTGGTGTTTCCAATCATATTGCCTTTTGAAATGAACTGAAAAGTGTGGCGTGCCTAGATATTCTGCCCCTCTTTGTGGGACCACTAGCTGCAAATACAGCTGCAAGTCTTTAAAGTGGACCAACACCCAGGATTTTGACTATCCTGGGTTTTGGTCCACTTCAGTGGGGCACCCCGATCGGGGGTGCCCCGCTGTGTGAAACCCCCCAGAAAGCCCCAAAAACTCACCTCTCCCCACTCCCACGTGACCGCTGCAGCCAATCCCCGCCGGCGGACAAGCAGGAGGCAGCGACGGACAAGAAAGCGCGTCCGCCGCCGCGGCCTCCCGCACGTCACTCTTACAGTGCGCGCCCCCGCGCCGGCCATTCACAAACGGCCGGCGCGGGTGCGCGTCCCGCTGGATCGAGGAGCAGGTAGGGATTTAGGGGTTTCTGGGGGTTTCACACCCCCAGAAACTTGCCCCGCAGTCAGGGAGCTGATCTGTCCGGGAATCTTATAGATTCCCGGGCCGATCATGGGAGGGTGTTGGTCCACTTTAAAGTGGACCGTCACCCAGGGGTGATCGGCCCGGGAATCTATAAGATTCCCGGGCCGATCACCTCCCTCCCCGCGGGACATCCGAGATCGGGATGTCCCGCGGGGTGAAACCCCCCCAAACACCCCAAATCCCCTTACCTTGTCTTCGGCGGCGGCCGGCCGCCTCCGCCTCCCTTGCGCCCCTCTAGACGTGCGCGTGCGGGAGGCGGCGGCGGAGGAGCCGCTTGTCCGCGGCTTGTCCGTCGGCGCTGGGAGCGGGGAGAGGTGAGTTTTTTGGGGGGTTCGGGGGGGTTTCACACAGCGGGGCACCCCGACCGGGGGACCAAGACCAAAATCCTGGGTGTTGGTCCACTTTAAGTGTATGTCTCTAACAGCCTTGCACATCTAGAGGCTATATGTTTTGCAGGGTTAGCTCTAGATCAGTCAGACTGGGTGAAGAGTGTTTGTGATCAACAATTTCCATGTCATGCCACATTCTCAATGGGATTTAGGTCTGAACTTGGACCAGGCGATTCTAACACATGCATATGCTTCAATGTAACCCAATTAGATGACTTCTGAAGACAACTCTGGATGTTATTTAAGGGTATCAGAGTACAGGGGGCTGAATACATATGCAAGCCACACTTTTCAGAAAACGTATCATTTTCTTTATAATTCACAAATACTTGCTAATTTTCGTTGCTCTTTCATTTAAAACCTCAATATAATACACTTAGGTTTGTGGCTAAAACATTTAAAAATGTTGAAAAATTCAAGGACTGTAAGTAGGAATACCTTTTTAAGTCACTGTATATGTTTGTAACATGTGAGGGACTGTCCGGGTATTAACTTGTTAGAATATCATTATAACATGTAAGGATAGTTTCCAGGCATAATGTGTCAACTCACTGGTACAGCATGCAATAACATAGTAACATATGGCCTGATGCAGAGCCTCCCCCGATCTGAGCTTATTTTGTTCCGTCTTTCCTATGGGCCGTTTTGCTTACATTTGTCCCGGGGTTAAAATGTGATGCAGAGGCGACGTCGGGAGAGCTCCGTTAATGCTCCGTTTCTGTGTCTTCAATCGGGGAGGGTTTTTTTTCCCCTCTCGGGGGCATGCTATTTCGTCGTGTCTTCCCTTCCCGTTCACACGGACGATCCGTTTTTGCCTCCTTTTTAATGGGTTTCCAAACGTACCTTCTTGCCATCCATTTCCGTTTTCACCCCTATTTTGATGTTTTTGACAAGTATACTTACATCTCCATGGATTTGCTGTTGTCAATCTGGGTCCACGCAAGCGCACATCCATAATACTCCCTAAACCTTAATCTATCCCACAAACTGACACTTATTCACACACCCAAACTTAACACACCAAATTCATTTTTCTTAGGGCCTTATTTATCAAGGAATAGCGACAGATAGCGACAGATAGCGACTGGGGAGCCGGCCAGTAAAGCCAGGTACCGCAACTAGAACGCCGGCTCCCCTCCACAATCACACATTTATCAAGCCGATACTGCTTAGCGACTGAGATAGCGCCACCTAGCAACTCATTCATCATTATCCCAGCCTCATCCCACAGCGCCGGCGAACATCCTTGAACAGCGACAGGTATGACCTCTCGCTACCTGGCGCTCTCCAATGCATTTCAATGGCAGAATGTATTTTAATTAATAATTATTTTTTAATATATATTTTTTTTTTTAAATTTCAAAAAAAAAATCTGTGAACACTTCTTCCTTTGAAAATGTATTTTTTGGGGATTTTCTTTAAATTTTTTTTTTTTGCAGAATTGATATTACAGGTCTGATTTTAAACTATTTAGGTTTGAATATTATTTCAAAATCATTCCATTTTTTTTTTTGGGTGGTTAGGGGGTTAAAAAACTACTTTTAACACATCGCCTACTGCGCTCTGGGATTTAAACATGCATTTCACAGCGCTAGGAATTTTTAAGGCTGATTTTTTAATGAATATGGTAGGTGCCGGTCGCTATGTCCAGTCGCTATCATGCGCTCCCATACAACAGCGAACCTGTCAAATAGCGACTCAGCATCTTGTATTCAACATTACGGCACACCGACTGAGTCGCTATCATCCACCGAACAATGGCCAAGCACAGCGACTACTAGCGGTCGCTGTCAAAATACCGCTACAGTCGCTCAACAGTCGCTATCTGTCGCTATTAATGAATCAGCCTCCCATTCTTCCTTGTCTTTAATGCTTACCTTAATCTCTTTCTTCTTCTTCCTTGTCTTTAATGCTTACCTTAATCTTTTTCTTCTTCTTCCTTGTCTTTAATGCTTACCTTAATCTCTTTTTCTTCTTCTTCCTTGTCTTTAATGCTTACCTTAATCTCTTTTTCTTATTTTTTGTCTTCTTCTCCTTCTTCTTTCTATTCCTTGTCCCATATACTTACCTTTTGGGACATGTAACAGTATGATTATGTTGTACATTGGCAGGAAATAAAACACACCACACTTTTTTTTTGTTTTTTTACTGTAAAACTTATTTTTTTTTTAACTGTTACAATTTTTTTTTAAAATGTGTCAAATAACAAGATTAACATTTTTGGAAAAATGGGTGGCTCCTTTAAAGTAGTTGCCGTTTTCTGTGATCTGTGAAAGAAAAACATCATCATTTTTAGTGTGTTTTTTATTTGTTTTTTTGTATTTTGGGGGACATGAGTTTAAACTAGTTTTCAAATAAATGACTAAAACTTACATTGCTTTTGGGCAACAGGGCGTCTGGGGCGCAGCCTCCTCCCTGGGTCCAGCATAACGTCCGGCTGTGTATCTGTTTGGATCAAAAACACAAGTATATTATTTACTATTTGTGCCTCCTGAATGTCAGATTAGATTATGCTTCTATGCATCAAATCACTCACCTTCCCCAGGCACCTCTTCAGCTTCACCTCCCTCGACTATCCCTTGTGATGGGCCTGCGACGTCAGAATCTACAAAGAACAATAGTGCACATTACTATATGTATTTCTTGCATGTATCAGGACATACACTGCAAGAAAAGAGGGACACCCACAGTACCCTCTAAAAAGTGCCAAGGATGAAACAGTTGCACCACTAAGGGTCTAAAAAATATTCAAATTTATTGACTAATTACATATATTTACAATCACAATGAACATTCAGACTATACAATAACAACTACATGACATAAACATTTAAAACCACAAGGGGGCGCTGGAGGTCTGTCTCAGTGCAAAAAGTAAAATACTCTCCATTAAAAGTATGTATCAAAATCCTATATACTATAACTAGTATGCTCTCAGATGCAAAAGTGCAAAAATACAACAAAAAATGTGCTAAACCCACCTATTAATCAATTCAGATCCACATGAGTGTACAAAAATAAAGCAGAATAACATACCATTGAGCAGGAAAACACGCCGTGGTGATGGAAGTGAAGGAGAAAGAAATGAACAAAAGTGCATACAGACCAACCAGACGTGGACCCCCCCACAGGTAACAACGCCGAGCGCGTTCGTAGTGTCTCCTGCACTACTTCAAGGGCGAGTGAGTGCAGACACCTACCCCACCTGCAATAAATGTGCATTCAGAGCACCTCCCAGGTCCCACCGCTCCAATCAATGTTAACAAACAATCCCACATGGTCCTCCCAGCCCTCCCACACCCTGCCCAACGCACCTGTAGCCAACTCAGAATCAGAGGGATGTGGTGGGCCGGCCCCACGTCATCGTACTCCGGCCGGAAGTACGTCACGTGGTAAGCCGGCCCCCGTTGCTAAGTGACAATAAACAAAAGCAGATCACACCACAGCACGTAGTGTGATCAGACAGCAGCGCTGCTCGGTCACATAGCCCAAATCACGGCCAGCAGAGACATGCGCCCAGCCGTGATTAAAGCCACCAATTATGAGGATAAAAGAAGGCTATACACGGTGGGCATAAGAGCGGGTGGGAGACGGAGGAGAGAAAAATAAGGGAGGAATCACAGAGAGGGCATTTGGAAGCCCACATGCTTAGGGAGCGAGGGCTGCTATGGGGCCCAAGCTATACAGCAGATAAAAAGGGATTAATAAAACCACTAATATGCAGAGCAAGTGGGACCCTGGGAGGCACATATGCACCACACACACACAGTGCGGTGGTGTCAAAATGAGCCTAATAAAATACATGCAAATACACATAACAGACAACCTATACAAGATAATATAAAAAATATATAAACAGTATAAATTCATTTCTATGTTGATATACCTATATACATATATTCACAATTATAATTAGATCCAAATAAGGTAATGTATATTGTGTCAATTCGCAGATACCCAATCTTAGGGGAATGTAATAGGCCAAAGATTTCATAGATCACTCTTTACACACATAATAAAAAGGATGCCAAAACCCCTAAACAAGGAAAGGGGGGGGGCATAGCCCAAATAGGCCTTATCAGAATGGAAAAGGTTCCTAAATTGAGACATCATGGTACTGCTCCAACTGTGGCACACACAACTAGCCACATCAGAGCTGTATGTCACACGCCGTAATATGGTCAAGGGGAGGCAACCGCAAATTCAAACGGGTGTAAAGCAGGCAATATTGTGGGCTCCTAGGTAGGCTAAAGTCCAACAAGAATGACAGGGAGACGTGGGATCCCAGGTGGGGGTTGGTCTCAGCTGCAATGGTGGAAACTCCTTCTCAGTGGCATCCTCAGACTGTCCAGATGTTTCACAGCTGTTAGAGGTACGACCATATAAGGATGCACACTGTCACGTCCGTGGCTGGTTCATCCGCTACGCAGCATAACCGGGATTACGTGTCTCCATCTATCCACCCCGTGGCCGTGCATCGTGCCAAATATATCTGAAAACTAAATGCAAAAAGTGAGTATCCAACTCATACCGTGAAAACAATATCAACAAGTGCCAAAAAGAGAAAACACACAGCATTATCTACAGTGTGCTGAAAGAAAATATATACAATCAGCTCTAACACAGTGACCTATACCTAACCAAACAGTGACAAAAACGAACACAACCCAACTAATTCTCACAATGTGTGTATGCATCCTTAAAAAAGTGTCAGAAAAATCACAATCTAATTAGCCCAGGAATGGCGTAAAAGACACGTCCTCGTTTAGACCGCCTGGGTGCTGTGTATTTAAGGAGTATATCCACCGCAATTCACACTGCAGAAGTTTTCGTTTTAGGTCACCCCCCCGTGGGCCCACCCCAACCCTTTGGACTCCCATAACCTGGAGCTGGTCATATTCACAGTTGTGTGCCTGCATAAAATGTTTGGCGACCGGTGTGATGGTTTTCCCCTGGTCAATGTGAGTGCGCGCCAAACGTATGCTAGAAATGTGTGCCTGTAATCTTGCTTTTAAACTATTCTTAGTTTCCCCAATATACATTTTGGGACAGAAACACCATAATGCATACACCACACCCGTGGTGCGACAGTTGATAAATTGTCGAAGTTTGAATATTTTTCCAGTAATTAGGTTGTGTACCTGTTTCCCCTTGACCATATATCGGCATATGGAGCACCCCCCACATGCATTACCTACTATTTTATGATCTGTGAGCCAATCTGGAGTTGGTCTGAAGTGACTGGAACACAGAATGTCTCTTAGGTTAGGGGCTCGCTGAGCAACCAATTGGGGACATGTCTGTACCCACTTTTTCACATCCGGGTCAGACTCCAATATGTCCCAATGTTTCCTTAGGATGTACCTTAATTTACCCCAGTCACGATTATATCTTATGATGAATCTAATCTCAGAGGCATCCCGTTTTTTGGGCCTTGGGGTCAGGAGTGTGTCTCTCGATGTGGATGTCGCCCGATCCCATGCTCGTCTGATAACTTTTTGGGGATACCCTCTCATCTTAAAGCGCTCGCTCAGATCTCTGGCTTGATGTTGGAAGCTATCATCCTCCGAGCAGTTTCTGCGAGCCCACAGAAACTGACCCGTAGGTATACCATTCTTTAATGCTGTGGTATGAAAACTCTGATAGTGAAGTACTGCATTAGTGGCAGTAGTCTTGCGGTACAGGTCCGTCTCTATTCTACCATCTTCCACCACTCTAATGCTTAGGTCCAGAAAGGTAACTTCAGTTTTTGATCTGTATGCTGTGAGGTAAATATTGTATGGATTAATACTGAGTGTATCTATGAACTCATCCAATTCCTCTCCAGTCCCCTGCCACAGCAACAGCACGTCATCAATATATCGAAACCAGCCCAGCACGTGCCAGCAGAGTCCGTGAGAGTCATCCTGGAACACCACCTCTCACTCCCACCAACCAAGAAACAAATTGTATCAGGACATATGTTATTTTGGTAGTCTTACCAGAGTCAGGTTGCTGAGGGGCGACTCCCTGCCGTGCGATTCCCCCCCCTGCATACTGAGGTCTAAGGCGCCCTCATACTCACTGGCAGAGGAGGGGGTGGGAGTTGGCACTGGCAGTGGGCCACCTATACCTTCCCCAGATTCATCCAACACTGGGCTGCGGGCTCTTTTCCGGGTGGGGTGGCAACGCATAGTCCATTCATTAGTTGCAATATAAACACAATCATAAAAAGAGGCCAATGTGATTCTTGCATGTCAAGTAGCCACACTTACCTGGAAAATGTTTAGCAAAGTACCGCCTCACCCGGGGCCTATGCCTCCTCTTTAAGTCAGACCAGTATTGGGCGATCTGGGTGAAGGTATAGGTGGTACCTGAAATGCGGGCAATCGCGTCCACCACCGCCAGCGCCAACGTCCTCTTCTCGAAATCGCACGACAAGTAATCGTAGCGGTTCCTCAGCATCATCTGTTTGTACAAAACACAATGGAATAGCATTAGTCACACATATACATGTCAAAATGACATGCCCTATCTAAACTCAGTTTATGCCCGTCATTCCTGCTCACATGGGCCTAGTTCTCCAATCTGCATCTAGCCTAGTTTTCTGTTGCGCACATATTATAAACTAAGCTGGTGTAGTAGTTTACTTTAACAAGTCAGTTGTTCCTCACTAATCTTGCCCTGGCATAGTTTTTTTTTTGTTTAGGGGCTTGTGCGCGCACATAAACGCACGCTCGCCTACTCACATTCATGATAATTTTATCCTGCTCCTCCGTATAGATGGCGGGCGACATCTTTCTTAGGCTTCCGGATCAGGTTATGACGTTCCCCCGCGGTGGCGTGCGTGTGCGCGCGCACGCAGCCACACACGCTGCAGAACACGCCCACACGGGAAAACTATTTAAAGGTCAATGCACTCAGCTCTGTGTTCGTTACCATATCACTATGGGCAGACCAAAAGGGAGCTGTAAGACCCCCAAAAGGCCAGAGCCACATACTAGCCTCACAGATAAACCTCACCAAAAACAACACAAGAGCAGGCACAAGAGCCGGGAGTGACATGCACATACTACAAGGGTGGAGAAGGCAGCCACACAGTCTGCTCCCAAAAACGCAGGAGCAAGGAACCCTTGCCACATTCACCCCCAGCTACTAAATCACCCAGGCCTCACAAGGATGACAAATCTCGTCAAACCCTGCAGCCTCCACCTCCTCCACACACAAAGCATGCATCAAAAACAAGACACCACGCGACAGACCCTAGAAGCCCACATTACGGTCATCCCGAAACCCGGGAAGGACAATACCCTTCCGGGGAACTATCGGCCGATCTCACTGATCAACGTGGATGTCAAGCTGTTCACCAAAATTATGGCGACCAGGATCCAGCCCTTGTTACCCTCGTTGATCCATAGTGACCAGGTCGGGTTTGTCTCGGGCAGGGAGGCCAGGGACAATGTGATCAAGACAGTCTCGCTGATGCACTTTGCCCAATCGAAGGGGATCCCATCATGCCTCCTGGCGGTGGACGCAGAAAAGGCATTTGATAGGGTGCACTGGGGGTTTCTGGAGGCCGCGCTTTCCCAGGTGGGGATGGGACCGGTCATGAGAGATAGAATTATGGCTTTATACCACGACCCCACGGCCAGAGTTAAAATCAACGGCACCCTATCTGGATCTTTTGACATCAGGAATGGCACGCGGCAGGGACGCCCTCTATCCCCCCTACTCTATGTCATAGTGATGGAACACTTGGCGAACGCTTTGAGGGCCAACCCATCCATCAGGGGAATACCGGCTGGAGGGAAAGAGTATAAGCTCTCCCTCTTTGCCGATGACTTACTGTTGTATGTGACCTCCCCACATATCTCTCTGCCGTCTGTCATCAAGGAGTTCGAAAGATTCAGCAAATTGAGCAACTTTAAAGTCAACATGGCTAAGACGGAGATCTTAAACATCTCCCTAGGGGAACAGACCCGGGAATCGATACAGGCAAACTTTCCATTCAAGTGGCAGAGGGAATCAGTAAAATACTTGGGGGTGCAGGTGTCCACGGACCTGGGGAAACTCTATAAATTGAACTACGTGCCGCTCCTTAATAGTACCATGGGAAGCTTGAAAACATATGCTAAAAAACAGTACTCCTGGCTAGGGAGGACCAATATCCTAAAAATGGACGTCTTGCCCCGTTTCCTGTATGTTTTCCAGACCCTACCGTTATTACCGGAACGGGGGTTCTTTAAACAGATACAGGCTGCGTTCTTCAACTTCATCTGGGACGGCAAAAAGCCTAGGGTAAGCAGGAAGACGCTATGTAGACCTAAATATGCGGGGGGGCTGGGGGTACCTGATATGAAGTCGTACCACGCGGCCGCGGTCCTGGTGAGGCTCGTGGACTGGTTTCACCACAGGGGGAGTAAGCAATGGGTGGACTTAGAAAACGACACTTCTCCAATCGGTCTGACTGCCCTGCCTTGGGTGGACCCTGAGCTCCGCCCGAAGAGGCGGGAACTTCCCTACCTTGTGAATCCCCTGCTGACCCTATGGGACAGGTCACTGAAACTGAGGGACGTATCTTGTAGGCCGGGTCCTTTCACCCCGCTTTTCAATAACCCTGCGTTTACCCCGGGAATGGGGGCCAAAACGTTTCTTGTGTGGGAGGCGTCTCAGGACACGAGGCTGGGAGAGATCATCTCTGGATCTGGCCTGCCACCGCTATCGGAGCTGAGGGACCGGGTGGGGGGGAGGAAACTGTCCTGGTTCTTATATGCCCAGTTGAATGCTTTCATCCCATGGGAACACCCTGTCCCGGCCATTAACAGCGCTAGAGATGATCCTCAGGGCTCAGTCACCCCCCTCCCGGGTAATCTCAACCTTGTATAGGATACATCAGGCGGGAGATATGGATGAGGGTCTACCATTATTCTGCAGAAGATGGGAGGAAGAACTGGGTCAGACGTTCGAGACAGATGAGTGGGAAAAGACTTTTGCTCTAACACACAAACTCTCGATGGCTTGTAGAGCCCAGGAAAGAAATTATAAAATTCTAACCAGATGGTACAGGAGCCCGGCGGACTTGGTAAGATACCGGGGCTCTGAGACTGACAAATGCTGGAGATGTGACAAAACGCGTGGGACCCTAACGCACATCTGGTGGGAATGCCCCGCTATAAATGCCTTCTGGGAGGGGGTGTTGAAGATATTTGAATATACAACGCTCCTGAGGGTCCCTAACTCCCCTCAGGTGACCCTTCTTTCGATGATTCCGGGTTCGGTGGCAGCAGGGGGGAGAGGCCTTTTGAGGCACATGCTTACAGCAGCCAGATCAATAATACCACGACACTGGCGCTCCAACATTGTACCCTCCTTAATGGAATGGTACGGGGAGTTGGAGAATATCAAAAGGATGGAGGAGCTGGCTCTGGCCGGGATCGAAGGTGGAGCTGAAAAGCACTATAAGACCTGGACAATTTGGGAAATATCTAAGAGCTCCCCGAAGGTCAGGGAGTTATTGGAGAGGAACAGGTGAGGTGGGCACTCTTTCTTACACTCTTCTTTTTTCTTCCCCCTTTTTTTTTTTCTTTTTTTCCCTTCCTTTCTTCCTTTCTCTAGCTTTCTTGCATTTTATCTTCGCGTTTATCTTCTGAGTTGGTATTTAGCGAGTTATTATACGGGCATTACGGACCTAGCAATATATAGTTGGTAAGTGAAGATAATATGCGGCTGCTACTGTTGATATGATATCACTACCGGCAACTTACCACAGTCTTGTTATCTATGTGCCCATATTTGATATCTTTACCATATGTTTCAAGTGCTGTGACCATGTACTTTTCTTGCTTTGTTTCTTTTTATGTATGAAAAATCTTTATAAAACCCAATAATGATACATTGCAAAAAAAAAAAAAAAAAAAAAAAAAAAACAAGACACCAAACCAAGGGGAAACATAGGTCCAAAACCACTACCCCACCCAGGCCAACCACCCCTCTTCCTCCACATTCTGTGTCCCCAAGTACCACAACCACAGAATCAAGAGAGAGCTCCACAGGTGACAGCTCCACAGGCACCCAGACATTATCACAGAGCACCACACACACTCCATCACACTCATCCATCAGCCCTACTAACCCAAACTACTCACCAGACAGCCAGCCATCAATTTCGTCTGCCGCCAGGGACACCACACACCCATGTGGGTGCCAGCTGCGCCGTGGCTCACTTACAGCCCGTTTTTGTGATGTACAAAGCATGGCTGTAGCCACTGCTGTTTGTGAGCACTATGATGCCCTATTTGGCCGTTATTCTAAATCCACCACGAAGCCGGCCAAGCAGGAGATTTGGGCTAAAATTTGCAGCCAAGTTAATAGTGTCGGTTCAGTGAGGAGAGATATAGAGCAAATTAAGCGAAAATTTGGAGATCTAAAATATTATGGCAAAAGAAATATGGACATGCCCTGCCAGCAGAGGTAAAGTCCATTTATAGTATAATTGACTGTATAGGCTGATAGGTAACAGGATTTTATCCTTATTATGTGTGCTTTATTCTTAAACAGCCTGCAAACAGGGG
The DNA here is from genome assembly GCA_027917425.1 of Gastrophryne carolinensis. Classification (NCBI taxonomy): domain Eukaryota; kingdom Metazoa; phylum Chordata; class Amphibia; order Anura; family Microhylidae; genus Gastrophryne; species Gastrophryne carolinensis. The sequence goes on from CM051240.1 coordinate 181,029,585, forward strand.
GTGGGATCCCAAATAAAATAATCCTAACACCTGCAGAAGAACATGTTTTCACATATATTCATCCGGCAAGCCTTCATGGCCTGGCAGGGGGACTAGACACAGACACGAATGTCAGGTCCGGAGGTGATTATTTACAACCATTGTGCCTTCTTTATGGCGACCCAAAATGTTTGCTACTCATTAATACACACTGTGGTTTAAAAATATACTAAAATTACATTATCTCGTCCCTGAAACACCTCAAGACACGCCACAAGGCCAATCTACCCCTGGCTTGTCCCGGACGACCATGCATCCACTGCCATCTGTACACAACAACCAACCTGAGTGTTTGGATGAGGTAAGTCAATGGTCCACTGTGTATACTTGTGAAATTGCAATTGCATACAATTTAAAAAAAAGCATACTTAATACATTCTACATTTATTTGCAGAACCTAACAAGTCCACCTATTCTCGAAGATATTCGAGATTTGGAGGAGGAGGAACCAATTCTGATGCCGACAAGGCCAATCCAACCAGTGCCAGAACAACAGAACCAACAGGCCCAGCAAATGCAACACCTGGTGTCCACTAACCCCACCTCAGTGCCAACAACCACTTCTGACGTCCGCACAACAGACTCTGTGCCAAACCAGCCACCACCACCCACTCATTCTGGAGCACAACCACCCGCCCGTGCCAGTGGCAGAAGTAATCCAAGGCGACATATCAGCCAAAGGAGTCAGCTACAAATCATGGAGGAAGCCTGGCACCATGAAAATGTAGTCTATAACGAAAATACACAGCGTTTTAACGACACTGTGTGTAACCAACTAACCAACATGTGCACTCAATTACAGTGTTTAAACGAGAATGGCCTGCTGGCAGAAATCAGAACCCAAACCAGGCATATGGGTGAAATGGTCCACCAATGGCAGCTCAATAACCAGAGCCTGGCACATATTGCTGCTAACCTTCAAGCACACCAGCCATCTACTTCCACATCATATTCAACATACCACTAAATGTATTTGTGAATGTATTTGAACACACGTTAATTTGTAAAAAAAACACCAAATAATTTGTGAAGTTAAATATAATTTTATGACAAATAAAATAATAACCAAAAACATAAATAAAGAATGTTATTTAGGCAAAAACATTTGCCACAAGTTCTGAATGGATCGCCTGTGCTGGGCCACTTTGGGATCCAGAGTATGGAGGTGTCACTTCTTCTGATATCTGCAAAGTGTCCTCAGCCAGGTCAGTATATCTGGATACACGGCTTCCAATGGCTAGGTTGTGCAGGACCCCACACGCTATTACAATTTTTATGACCTTGGCGGGCTCATACTGCAGGGCCCCACCAGGCTGGTCCAGACAACGAAATCGCATCTTTAGCAAGCCAAAGGCACGTTCCACCACACAGCGAGTCCACCTATGCGCCGTGTTATACCGCTCCTGGTCCAGCGAAGATGGATGTAGGATGGGGGTAAGTAGCCATGGTAGCAAGGGATAGCCAGAATCACCTGCAAAAAAATAAACAAAAATAAGCACTAATAATAACCCAACACACATGCCAAATGTGCCTCTTTGCAACATATGTAGTGTCTTGCACCATAAAACTATTCAGCACATCACTATAAGGCAAAAGAAACAAGTATAAAAAAATATAACAAGTACTATATTACCCACAAGTACCTTACATGCTATCACCAAAAAGGGCATGTTTTGTTACTGTAAAAGGGTAAGAACATGGAACAACAGACAGAGCCCTAAGGGGAAGAACCTCAATAATGTTTTGCTTTGCATTCCAGCATTAGTGATGAAGGACAATAGGTGAGCTGTGCTGTGTCAGACCAAAACACAGTTATGATGAGGCAACATGCACATCCAACCAGTACACTCCTGTACAATGAGTGTGGGATGCAACATAGCTAAGAGGGCCAGGACAGGACTGAATTGTGGAGAATAACAACAATAATTCATAGGAGCAAATAGTGGTAAGTAAGTGATTGGCAACTTGTAATGTTTCATTGCTATCTAGCACAGATTGGTGGGGTACAGGCACCGACAGAAAAATAAAAAAATGTTGCCCAGCAACCAAAAGTTTGGCACACATACCCAGTAGCCATCCGCCAGACAGATCTCCTGATTCAAAACGTTGAAACAGGTTGGAGTTCCGCAATATGTGTGAATCATGCGTGGAACCAGGGAAGGCTGCAAATAAACTAAAAAATAGCAGATCTGGGCCGGACACTGCTTGTACATTAATGGAATGGCCCTGTTCCTGTTCCTGCAAAAACCAAAAATAACTGGAATTAGTGTGAACAAAAGTGTCAAGATGCTCAAATATATTGTTAGACAACCACAAAATGTTGAAACAATGGATGTTTTTGATACACAGGGTGTAGGTCTGCTTTAAATTGCTTTAAAAAAATGCTGACCTAAACCACATACCTGAACAGATATTCCTGGTCAGCAGGCGGGATTAACGAGACGTGTGTACAATCAATGGCACCCATGACGTTGGGCATGTCGGCTATGTTATAAAAGCCCAGCTTAACCGCATTCCAGGCTTCCGCTGTGTCAGGGAAAAAAATTAATTTTGGTGCCAGGGTAGCCATGCCACCCAAAAACTTGGTAAGGCTGCGGCTCAGCGTAGACTGGGACATCCCCACGGAGAAGGCACCCAGTCTCTGGAACGAGCCGTTTGCCAAAAACGGCAGGCAGCCAACCAATTTGGTCATACCTGCAATTGCATGCCCCTTCCTTGTGGTGCGGGCTAACGATGGCCCCAGCTGGCTATACAAGTCCTGGAGAGAAACGCGGTTAAGGCGGGTGAGCTCGAATAGCTCAAGGTCATGCATGCCATGGATGTCCAAACGTGTTTGGTGCAGCCTGGTTTCTGCCATGCTCAAAAGAACCAGCCCACGGAGCTCATGCCTTTGATGATCGGGCACAGAAGAATGCATTTCAAACTCCCAGAGAGCAAATACGGCTGCTAAGACTGCCCGTAAGTGAAGCGTCGGCACCTTCGTTAAATTGGGCTGGTTTCAATCGGAAATCAAGGCTCTGAATCAATTAAAAAATGGACCAATCAATGGGCCCTCCGTTTTCACGGAGTTCAGCCGCTTGCGAGCCGTCAATCGGAAAGGCGCATGCCGACACACCTGAGTGCATAAACGCACACAAAAACCAACGTAGCACCCTTTCATGACCCGATCACAGCCCAAAACCAAAGGGGAAAACGTACGGGATAGCTGAACGGGGAGGCTCTGCATCAGGCCAATAGTATGTAAGACTGAAAAAAGTACTATAGTTCCATCCAGTTCAATGTCAGTGCTCTGGCACATAGAGAAGATAGATACGGCTAATTGTTGTCATCATATTTTTGTCTGGGACAAAAAAACTCAGTTTTCCTCCTCTGCAGCTTCTTTCTATAGGTTCCCAAGATCTAGTTCCCCTTGTGCTTGTATGTTTAACTATTTAACTCTTTATTTTAGTTTCTTTGTCAAAGAAGGTATTCAGTCTTTGCCTTAAAATAGTCCTTCAGTGCAGAAAATTAATTGATTTGCGCCCCTAAAGCCCACTTTGATGATCAATGGCTGATGCTGTTTGAAAGGACTTAACCCTATGCAGATGTTGTGGAATAACTTTACTATAAGCATCCCACACCAAACTGAGAGTGATATTTACTAAACTTTTTGACCGGAGGTCCACTTTAAGCAGTAGGCATTTGAGTGAGTTATGTCCTAAAAATAAACATGACCAACATGTAAAATGCAATAAATACTATTATAGTACAATGTACAGGCATAGTTCTATCCTCATCCATATAAGGTCAAATTTTGGGTTGATTTCTGTGGCATAACTAAATATAACATTAAGTGGGACCCTTTCAAGGACCATACAGTAAACTGTCTTGCACCTCAACTGGATAGAACAAGACAACTAAAGACTGAAACAGCTGAGACAAAGGGTGTTTTCATTCTCTATATGTTGCTAGCAGCCTTATATATTAATAAAATGTGCAGACTGCACTTGAGCATCTCTTGCGAGATGCTTGGGCGGTCCACACAGCAAAGCTGACCGCAGAGTGAAGTCACTATTACCTCGCTAAACCATCACTAAGGAAGAAAAATGGCAGGGAATGGCAGCACAATAAAAATGAAAAACACTGGGAATTGCATTGGAGGCACATGAAAGGCATGACACAGGTTTTGCATGGTCCAAATCTCACCCAAAATTTTAAAAAATACTTTTCCAGACAGCCCAGGGATCTCGTGGCACATGCACCAGCCCTCCCCAAAAAATTTTAAAAAGTGCCCGAAGTAATTACAACCATCCCAGCCCATTGAAATGTATGGGATGAGGCCACACAGTGAAGGGTGAGTGCCTGGTCTTATCTGGCACTGTAGTGAACTCAGCGCCAGCACTCATCCCATCACTGGCGCTAATGATAGATGGAACACTACCTGGCATTCTGGATTCTTGACTTGGGATGGAACGGGGATGAGCATTTATGAGTTGTCAATACCATAGGTGTAGACTGAAAAGAGTAGGGGTCCAAGAACAGAACAATTTGCTCTCTCTCTTGATTTCCATCTCTCTTCATTTAATTTTCTTTCTTTCTCTCTTTCATTGTCTCTATATGTCTCTCTCTCTTTCTTTCATTCTTTTCTTTCACTCTCTTTCTTTCACTGTCTCTCTTTATTTTCATTTCCTTCTCTTCCTCTCTCTTTATTTTTAGCTTTCTTTATTTTACTCATCATCTCTTTTAGTTCACTTTCTTTCTTTCTTTTGCTCTTTCTTTCACTTTCTCTCTCTTTGCTTCTTTCTCTGCAATATTGTTCAACTTTCTCTCTCTCTCTTTCTTTCTTTTTTTCTCTCTCATTCTCTCTCCCCCAACCTTTCTTTCTTTCTCTCTGATATTGGGGGGGGGGGGGTCTTGCACACTGCCTGTTATGGGGTTATTGGGGTGAGATTCTGCACATTGCCTGTTATGAGGTGATTGGGGTGAGGTTCTGCACACTTCATGTGCATGGTGTTCCGTGTCCAGATGGCCATTAGGCCTTTTAAACTAGTTTAAATTCTGCTGGTAGAAGACTTCTGTTTAACTCCCTCCAACTAAATGAACATTTTGCTTCTCTCTCTGTTACGTAGCAAAATTCATCTAGCCAAAATGAGGGCATTGTTCCCTTGGAACGTCAATTCATATGCTACTTAGTAAAATCTAATTAAACCAGGCCTCCAGAAGGTCTGCTCACTCAAGCTCTTTGTCCTCTTGTACCTTGATCCCTCATCACCTGAACAAATTCTTCCCCAGCAACGAACAAAAAAGTTTTGTCTCCAGGTGTACAGTAACGAGTGTGGGGGTCTACAAGAGTCAGGGTATGACTTATTTAGGTTTGTCCACTGGATATGATGGGTTGCTTTTCTGGTTTGTTTTTAGTTGACCATGCCGTGTCTGAGGTGTGTTTCCGAATAAATGTTGGCGTAGCCCATCTTCTCTTATTGAATGCCAGGATAAGCCTCGATTTAAAAGTAGTGCGCAAAACAAATTTTGTTGACTGTAGTCTGAAAGCCAGAAGTGTTCAGGTCAGACTTTTGGGCAGGGTGTGTGCTTTACACTGCACAGCATGTTCTTATACCTCAGAGACGATCTTCGCCAGGCAATGTTTACTAACCTCAGGACTTAGGAAGTTTGCCCACCGCCCCAGACATTTGTTAGATGTCAGGGGTTATAAGCTTAGCTAGGAAATAAGCCATCCTGCCTATAAATTCAACTCCCTATCCAGCTTCCATCATTCAGGTTTATATATTTAAGGTTTATATATCATACTCTGTATAACTTCAAAGCCAGGGACTATCTAAAGAGCAGGTAACCACTTCAGACTCTCTATGAAGTGCTAGTAACAGTCTTAGCCATTTCTGAATGTGACATCCTGTCTTACAAAGGCTATGGCGCGTCACTCTAAATGACAGCTGGTCCCAGTGGGGGAGTTTAATGCACTTCCCCCTCAAAGACATAAGAATGCAGTTTGTCAGGTTTGTAAAAAGTTGTGCTGTTCTGAAGCAGGTTTGTATTTTGGAGTTGGTACGCAACTGGTTGTGTATAAATAGCGTTTTCCTAAAGTAATGTTCTAATTTTTTGGTTCAAATTATCGTATTTTTTTATGCAGAATTGTATGTGCAGGTCTGCCATTACAGTGTCATTGTCACATTGTTAAAACAATATCATTCCATATGTTTTCGCTCTGGTGCTGGTGTATATGTGTTGGGAAACAGACTTTTTACAACATCTGATGCTAGAGCGCCCAGTTTTAGAGCGCCGGCGCTGTTTGTGTGTAGTTTTTTTCTTAAATATGGGCTTAAGTGCCGAGTGCCGGACGAACTTAACTGGCGCTACCTATCGTTCGCTGCAGCGTTGTCCTGTTGTTAGATGTAGCGTCATCTTGGGCGCTTTGACTTTGGGACACCACCTAGTGTTCTCTATTGGCTCTGCAGTGAATCAGGGAGAGCACTTCTACAGTGCCCTTCAGACATTGCATGTATTACTGCTGGACAGGATACTACAGCGTCACTTGTCCGGCCACTAAGCTAGGTCACAGCGTCAGACACCCGCTTGCAGTGGACGCTCTAACGGGCGCTACATAGACGCTCAAATAGCAATACACACTAGTCTTACTTTAGCCTCAATAGGGCTGATTCAGCACTTTTGTGACAAAAGACATTTTAGAATTATTTTTTTCCTTAGTGCAATTCAGCACCATTTTTAGCTGTGCAAATTGTTAAATAATTTGCACAGCTAAAAATGTTGCTCAAAATGGTGCCATGGTCTAGAGATAAGAGAATTGACTTTCGACCGAAAGGTGGCTGGTTCGGTTCCTGGCTAGGACATAATTGAAGTGCTCTTGAGCAAGGCACCTACCCCCCCCAAATGCTCCTCGGGCTCCATTGATAGGGCAGCCCACTGCTCTGGGGACATGTGCCCTCACTGCCCCCTAGTGTTCACTGGTGCATTCCATATGTGTGTTCACTGGATTGTAGTTTGTCTCACTGCATGGGTAAAATTTGGAACACAAATTCCTTTGTGTACACGAGCATACATTGGTCATATATAGAGATGAGCGAACTTTTGAAAAATTTGATTCGACTGATTCGCCGAATTTTCCGACAAAAATCGTTTCGACCCGAATAAATTCGCAACGAATCGCTATTAAAAACGGCTATTTCTGAGCCTCCTAGAGCCTCATTAGGGTTGTAAACCATTCTGCCTTGCTGTAACATGCACAGGATGCGTGCTGGGTTAGTTAAATAATACTTTGAAGAAATATCACATGCAGATCAGAGGCATCGCTAATAGAATCGCAGAGCGGCACAATTGCAGAGTTGAAGTGGCATCACTATGAGGGGCAGAAGGAGCCCAAACATTGCTTTAAAGAGACACTGGAGTTGGCAGCAGCAGGAGCCCAAAATTGGATGAATCACACCCTGGAGTTGGCAGCAACAGCAGCAGGAGCCCAAATATTACTTTAAAGAGACACTGGGGTTGGCTTCAGGAGCCCAAAAATTGGATGAATCACACCCTGGAGTTGGCAGAAGTTGGCAGTAGCAGCAGCAGGAGCCCAAACATTACTTTAAAGAGACCCTGGGGTTGGCTTCAGGAGCCCAAAAATTGGATGAATCACACCCTGGAGTTGGCAGGAGTTGACAGCAGCAGCAGCAGGAGCCCAAATATTACTTTAAAGAGACCCTGGGGTTGGATTCAGGAGCCCAAAAATTGGATGATTCACACCCTGGAGTTGGCAGCAGCAGCAGCAGGAGCCCAAATATACACTGGAGTTGGCTTCAGGAGCCCAAAAATTGGATGAATCACACACTGGAGTTGGCAGCAGCAGCAGCAGGAGCCCAAATATTACTTTAAAGAGACACTGGGGTTGGCTTCAGGAGCCCAAAAATTGGATGAATCACACCCTGGAGTTGGCAGCAGCAGCAGCAGCCGGAGCCCAAATATTACTTTAAAGAGACACTGGAGTTGGCTTCAGGAGCCCAAAAATTGGATGAATCACACCCTGGAGTTGGCAGAAGTTGGCAGCAGCAGCAGCAGGAGCCCAAAAAATGGCCTAAAGACATAAATATGTTTTGCACCATTTGGAAAGTGTAAAACGTGGCACCATGCTGAATCTAGTCGCATGCAGGAGCCCAAAAATTGGATGATTCACACCTTGGAGTTGGCAGCAGCAGCAGCAGGAGCCCAAATATACACTGGAGTTGGCTTCAGGAGCCCAAAAATTGGATGAATCACACACTGGAGTTGGCAGCAGCAGGAGCCCAAACATTACTTTAAAGAGACACTGGAGTTGGCTTCAGGAGCCAAAAAATTGGATGATTCACACCCTGGAGTTGGCAGAAGTTGGCAGCAGCAGCAGCAGGAGCCCAAACATTACTTTAAAGAGACCCTGGAGTTGGCTTCAGGAGCCCAAAAATTGGATGAATCATACCCTGGAGTTGGCAGCAGCAGCAGCAGGAGCCCAAATATTACTTTAAAGAGACACTGGGGTTGGCTTCAGGAGGCCAAAAATTGGATGAATCACGCCCTGGAGTTGGCAGCAGCAGGAGCCCAAATATTACTTTAAAGAGACACTGGGGTTGGCTTCAGGAGCCCAAAAATTGGATGATTCACACCCTGGAGTTGGCAGAAGTTGGCAGCAGCAGCAGCAGGAGCCCAAATATACACTGGAGTTGGCTTCAGGAGCCCAAAAATTGGATCAATCACACCCTGGAGTTGGCAGAAGTTGGCAGCAGCAGCAGCAGGAGCCCAAACATTACTTCAAAGAGACCCTGGGGTTGGCTTCAGGAGCCCAACAATTGGATGAATCACACCCTGGAGTTGGCAGGAGTTGACAGCAGCAGCAGCAGGAGCCCAAATATTACTTTAAAGAGACCCTGGGGTTGGCTTCAGGAGCCCAAAAATTGGATGATTCACACCCTGGAGTTGGCAGCAGCAGCAGCAGGAGCCCAAATATACACTGGAGTTGGCTTCAGGAGCCCAAAAATTGGATGAATCACACCCTGGAGTTGGCAGCAGCAGCAGCAGGAGCCCAAATATTACTTTAAAGAGACACTGGGGTTGGCTTCCGGAGCCCAACAATTGGATGAATCACACCCTGGAGTTGGCAGCAGCAGCACCAGGAGCCCAAATATACACTGGAGTTGGCTTCAGGAGCCCAAAAATTGGATGAATCACACCCTGGAGTTGGCAGCAGCAGCAGCAGCAGCAGGTGCCCAAATATTACTTTAAAGAGACACTGGGGTTGGCTTCAGGAGCCCAAAAATTGGATGAATCACACCCTGGAGTTGGCAGCAGCAGCAGCAGGAGCCCAAATATACACTGGAGTTGGCTTCAGGAGCCCAAAAATTGGATGAATCACACCCTGGAGTTGGCAGAAGTTGGCAGCAGCAGCAGCAGGAGCCCAAATATTACTTTAAAGAGACCCTGGGGTTGGCTTCAGGAGCCCAAAAATTGGATGAATCATACCCTGGAGTTGGCAGCAGCAGCAGCAGGAGCCCAAATATTACTTTAAAGAGACACTGGGGTTGGCTTCAGGAGGCCAAAAATTGGATGAATCACGCCCTGGAGTTGGCAGCAGCAGGAGCCCAAATATTACTTTAAAGAGACACTGGGGTTGGCTTCAGGAGCCCAAAAATTGGATGATTCACACCCTGGAGTTGGCAGAAGTTGGCAGCAGCAGCAGCAGGAGCCCAAATATACACTGGAGTTGGCTTCAGGAGCCCAAAAATTGGATGAATCACACCCTGGAGTTGGCAGAAGTTGGCAGCAGCAGCAGCAGGAGCCCAAACATTACTTCAAAGAGACCCTGGGGTTGGCATCAGGAGCCCAACAATTGGATGAATCACACCCTGGAGTTGGCAGGAGTTGACAGCAGCAGCAGGAGCCCAAATATTACTTTAAAGAGACCCTGGGGTTGGCTTCAGGAGCCCAAAAATTGGATGATTCACCCCCTGGAGTTGGCAGCAGCAGCAGCAGGAGCCCAAATATACACTGGAGTTGGCTTCAGGAGCCCAAAAATTGGATGAATCACACCCTGGAGTTGGCAGCAGCAGCAGCAGGAGCCCAAATATTACTTTAAAGAGACACTGGGGTTGGCTTCAGGAGCCCAACAATTGGATGAATCACACCCTGGAGTTGGCAGCAGCAGCAGCAGGAGCCCAAATATACACTGGAGTTGGCTTCAGGAGCCCAAAAATTGGATGAATCACACCCTGGAGTTGGCAGCAGCAGCAGCAGGTGCCCAAATATTACTTTAAAGAGACACTGGGGTTGGCTTCAGGAGCCCAAAAATTGGATGAATCACACCCTGGAGTTGGCAGCAGCAGCAGCAGGAGCCCAAATATACACTGAAGTTGGCTTCAGGAGCCCAAAAATTGGATGAATCACACCCTGGAGTTGGCAGAAGTTGGCAGCAGCAGCAGCAGGAGCCCAAATATTACTTTAAAGAGACCCTGGGGTTGGCTTCAGGAGCCCAAAAATTGAATGATTCACACCCTGGAGTTGGCAGCAGCAGCAGCAGGAGCCCAAATATACACTGCAGTTGGCTTCAGGAGCCCAAAAATTGGATGAATCACACCCTGGAGTTGGTAGCAGCAGCAGCAGGAGCCCAAATATTACTTTAAAGAGACACTGGGGTTGGCTTCAGGAGCCCAAAAATTGGATGAATCACACCCTGGAGTTGGCAGCAGCAGCCGGAGCCCAAATATTACTTTAAAGAGACACTGGAGTTGGCTTCAGGAGCCCAAAAATTGGATGAATCACACCCTGGAGTTGGCAGAAGTTGGCAGCAGCAGCAGCAGGAGCCCAAAAAATGGCCTAAAGACATAAATATGTTTTGCACCATTTGGAAAGTGTAAAACGTGGCACCATGCTGAATCTAGTCGCATGCATCAGGCATTGGTGGGTGGAAATCCTGGCTGATCCATCCCTGATTCATTTTGACAAAGGTGAGTCTCTCCACATTTTTAGTTGACAGACGAGTTCTCCTCGCCGTAACTATGGCCCCCGCCGCACTAAACACCCGCTCAGATGGCACGCTACTTGCCGGGCAGGACAGCTTTTCCAGGGCAAACTCTGCTAGTTGCGGCCACAAATCAAGTTTGGCTGCCCAGAAGTCCAGCGGATCCTCAAGGTGTGTTGGCATGGTCATGTCAAAGTATGACATGACCTGCTGGTTGAGGTCCTGCTCCAGGTCTTCCTGCTGCTCATGAGTAGCCTCACTATGCGGGTGTAGAAAGCTACTCATTAGCGACTGAAGACTGAGGCTGCTGCTGCTGATGGAGCTGCTGCTGCTGCTCCTGCCAACCCCCCCAGCGGCCATGGCAGTGGAAGGTGAGCGCAGAGGTCCCCTCGAGTCAGACCTGAGAGAATATGGACCATGGCGCAGATAGGCATCGGCCAACTGCCTACGTAGAATGTCTTTGTAGTAGTTGAGTTTGTCCTCCCTCTCGGTGGGTTTAAAAAATGCCCCCATTTTTTGCCGGAAGCGAGGGTCCAATAAGGTGGACAGCCAGAAGTCATCCCGCCGACAGATGGAAACAATTCTGGGGTCACTACGCAAGCACGTGAGCATGCTTCGTGCCATTTGCGCAAGTGACTCGGATGGACTACCTGTCTCCATCTCCACTGCATACTGCCACGGTGTGCCCGGGTCCTCTGTCTCGCCTTCCTCAAAAACCTCTAGCTCCTCTGGCTGCTCCTGCTCCTCCTCTCCTGTCCGCTGACTAGATAAACCAGCCATTTCGCCAAGCCTAAACTGTGTTTCGCTGGGCAACTCCTCCTCCTCCTCTTCCTCCTCCTCCTCCAGTTCAGCTCCAACGGGGTTCATGTGGCCGCAAGATGTAAACGCCATGTCTCCAGTGCCCTGACCAGCCATGGTTTCCAACATGTGCTGTAGTACATGAAGCAGTGGAATCACGTCGTTCATCCCGTAATCCTGCCGACTGACAAATAAAGTGGCTTCCTCAAAGGGCCTGAGCAAATGGCAGGTGTCACGTATGAGCTGCCACTGGTTGACATTGAAGTTACACAGGGGAGTCCCCCTATCTGCTTGGATCATCAGGAAATCCGTGATGGCTTTTCTCTGTTCATATAATCGGTCCAACATGTGAAGGGTGGAATTCCAACGGGTGGAAACATCGCAAATCAGACTATGTTGGGGGATACCATTCTGACGCTGTAGCTCAAGAAGGGTGTGTTTGGCGGTGTAGGAGTGGCTGAAGTGCATGCAAAGTTTCCTTGAAGTTGTTAGGATGTCTTGCAGATGGGGGGAACACTTCAGAAACCGCTTGACAACCAGATTGAAGACGTGAGCCATGCAGGGGGCATGGGTCAGGCTTCCTTGGCGCAGCGCAGACAAAATGTTCTTCCCATTGTCGGTAACCATGATTCCCATTTTAAGTTTTCTCGGAGTAAGCCATGTTTGGATTTCCTGATGAATACATTTAAGCAGTTCCTCCCCTGTGTGACTCCGTTCGCCAAGACAAACCATGTGAAGCACTGCGTGACACCTACGTGCCCTGCACACATGGTAGACTGGAGGGGCACTGAGACTTGAGCCTACACTGGAGGGTGAGGAGATGGCGGAGGATGAGGAGGCCAAGTCGCACGGTGTCACAGGTCCAATGGGCAGAGAGCGCGGAGGCCGAAGCGGCGTGACCTGTCCAAGTTGCTGCTGCTGCTGCAAAGGGACCACATTCACCCAGTGGGCCGTAAACGACATGTACTGCCCCTGACCGTAGTTACAGCTCCAGATGTCGGCGCTGCCATGTATTTTGCTACACACCGACAGGCTCAAGGACTGGCCCACCTTCTGTTCAACAAAAGTGTGCAGCGCTGGTACTGCCTTCTTGGCAAAGAAATGACGGCTTGGGACTCTCCACCTCGGCTCAGCACAAGCCATCAGTTCTCTGAAAGGTGCAGATTCCACCACCTGAAAAGGGAGCGACTGCAGCACCAGCAACTTGGACAGGAGCACATTCAGCTTCTGCGCCGTAGGATGAGTGGGCGCATACTGCTGTCTCTTGGACATGGCTTCGCTGATGGATTGCTGGCGGGATGCATGACTTGGAGGAGGAGGAGCAGGAGCGACAGAGGATGGGTATGACGCACAGCTGCCTTCGGCTGAGGTGCTGGAGCCTTGGCTGGCAGAAATTGGGAGCTCACTTGGTGAGGAAGCAGACTGGACCACCCCTTGGGAGCCTCGGTTCTCCCAGGTCGTTTTATGGTGACGCATCATATGTTGACGCAGGACCGTGGTGCCAACATTTGGACCCTGGCCACGCTTCACCTTTTGCCTACATATCTTGCATGTGGCCATGTTACCCTCCTGCGGATGCCTCAGGAAAAACTGCCACACTGCCGAGTAGCTACTTTTCCCACCCCCTGGCCTCACTGATTCACTGCTGCTGTTGCCAACTCCAGGAACCCCTGCTCCACTACCTCCCGATAAGGTAGACTGCCGCACAGCAGGTGCTCTACCCCGGCCCCGGCCGGCTCCAGCCTTTGGAATTGTGCCCCCATGCTGACTGCTACCACCTTGCTGCCTCAGCTGCTGACTCCGGGGCAACCTGCGCCCCTCTTCTCCTGATGATGACGATGAAGCCCCTTCATCACCCGGCTCCCAAGTGCGATCGGCTTCATCGTCATCATCATCATCACCGAGTTGTGGCTGTACGTCACTGATGTTCGTGGATTCGTCAACAGTGTCTGGCGCAGGAGCTGGAACGCTCGCAGCACCCACGACACTGTCCACATCACTATTTGTCTGCCTAGCTAGAGAAGCCACCTCCATTTCTTGGCTGGGCAGTAGCTGCTGACTGTCCTCTATCTGATGGTCCTCCTCACTAAAGAGTGGAGCTGAACCCAAAGCATAGGATACGTCGCTGGGGGAGGGAACAGCGTAGGACAGAGGCAATGGGAGGACAGGGACTGCTCTCGGGGCATGCCAACTCAGGGTTGTGTCAGAGGAACCTACCGACCCTAGACTGGGGGTCTCAGACGTAAGTTGTGATGATGTTGTTGATGAGCGCGTCAACCAATCTACCACGGCAGATGCGTTACTGGTGGAGACCCGACCGCTAGCAGATACTGGCAGATTAGGTCTCTCAGCGTGACTCCTGCTGCTACTGGCCCCCAGTCTGATGCGAGCTCTGCCTGCGGAATCTTGGCCTCTGCCACTCCTCTTTTCACTTCCAGGCACTTGTCTGCCCGACATAGTCTAACTGGCGTGGTAGTAGGTGATATTTAAAGAACCCCCGGGCAGCGGTGGGTCAATATGAAACAGAATATAATGCACACCAAAAGTGAGCAGTAACACTCAGCCTCCAACAGGCCTGCTTAGTGTAAATAAGAGAGCTGCTTAGTGTAAATAAAGAGGGGTATGCTATGTTACAGAATGGGATGCCCCAACAGAAGTGGACCTGGCAGGGTCCAGAAGTACTATGCCCAGCAAAAGTGTCTTTATCAGGCTAATTTCAATTATAATAAGTGCAAATGGTTATATGGTCTTAAACAGAGGCTGCTGTAGTCACAGAATGGGATGCCACAACAGAAGTGGACCTGGCAGGGTCCAGAAGTACTATGCCCAGCAAGTGTCTTTATCAGGCTAATTTCAATTATAATAAGTGCAAATGGTTATATGGTCTTAAACAGAGGCTGCTGTAGTCACAGAATGGGATGCCACAACAGAAGTGGACCTGGCAGGGTCCAGAAGTACTATGCCCAGCAAAAGTGTCTTTATCAGGCTAATTTCAATTATAATAAGAGCAAATGGTTATATGGTCTTAAACAGAGGCTGCTGTAGTCACAGAATGGGATGCCACAACAGAAGTGGACCTGGCAGGGTCCAGAAGTACTATGCCCAGCAAGTGTCTTTATCAGGCTAATTTCAATTATAATAAGTGCAAATGGTTATATGGTCTTAAACAGAGGCTGCTGTAGCCACAGAATGGGATGCCACAACAGAAGTGGACCTGGCAGGGTCCAGAAGTACTATGCCCAGCAAAAGTGTCTTTATCAGGCTAATTTCAATTATAATAAGAGCAAATGGTTATATGGTCTTAAACAGAGGCTGCTGTAGTCACAGAATGGGATGCCACAACAGAAGTGGACCTGGCAGGGTCCAGAAGTACTATGCCCAGCAAGTGTCTTTATCAGGCTAATTTCAATTATAATAAGTGCAAATGGTTATATGGTCTTAAACAGAGGCTGCTGTAGTCACAGAATGGGATGCCACAACAGAAGTGGACCTGGCAGGGTCCAGAAGTACTATGCCCAGCAAAAGTGTCTTTATCAGGCTAATTTCAATTATAATAAGAGCAAATGGTTATATGGTCTTAAACAGAGGCTGCTGTAGTCACAGAATGGGATGCCACAACAGAAGTGGACCTGGCAGGGTCCAGAAGTACTATGCCCAGCAAAAGTGTCTTTATCAGGCTAATTTCAATTATAATAAGTGCAAATGGTTATATGGTCTTAAACAGAGGCTGCTGTAGTCACAGAATGGGATGCCACAACAGAAGTGGACCTGGCAGGGTCCAGAAGTACTATGCCCAGCAAAAGTGTCTTTATCAGGCTAATTTCAATTATAATAAGTGCAAATGGTTATATGGTCTTAAACAGAGGCTGCTGTAGTCACAGAATGGGATGCCACAACAGAAGTGGACCTGGCAGGGTCCAGAAGTACTATGCCCAGCAAAAGTGTCTTTATCAGGCTAATTTCAATTATAATAAGAGCAAATGGTTATATGGTCTTAAACAGAGGCTGCTGTAGTCACAGAATGGGATGCCACAACAGAAGTGGACCTGGCAGGGTCCAGAAGTACTATGCCCAGCAAAAGTGTCTTTATCAGGCTAATTTCAATTATAATAAGAGCAAATGGTTATATGGTCTTAAACAGAGGCTGCTGTAGTCACAGAATGGGATGCCACAACAGAAGTGGACCTGGCAGGGTCCAGAAGTACTATGCCCAGCAAAAGTGTCTTTATCAGGCTAATTTCAATTATAATAAGTGCAAATGGTTATATGGTCTTAAACAGAGGCTGCTGTAGTCACAGAATGGGATGCCACAACAGAAGTGGACCTGGCAGCGTCCAGAAGTGCTATGCCCAGCAAAAGTGTCTTTATCAGGCTAATTTCAATTTTAATAAGAGCAAATGGTTATATGGTCTTAAACAGAGGCTGCTGTAGTCACAGAATGGGATGCCACAACAGAAGTGGACCTGGCAGGGTCCAGAAGTACTATGCCCAGCAAAAGTGTCTTTATCAGGCTAATTTCAATTATAATAAGTGCAAATGGTTATATGGTCTTAAACAGAGGCTGCTGTAGTCACAGAATGGGATGCCACAACAGAAGTGGACCTGGCAGGGTCCAGAAGTACTATGCCCAGCAAAAGTGTCTTTATCAGGCTAATTTCAATTATAATAAGTGCAAATGGTTATATGGTCTTAAACAGAGGCTGCTGTAGTCACAGAATGGGATGCCACAACAGAAGTGGACCTGGCAGGGTCCAGAAGTACTATGCCCAGCAAAAGTGTCTTTATCAGGCTAATTTCAATTATAATAAGAGCAAATGGTTATATGGTCTTAAACAGAGGCTGCTGTAGTCACAGAATGGGATGCCACAACAGAAGTGGACCTGGCAGGGTCCAGAAGTACTATGCCCAGCAAAAGTGTCTTTATCAGGCTAATTTCAATTATAATAAGTGCAAATGGTTATATGGTCTTAAACAGAGGCTGCTGTAGTCACAGAATGGGATGCCACAACAGAAGTGGACCTGGCAGGGTCCAGAAGTACTATGCCCAGCAAAAGTGTCTTTATCAGGCTAATTTCAATTATAATAAGAGCAAATGGTTATATGGTCTTAAACAGAGGCTGCTGTAGTCACAGAATGGGATGCCACAACAGAAGTGGACCTGGCAGGGTCCAGAAGTACTATGCCCAGCAAAAGTGTCTTTATCAGGCTAATTTCAATTATAATAAGTGCAAATGGTTATATGGTCTTAAACAGAGGCTGCTGTAGTCACAGAATGGGATGCCACAACAGAAGTGGACCTGGCAGGGTCCAGAAGTACTATGCCCAGCAAAAGTGTCTTTATCAGGCTAATTTCAATTATAATAAGTGCAAATGGTTATATGGTCTTAAACAGAGGCTGCTGTAGTCACAGAATGGGATGCCACAACAGAAGTGGACCTGGCAGGGTCCAGAAGTACTATGCCCAGCAAAAGTGTCTTTATCAGGCTAATTTCAATTATAATGGGTGCAAATGGTTATATGGTCTTAAACAGAGGCTGCTGTAGTCACAGAATGGGATGCCACAACAGAAGTGGACCTGGCAGGGTCCAGAAGTGCTATGCCCAGCAAAAGTGTCTTTATCAGGCTAATTTCAATTATAATAAGAGCAAATGGTTATATGGTCTTAAACAGAGGCTGCTGTAGTCACAGAATGGGATGCCACAACAGAAGTGGACCTGGCAGGGTCCAGAAGTGCTATGCCCAGCAAAAGTGTCTTTATCAGGCTAATTTCAATTATAATAAGAGCAAATGGTTATATGGTCTTAAACAGAGGCTGCTGTAGTCACAGAATGGGATGCCACAACAGAAGTGGACCTGGCAGGGTCCAGAAGTACTATGCCCAGCAAAAGTGTCTTTATCAGGCTAATTTCAATTATAATAAGTGCAAATGGTTATATGGTCTTAAACAGAGGCTGCTGTAGTCACAGAATGGGATGCCACAACAGAAGTGGACCTGGCAGGGTCCAGAAGTACTATGCCCAGCAAAAGTGTCTTTATCAGGCTAATTTCAATTATAATAAGAGCAAATGGTTATATGGTCTTAAACAGAGGCTGCTGTAGTCACAGAATGGGATGCCACAACAGAAGTGGACCTGGCAGGGTCCAGAAGTACTATGCCCAGCAAAAGTGTCTTTATCAGGCTAATTTCAATTATAATAAGTGCAAATGGTTATATGGTCTTAAACAGAGGCTGCTGTAGTCACAGAATGGGATGCCACAACAGAAGTGGACCTGGCAGGGTCCAGAAGTACTATGCCCAGCAAAAGTGTCTTTATCAGGCTAATTTCAATTATAATAAGAGCAAATGGTTATATGGTCTTAAACAGAGGCTGCTGTAGTCACAGAATGGGATGCCACAACAGAAGTGGACCTGGCAGGGTCCAGAAGTACTATGCCCAGCAAAAGTGTCTTTATCAGGCTAATTTCCATTATAATAAGAGCAAATGGTTATATGGTCTTAAACAGAAGCTGCTGTAGTCACAGAATGGGATGCCACAACAGAAGTGGACCTGGCAGGGTCCAGAAGTACTATGCCCAGCAAAAGTGTATTTATCAGGCTAATTTCAATTATAATAAGTGCAAATGGTTATATGGTCTTAAACAGAGGCTGCTGTAGTCACAGAATGGGATGCCACAACAGAAGTGGACCTGGCAGGGTCCAGAAGTACTATGCCCGGCAAGTGTCTTTATCAGGCTAATTTCAATTATAATAAGTGCAAATGGTTATATGGTCTTAAACAGAGGCTGCTGTAGTCACAGAATGGGATGCCACAACAGAAGTGGACCTGGCAGGGTCCAGAAGTACTATGCCCAGAAAAAGTGTCTTTATCAGGCTAATTTCAATTATAATAAGTGCAAATGGTTATATGGTCTTAAACAGAGGCTGCTGTAGTCACAGAATGGGATGCCACAACAGAAGTGGACCTGGCAGGGTCCAGAAGTACTATGCCCAGCAAAAGTGTCTTTATCAGGCTAATTTCAATTATAATAAGTGCAAATGGTTATATGGTCTTAAACAGAGGCTGCTGTAGTCACAGAATGGGATGCCACAACAGAAGTGGACCTGGCAGGGTCCAGAAGTACTATGCCCAGCAAAAGTGTCTTTATCAGGCTAATTTCAATTATAATAGGAGCAAATGGTTATATGGTCTTAAACAGAGGCTGCTGTAGTCACAGAATGGGATGCCACAACAGAAGTGGACCTGGCAGGGTCCAGAAGTACTATGCCCAGCAAAAGTGTCTTTATCAGGCTAATTTCAATTATAATAAGAGCAAATGGTTATATGGTCTTAAACAGAGGCTGCTGTAGTCACAGAATGGGATGCCACAACAGAAGTGGACCTGGCAGGGTCCAGAAGTACTATGCCCAGCAAAAGTGTCTTTATCAGGCTAATTTCAATTATAATAAGTGCAAATGGTTATATGGTCTTAAACAGAGGCTGCTGTAGTCACAGAATGGGATGCCACAACAGAAGTGGACCTGGCAGGGTCCAGAAGTACTATGCCCAGCAAAAGTGTCTTTATCAGGCTAATTTCAATTATAATAAGTGCAAATGGTTATATGGTCTTAAACAGAGGCTGCTGTAGTCACAGAATGGGATGCCACAACAGAAGTGGACCTGGCAGGGTCCAGAAGTACTATGCCCAGCAAAAGTGTCTTTATCAGGCTAATTTCAATTATAATAGGAGCAAATGGTTATATGGTCTTAAACAGAGGCTGCTGTAGTCACAGAATGGGATGCCACAACAGAAGTGGACCTGGCAGGGTCCAGAAGTACTATGCCCAGCAAAAGTGTCTTTATCAGGCTAATTTCAATTATAATAAGTGCAAATGGTTATATGGTCTTAAACAGAGGCTGCTGTAGTCACAGAATGGGATGCCACAACAGAAGTGGACCTGGCAGGGTCCAGAAGTACTATGCCCAGCAAAAGTGTCTTTATCAGGCTAATTTCAATTATAATAAGTGCAAATGGTTATATGGTCTTAAACAGAGGCTGCTGTAGTCACAGAATGGGATGCCACAACAGAAGTGGACCTGGCAGGGTCCAGAAGTACTATGCCCAGCAAAAGTGTCTTTATCAGGCTAATTTCAATTATAATAAGTGCAAATGGTTATATGGTCTTAAACAGAGGCTGCTGTAGTCACAGAATGGGATGCCACAACAGAAGTGGACCTGGCAGGGTCCAGAAGTACTATGCCCAGCAAGTGTCTTTATCAGGCTAATTTCAATTATAATAAGTGCAAATGGTTATATGGTCTTAAACAGAGGCTGCTGTAGTCACAGAATGGGATGCCACAACAGAAGTGGACCTGGCAGGGTCCAGAAGTACTATGCCCAGCAAAAGTGTCTTTATCAGGCTAATTTCAATTATAATAAGTGCAAATGGTTATATGGTCTTAAACAGAGGCTGCTGTAGTCACAGAATGGGATGCCACAACAGAAGTGGACCTGGCAGGGTCCAGAAGTACTATGCCCAGCAAAAGTGTCTTTATCAGGCTAATTTCAATTATAATAAGTGCAAATGGTTATATGGTCTTAAACAGAGGCTGCTGTAGTCACAGAATGGGATGCCACAACAGAAGTGGACCTGGCAGGGTCCAGAAGTACTATGCCCAGCAAAAGTATCTTTATCAGGCTAATTTCAATTATAATAAGAGCAAATGGTTATATGGTCTTAAACAGAGGCTGCTGTAGTCACAGAATGGGATGCCACAACAGAAGTGGACCTGGCAGGGTCCAGAAGTACTATGCCCAGCAAAAGTGTCTTTATCAGGCTAATTTCAATTATAATAAGAGCAAATGGTTATATGGTCTTAAACAGAGGCTGCTGTAGTCACAGAATGGGATGCCACAACAGAAGTGGACCTGGCAGGGTCCAGAAGTACTATGCCCAGCAAAAGTGTCTTTATCAGGCTAATTTCAATTATAATAAGTGCAAATGGTTATATGGTCTTAAACAGAGGCTGCTGTAGTCACAGAATGGGATGCCACAACAGAAGTGGACCTGGCAGCGTCCAGAAGTGCTATGCCCAGCAAAAGTGTCTTTATCAGGCTAATTTCAATTTTAATAAGAGCAAATGGTTATATGGTCTTAAACAGAGGCTGCTGTAGTCACAGAATGGGATGCCACAACAGAAGTGGACCTGGCAGGGTCCAGAAGTACTATGCCCAGCAAAAGTGTCTTTATCAGGCTAATTTCAATTATAATAAGTGCAAATTGTTATATGGTCTTAAACAGAGGCTGCTGTAGTCACAGAATGGGATGCCACAACAGAAGTGGACCTGGCAGGGTCCAGAAGTACTATGCCCAGCAAGTGTCTTTATCAGGCTAATTTCAATTATAGTAAGTGCAAATGGTTATATGGTCTTAAACAGAGGCTGCTGTAGTCACAGAATGGGATGCCACAACAGAAGTGGACCTGGCAGGGTCCAGAAGTACTATGCCCAGCAAAAGTGTCTTTATCAGGCTAATTTCAATTATAATAAGAGCAAATGGTTATATGGTCTTAAACAGAGGCTGCTGTAGTCACAGAATGGGATGCCACAACAGAAGTGGACCTGGCAGGGTCCAGAAGTACTATGCCCAGCAAAAGTGTCTTTATCAGGCTAATTTCAATTATAATAAGTGCAAATGGTTATATGGTCTTAAACAGAGGCTGCTGTAGTCACAGAATGGGATGCCACAACAGAAGTGGACCTGGCAGGGTCCAGAAGTACTATGCCCAGCAAAAGTGTCTTTATCAGGCTAATTTCAATTATAATAAGTGCAAATGGTTATATGGTCTTAAACAGAGGCTGCTGTAGTCACAGAATGGGATGCCACAACAGAAGTGGACCTGGCAGGGTCCAGAAGTACTATGCCCAGCAAAAGTGTCTTTATCAGGCTAATTTCAATTATAATAAGTGCAAATGGTTATATGGTCTTAAACAGAGGCTGCTGTAGTCACAGAATGGGATGCCACAACAGAAGTGGACCTGGCAGGGTCCAGAAGTACTATGCCCAGCAAAAGTGTCTTTATCAGGCTAATTTCAATTATAATAAGAGCAAATGGTTATATGGTCTTAAACAGAGGCTGCTGTAGTCACAGAATGGGATGCCACAACAGAAGTGGACCTGGCAGGGTCCAGAAGTACTATGCCCAGCAAAAGTGTCTTTATCAGGCTAATTTCAATTATAATAAGTGCAAATGGTTATATGGTCTTAAACAGAGGCTGCTGTAGTCACAGAATGGGATGCCACAACAGAAGTGGACCTGGCAGGGTCCAGAAGTACTATGCCCAGCAAAAGTGTCTTTATCAGGCTAATTTCAATTATAATAAGAGCAAATGGTTATATGGTCTTAAACAGAGGCTGCTGTAGTCACAGAATGGGATGCCACAACAGAAGTGGACCTGGCAGGGTCCAGAAGTACTATGCCCAGCAAAAGTGTCTTTATCAGGCTAATTTCAATTATAATAAGTGCAAATGGTTATATGGTCTTAAACAGAGGCTGCTGTAGTCACAGAATGGGATGCCACAACAGAAGTGGACCTGGCAGGGTCCAGAAGTACTATGCCCAGCAAAAGTGTCTTTATCAGGCTAATTTCAATTATAATAAGTGCAAATGGTTATATGGTCTTAAACAGAGGCTGCTGTAGTCACAGAATGGGATGCCACAACAGAAGTGGACCTGGCAGCGTCCAGAAGTGCTATGCCCAGCAAAAGTGTCTTTATCAGGCTAATTTCAATTTTAATAAGAGCAAATGGTTATATGGTCTTAAACAGAGGCTGCTGTAGTCACAGAATGGGATGCCACAACAGAAGTGGACCTGGCAGGGTCCAGAAGTACTATGCCCAGCAAAAGTGTCTTTATCAGGCTAATTTCAATTATAATAAGTGCAAATGGTTATATGGTCTTAAACAGAGGCTGCTGTAGTCACAGAATGGGATGCCACAACAGAAGTGGACCTGGCAGGGTCCAGAAGTACTATGCCCAGCAAAAGTGTCTTTATCAGGCTAATTTCAATTATAATAAGTGCAAATGGTTATATGGTCTTAAACAGAGGCTGCTGTAGTCACAGAATGGGATGCCACAACAGAAGTGGACCTGGCAGGGTCCAGAAGTACTATGCCCAGCAAAGTGTCTTTATCAGGCTAATTTCAATTATAGTAAGTGCAAATGGTTATATGGTCTTAAACAGAGGCTGCTGTAGTCACAGAATGGGATGCCACAACAGAAGTGGACCTGGCAGGGTCCAGAAGTACTATGCCCAGCAAAAGTGTCTTTATCAGGCTAATTTCAATTATAATAAGAGCAAATGGTTATATGGTCTTAAACAGAGGCTGCTGTAGTCACAGAATGGGATGCCACAACAGAAGTGGACCTGGCAGGGTCCAGAAGTACTATGCCCAGCAAAAGTGTCTTTATCAGGCTAATTTCAATTATAATAAGTGCAAATGGTTATATGGTCTTAAACAGAGGCTGCTGTAGTCACAGAATGGGATGCCACAACAGAAGTGGACCTGGCAGGGTCCAGAAGTACTATGCCCAGCAAAAGTGTCTTTATCAGGCTAATTTCAATTATAATAAGTGCAAATGGTTATATGGTCTTAAACAGAGGCTGCTGTAGTCACAGAATGGGATGCCACAACAGAAGTGGACCTGGCAGGGTCCAGAAGTACTATGCCCAGCAAAAGTGTCTTTATCAGGCTAATTTCAATTATAATAAGTGCAAATGGTTATATGGTCTTAAACAGAGGCTGCTGTAGTCACAGAATGGGATGCCACAACAGAAGTGGACCTGGCAGGGTCCAGAAGTACTATGCCCAGCAAAAGTGTCTTTATCAGGCTAATTTCAATTATAATAAGAGCAAATGGTTATATGGTCTTAAACAGAGGCTGCTGTAGTCACAGAATGGGATGCCACAACAGAAGTGGACCTGGCAGGGTCCAGAAGTACTATGCCCAGCAAAAGTGTCTTTATCAGGCTAATTTCAATTATAATAAGTGCAAATGGTTATATGGTCTTAAACAGAGGCTGCTGTAGTCACAGAATGGGATGCCACAACAGAAGTGGACCTGGCAGGGTCCAGAAGTACTATGCCCAGCAAAAGTGTCTTTATCAGGCTAATTTCAATTATAATAAGAGCAAATGGTTATATGGTCTTAAACAGAGGCTGCTGTAGTCACAGAATGGGATGCCACAACAGAAGTGGACCTGGCAGGGTCCAGAAGTACTATGCCCAGCAAAAGTGTCTTTATCAGGCTAATTTCAATTATAATAAGAGCAAATGGTTATATGGTCTTAAACAGAGGCTGCTGTAGTCACAGAATGGGATGCCACAACAGAAGTGGACCTGGCAGGGTCCAGAAGTACTATGCCCAGCAAAAGTGTCTTTATCAGACTAATTTCAATTATAATAAGTGCAAATGGTTATATGGTCTTAAACAGAGGCTGCTGTAGTCACAGAATGGGATGCCACAACAGAAGTGGACCTGGCAGGGTCCAGAAGTACTATGCCCAGCAAAAGTGTCTTTATCAGGCTAATTTCAATTATAATGGGTGCAAATGGTTATATGGTCTTAAACAGAGGCTGCTGTAGTCACAGAATGGGATGCCACAACAGAAGTGGACCTGGCAGGGTCCAGAAGTGCTATGCCCAGCAAAAGTGTCTTTATCAGGCTAATTTCAATTATAATAAGAGCAAATGGTTATATGGTCTTAAACAGAGGCTGCTGTAGTCACAGAATGGGATGCCACAACAGAAGTGGACCTGGCAGGGTCCAGAAGTGCTATGCCCAGCAAAAGTGTCTTTATCAGGCTAATTTCAATTATAATAAGAGCAAATGGTTATATGGTCTTAAACAGAGGCTGCTGTAGTCACAGAATGGGATGCCACAACAGAAGTGGACCTGGCAGGGTCCAGAAGTACTATGCCCAGCAAAAGTGTCTTTATCAGGCTAATTTCAATTATAATAAGTGCAAATGGTTATATGGTCTTAAACAGAGGCTGCTGTAGTCACAGAATGGGATGCCACAACAGAAGTGGACCTGGCAGGGTCCAGAAGAACTATGCCCAGCAAAAGTGTCTTTATCAGGCTAATTTCAATTATAATAAGAGCAAATGGTTATATGGTCTTAAACAGAGGCTGCTGTAGTCACAGAATGGGATGCCACAACAGAAGTGGACCTGGCAGGGTCCAGAAGTACTATGCCCAGCAAAAGTGTCTTTATCAGGCTAATTTCAATTATAATAAGTTCAAATGGTTATATGGTCTTAAACAGAGGCTGCTGTAGTCACAGAATGGGATGCCACAACAGAAGTGGACCTGGCAGGGTCCAGAAGTACTATGCCCAGCAAAAGTGTCTTTATCAGGCTAATTTCAATTATAATAAGAGCAAATGGTTATATGGTCTTAAACAGAGGCTGCTGTAGTCACAGAATGGGATGCCACAACAGAAGTGGACCTGGCAGGGTCCAGAAGTACTATGCCCAGCAAAAGTGTCTTTATCAGGCTAATTTCAATTATAATAAGTGCAAATGGTTATATGGTCTTAAACAGAGGCTGCTGTAGTCACAGAATGGGATGCCACAACAGAAGTGGACCTGGCAGGGTCCAGAAGTACTATGCCCAGCAAAAGTGTCTTTATCAGGCTAATTTCAATTATAATAAGTGCAAATGGTTATATGGTCTTAAACAGAGGCTGCTGTAGTCACAGAATGGGATGCCACAACAGAAGTGGACCTAGCAGCGTCCAGAAGTGCTATGCCCAGCAAAAGTGTCTTTATCAGGCTAATTTCAATTATAATAAGAGCAAATGGTTATATGGTCTTAAACAGAGGCTGCTGTAGTCACAGAATGGGATGCCACAACAGAAGTGGACCTGGCAGGGTCCAGAAGTACTATGCCCAGCAAAAGTGTCTTTATCAGGCTAATTTCAATTATAATAAGTGCAAATGGTTATATGGTCTTAAACAGAGGCTGCTGTAGTCACAGAATGGGATGCCACAACAGAAGTGGACCTGGCAGGGTCCAGAAGTACTATGCCCAGCAAAAGTGTCTTTATCAGGCTAATTTCAATTATAATAAGTGCAAATGGTTATATGGTCTTAAACAGAGGCTGCTGTAGTCACAGAATGGGATGCCACAACAGAAGTGGACCTGGCAGGGTCCAGAAGTACTATGCCCAGCAAGTGTCTTTATCAGGCTAATTTCAATTATAGTAAGTGCAAATGGTTATATGGTCTTAAACAGAGGCTGCTGTAGTCACAGAATGGGATGCCACAACAGAAGTGGACCTGGCAGGGTCCAGAAGTACTATGCCCAGCAAAAGTGTCTTTATCAGGCTAATTTCAATTATAATAAGAGCAAATGGTTATATGGTCTTAAACAGAGGCTGCTGTAGTCACAGAATGGGATGCCACAACAGAAGTGGACCTGGCAGGGTCCAGAAGTACTATGCCCAGCAAAAGTGTCTTTATCAGGCTAATTTCAATTATAATAAGTGCAAATGGTTATATGGTCTTAAACAGAGGCTGCTGTAGTCACAGAATGGGATGCCACAACAGAAGTGGACCTGGCAGGGTCCAGAAGTACTATGCCCAGCAAAAGTGTCTTTATCAGGCTAATTTCAATTATAATAAGTGCAAATGGTTATATGGTCTTAAACAGAGGCTGCTGTAGTCACAGAATGGGATGCCACAACAGAAGTGGACCTGGCAGGGTCCAGAAGTACTATGCCCAGCAAAAGTGTCTTTATCAGGCTAATTTCAATTATAATAAGTGCAAATGGTTATATGGTCTTAAACAGAGGCTGCTGTAGTCACAGAATGGGATGCCACAACAGAAGTGGACCTGGCAGCGTCCAGAAGTGCTATGCCCAGCAAAAGTGTCTTTATCAGGCTAATTTCAATTATAATAAGAGCAAATGGTTATATGGTCTTAAACAGAGGCTGCTGTAGTCACAGAATGGGATGCCACAACAGAAGTGGACCTGGCAGGGTCCAGAAGTACTATGCCCAGCAAAAGTGTCTTTATCAGGCTAATTTCAATTATAATAAGTGCAAATGGTTATATGGTCTTAAACAGAGGCTGCTGTAGTCACAGAATGGGATGCCACAACAGAAGTGGACCTGGCAGGGTCCAGAAGTACTATGCCCAGCAAAAGTGTCTTTATCAGGCTAATTTCAATTATAATAAGTGCAAATGGTTATATGGTCTTAAACAGAGGCTGCTGTAGTCACAGAATGGGATGCCACAACAGAAGTGGACCTGGCAGGGTCCAGAAGTACTATGCCCAGCAAGTGTCTTTATCAGGCTAATTTCAATTATAGTAAGTGCAAATGGTTATATGGTCTTAAACAGAGGCTGCTGTAGTCACAGAATGGGATGCCACAACAGAAGTGGACCTGGCAGGGTCCAGAAGTACTATGCCCAGCAAAAGTGTCTTTATCAGGCTAATTTCAATTATAATAAGAGCAAATGGTTATATGGTCTTAAACAGAGGCTGCTGTAGTCACAGAATGGGATGCCACAACAGAAGTGGACCTGGCAGGGTCCAGAAGTACTATGCCCAGCAAAAGTGTCTTTATCAGGCTAATTTCAATTATAATAAGTGCAAATGGTTATATGGTCTTAAACAGAGGCTGCTGTAGTCACAGAATGGGATGCCACAACAGAAGTGGACCTGGCAGGGTCCAGAAGTACTATGCCCAGCAAAAGTGTCTTTATCAGGCTAATTTCAATTATAATAAGTGCAAATGGTTATATGGTCTTAAACAGAGGCTGCTGTAGTCACAGAATGGGATGCCACAACAGAAGTGGACCTGGCAGGGTCCAGAAGTACTATGCCCAGCAAAAGTGTCTTTATCAGGCTAATTTCAATTATAATAAGTGCAAATGGTTATATGGTCTTAAACAGAGGCTGCTGTAGTCACAGAATGGGATGCCACAACAGAAGTGGACCTGGCAGGGTCCAGAAGTACTATGCCCAGCAAAAGTGTCTTTATCAGGCTAATTTCAATTATAATAAGAGCAAATGGTTATATGGTCTTAAACAGAGGCTGCTGTAGTCACAGAATGGGATGCCACAACAGAAGTGGACCTGGCAGGGTCCAGAAGTACTATGCCCAGCAAAAGTGTCTTTATCAGGCTAATTTCAATTATAATAAGTGCAAATGGTTATATGGTCTTAAACAGAGGCTGCTGTAGTCACAGAATGGGATGCCACAACAGAAGTGGACCTGGCAGGGTCCAGAAGTACTATGCCCAGCAAAAGTGTCTTTATCAGGCTAATTTCAATTATAATAAGAGCAAATGGTTATATGGTCTTAAACAGAGGCTGCTGTAGTCACAGAATGGGATGCCACAACAGAAGTGGACCTGGCAGGGTCCAGAAGTACTATGCCCAGCAAAAGTGTCTTTATCAGACTAATTTCAATTATAATAAGTGCAAATGGTTATATGGTCTTAAACAGAGGCTGCTGTAGTCACAGAATGGGATGCCACAACAGAAGTGGACCTGGCAGGGTCCAGAAGTACTATGCCCAGCAAAAGTGTCTTTATCAGGCTAATTTCAATTATAATAAGAGCAAATGGTTATATGGTCTTAAACAGAGGCTGCTGTAGTCACAGAATGGGATGCCACAACAGAAGTGGACCTGGCAGGGTCCAGAAGTACTATGCCCAGCAAAAGTGTCTTTATCAGGCTAATTTCAATTATAATGGGTGCAAATGGTTATATGGTCTTAAACAGAGGCTGCTGTAGTCACAGAATGGGATGCCACAACAGAAGTGGACCTGGCAGGGTCCAGAAGTGCTATGCCCAGCAAAAGTGTCTTTATCAGGCTAATTTCAATTATAATAAGAGCAAATGGTTATATGGTCTTAAACAGAGGCTGCTGTAGTCACAGAATGGGATGCCACAACAGAAGTGGACCTGGCAGGGTCCAGAAGTGCTATGCCCAGCAAAAGTGTCTTTATCAGGCTAATTTCAATTATAATAAGAGCAAATGGTTATATGGTCTTAAACAGAGGCTGCTGTAGTCACAGAATGGGATGCCACAACAGAAGTGGACCTGGCAGGGTCCAGAAGTACTATGCCCAGCAAAAGTGTCTTTATCAGGCTAATTTCAATTATAATAAGTGCAAATGGTTATATGGTCTTAAACAGAGGCTGCTGTAGTCACAGAATGGGATGCCACAACAGAAGTGGACCTGGCAGGGTCCAGAAGTACTATGCCCAGCAAAAGTGTCTTTATCAGGCTAATTTCAATTATAATAAGAGCAAATGGTTATATGGTCTTAAACAGAGGCTGCTGTAGTCACAGAATGGGATGCCACAACAGAAGTGGACCTGGCAGGGTCCAGAAGTACTATGCCCAGCAAAAGTGTCTTTATCAGGCTAATTTCAATTATAATAAGTGCAAATGGTTATATGGTCTTAAACAGAGGCTGCTGTAGTCACAGAATGGGATGCCACAACAGAAGTGGACCTGGCAGGGTCCAGAAGTACTATGCCCAGCAAAAGTGTCTTTATCAGGCTAATTTCAATTATAATAAGAGCAAATGGTTATATGGTCTTAAACAGAGGCTGCTGTAGTCACAGAATGGGATGCCACAACAGAAGTGGACCTGGCAGGGTCCAGAAGTACTATGCCCAGCAAAAGTGTCTTTATCAGGCTAATTTCAATTATAATAAGAGCAAATGGTTATATGGTCTTAAACAGAAGCTGCTGTAGTCACAGAATGGGATGCCACAACAGAAGTGGACCTGGCAGGGTCCAGAAGTACTATGCCCAGCAAAAGTGTCTTTATCAGGCTAATTTCAATTATAATAAGTGCAAATGGTTATATGGTCTTAAACAGAGGCTGCTGTAGTCACAGAATGGGATGCCACAACAGAAGTGGACCTGGCAGGGTCCAGAAGTACTATGCCCAGCAAGTGTCTTTATCAGGCTAATTTCAATTATAATAAGTGCAAATGGTTATATGGTCTTAAACAGAGGCTGCTGTAGTCACAGAATGGGATGCCACAACAGAAGTGGACCTGGCAGGGTCCAGAAGTACTATGCCCAGCAAAAGTGTCTTTATCAGGCTAATTTCCATTATAATAAGTGCAAATGGTTATATGGTCTTAAACAGAGGCTGCTGTAGTCACAGAATGGGATGCCACAACAGAAGTGGACCTGGCAGGGTCCAGAAGTACTATGCCCAGCAAAAGTGTCTTTATCAGGCTAATTTCAATTATAATAAGTGCAAATGGTTATATGGTCTTAAACAGAGGCTGCTGTAGTCACAGAATGGGATGCCACAACAGAAGTGGACCTGGCAGGGTCCAGAAGTACTATGCCCAGCAAAAGTGTCTTTATCAGGCTAATTTCAATTATAATAGGAGCAAATGGTTATATGGTCTTAAACAGAGGCTGCTGTAGTCACAGAATGGGATGCCACAACAGAAGTGGACCTGGCAGGGTCCAGAAGTACTATGCCCAGCAAAAGTGTCTTTATCAGGCTAATTTCAATTATAATAAGTGCAAATGGTTATATGGTCTTAAACAGAGGCTGCTGTAGTCACAGAATGGGATGCCACAACAGAAGTGGACCTGGCAGGGTCCAGAAGTACTATGCCCAGCAAAAGTGTCTTTATCAGGCTAATTTCAATTATAATAAGTGCAAATGGTTATATGGTCTTAAACAGAGGCTGCTGTAGTCACAGAATGGGATGCCACAACAGAAGTGGACCTGGCAGGGTCCAGAAGTACTATGCCCAGCAAAAGTGTCTTTATCAGGCTAATTTCAATTATAATAAGTGCAAATGGTTATATGGTCTTAAACAGAGGCTGCTGTAGTCACAGAATGGGATGCCACAACAGAAGTGGACCTGGCAGGGTCCAGAAGTACTATGCCCAGCAAAAGTGTCTTTATCAGGCTAATTTCAATTATAATAAGAGCAAATGGTTATATGGTCTTAAACAGAGGCTGCTGTAGTCACAGAATGGGATGCCACAACAGAAGTGGACCTGGCAGGGTCCAGAAGTACTATGCCCAGCAAAAGTGTCTTTATCAGGCTAATTTCAATTATAATAAGTGCAAATGGTTATATGGTCTTAAACAGAGGCTGCTGTAGTCACAGAATGGGATGCCACAACAGAAGTGGACCTGGCAGGGTCCAGAAGTACTATGCCCAGCAAGTGTCTTTATCAGGCTAATTTCAATTATAATAAGTGCAAATGGTTATATGGTCTTAAACAGAGGCTGCTGTAGTCACAGAATGGGATGCCACAACAGAAGTGGACCTGGCAGGGTCCAGAAGTACTATGCCCAGCAAAAGTGTCTTTATCAGGCTAATTTCAATTATAATAAGTGCAAATGGTTATATGGTCTTAAACAGAGGCTGCTGTAGTCACAGAATGGGATGCCACAACAGAAGTGGACCTGGCAGGGTCCAGAAGTACTATGCCCAGCAAAAGTGTCTTTATCAGGCTAATTTCAATTATAATAAGTGCAAATGGTTATATGGTCTTAAACAGAGGCTGCTGTAGTCACAGAATGGGATGCCACAACAGAAGTGGACCTGGCAGGGTCCAGAAGTACTATGCCCAGCAAAAGTGTCTTTATCAGGCTAATTTCAATTATAATAAGTGCAAATGGTTATATGGTCTTAAACAGAGGCTGCTGTAGTCACAGAATGGGATGCCTCACAGCAGACTTAAGATCAGTTCAGTATATATGCACAGTTAGTTAGTATAAGCAGCCTGAAAACGCTAACAAAACCTGTCAGGCTGGATGAAAAAAAAAAAAAAAAACTCCCTGTGACAGCCTCCGATTTTTCTACCTTTCCCTGTTTTTCGCTGACTTTCTGTCTGTCTCCTGTCTGTCTCCTGCCTGTCTCCAGCCTGTCCCTGTCTGTCCCTGGCTGTCTAACTGCCTCTCTCCCTCAGCTACACAGCGTTCTGTCTCTCACGAATGCAATAGAGAAATGAGGCAGGAAAAGCAAGATGCCGGCCTTAAATGGCGCTGTGACGTCACCGGGCTTGCTGGCTGCTGATAGGCTGCATGTGACTGTCCCAGCTTGCACTGGCGCGGGGTTGATGTCTGGACATGTCCCGTCCGCCATCTTAGAATGCCTGTAATGTAAATGAATGGATGTTAAAGGAAAACTTCGAGCGATCGAATCGCGGGGAAATTCGGATTCGATCCGAATCGAATTTTTCCTGAAATTCGGATCGAATCAGGGTTCGTCCGGATCGATTCGCTCATCCCTAGTCATATATGCACATTATTATAATAATTATAAAATAATTCTAAATTACTAAGTGATGGGTGCAGGGAACCCTGGCAAAAATGTGTACAATTGTACAATCCTGTCTACTTTTTCTCCATTCCCTAAAGCTAACTGTTGCAGGTGTGTTGCTTCTTGCTAGGATGTTAATCTAGATTACAAAATCTCCTTACTCTAGTATGCTCTTTGAAATTACAGCCTTGAAATCTGGTCAGGATGGATTATAAATGCACATTTGTGTGCCCACTTCTCTTCAGTATGGATGTATAACTTTAGCCTATGGTTCCCGTAAATGCCATGTCTCAATTGATCCTAATTATGCCGACCTTGTGGCCGATCTTCCCTTGCTACTGGTTTCACTAAAAGTACACCAAGGACATTAAGAGAGACCAGAAGCTAAAAGGTCACAGGCTTACTACAGGCTTTATGTCCAATCGCAAGCTTAAAAGACCACCCTGGTCTGCTATAATTAAACAGCACCTTGTAGGTTATACAGCAGCCACAAGTTTTTATCAAAGTGAGTCGCAGGCCATGCGCACCCAGGAGCTGGAACCGGCGCCCCGGGAACTTGTGTGTGGAGGCGGCGTGTAGTGGTAATGTAATGTATGTTTGTGTGTATGTGTCTCTCTGTTTTTATTGGTTTGTTTTGGGGGGCATGCTGCACACTGCCTGTATTTAGTATGCCTTGCACTACCTGTATTTGGGATGCCTCACACTGCCTGTGTTTGGGATGCCACTCACACTGCCTGTATTTTGGATGCCTTGCACATTGCCTGTATTTAGGATGTCACTAACACTGCCAGTATTTGGATGCCTCGCACAGCCTGTATTTGGGATGTTTTGCACTGCCTAAATTTGGGATGCCACACACAGTGCCTGAATTTGGGTTGCCACATACACTGCCTGTATTTAGGATGCCACACACTGCCTGTATTTGGAATGCCACACACACTGCTTGTATTTGGGTTGCCACACACACTGCCTGTATTTGGGTTGCCACACACTGCCTGTATTTGGGATGCCGCTCACTGCCTGTAATGTAGGGTCTGTATTGGGGTGATTCTACACCCTGTCTGTAATATGGTGATTGGAAGGAGGGTTCAGAATATTTTTTTCTTATTTTCCTTCTCCAAATCCTGTGTGCGTCTTATGGGCAGGTGCGTCTTTTGTAAAGTAAAAAAAATACGATGCTGACAATGATTCAGTAGCATGCATGCAGATAGGGCAAGTGAGTTTTGGGATTTCTTCTCAAGTGTACAAAGCTATTGATCCGGATTAAAATCATACAAAAAATATAATGTACAGTATATGTTGTGACTACATCTAACAATTTTGAAAGGACATTCAGGAAGTATAAGTCTAAAAGACATCAGAAAATTAGTTATGCTGGACTAGTTTGAGAAGAGCAATATATAATAATAATATATATAGCATACAGGGCAGTTTCTAGGCAAAATAGCAATCAGGGCACCCATCCTATGGTGCTGCTGCTGTCCCATGCAGATATTTGCCATGCAGTACCTCTACTTTAGCAGCAGGCAGTGCCCCCTACCACGACTGAGCCCAATATAGGGCATTAAGGACCTATCTTATGGCCTGCACCACTAACAGTGGCCCTGACTCATCTGCAGAAAACTGGATGGTTGTGAAAAAAGTGCCCCCCAACATGGCCTTGGCTCCCTTGGATCGCCCTGCTCGCCCTCCCCTGGAAACAGCCCTGCTAGCATGTGAAACAACAACATTATACTGTATAATCTTACATGGACATTACAGCCTTGCAGATATTGTTTATATTTTAATATTATTGAAGAATCAGGACATGCACAGTTCATATGCTTTAATTTACAAGAGAGTATCAGATGGCTAAGTATAACTATGACAGGCAGGCTGTTACGTGACGTATCACAAATACATGGGCATATACCCTTCTAAGTCACAAACAAGCGATAGACATTGTTAGTCATCAATGTGCGGCTCAGTTGTAGACCTGGTTCCTTACTTTTCACAGGACCAGAAAGACAGGACCAGGGCCTAAGAAAAGGTAGATCGGGAAGAGTGGAGAAGGGGGGGATCGGGGGAGAAGATAGGAAAAAAAGGATGTGAGGGTGCGTGAAGGAGAGTGGTTTCCAAAGTAAATATGTTACATATAATTCCATGTGGGAGAGGGAAAGAAGAGCTACCTCTTCACCCCAAACAAGG
Source organism: Gastrophryne carolinensis (assembly GCA_027917425.1). NCBI lineage: Eukaryota > Metazoa > Chordata > Amphibia > Anura > Microhylidae > Gastrophryne > Gastrophryne carolinensis. The sequence continues at coordinate 181,063,909 of CM051240.1, forward strand.
CCAAGAGTAAATTCCTTCCAATCATTTTTCAAAGCTGCCTACTAGGGAGGCCACCATCTCCTACATTCTACTTATGGCCCTGAACTTCGGCAGCCACTGGGCCACTGCAGAGGGTTCAATCTGCCTCCTGCACCCAGGTGTGGAGGCCTTGGGGACTGAACTTTTCGATAGGTCAACAGAGTTTAATAGGTAACAGCCACGTTAACATGGTTGATTTCTGTATGATGTTCTGCACCTTTTGCCAGAAGCTGTTCAGTTAAGAGCAGCTCCAGAAGATGTGTGACATTGTGCCCAGTTGCTGTGCTCTGCTCTCCAGCAGAGCAAGGAGCCATTTGAGAATAACTTTTGCAATCTAATGAAAATTCTATACCACATAGTTTTCTATGATGTTTCTTGGTATATGTCAGCGATTGATGGACTATAGACAAGGTAGTAGATAGCTTCAATTTATTTCCTTCCAACTTTTATTTCCCATCTCCTAATATTACTAGGCACATACTGCTTTAGAGTGCCCACGAAAAACTGTTAAATCAGAGTATTCCCTTTGTATTCCCTCCTTTGCTAAATCAGTCAGTGCTCTGTAGATTCCTCTTATGGAGGAGAGGGAGTTTAGAATGTTTATAACCTAAAGAGATCACCAGAAACCTGGACTGGGTTAGTTCTCCTCCCTCGCCAGTCTACAGATTACCACCTGCTCTCATTGGCTAAATGCATTACACTGAATTTGTTTGCCTCTGGGTTTCCAATCACTGGCATCAGTGGGGATAGAAAGATAATCCTCCCTTTCTTCTATATTTCTCCATCATCTGCTTTGTTGGGCCAATTGTGGGGTCTGATCTGTCCAGGGTAGGCCAAGGTAGGGGATATTTGATTTTTTTATTCTAATTACAGGACTTTTAAAATAATATCAGTGTCTTTTGTAATTTGTATTTAAATGTGACAGATTGCTTATTTTTAACCTCTGTAAAAGGTATTTACTGTAGGTTGGGCTAGGGTGTGAGAAACGAGCTTAACTCAAACATCAAATATTTATTACATCTTTTAAAGTAAATTGGGTATCCAATTGGTAGGTCAGATCAAGTATTACAATTCTGCCTATTTATTATTTGTACATTCTAGATATATGAACACCAAACACCGTTTGATTTTGCTTTTAAATATATATTTGAGCTAGCTACAAGTCTGCATGAACATAAATGTTATATATTTGGATAGAGCTGTTTTGCTTACACCAGATTAGGCTGGATAAATGTAAACTTTTAAAACTGAGTTCCAAATAAAACTAAGACATGGCCAATCAATGACTTGGTTCATGATTTGAACAGACAGAATTTTGTCTACAAGCAGGAAAATGTGCAGTAGTAGGGCTGTCACTGTGAGTCCACATTTGAAAACACATGTCCTTGGATGGAGTTGATGGTTTCCATGAATCACTTGGTAAAGAGAGGAAGTGGCAGTCCATGGACGGATAGAGGGAATGGCATTAAAATAAACCTTATAAACCAGAAAACATTTCATAAATAGAGTTTTCAGCAAGTTCGGCAGGGAGGAGCAGACTTGTAAAACATAAACATTAAGCTGGGTAAAAATCAGATAGGTATTTATGACAGCATAACAGAATCAAAAGGAACATAAAATATTCAACATATAGCTATAGGCTAAAATATGCTATTAAAAGACTTTTTCTATGTCACATGGCAGGCACAGAGGACGCGACTGCGCCCACGTGACCGCCCGACGGCCAATCGTGGGACTCTGCTCTCGCCGCTGGCTCGTTATGAAGGTGAGTAAAACAACTTATTTTGCTGTTTGCTGCGAGGGGGGCTCCAGCATTCTGGATCCCCCCCTCACTACTTACAATGAATACACAGCCAGACCAACACCCGTTAAGATAAAAACGGGTGTTGGTCCGGTTTAAGTGTTTATTTTTCCATTCCTTTCCATGTATATGGCTCTGCTCAATTGGGCTTCTATTTCTTAATAGAATGTACAAACACATTTTTTGCATTGGTGGATCTTTTTAACTTTGCTTTAACTGGATCCCAATGTCTCTCTGCTGTTCAAAGGGTATAAATCTTAGCACATTTCTTTGCACTTACCCCAAATGATGAAGCAATCATTTGTGCTTGCCGGGCAAAGCCAGTCTGTGTGTCTTCAGCACTGTATGTATGCATGTCTGAAACGTACCGCTTGCGTTTAGTCTGGCTCTTCCATCCGATGTAGCATGCAGAGATTGTGTAGCACACAGCAAGCCAGGATGATCTTTGACATGTTTTGAGGGCTGTATAGCAGCTCCTCTTCTGTGTGGGCCAAACATAGGAAGTGTGCTTTCAGCAGGCTGATCGTTCGTTCCACGGTGCATCTGGTCTTTTGATGAGCTACATTTTAGTGCACATCAGGCGTCCTCTGAAGTTTGCACACCGGGGTCATCAGCCATGTCTTTTGGCCGTAACCCAAATCACGTAAATAGAGTTGTCTGCAGTGGTTGGATGTGTGGGATCACACCACAGCATTGGGTGAAGGTAAGTGTGTCCTTTTGCGCCACTCAATTTTCCATTTTGGTTAGCATCTGTTCAAAGTGTTTAATTTGCTATGCTTTGGGACTGGCTATCTGAGTGGCGGTTGGCTTCTGGGTACGTGTGTGTATTAGCGTTGCCCTTCTGCATTTATATTGTTCACCTTGCATTTGTAATGTTGTATGTTGGTATCAGCTGGGCCCCATAGGATGTATTTTTGTGTCTTTTTTTAGTGGGGCCTATTTGTCTCCCTGCCCTCACTCCCTAATTGTGTGCTCATGTCCTTATTTTCAATCCCCATTGCCCCTGGTCCTAGTTTAACTCATTTGGCCTTCTAGTGCACCTCACCTTCAGCTGGTCCAGCATACTGTGTTAGCCACATTTATTTATAGACCTACTTGCAACTGTGGCCCCCTATCTCATCAGTTTCCCATTTGGAGTCTTTTTTGTGGTTATTTTGCCCCTTCATAGTTGCTCTCTGTGTGTGTGGACTTGCCTTGTTATTTGATTGTATCTGTGTTTTTTTGTTTTTTGGGTGACTTTTAGGTGACTCTGGATACCCACTATTGGCATGGCTGCTCACCCCTTATCTGCATCCCCAGAGGCAAAGCCAGGAGTCCTATAACCGTGCCCACTGTCGTACACGTGCCTTGGTGGAGCAGGCCTTTTAAAGAGCAGCGGTGGGGCACTCCAGTACCAGCCGGCCAAGGTGGTTAAAATAATAGTAGCCTGCATCGCCAAACAAAATCAGTCATACCTCACATTTTATGGAGAGTTTGCCTGGTCCTACCTGGTTGGTGCCTGTCTTGCCTCTAGTAGAGCCAGCCATCCTCTCAATCTGATTATTTTGCCACTCCCATTCGGCAATCATGGTCTATAAGCTGTTGTTGAGGTGCTGCTGCCCAACCACCCCTGCAGCCAGGTCCTCATGTGTGAGGGTTGCTGTTCTCCACACCATTTTGAAGTATGTTGTTGAGCTGCACCTGAAGGTAGAGCTGTTGACCCCCCCAGTCTGCCTCCATCATGAAAAAGGTGTTATCTGGTTGCAGGGAGTGGCTGGCTGGCTCCTGGGTGCCCTGTGGACTCAGATGTGTTTGATTCAGATGGACTCAAATGGGGTTTGAGGCGGCAGGCAGGGTTTGTTCCTGGGGTGTTAGACTGGGGTTCCTGGGGTGTTAGATGGTGGATTTTGCTGCTGGCTCATCTAGACCTGTGACTCCTCCATGTCCTGGATAGGTTCAAGCAATTGCTGCCCCCTCTGCACTGCCGCCTGAGGTTGCTGCCTCACATGGTCTAATTACAGGTGCACCCCTGGGTACACACTGGGTACCACAGCGACATGTGCCCACCACACATTTGCAACTAATTACAAGGGCTGTCCTGGATTGCAATTGTAGGTAACCACGTCTATGCGCTTGTTTAGAAAACGTATGTCCCAGCCAAGATGGTGCATGTTTTTGACCACTCATATTTGTGCCAATTGTGTGTGGTTTCTGGCCTCCCCCTCCCAAATTAGGCATTATGGCCAACTCTTACCACTGGTGAACATGTGCTGCCGGGCAACAGAACAATTTTTTTTTTCTACAGAGCCTCGTGGGGCAAAATACTCACCTTATTGCTGGGCACCCCACATACCAGCATAGTAAACCTTATTGGCCTGTGATGATCACAAGGGATGTTCATAGTCGAGCGCTTGGACTTGATGAGATTTCTCTGCAGGTTTTCCAATTTACAGAGGACCTTCAGTTTGTAGATACACCAATTTGGGGTTGGGGGGGGGGTCTTTGGGCAGCGCCTGGGGATTTGCTGTGTGATATTATAATAGATGTTAACTTTTATGTCTGCAAATCTCATATATGGCAGACTGACAGGCGTATCTCCTTAAGATATATTTCCTACAGGTTTTTGGGAATGCTGGAACACCATCTGGTAGATGGAACAAGTTTGTCTTGCCTCTGATGTTCCAAGCCTGTGATGCTAGATTTCAACCAGTCTTGTGTATAGAAAGGTGACAGCCATTTATTTCTATGTCGAAAAATTAGGTGAAATGATGCCCTCAGTCAAAGTGAGGAAAGTCCCACACTAGGTAAGAGGTAAAACCCCATTTGTAAGATCAGTGATCTTAACTGATTTTATTGAGTTTTTTTTTTATCCTGGTTCCATCAAGTCAACCCTGGTTTTCAGTGCTGGAACATCATGGCATAGGTCATCTAACTCATGACTTAGCACTGCTTTATTCCATCCCATACACCAGTACCCCTATCAAACACATCATGTTTCTTATTACCTGCCTGTGCACAAGGCCATAACCACCCTTATACAGCACCACCAAATACCTCATCCTGACTCTTAGTATTTTCTCCTAACGAACATTTGGTAGGAACTGGCTAATGTCATAGATCCTGTCAACGCAACCTGAAACACACTGTCGCCCAGAAATATGTATAGTTCCAGCAATGATTGCCGTGTCTTCTTTTCCATGGATGAGCGCAGACTTTTCCATGTATGAGTGCCCTTACCACACCCAGCGGTCAGTTGTTGATCCAGGATTTTACAAGTACAGAAAGATCTTGGAAGACATCAGATGAAATTATCTTTGCAAAAATAATGAATTACTGAATAATTTTCACCTTAGTGCTCATGAGACTGACCATACATTGACACAGGCAATAGCATAGACGTATGCCCTTCCCAGTGGGGAAAATTACCCATGTATTTGCTGGATGCATGGGGAGGCATGGTGACCTCTGCTGGTTTGCAATGTGCACTGAGAGCATGGAGTGGGCCTATCTACATATCCACTTGTGAAAAATGGTGTCAAAATTAAAGACCTGTTTAATGTTACAAAAAAACAAGGCAGGGATTAATCATCACTGACCTTTGACTATAGCTGATTTTTTTCAACATGGTGAAAAATTACCTTTATTTATACTCATCATAAAACAAAAATCTGTAATAAGAAATAAAGGACTAAAATTACATGAAATACAAGTTGTGGCGTGACCTTGCATCCCCTGGCAGGGCAGTTTCTAGGCAAAATAGCGCTCCATGCAGAAAAGGAAAAAAATCTGCCCCTCCCCCACAGATCCTATGGTGCTGTTACTGACCCATGCAGATGTGCCATGTGGTGTCTCTATCTTAGCAGCATGCAGTGCCCCTCCCCATGACCAAGCCCAATATGGAGGGATTGGAGGCCGCACCACTAACAGTAGCCCTGACTCATCTGCAGAAAACAGCTTGGCCAGCCCCAAAGGCCTTGGCATCCAGGGTGCCCTCCCATAGAAACAGCTCTGTCTCCTGGCTGGAACCCAGAGATGAAACAAGAAAGAGCGGATCCCTGCACCCTGAAATACAGTCTAAGATGCCCCTGGGAAGCCACCAGAAAAGACTTTAATCGGCATGCCAGGGTCGAAAAAGAAGATGCAGCAGACAGGCAGGAGGCTTACCATTACTTCCCCAAATTCCACCACCACCTCTTGGGCAATGGGGGTGCAGACGAGCCCAGTACCCAGAGGTCTTTTAGGCCCTTATGTTTGGTGAATCAGATTAGTAGCAGCCCAAGGTAGGCGGGGTTATGCTTTTACTATAAATTATAATTAAAACGTGAATCAAATGCTCTCAACTGCACAAGTGCAGAATGTATGCAGGCAATATCAGGGATCACCTGGATACATTTTTCCTAAACTATGCTGCATTAACCCCATTGTATTTGATAGGAATACTCTAAAACACACTGTATATGCCACTTTGCTGCTATTAACTGAATTACATCATGATTATTGTTACCAAAATAGCTCATGCTCACATTTATTTTCCTTGCTGAGTATCTAACCTTGTTTGTCTGTCCTGTTTATGGAGAGTCTGAGCTACTCTGCATTAGTTTTACCTTCTTAGTGAATGTTAGCTTCTCTGGAAAACCCTGCAAGCAATTCACACCAGAGTTTTTATTTTGGGTTTCCAAAATTCTAGCTTGTTTATTTTACTATTTCATCATAAAATCCATCTAGATTAGGGTGTACATAAAGTATTCATGGCTTTCTGAGGCTTTCATTTGTAACCTTTAATTGAAACAATGAATGCTCACATAAAGGCAGAGAAACAATTAGCTAAGCATTTCGTATTAAATACTACATCTGAGGACTTTTTTTAGCTTCTAGTCCAGGAGTTCTTAACCAGTGATACAAGTACCACTGGTGGCATGTGAGACCATATCAGTAGGTACTCAAGGGGCCACAAACTAATCTGTACCCCAAACTGTCACAATCCACAAAACAACAATTGATTCCAAATATCTATTTGCATTTCAAAGAAGAACCCCGTCTGAAGTTTTCACTACCTTGGCGATTGTTTCTTTCCAATGAGGCATCCCAATCTGGTATTTCCCGCTATGTGTATTCCTGGGAATAGCCATAAATCCTCATCTAATTGTCAGTTTAACAGTGCATGCATGGGATGACAGCCGATTGAGCATTTACTAGCCACTCTGATGTCAGGGTAGCATAGTAAAACTGAATGGAGTATGAGCCACTGCCTGCTCCCCCTAAACCTCAGATGCAGGGGAGCAGGGATGTTGCTGCGTCCCGTGCCGTGGGATAATTGGTGAGGTGAGGTAGGCAATATATATATATGTATATATACAGGCAATCGTAGGGGTGTCACACAGGAGGGAATCCAAGATCAGGGTGCCCCAGGGATGGTAGAATCCGCCTCACTGGAGTCTTTTGAATTTAAAAGACTTAGCTGGCAGATAACGCATACCTTGAGTTATACAGCTGCAAGGCTGCATAGACTCCTCACCAGGGCGGGGTTAAGTGTGGTGGAGGCCCTGGGCACAAAATCTGGAGAAGGCCCTGATACAATATTTTTTTTAGTCCAGCCAAGTAACCGATTGGTGGTTGTCTGGCACCCGCCTACTTACTGGCACGTCAGATCGAGTCCCTTGTGCCACCCTTGTGCTGGTGCGTACTGCTCGGGTACTCCTGCTTTGCCATTCTCGGTGGGGGTAGTGTAGTCGCCCAGCAGAAACCAGTTACCTGCATTGAGCTGCCAGTGGCTGTGCTTGGTGGCTTAGTGCAGTGACAGCTCTGCATGCTCCCATCACTGTAGCGTTGCTGACGGCAGCTTTGCCACTCTAGATTCTCCATCCTGCCCTATGGTGGCTTTGGCTGCAGGTTCACCAGGAGGCTTCACCAGGAGTGCCCCCACTGCCGCTGATAGCTTTCTTGCTGGCCCCACGGCCCATCAGACCAAAGACTGAAAAGCCTCCTGGATTAGAACATAACCTAAAGGTTGGTGGAGGCCCCCTTTGTAGGCCAAGTGGTGGAGGCCCTGGGGATCTAGCCCCTTGCGCCCCCTCATAATCCGGCCCTGCTTCTCACTCTTTCTGCTGTGTCTGGCATCACTTGGCAAGTGAAGACAAGCTTTGTGCAGCATCATGCCATGGTCACTGGGAGCACTGAGGAAATTAGGTCATTGCAGAGACCAGGTGAGTTCCTTTTCTTGTTTTAACCCCCAAAGGTGACTGAACACCAGGGGGTGGGTGTTGAGGGAGCCTTTTATTGGATTTTAACGTTATTTTAACATATTCTACTACTTGTTTTAACATCTACTTTTCAGCTGCCATAACATTTTGTGCCTTTTTTTATTTTAGATCGAAATCAGTACATTCTGTCAAGCAGTTGCATATGTTAACTTTTTCTTGACACTTAAAGAAGTTGTGCAACTGAACATTATGATCTGGGACCACCTATTGGCCAGCTGTTTGTCTTACCTAGTAAAACAAGGCTGTCAATCATCATCAAGGAGATTAGACACATGCTAACATCCGAGTGTTTACCAATTGGGTTGAGCAGATATGGAAGTGTTTGCTATGGGATGGTGATCTAAAAAAGGTTCCCAAACAAGCCAGGAATAAGAGAAGAGATCAATAGTTGACTATTTCAGAAAGCAAAGTATCACAATCAGGAGGTGCTATAATCAGAAGCAATGACCAACTCTTCTTTACTAGTCAACGTCTGATTGATAAATATATATATATTAGCTAGTTCTAGACAGAGGGCTAGTATTTAGTCTAGCAGACATCCTGTCAGGACACACTCCCAGGGCACCAGTTTTTCAAAAGGAAAGCTACATGACCTCTTTCATAAAAACAGGAAGGTCCGTACATACAAAATGTCTTATGATCTCTAAGTATGACCCGTTCGCTGTATATAAAACTGAACATCAAAGCTGACTAATACGGCTTTGTAGGGGAGTCGGAAGATTATCTAACCAAAATTCATGATCACCTATTGTTGCTCAGCAGTAAAGTAATTTGCTGAATTTTTCAAAAAGTATGCCCAAGTTTTACACAACAGGGCATCTCAGGTAGGCTGTTTATCTTTAAAACAGGATGAGCAACAAAAAGTGTGCTTTTGTGGGCTATATTGAACATGAGCGACACATCAACCAATTGAAAGTATTTTTTATAAAAGGTTGTGAAAGAATTCTAAAGTAGGTTGGTAGCCACACCTGATCAGCTCTGGGATCTAAGTCCAATGTGGTCATGTTATATGTGTAGTCTGCTGTAATTTTTGTTAGATCATTTTGCAAGCTAAGTTATGATGATTTGAGGTCTAAGCATTCTGAGGATAACAGCACATGACAACACCATGTCTGACAAAGAGAACTAGAAATTCTTGAAGGCTTACTTTAAATACATTCATTCTTACAATGTCCATCATATTATTGCTGAGGATAGGGATGTAAAGTTTAACTTCCTAGATCATAAAACATGTTATGTTTATTAGTTTGAAAAACTTTTTTTTTAAAGTAAGTATATTACAAAGATATTTACTGTGGGAATAATTAATTGCCTGTAGTAAGCAAAAAATGACCAGTTTTCAGAATACCAGGATACCTTAGGTGTGGTGAAGCTTTGGTTCCTTAAAGCAGATGAAGCATATAGGCTGCCTGTCCACTCTAAGCTAACCCATTAGCTCAGAGGTCCATCATTTACTCTGGATACCTTTTTTGTTATTTGTTATTATTAGTGGGATGCTCAAAAAATGTTGTTTGGACCTTACAACTCGTGGCATGCAGTCACCCATAAAGTGACTTGTAGCAACTTGGATATTGGCAGAATAACAGTGTGCTTCACCAACTCAAGCAGAGCAGATGAAGGGGGTGATTGGTCTACTTTAGGGGCTCCCAACTAGTGGTGCTAGTTCTGCGGGTGGTACTCGAAATCCCATCAGGTAGTACTCTGCAAGGCTGCAGACTTACCTGTTCCCTAACCTGATCTGCTGCCATCTGTTCTTTATCCAAGCCTCATTTGTTCTTTTGGTACAAAACTGTTTTAAAATGTTATAAAAACTATTTATGCACATTTTAAATAGGGATTTTGGTTGACTTCCAAAACACACATACCACCCATGTGGTACTTGATATGATTAGAAAATGGAAAGTGGCACTTGATTAAAAAAAGGTTGGAAGCCCCCTGGTCTACTGTACAGTAAGGACTTGGTCTGAGACTTTGCTTGGGAAATCTAAAAGAGAAAGAGTTTGCTATGAGTAAACCTACTGCACAGTGATAAACACTCTTTTCACTCCTATGTTTACAGTAGAGGCAAGCTGGGCTTATGCTTTGTGGAAAAGGAGAAATGTCTTAGGGTCACCTCCAGTCACTATTGTAAGTGAGTTGCTAGTTGCAAGAAAAAAGGCCATATATGTTTAACTTAGCCAGTCTGCAAAATCCAGCGTGTATTGGTGTGTTAAACCCATATAGGGTAATAAAGGCCCTGCTCTGTATGGCCGAGTTGCTGGCCAGTTGAGCAGTCAGATTATTAGTAAGCATGCTCAAGCTAGATGTCAAAAAGGGGGAGATGTAAAAAGGCTATCCCAGCTGTGGTATGTAATCTAGGTGCATAGAGGGTTCAGGGATCTTTGTTTTTAATTAAATTTAGTATGGTAAGCTATATGGCACCATCAAGGATATCAACTTGAGTAGAACTTCCACTCTCCACTTTTTGATTGCTTGAAGTTCTTTTTTTCCATAATAGTAAATTATAAGCAAGAGGTGTGTCAGATTATTGTAAAAAAGAAAAAGCAAACTATATGCTGGAGGTCTCCATTCTCCCAGGGAGTAAAGGAAAGAACTTTTAAAAAATGCAAATGTAGGGAGCATGCAAATGCTTACAATTTCCCCTTCAACCAGATTTAGATCCCTAAGAGTTAATCCCTATTGTGTTTGCTTGGTTTATCCATCAACACCATATAGGGCAGCAAAAAGTGAGGACTTGCCATGAAAAGGACAATACAGAAAGAGGCACCATTTTTATGATAGTTGCTCACTGTTACTTATAGATATGTTAAAAACAATACAGACTACAGCAACCGAATTCTAGGCAAACACCCAGAGTGGTACAAAAACAGTGCAATGTATTTATAGCTCAAACTGTGAAACAGAGAATATACTGAATAGCCAGCAAAATAGCTAAGGATTGGCATGAATAGAACTGTGTCAAATATATTCACAGATCAATACTTATAAGATAATAGAACTAGCCTGTAATAACGAAACACTATAGCAAGATTAAAGGGGTGGATTAAACTGAAAATGACACAGAACCATATATTCAACCGGACATATGAAAATAACCCTGGATCAAACTGTACAGTGCCGTTCTTTGATAAAATAAATGCCAGACCAGAAACGCTGTGCTTAGGTATTATAAGCTGTTCTAGTACAACTCAACAAAATATTGTTAAATTGTAGGTAAGAAAGAATACAATACATATGCCTTATAAACCCCAGGGATCATTGGGAGTAAAATAACATGCTCGACAGCAAGCCCACTACACATATCCAGTAGATGGCAATATTCCCAAGAAAACTTAAAGGAAATGTACTAACTGATTTTCTTTTGTATCCCTGAATCCCAGTTAAGTCATTTTTGAGAAACGCAAGAAAGCCTTTGGCAGGTTTTCTTTTCAACATTTGGACATTTTCAAATTGATGGAATTAGAGGGTAACCCTTTTTATAGTATTAAAGCTGGATAACAAGGGGGACAATTTGTGTAAAATCAACAGTTTGAAGAATGACCACTTTGAACAAATGTGCATGAGGATACTGAATACATAGAATTGATATAAAAGGGTCTCCATGATGAACCTGGTAAATGAAACATATCAGGGCATTAGGAATAGAGTTGAATGAACCTCAACCGCAAAGTTCAGGTCCAGAAGTCCAGTCGGGGCCAGAAGCTGGTTGATGGGCTGCTGACTCGACCCCGATTGCCTGTTCAGGTAAGTGTACAGTCACTTCCTATCTGCTGTACATTCTGCATTATGTTAAAAGGCACCCCTCACTCCCCATCACCACCACCTGTCCGGAGCTGCTATTTTTTTTTTCAACAGTCCAGGTTCTGCCTCTGGGGGCCCCTTTGACAAGTGGGCACCCCCTCCCCCACGAATTCTCACCCACCTGTCAGTCACCCCTCATATGTATTTGTGGATCATTTTTGGGTCACCAGGTCTGCGTTCCCATTGATTTCAATGAGGTTCCGGTCAAGTTCGGCCGAACCCGAACTTCTTTGGGTTCACTCAACACTAATAGGGAATAGTTGAGAAAACCACATGGGAGTTTGCAAATGTGTGAAAACCTAAGGCGCAGAGTCATTAAAAACCGGTGTCAGAGCTGCTGACCAGGGTTTATGCAGGGGTCAAGCCAAGTCACATTAGGATGCCAAGCTCTAGGCTCCTTTGTCACCCCTGCAACCTATAAGCTAGTAGCAGACATCAAGAGAGGTACGACTGACCATTCTAAACTAACAGGAGTTCAGAATCTAAGAGGAGCCCTACTGTTTACTAGTGCCACACCCAAATGTGGGAATAGACTGGGCTGCAGGAACACTTTGCTTTGTTCATCTTGCAGAACTAGGGTCTGGGTACAGCAGTACAGTATCACAGCCAAGATAATGCAACATAACATAAGTAGGCAGCTCAGATTTTTGATCAGTTAACAGGCAAGTGTCAGAGGCAGGCGGTTTAGGTTTTTAAATGGTAACAGGCATTTGTTGGGGAAAGGTAGCTAAGGTTTGTGAGTTCTGGAGGCAGCTAAGGTTTGTTACACTGGTTACTTAGGGGACAGCATATGATGGATGGGTGGAGAAATAGAAGGGGGAGGACTGCTAGGATGGATAAGGAGATCCATGAGTTACAAACCAGCAGTGGAAAATACTGAAACAAAATATTAATGTTATTGGTGTGGCTGAGACACGGCAAGACTCCACACATGACTGTCAATCTTCAAGGTTTTACTCTCTTTGGAGAGACAGAGCAAATAGGAAAGGGGGGCGAAATGTGTCTCTATGTAAAGCAAGAATTAATGATGGGATACTAGCAGAAGATTGTGAGGATGTAGAATCTTTGTGGGCAGACTTGTAGGGCGATGTAAACATGTTAAAATACAATATGGTGTAATCTATAGACACCCAAGCCATAAACAGATTTTTTTTGTCGAAGCTATGGTGTTTGTGCTAAGCTCCAACTCGTGGAACCCATAAGTGAAAAGTTCAGTGCTTTAAAAAACACTTAAGGGAGCCCAGCCTGGTTCCTTTCCGAAGGAGAAAAAAACCCATGCCTCCCCGGAGGATGAACCATCTAACAGGATTAGGAGCTACAAACCCTCAGCTCCAAAGAACCTTGGGGCAGCTCTAGTCCTCAGGAAATGGCCAAAGCTTTCCCTGTGGACTTCAGGCTAACTCCCTCATCCTACTAACTCCCTTAGCCTACTAACTCCCTCAGCCTACCTTTCCCTGAGAGTGTGTAACCCCCAGGGGAAAGTAGGCTGAGGAAGTTAGCCTGAAGTCCACAGGGAAAGCTTTGGCCAATTCCTGAGGACTAGAGCTACCCCAAGGTTCTTTGTTCCTAGTGCCTGGTCATGTAGATCTTGCACTAGGAACAGTTTCGACCCCTGCTTTCTGAGGCACCTAACCTCTGGGTACTAACAGCGTCTGCAGCCCACCTTTCCCTGGTGCCATTCTACACCAAGTACTAGTCCAGGCTTTGGGCAATGCTTTCCCAGGAGGTCATCATCTTCGTACCCCCGGAAGCCTCAAGAGGGAGTACTGAGCAGAGGTCGGAAGTGAGTTCAAAAGGCCTATAACTTGCGATCCCCGATAAGTGGGGACAGGGTCCACGAGGAGCTGCTGGTATCCAAACACATGAAGACACAAAACAAAACAGGACTAAATGTGGCAAAACCCAGTGACAAAAAGGGGGAGGGGAATCAGGCTTACGAAAAAATAGTGAGTTCCAAGTGCGAGACGAGGTGGGGCCTTCTGGCCATAAACAAATTCTCAAGGTGTAGCCAAGGCTCCACTAAAGACAGCGGCGCATAAAAGCATAATGTGAAAGTGCTTCCCAATGTGACCAACAAAGGGTGACTTTCAGGTACCCCGGGAACCACCCCAGGGGTACAACAACGATGCAACGGCTTCTACGCACTGCCCGGCCATTGGTCAGAAACTGGTAGATTTGAGCTTTTAATGAATGGGGTCAACACTCCCCTCAGGTCCATTGCTAAGAAAAAGGCAGTACTAACCAGCCATTATGGCAACATCCACCTAGGCCGCCTTTCCAAATCCTACTTCCTTTCAAGGGCCTGCATTACTAAGAACAGATATCACACTTGATCTTATCCGAAGGCCGAGAAGCGATGTTAAAATATATCTTGGTATAATCTATAAACCCCCCAACAAAACTGAGGAAATAGAGGGTCAAATGCATAAACAGATAGAGTGCATGCCACAGGAAGGTACAGTGGTGGTGATCGACTGGAGACATGGTTCTGCTTCAACTGCAAAGGGGAGAGCATTCATCAGCTTTCTACAAGATAACTATTTGAATCAGTTTGTGATTGTAGGGGTGATACTCTTTTGGATCTGGCAATATCAAATTATGATGACCTGGTAGGGACTGTAACAGTCCATGAAAATCTTGGTAACAGTAACCACAATATAGTTGTATTCATCATAAACTGTAAGAAACATTTTCTGCAAAAACATTAAATTTTGGGGAGGCCAACTTCCCCGGGTTCAGGAAGTGGTAATTCTAACTGTATATACAGTATACACTGCTGCTCAATCCTGTGCCCCCTTGTACCGAGCTTCATATATTGTCAATTGGATCTTCTTTCATTTGTGGTTCTGCCTAAACTGACCTTAATCCATTTAACCATATGTGATGCAAAGTAGCCTGAACTGACCTTGTCCTGTTTAATTGTAAAAACGCTGTCTAAACTAAGCTGCATCCCTAATCCATTGCTATCCTAAACTGTCTTTGTCTATCTTTCCTCTTGCCAGCTGCAGTAACACAATTTACCTTGAGCACTTTATCGTTGGGTGATTTTTATTCTGTGGTGTGTTATGTGTAGTTTCCACAAGTAGGGAAAAGGTAATTTTAAGTTACAATGTTTTTGTCCTCAACAGTTTTGCTTCAATGCCCTTAAATACATCTCCACCCTACAGTAGCCCCAAGATCACTTAATCCACCCTTTGGGTATCCCAGTGTCACAGGTATCTGTCAGTTCACAGTAGTTGCACAGCAGGGTGTATGAAGAGTGAAAAGAGTGTTGTTAGAATGAGGGGGGCCTCTAATCAATTTTCATTGGACGTCTCCTTACTCAAACAGCCTGGGGCATGGTATGGCCTGTTGGGCACCACCACACTATAATTCAAGATCTGGCACCCAGCATTCTCCTCTTCCACATCCCTTGCTGGCCACATGACCATGAGCAGCCAGCCAGTTTTGCCAAGCAGCTTGTAGTTTTAGGCAATCTGATCAAGAATGGCCAAGGGTTAGTTGTATTTTAGTTCTTTGGATTTTTATATTACAGAGCCACAACTTCCGAGGAAGCAAGAGGGAATACATTAGGTTGGGATCAAAAGTTACTAAACAAGATCAGTATAATGAACTGTATTTGTATATCGCAGAGAGGGCCAACATGTTCATTAATTAAAGGAAAAGAGTGATAAACACATGTTTAAGGCTGTTTCAGGTTGTGTCCAATTAGGACAGTTCTTTATCCCCACCTGGATCAGTAGCTTAAACTTATACATGATAAATAAATAATATACTGTAGATAGACAGAGAGAGAGAGAGGGAGAGAGAGGGAGAGAGAGGAATGGGGGGCCAACAAGGGATATCCCACATTTTGTGTAATATTTGTATAAATGGAAATATGTGTGTGGATTCCCATATACTCACTGATAGGATATATGTATAACACCTCTGATCTTAATAGTGGTGTAGTGTACAGCCAGAATGTCTAATGCTCAGTCAGACAGGGCCTTCTGTATATTTTTGAGGCAAAAAGTCTGGGCACCAGGTTATTCAAACAATTATATAGAGCATTAATTGATATTTATTTACTCTTTCGCATTTCGTTTGAAAGAATGCTGGCCTGTAGGGAAATTTCCCTTAGATGTTTTCTTTAGTGATGAAAAAGGTTTGTGTTCTGTAGAATAAGTTATTGCCCAGCTCTTAATGTTTTGTACAGAGCTGCAATAATTTAGCAGGTCAGGGAAAAAATAAATTCTGAGACATGATCACATCAGAGCTTTAAACAGTTTAGTGGGCTGTTAAGACTAACAACGTAGCAAAAGAAAATATATAAATCTTTTTTTTTTTTTTTACCTGGTAAGGAATGTAACAATGGGCTGCTCTTCAACACTTAAATGCATGTTAATGCAGCCATGTTTAATGTATTAATATGGTCTTACCAATAAAATGTAATTATTGCTTGACCTGAGGTTAAGGGTAGGCAATATGTTAATAGCCAAATGTATGCTTTTAGGAAAAGCCCGAGAACAAGATATTGATGGGTTGGTGGGAATAGACAGGACTAACAAGGACTATTTTATGTGAGGCACCTGTTAAAACTGGAGAGGTACAGGATAAGCAGGCACAATCTTAATTGAGTCTAATAAACTAAAATCAACTAAATTCAGAATTAAATAATTCAGGTCAGGTACAATTCAGAGATCAGGAAGGCAGATTGGATAAAAGCACAAGATCATAAGTACTCATCAGTGTGCCTAAAACTTTGAACTTGAACTTTGCTGAAGGTATCTCTTTGCAGAGCAAAACACAAATTTCAGCAAAGTAATACCATTAGCCCATAGTGTTTTTTTTTACTGAATTTAAATTTGTAGAAGATATATATCATTTTAAAACCTTTGCACCTCACCTGGAGAGCATCTTAAAACCAAATTAAGTGCAAGGGATTTATTAAATATGTATATATAAAAGCTTTCAAATGTTTAGTGGATACCGGTTAGCTAAAGTAGAGTCTTGTGTTGAATTACTTTCCTAAGATTTGTAAAGTGAATGTGTTTTCACAATTAACAGAGGGTTTACAAATCCAATATTGTTGCAAAGTCAAGTTGGTGACATCTTTGTCTGCTTCAAATGGACACAGCCAGGGCACCACTGCTCACAGAAATCAGGGCACAGGATCTACTTTGCATCTGTGCAAGGTCAATGCCAGATCTTCTCACAGGGATTGAGGGGAGCCACAGTACCAGTTGGTCCATTTGCATTTTCAGAGGGGAGCACCAAGTACGATTGTCATAAGTGTTGGTGGACTTTCAGGGGCAGATGCCTGCCTCTCAGACCTCTGAGTCCTAGATTACAAGTAGTCACAAACCAGAGCGGGGTCAATCCAGTTCAGAAGCCCTTTGGCTGGATAGTCCCCAGTATCGGTACTCCTAAATGCTGGATACAATATCTTCGGCCACCACTATATGTGAACTAGTATCAGAGCATATTTTTAACTGCTTGTGTAGTAAGGGGTCAAAGGGACTCCTATACCAATTCACACTTAGAGGTGGCCGGCGTGCCCCCTGCCAGCACTGCAGAAAGGGTGGATGATTTGACCCGGATCTTGTGAGTATCCGGGACAGGGTGAACTGAAGGGAATCAGCAAGATCCAAGTCCAATCTAGCCTCATACTGGATCTGAAGCCCATCACTTGTTACAAGTCCCCATGCCTGTTGCCCCAGGCTAGAAGCCCAGGAGGAAGGGGCGTACACTATAGAGAAGGGCTGAGCAATTTGACCCAGCTTATGCCAATATACAGGTCTGGCTGTATAGCAAGGTTGAAGGTAACACAGACCCAGAACTAGAGCTCATCATTAGGGCCCCTCACCTCCTCTCCCTCTTTCAGCAAGGTTGATATTGCCATGGCAGGAGGTATTCAAAACAAATGTACAGTTAGTGGCATTGTATATAACTAAGCGACCCAATGTGGCCTGAAATGCCCCCCAGGTGTGACCCAGTATTCTTTTAATGGCTAATGGATGGATTTATGATGCCTTTAACTTGGATCAAATAAATGTACGTTTTATTTATACAAGAGTATTGGTATCAATACTACCACTGTTACTGTGCAGTGACTAGGCACCACTCTGTGTATGTAATATTTGTAAAGACTATCGCTGTCTGATCACTTCATTCTCTCTGCAGGTCTTGCTCATGCATATCATTTAATTAATTTAGTGCAAATCAACCTGTCAACTAGAAGATTTTATTGTGAGCTGGGGATGGTCGCTGGCCCGTGCAGTTTAGAGTTCTCCATTTGGTAATTACAAAATGACATGGTAAGGATCTGATTTGTCTCTACAAAAATGGCAAGTCCAGTAAATTAACGCTGGCAACGTTTAGGCCATTATCATTCAAATATTATAACTCCACAGGGCCTCACCAGATTATAAGATCTTCTTTGCCTGGGCTAGGTTTTACAACCTAGATTTCCTCTGATACACAAATCCATCCCCACCATTGCAGAAAGAGACAAGAGGTTCCCTTAAATTCTGTTTTTCACAAACTATGTGGTTGGCCCTGGACTTCTACAACCAGTTCCGGTCTCTTTACCAGCAGTGGACTTGCAAAATACATACTATAAGTTTGACACCATTTCCTGGTTGACCAATTAGAATGATTATTCTAGACCACCAGTTTCTCAAAACTGCAGTACAAGTACCTCAGGGGGTTTGCAAAAAAGTTTAGGGGTGCACTAACATGGAGGTTATTATGGGTCTAGTATATTATTTTTCTATCATTTTTCTTGCATTAAAATGTGATCTGCCTTGTTTTCGTGACATTAATACCTACTTCGGGATACTTGGGCCCTTATTTATGAAGGAATAGTGACAGGTAGCGACTGGTGAGCGGCCAGTAATGACGGGCCCCGCCACGAGAATGCCGGCTCCCCACCACAATCACACATTTATCAAGCCAATCCTGCTTAGCGACTGAGATAGCGCCATATAGCGACTCATTCATCATTATTCCAGCCTCAGCCCACAGTGCCAGCGTCCGACCTTGAACAGTGACAGGTATGACCTCTCGCTACCTGGCGCTCTCCAATGCATTTCAATGGAACAATCTTTAAATATTAATAATTAATTGTTATTAATTTTTTTTTTTTTTTTTTAAATGTGAAAAATTCTGTGACCACTTTTGCCATTTCAAAAAGAACTGTACAGAATTGATATTACAGGTCTGATATTAATGTATTCATATTACTAAATTATTTTAAAAACTTGTTTTTTTAAAACTACTTTTAACCCATCGCCGCCAGTGCTCTGGGGTTTAAACATGCATTTTACAGCGCGAACATTTTTTGAGCGTGATTTTTTAATGAATATGGTGGGAGCCGGTCGCTAGGGCCAGTCGCTATCATGCGCTCCCATACAGCGCGGAACCTGTCCAATAGCGACTCCTCACCCAATATTCAACATTACGGCAAACCGACTGAGTCGCTATCAACTTCAACTACCGAACAACGGCCAAGCACAGCGACTACTAGCGGGCGCTCTGAAAATGCCGCTACAGTCGCTCAACTGTCGCTACCTGCCGCTATTAATGAATCGGCCTCCCCGTTTTAACTGCTTGTTGCTAGGGCTTACTTGGTGCAAAAAGGTTGGAGACCACAGATCTAGACCACGCTATAGCAGAGTTGTGGCCTCATTTTTGGCCATTAGTGGAAACACTAGCCAACAAAGCTAAGAAACAAAATGAAATGTCTCTTGGGTTTACAAACAAGCAATGTTTATTCTTTAGTTTTATACCAATATGATCAACATTAAGCTATTTGCATAACACTTTTAAATGTAAATATTTCTAAATAATGCTATATATATATATATATATATATATATATATATATATATATAGAATTATTTCTATTTAACATTTCTAAATTAATTTTATATATATATTCTTGTTATGGATGCTGCGGTTGGAAATAGTTTGCCTGACTCATCATGTCATGGTCTGACATCAGAAGCAATGAGAATGAAAAACAGGTGTGTTTGGTGGATGATGATGGATTATTTTCAACATCCTCTGAGATTAATAACTTAGTCCTGAAAAATATGCAGAGGGTTTTTGTTTAAAAGGAAACCTATACTATGATACAAACTGGCAGCCAAGATTGAGAGTGTGTGTCGTGAGCAATGTCAGTATATTATCCATGGTACATCTGTAGTAATAAGTCAAAGCAAATGCTGCCAAAGAGATCCAAATGGCTTCTTTTCGGTAGACTGCCGGCTGACTTAGACACACAATGGAAATGGAAATGTAACGTTATGCATCTGGGGGCAAAATATGTGCATGCAGCACACAAATGATGGGTCATAACATTAGTGGCATTGATGTTAAAGAGGAACATTGGACCTAAAATAAAAAGGGGCCGATCCCCCCCCCCATCCCACCCCTACTTACCTTTTGGATGTCGCAGCTGCAAAATCCGGCTGCTTAAGGGCCTGACCTTCACCCTGCCTCCCACTTAGCTTTTGCTAACTGACAAGCACGTGCTCTTCAATGTCCCACAGCATTCCCGCAGCTCCGCAAAAGCTTGCAGGATTTCATACGGCTCAAATGCCTCCCATTCATTGGCACTGCCCATGCACAAGATCAGGGGCCGCGTGTAGTGCCTGATGGGATGCAAGATGGTGCCGCCTGTCAGGAGGTCGTCTGGAATTTGAGGGACCCAGAAGATGGATCCCCCAGCGAGGTGAGTACTGCCCAGATGTGAAACAGGAGGGGGGAGAACAGTCCGGTGAGGTTTGGGGGGAGGTTTTAAATGAGTGGTGGGTTTCTTTCTGCCTAGAGACATTGACTCTGGAAGGAAGGATCTATTTTATAAATCAATAGTAAGGAATATGAGGTTTGGTTCAGGCTCGGTTTTTTTTTATTACCTTAAAGTGCTACTGCAGGCAAAGGTAATTGTTACACCATTGTGTTGGGCTAGATTTGGCACTGTACTAAACTGTTTTCTGTTTTTTTAATTGCAGAAGAAGGCTAGGATATAGAGTTTTACAGGTTCAGCTTATGATCTTTCTTCTGAAAAAAGTGGGCGTGGCCCTTATATCTGTGATGTCGCATAATAAGCAGCAATGTGATAAATCTGGAAGGGGAGGCGAAGGAATAAGGCAGGAGGAAGGGACCAGTAATCCTGTCCCGCTCTGCTGAGCTGGTTAGGGCTAAATTCTTGGCCATTTCTGCTTCAATTTAAAAGTTAAAAACAGTAGGACAGTGTCAAATGTAGCCTGATGCAATGGTGTAACAATTACCTTTGCCTACAGTATTACTTTAACTAGGAAAAAAGTGCGGCAACTAAACATATATGGAGAACAGAGAAGCTAACTATGACAAAATGCCCCGAGAGCTTAAAAAGGCCAATTTAAGGGGACATGTTCACTTATCTGAAAAAATATTTATCACCTGGACCAGCTGCTACCTCTGAGCTAATACATAAAAGAACGGTTCGGAGAGTCCTGTGGCAGTGCTATGAGGAACTGCTCGGGGTGACGGAGGAGGATCTGCATGATGCAAGAAGTTCCCAGGATACCACCAGACTGAGAATTGGAGAATGGATGAGATAATTTTTCAAAAGCCCAGCACAGCAGATAGTGGAGGGTCTACCAGCTTAAACTAAAGATGGAATTGGTGTAGTTTAGGCCCCTCTGCTTGAGAGCCACCAACAGGTCATGTTTTGTAGATCTTCACATAGCCTCTTCATTGCTCTACTACTGCAATAATTACTTCACTTGTGCATCTATGTGGAGATATAGAAAACCTGACCTGTTCGTGGCTCTCGAGGAGAGAGTGGGGACATCTGCTCTAGAAGAAGGGGACCAGAATAATGATGATCCCATTTATTCTAATAAAGCTTGAAGCAGAAAGAAAAAAGATTTCATCCTTTAGATGTAAGTTAGCAAGGGTAGGGCTCTTTTTCCTATTGTCTTCTCTTCCCACAATATTTGGTCTGAACTGAGCATCTAATTTACAATGCTCTCTGTACTGTTTGTTTTACATTGTCTGTAATTATACTTTGTACAGCTCTACGGAAGAAGACCACGTTAAACAAATAAACATATATAGAATTCTCCGATAAACAGTGATATTCTAATGGAGCCTACCAGTCTAAAATATTTTGGTGTCCACATCCAGGGCCGGCGTCAGCACCCGGCAAGCCCGGTCAGCTGCCGAGGGCCCCATCCATTAGGGGGGCTCACTGACAGCTGGCACAATAGGCTCGATTCAGAGACACATTCGTCTGCACTTCCGTAGCTGTCTGTGAAAGTTTTAGTGGGTGTTTGTCATTTTTCATTCGTACGAACGTTCGGGAAAATGTGTATATGCGCTTTCGATGAACAAAAGCAAATCGGAACATTTCTGTTAGTTTGGATCATTTTCCAAACAAAATCTGATATTTTTCGTTCGTTCAGATAACTTACGTTGTTGGGATGGGCTTGCGTCTGATTCAGAGAGCTGATTTCCGATGGACCACCACCCTATAAATCCGTTTCATTTCCGATCCACTTACGGGACCTTTGAGGGCTCGGATTGCTATTGTTGAACATGTTTTGCGGCTATGTGGAGGAGTCTGCGCGCCTTTAGCACCAAGGCATTGCATGTATCAGCATGGCCGAGGCCATAAATTGTATAGCAATGCATACCTAAATCAATACATTTCATGTATGCCTTATCGAAGCATTTTAATGCTGACCTTAATTAGTCCTTAGCATGTAAACCTTTATTTTCCCACACATCCATATAATTGCTATATTTTTTTAGACTTATGTCCTTTGTGAATTATATTTGGATTGTTGAACTTGAATCTTAATTTGTTGTAGGAGTTATTGTTTTAGTTGGTTACCTTTGCTTTGTGTAATTATTTTATATTTGGTTGCAGGAACCGCAAGATGTGCCACTCGCACAACATACAAGCAGTGTTTGGTCCGGCTATGCGATTCCTCAGTGTTCTTGCAGGGCATCCAGGGTCGTCCCATGATGCTTATATATTACAGAGCTCCAGCTTATTTCATCAGTTTGAGTCTGGAGAATTATCTGGTGGATCGCTCCTAGGGAAAGTTTGCTCACATTCCATCAATCCATTTTCACTGTATGGCAATGAATATAGTTGATGACTCATGTCTTAACCTATGGCTGTTTTTAGCCCTTGATGACATGTTAAACAATATTGTAGCTTAGAATGTGTATTTTATGTTAGTATTTTTAAATACTTTCAGGGGATTCTGGATATCTACTCCTGCCCTTGCTCCTGATGCCCGTTCTTTGCCTGCAGAATGCAGAATTTTGAAGTCCAGATTTAGGTGTTTGGACCATACGGGGGGGGGGGGGGCACTGCAGTATGACCCCAACAAGGTTATAAAGGGGGGGTGGCAGCCGCTCAGACCATTTTATAACTAACCTGGGAGGTGCACGTTAGCAGGGCAATTAGGATACAAAAGTCTTAAAGGAGCCACAGCACTCAACCCTGTTAGCTTGCCGGACAGCCTATAATTTGTCTCTAAACTTGGTTAAAAACAGAGGACTCACTATAGGCTGGCCTGTAAGCTAACAGGGTTGAGTGCTGTGGCTCCTTTAAGACTTTTGTATCCTAATTGTCCTGCTAACGTGCACCTCCCAGGTTAGTTATAAAATGGTCTGAGCGGCCACCCCCCCCCCTTTGTTTCTTTTGAATTTGTGCAAGCACATGGTGTGTGGGGTCTAGGCTGTATTGCAAGGTCTTTGACCCTTCCACCCCATGGCTTGCACTTGAGAGGTTTAGGGCAACCTCAGGTAAGCCTGCTCCCAATTAATCTATTGCACTGTATGTCCCAAATGGGCTCTCAGAGATTAGAGTTAGGACTGCACCCCACAGAGGCACTTTGGCGTAGTGGTGCAGCTTAAGCATACTTCTGCAGATGTGTGTGACCGAGTCCTCTGTTTTTAACCAAGTTTAGAGACAGATTATAGGCTGGCCTGCAAACTAACAGGGTTGAGTGCTGTGGCTGCTTTAAGACTTTTGTACCCAACAAGGTTATACCAATATTTTAATTTACCTTTTTTTAACAGGAACCACACGTGCAAGAGTGGCACAACTGAGTGTCAGGGTCCTTCAGTTGGGCGAGATGCAGGAGCTGCGCAACTCGTTGGGGACCACAGATGAAGAATAATGTTCTGTGGCCTGCCATTGCTATGTATTTTGTTTTTTATAGTGGAAAAAATGCGAAATTTTCAAAATGTTTTACAATTTTATATTTTATGATGGAATAAAAAAAAATGTTAGTGTAATTTCATTTACAAAATACATTAACACAACTAATGGGCCCAGAAATATTTAAAGATGAATATTCACATGACCGAGAAGTGATTTGGGTAAGTTTTAGGGGGCTAAAATGGAAGAAGAACCTAACCGTGAAGTGGTTTGGGTGAGCTTTAAGGGTCCAAAAGGGAAGATGGAGGATAGTGCTAAGTGATTTAGCTAAACATTGTAGTAGAAGTGAGGGTGGCAAATATGTAGGCAAGCACTTTAATGAGTTAAGTTTGTAGTGCGCAGGTGCAAGATCGTAAGGATTTCCGTCTGGATGATTATTTATTGAAAAAGGGAAACAGAAACTAACTGGAAACGTAAAGGATTTGTGGGAGGATACGATGGGAAAAGGGCAAAAATGAAAGCCTACGTTGTAACATGTGAAAATGAAATGGAAAAGTCACGATGGAAAATTACATCCTCGTATTCGTAATCTGCCGTACGAACGGACGGAAACTTTACAGAAGGCTTGCAATGCATGCATAGAATCGCTCGCACACTCATACAAGAGCGGAAACATTTAAAAAAAAACAGATCGGCACTAAAACAGAAGTATTTTTTTGTCTCTCTGAATCGAGCCTAATGTGGTTAAAGAACTGCACACACTTCCTTTCTCTGTCTCTCTGCTCCATCCATCCCTGTCTCTTCAGCTCTGCCCCATTGGTTGTATGTCACCTCTGCCTCATCCATCCCTATCCCCTGAGCCCTGACCCATTCATTCATATTCATTGAGCCCTGACCCATATTTCCCTATCCACTCAGCTTTTCCCCATTCATTCCTATCCCCTGAGCCCTGACCCATCTTTCCCTATCCACTCAGCCTTGCCCCATCTAGCTCTATCCCCTGAGCCCTGACCTATCTATCCTTGTTCTCTTAGCTCTGTCCCATTCATCTATGTTCCCTCAGCCTCCCTCTTCCTCAATACTTCCCCATTCATGTGTGGCCAAACTAAAAAATAGCTCCAATAGGGGGTCGGAGGGCAAGCAGCCCTTCTTAGTTTTGGCCATACAATATATAGACCCCTGACCCACGACTATCCACCGCAAATGGGCCCACTGAGACCATGCCGCCCGAGGGCCCATATAAACCTGGAGCCGGCCCTGTCCGCATCACACAGAAATTTCTCATTGTCTTTCCACCAACAGTCTTGTAATTAGCCATCAGCGTCTCTATCACTTCAGATGCTTAAAGCAGACCTCCAGTCAAAAACAACTAACAGCCTTATTTATTACAACAATATGCTGGCAGCACTTGAGCTTCTCTTTCGAGATGCTGTGGCCACCTGCTCTGCAGAGAACCAGCGCTGATCCCTCACTCGCTCCTGGTTGGAGTTTGGGCGCTAGTGCAGGGCTTGTATAAGCCTATGCGCTAGCGACCCCTAGTGCTGGCTGGGAGAACAGTCAAACAAAAGTATTTAAGCTAAAAAAAAAAAACACAGCACCCGTAAGAGCGATGTGAAAAGAGGATACTGGGTGTCCAAGAAGATTCCAGGGCAATCCATATTCCATTTCTTGGGGCATCCCGATTGGGATGCTAAGCTGTGTAAGACTCTCCAGAAGCCCCGATACACTCACCTTTTCCCGGAGCTCTTGCCACATCTCTGCACTGCAGCTGCATCTCGGCTCACCTCTAGCCGTGTGCGTGGTTAGAAGGTGAGCTGTGAATGCGGCTGGCGTCGCGCTCAGCTGCCTAATTGTCCAAGTGGCTTAGTCGTCAGTGGAGCCAAAGGGAGCCGCGTGCAAGCGAGCATGCTGATTGGCTGAGCATGGCCATAAGCTGCACATTGCTACACAAGTAGTACACATATCCTATATTATTTTACATGCAGCCACAATAGAAATGTTTCCCTGTGCTAAAATGGACAACAGCGTTTTCAAAATATGTATTGCACTGAAACGCCCAACATGTTTTTGGCACAGAGATTGCTGATCTGGCCAAGAAGTAATCAACAATATAAATATTAGCATTATTATGTAAAAATAATATAATTTCGTGGCTCACAAGGAGTATGGCTAGATTTCAGTTGCACACATCTGTATATGCATGTGGAAATTGCACATGCCTTTAAAGAGACAGTCCAGGCAATGGCAACAACAAGACAGCAATGAGTGCACCTAAAGCCTGTCCAGTCCCTTCCATGTACTTCTTCCTAATTTCCAGCAGTACACTGTAAAAGCTCTAACAGGTTTACAAAGTTTATGTTGCTCCTCCTTATCTGTATTTATCTGTAGTGCAGTCTGGTTCCTCTATACCTAAGGGTTTTATTTAAGAAGCACTAGTGCCAGGTGAATGTCAGGTCCCAGTGCAAAAGGTGTAGTTATAAGTAAAAAACCCAAAGCACCTCTGATAGTGCCAGGTAGTGTCCCATCTATCATCAGCGCTGGTGATGGGATGAGTCTGGTCGCTGAGTTCCCTACAGTGCCACATAAAAAAAGAGCAAAAAAAAAAAAAAAAAAGCATGTAGGGAGGCAGAGCAAAGGGGGTGGGAGTAGCTCCATCACTATTATTTATACAAAATTATCATCATTATTATTCAGGGCCTGGGAACCAATTTACCGCCCAGTTTAACCTTGCCGAGGCAGTGTGGCTTCCACATGTATCTGCAGATATATGCAACCAAATCTCTGTCTTTCCACATAGCTAGACATGTTTGTTGCTTGATATTTAGTTGATGAGAGGGTTAAACTTGGCAGTAAATTAGTTCCCAGGCCCTGAATAATAATGTTGATAATTTTGTATAAATAGTGATTGAGCTGCTCCCACCCCCCTTTGTTCATTTGAATTGCCATGAGCACAAGCAGGGAGGAATTCAGTCAACATGGATTTCTCCCTGTGAAGTGTTCTAAAGGGAGGCTGGCAGCTTCCCATGTGAGTAGCTCTCAGATATTTGTCTGCAATGCATGTCCCAACTTTGGGGACTCAGAATTAAGAGTAGGGACCACACTAAACACAGAGTGCCTTGCCG
Organism: Gastrophryne carolinensis; assembly: GCA_027917425.1. Lineage (NCBI taxonomy): Eukaryota > Metazoa > Chordata > Amphibia > Anura > Microhylidae > Gastrophryne > Gastrophryne carolinensis. The sequence continues at coordinate 181,091,041 of CM051240.1, forward strand.
GGGCAGTGTGGCTTCCACATGTATCTGCAGATATATGCAACCAAATCTCTGTCTTTCCACATAGCTAGACATGTTTGTTGCTTGATATTTAGTTGATGAGAGGGTTAAACTGGGAGGTAAATTAGTTCCCAGGCCCTGAATAATAATGTTGATAATTTTGTATAAATAGTGATTGAGCTGCTCCCACCCCCCTTTGTTCATGTAGGGAGGCACTCTCAACTCATAAATTGATCAAAAAATACATTTTTATTAATTACATATTTATAATCACTACATACAATACACTCAACATATTAAAATCCCTTAAAAACACATAAATGGGACAATAACACACAGGACAAACCAACATGAAGGTGTGTAGGCGATGGGGAGAGTCTCACCACACGAATTGATATCAAATGCCTAGATATATGTGCTAAATCATTCAACAAAGTGTTCCAACAGTGCAACTAAACATGTGCAAATCCTGCCTATGATCCAGATCACTACAAAATCTATACATTTATAAAGTGCAAGTGCTACTAGTCAAACAATCAGTTAAAGATTAATTTTCCCAACCATAACAACTTAAACATATCAATCTACTATATTCACCAATGAAAATATAATCACCTGTATATATTATTTAGGCATCCCAAAGGGGAACCACTGATATATATCACAATACTAATCAAAAAATAATATCACAAAAAAACATCACCAGAAATAAAGCCAAGGTATCATGAAAATAACATGTGTGAAGTCTCCCCACCGCCTACCACACCAGGAGCCAAGCGTTCCGTGGGCACATCACCCACTTCATCAGGCTGATCTCATGCTGGCTACACTGAGCTTAAGTAGAGCACTGGCACCTCCCCCCCAATAATAACAAAATCACCACACATGGATCCCTCACCTGTGCCGAGGATGTGTATCCGGGTCAGCAGACAATGGAATCAATAGAAAACACTGCTGAGCTGTGAACATCCGGGTCACTGGACAGTCACATGACAGCAGTCAGCTGGAGATAATCTCCCAGGGGTGGATTGTGTAAACAACACTGTGTCCATAGCAACCAAGACACTCACAAGCATGCTGCTGCATATGTGAGGCAGATAAGGGCTGAACACCACATCACCGGTCAGGCAGACATAAACAGAGATCAAAGGGTGGTGAGGCGCCAATGAACACCCAAGTAAAGTAAAAAATCAATAACAAACATACATATACCAACTATACTACAAACAATAAATAATGTAGAAAAAAAAAAATATATATATGTATATATTTAGTAAATAACCATACATAATGAATAAAATGATCACATATTTAGTGCTTAATCTCTGGGATGGCACCCTAGAATTATGCAGTGAGTTTATTGAGACCTTGAACAACAATGATCTCAATATTTTTTTGACATGACAGTACTCATTTAGAGAAGTGGTATTCCTTGATCTTAAGATCTGTCTGAATGAGGAGGGAGTATTGCACACGTCCCTCTTTCACAAACCCACAGCTGTCAACAGTTTGTTACATTTTCAAAGTGCCCATCCAAACAAATTGAAACAATCTATACCGATTGGACAATTCCTGAGGATCAAAAGGAATTGTTCTCAATTGGAGGTATTTGAGAATGAGGCGGTGAGATTTGGTAGAGAGATTTAGAAAGAGGGGCTACCCAGACTGGACAATTAAGAGGGCATGCCTGAGGGCATCCCGGACTGACAGGGCAACGTTATTACGCCCGAAGAGACGGCATGTGACACAAGATCAAGTTAATTTTATTACCACATTTAATCCACAGTGGGAAGACATTAGGTGGATTTTGAGAAAACACGGATGTATATAGGTAAAGCTCCCCGAATCATGGCTAGAAGAGGTAGGAATCTGAGTGATATGCTCTGTAGGAGTTTTTATAAGCGCCCGACTGTTAGTTTAGGAACTGGACGGAGGACAGTTGGTAGCTTTTCATCTGGTACTTGCAATATCTGTCGATATATGGCTCCAACCTGCACCTTTGGGGGATCCTCAAGTAGGAAAGAATTTAAGATCAATGATTATATGAATTGCTCAACTAGAAATGTTGTGTATCTAATTGAATGTGATTGCCCCAAAGTTTATGTGGGTGAGACTACACAGCCATTAAAGAAACGTATCCAAAGACACTTATCGTGTATCCGATTGGGTCCGAGGGATCGGTGTGAGGGTAAGATTTTGAGTGCTCTTGTGTCACATTGGGTGGAAAGACATTCTGGGGATACCAGAGGTATGCGAGTATGTGCTACTGAGAAAGCTAAATTGACAATCAGGGGTGGTTATGTTAAGAAGAGATTCAGACAACTAGAATGCAAGTGGATTTATAGACTCAATACTTGCACACCTCATGGCTTAAATGAAGAGTTTTCATTTGCTTCATTCTTGGGTTAACTAGGTGCCAATAGGTTATTCTGTTTTAGCCCCCCCCCCCCCCCCCAGTGTGTATTAGCATGGATGGCCCCTTAACTAAGAGTTATCGTCGATGGGAATGTATGTGTGTGGTTAGTATAGTAGTATTGTGGTTTTGTGACATGTTTGTTTGTTTCTCTTCATGTTTGTCACATCTTTGGTTGTTGTTGATTTTTGTCATCATTATTAAATCTCCATTTGACGTTTATTGGGGGGTCATTTTAGGGATATTTACTCCCTTTGATTGGTTGTCACCCCCCCTCCTCTCCCCTTTTTTCTTTTTCCGTTTAGCCCCTCTCTTTGGAGGTGTGGCTTCAGATTTAAGTTTAGATGTGTTTAGGTTCACATGTGTGAGTATGATTAAGGAATTGACACTACCATTACTCTTACATTTGTTAGCATAATTTATTGTTGGGGCAGTTGGAGTGGAACGGCGCCCAGGATTTTGACTGTTCTGGGTCTTGGTCCTTTTCCCCGGGGCGCCCCGGAACGGAGTGCCCCGCTGTGTGGAGTCCCCCTGGCCCGCTCCTGCGGCGCATTTGTGGTCGCTCGTTCGGTCAGCGCGCTCTGAGCCTCTGTGGTGTGCGCGTCAACGGGGCATCTTGGCGCGGGATGCGGCCGTGGCCTGCGCATGGGCCGTTGGATCGGTGTCCGGGTGGGGTTTCTGGGCGTCCGGGGGGGGGGGGGGTTTCGCTCAGAGGGGTGTCCCGGTTTTGGGTGCCCCATGGCTAGGGATCAGATCGGCCCAGGAGTCTTGTAGATTCCCGGGCCGATCATGTTGGGTGTTGGTCCACTTTTAAGTAAATGCGAGAGTAATTTGTTTTTTAGATATAATTTGAATGGTGATTAGTATTTGTTGTATATTCATTGTATTCAATGACTAAAGCGCAGATACCGGGTGCACACACACAGTCCATCTAGTTAAGCCTCCTAAGCCCGGTTCTGATAGGGACATAGGCAAAACATGGGGCAAGATTAGAATGTAAGCAAAGGACAGGATCCGATAGAGAGTCTTCCTGGAAGCCCTATGTGCCACTTAGACACTAAAGACATCTGACTGACAGACTGTACCTGTCCTGGGCAAAATAATTCAGCGTCTCCATCTGTCATGGGCAAAATAATTATGCATCTGGATCTGTCCCAGGCAAAATATTTTGGTCCCTGGTGGCATCTATCTTGGACAAAATATTTCTATGTTGTAACCCTAATTTGAATGGTCCTACTTCCATTTTGTTTTGTGTTTGTTACTAATCGGCTTTTTGAAGGCTGTTGTGGCCACCTGTGAAAGTTTGACACGCCTGCAATAAATGATGCCAAGTGAGCACAAATATGATAAAGTGCTGAAACAACAATGATGCACCCCCTGACCTCCTAGGCCTTGGTGCATCCCCTAACAGGGGAAAGTAAAGGCAGTCAAGGTTAAATTTGAATGAAAGAAGAAGGATAACATTAGAGATATAAGGGCTGATTCAGCACTGTGAGAATTATTTTTGTGAGAAAAACATTTTATAATGATGTGCAATTCAGCACCATTTTAAGCTGTACAAATTATTGAAAGATATGCTAACATGGGGCTGAATTATGAAAAAAATGTGAGAAAATGTGAGAAAAAAACGACTCTAAAGTTAGAGAGTGGATAAGAATGTGCAGTAAATATTTCTGCTTTAAACTTAAAAATTACCTGAAAGGCAGTGACAGATATGTGAGGGAGTAGAAGCACTTATACACATGGTATGGACACTGTTTGAAAGTGTAATTATTATTGGTACTTAGGTTCCACATGTCTGCGGTTGGTACTCTTGGTGGTCTCTATTAGACCCCTAAAATATACTTTTAGTTACTAGCAGTTTCCTAGACCACTCTGGTGGTTTCCAGCTGCTGTCTGGAACATAGCAGTACATGTGGTTTGCATCTTGACCAATGTTACTAAATAGAACAGATTAAAAACATTTGTAATAAAATAAATGTTTCTTCAAATGGTCTTTATTTCCCTTATATTACGTGTGGATACTTTTGTTATACTAGTGTAGCCTTATAGTCACATTCCCCAGATCTAAAGTGTGGTATACTACACCCCTATGTCACCTTTGGACCACAGACATCAAAGGCAGGTTTTACTCACAGTTCTTATGGTTTGTCCAGACAATTGGGCACAAATGTCTTTGGCAATGAAGTCAAGATTTATTAGATAACAGGTCCTCTTCTCTGAACAGTTCAAAGCAGGAACAACAAATAGATTGCTCTCTTCCATTTTAGGGGGTGCAATAGGACTTATAGGATTTATATATCAACTTTACCTCTAGACGCTGCGCTTAAGGTTAGCTGTTGAGTAGACCTTCTTCCCTTAGATGCGCCACTGAAGAAAAATGCACACCCAACTGATTCACAAATATACAGAACAGGGCTTTTGCTGGGTGTCAGGACTGCAATTGTGGGCTGGGTAAGTACTTTTTTAAAGCTTTTCTCAAAATTTAGACTCTATAGTCTCAGCCTGAGGCAGGACAGGGGTTAACAAAAAGGCCTAACCTCCCCATCGCATCCAGTTTTCCTTATGGCAACCACAGCATTGGAGGACCCTGATGTTTAGGTTGAATGGGGCCCATGAATTTCTGCTGGGAGCCCTACAGTGTTGAAGCTACCACAGAACAGGTTTGGCAATGTGTCTAAGCTACACAGACATTGCATGCTTTCATTTTCTATTCTAAGTAAGCCAATGCCGGCTTGAAAAAGAAAATTCCACATGTGGATGAAAAAATGCAAAAATGCGGTTGCACAACCATACAAAGTAACGGTTTCTGAATCATTGCATTGCAATCAAGTGCAATTTGCGTGAGCATTTTTAGGGCCCCATTTTGGTTGTAAAATTGACCACAGCAGGAGTTACAAAAAGTGTAATTTTTTTTATGTGCAGCAATCTGAATCGTCCCTGGGAGGGATTCATATAAACACGGGGAGGCCGATTCATTAATAGCGGCAGGTAGCGACAGTTGAGCGACTGTAGCAGTATTTTCACAGCGCCCGCTAGTAGTCGCTGTGCTTGGCCATTGTTCGGTCGTTGATAGCGGTGATAGTCGGTGTGCAGTAATGTTGAATACGGGGTGACGAGTCGCTATTTGACAGGTTCCGCGATGTATGGGTGCGCATGATAGCGGCTGGTCAGAGCGACCGGCTCCCACCATATTCATCAAAAAATCACGCTCAAAAAATTCAAGCGCTGTGAAATACATGTTTAAACCCCAGAGCGCTGGCGGCGATGTGTTAAAAGTAGTTTTTTAACCCCCAAACCACCATATTTTTGGAAACCAAAAAAAAAAATTTTTTAAAGAATGTAGTAATATGAATACAATAATATCAGACCTGTAATATCAATTCTGCACAAATTTTTTTTTTTTTTTTACCTTAAAAAAATTATCTAACATGGCAGAAGTGGTCACAGAATTTTTCACATTAAAAAAAAAAAAACATTAATAACAATTAATTATGAATATTTAAAGATTGTTCCATTGAAATGCATTGGAGAGCGCCAGGTAGCGAGAGGTCATACCTGTCGCTGTTCAAGGTCGGACGCTGGCGCTGTGGGCTGAGGCTGGAATAATGATGAATGAGTCGCTATATGGCGCTATCTCAGTCGCTATGCAGGATCGGCTTGATAAATGTGTGATTGTGGTGGGGAGCCGGCATTCTCGTGGCGGTGCCCGTCATTACCGGCCGCTCACCAGTAGCTACCTGTCGCTATTCCTTCATAAATAAGGGCCTAAGTGTATTAGTCCAGTTTAAGCATCTTTCCACTAAAGTCATTTATAACCCTGTATTAATTCTCACAGTCATGTAGTGTTTTTTTCCTTTAACTTAATTAGAATAAAATAAGGTTTCAGTTAGGCTTTTCAGTACAATTGTTGCATGTTCCTTTAAATTGAGGGTACACATGGGTACTAAAAACAAGTTGCAGGGTATCAGATACAGGTTGGTATGGAGCCTGTAAAAAAATTAGATTTCCTGAACATGTTACAAAAACTTGGTACACATATCCTGTTATATTTTATATACAACAACATGGTCCATGGGCACTTACACAAGGAGCTGCCTGACTGGCAATTGAGAAGGTGTTTCCAGGATTTTCCATATAACCACCTACTTTTCTGGACATGCTGATGTTTGAACTGTAATGGTGTAGAGACAAATACTGCAAAATCAGCCTAGGCAGGCTCCCATATTTTGCCCTAGGAAGCACTGGAAAGGTTAGCACTTCCCAGGGAGATTATTTTTGCTATCAGTCACATCTGATGGCATAGATTATACAAAAAAATGTTCAGATACTTTATACTCCAAACCCCTTTGTACCACCTGGGCGGTATGTATGGGTTGTCAGTGGATTACAAAAACACAAAACATGCATGAAATATGCAAAAATGCACGAGTTGTTGCACACATGTTGGGGCAGTATTATTTACGTATAGAGTAAACCAGGCTTGGGTAAAGTAGAACTACAGAAATAAGCAGATGGATATGTCTGACAGGTTCACTTTAAACCATTAGCAATCCAAGCTTTTACTACCATATATTGAAACTGTTTGTCCAGTACACAAACCCTTGGAGACCAGACAGCTAATCCCCTATTAATTCTGGGTGTGTTGTTCACCTTCGGCCAACATAGTTTAAGTGGTTTTATAAGTTATGTTTTTCCTAAAATATGAGCAATACTGGCTATTTGAACTTGATTATATGATGTCTATATTTTACACTTTAAATAAATCTTAAAGTCACATTACGTTTTACTAGATCTTTAGAAATGTAACCCAATCTATTCGGGGTACTTTTTCTTCAAATTATTACAGACATGCACTAAGGGCCTAGATCCCACTATCAGGCCTGACAGTGGCTGAAACTCATTTGGAGTAGGCGTTGAGGGACTCAAACAATCTCCTACCTATCTATACTATCTGCTCCTGTCCTGGCTCTACCTGTCACTTATTGGAGTATACAAAAATACCATGGGATAATCCCTGATTTAGAGTCGGCAGTTTGGGAAGAGGTCTTCGAGCACTGGTACATATCTGTGATTAGTTCTAGAGATAGATTCAACTAAGCCAAATGGCTTTGGCTATCAAACCTATTACACCCCAGTATGGCTTACTAAGCTTTGAGTTCGACCCAGTGCCCTGGACACTTAAACTCCTCAAGCACACTTATGATATGGGAGTGCCCCTTGGTGGTCGTCTTTTGGTAAGAGGTGGTATAACTTGTTGAGGTTAAGCTTTGCATCCAAATTGGGAATACTGCATCCTTGTGCCTATTTAGTGTGGTGCACCCCATGATGAATTGTCTGACTCCTTATGTTTTATGCCAGGAACTATCTCCTCCAAAACTGGAAACCCCCAGCTCATCCAATTTACTATCCTGGAAAAGTATGATTAATGATAAATTAAAGTACTACAAATTACTTATACCAATGGGGGTGTTCCCCAAAAGTTCGCCAATGTTTGGGATCTGTGGTTACCAGCAGCTGACTATATTTCTAGATAAATTAAACTCAAACTTATGTCCAGTGCTGATATGACCTCAGTTATTTCTCACCCAGCAAAGTACATGTATGCTCGTGGTGTGAGTGTCTAAATGTGTTACTTTGATGTCTGTAACAGTTCAAATTAATAAATTAAAACTTTAAAAATGACAACTATGGTTTTTAATTTGTAGAATCCAGTATATTCTCTATAACTAAACTAATGAAAGAATGTATATGACGTTCTTAAAGAAAATCTACTGTGTGCACATTAGAGCTGACACAATATAGTGCCTGGATGTTGTTCATCTATACTTATTCCAGATCACTCTAGTTTTCGTTGATACCTTTCCCTCTAAACCTTGTGGTCTTACCCCCCCCCCCCCACAGAGCTAGCAGGAAGCATTCAGATTTAACACCCGTCTTCTCAGTTTCGCTGTGTGCATAGTACACTTCAATATCTTGGCTCTTGGATGGATTCCACTATTGCTGTAGATCTGTCTTTGTGAAGGAGCCTGCAACACGTGTGCCCGGCCAACATCACTGCCACCAGAATCACATGTTGTAATACAGATCCGGTGACCCTAATCTACAAAGGGACCCCTTCACTTCACTAATGAACAGAGAACTGCCAACCCGTAATAACTGCACCAGCTCTATTAGGCTACGTTTACACTATTCATTTGCAGATGCAGTTGCAGACCAGGTAAGTTTTGCAGTTGAACTGCATTTTAGGATAGACACAGAATACATCTGCATTTGCAGTTGGTTGGAATGCAGCAAGCAGGACTTTTGGCTACGTTCTAACTAGAGATGAGCGAGTAGTGAAATATTCGAAATTTCGAATTTTGATTCGAATAGACCGCGTTACTCGACTACTCGACCGAATATCGAATCCCATTATAGTCTATGGGAAAAAACTGCTCGACACTTGGAAATCTCAATTCGACCACTTGGAGGTCACCAAGTCCACCCTGAAACATCAGAAAATGATGCCAACACTGCTGGAATGCAACTGGGACAGCAGGGGAAGCATGTCTGGGTGCATATAACGCGCCCAAGTCGCACTATTACGCCACTATCACAGCCTATCAACAATACACTCCAAACACAATATTACTTCTACGTAAAGTGAGACAAGACAAGGAAACCTTCTTTCCTCTACATTGCCATGGACCCCAAGCCAAACTGTACAAAAAAGAAGAACAAAATTCTGCACCCCTTAAAATCACGTTGCCTAATGACAACCACAGATGGCATAGGCAAGGGGAAAAATAAATAGACCCCACCCCTAATTGTCATTGTGTGTGTGTGTGTGTGTGTGTGTGTGAGATGTGGTCAGACATGTCCTCTTGTGTCATTGTGTCACCCCAGCAGTAAGGGAAGCTTAAAGGAGGAGGTTTGTTACAGTGTGTCACCCCAGCAGTAAGGGAAGCTTACAGGAGGAGGTTTGTTACAGTGTGTCACCCCAGCAGTCAGGGAAGCTTACAGGAGGAGGTTTGTTACAGTGTGTCACCCCAGCAGTAAGGGAAGCTTAGAGCTGAGACCTCTTAAAAATTGTGTGGAGGCCCAAGATCTGAGACCTCTTAAAAATTGTGTGGAGGCCCAAGAGCTGAGACCTTTTAAAAATTGTGTGGAGGCCCAAGAGTTGAGACCTCTCAAACATTGTGTGGAGTCCCACGAGCTGAGACCTCTTAAACATTGTGTGGAGGCCCAAGAGCTGAGACCTTTTAAAAATTGTGTGGAGGCCCAAGAGCTGAGACCTTTTAAAAATTGTGTGGAGGCCCAAGAGCTGAGACCTTTTAAAAATTGTGTGGAGGCCCAAGAGCTGAGACCTTTTAAAAATTGTGTGGAGGCCCAAGAGCTGAGACCTTTTAAAAATTGTGTGGAGGCCCAAGAGCTGAGACCTTTTAAAAATTGTGTGGAGGCCCAAGAGCTGAGACCTCTCAAACATTGTGTGGAGGCCCAAGAGCTGAGACCTCTCAAACATTGTGTGGAGGCCCAAGAGCTGAGACCTTTTAAAAATTGTGTGGAGGCCCAAGAGCTGAGACCTTTTAAAAAATGTGTGGAGGCCCAAGAGCTGAGACCTTTTAAAAATTGTGTGGAGTCCCAAGAGCTGAGACCTTTTAAAAATTGTGTGGAGGCCCAAGAGCTGAGACCTTTTAAAAATTGTGTGGAGGCCAGAGAGCTGAGACCTCTCAAACATTGTGTGGAGGCCCAAGAGCTGAGACCTTTTAAAAATTGTGTGGAGGCCCAAGAGCTGAGACCTCTCAAACATTGTGTGGAGTCCCAAGAGCTGAGACCTTTTAAAAATTGTGTGGAGGCCCAAGAGCTGAGACCTTTTAAAAATTGTGTGGAGGCCCAAGAGCTGAGACCTCTTAAAAATTGTGTGGAGGCCCAAGAGCTGAGACCTTTTAAAAATTGTGTGGAGGCCCAAGAGCTGAGACCTTTTAAAAATTGTGTGGAGTCCCAAGAGCTGAGACCTTTTAAAAATTGTGTGGAGGCCCAAGAGCTGAGACCTTTTAAAAATTGTGTGGAGGCCCAAGAGCTGAGACCTTTTAAAAATTGTGTGGAGTCCCAAGAGCTGAGACCTTTTAAAAATTGTGTGGAGGCCCAAGAGCTGAGACCTTTTAAAAATTGTGTGGAGGCCCAAGAGCTGAGACCTTTTAAAAATTGTGTGGAGGCCCAAGAGCTGAGACCTCTTAAAAATTGTGTGGAGGCCCAAGAGCTGAGACCTTTTAAAAATTGTGTGGAGGCCCAAGAGCTGAGACCTTTTAAAAATTGTGTGGATTCCCAAGAGCTGAGACCTTTTAAAAATTGTGTGGAGGCCCAAGAGCTGAGACCTTTTAAAAATTGTGTGGAGGCCCAAGAGCTGAGACCTTTTAAAAATTGTGTGGAGTCCCAAGAGCTGAGACCTTTTAAAAATTGTGTGGAGGCCCAAGAGCTGAGACCTTTTAAAAATTGTGTGGAGGCCCAAGAGCTGAGACCTTTTAAAAATTGTGTGGAGGCCCAAGAGCTGAGACCTCTTAAAAATTGTGTGGAGGCCCAAGAGCTGAGACCTCTCAAACACTGTGTGGAGGCCCAAGAGCTGAGACCTTTTAAAAATTGTGTGGAGGCCCAAGAGCTGAGACCTTTTAAAAATTGTGTGGAGGCCCAAGAGCTGAGACCTCTTAAAAATTGTGTGGAGGCCCAAGAGCTGAGACCTTTTAAAAATTGTGTGGAGGCCCAAGAGCTGAGACCTTTTAAAAATTGTGTGGAGGCCCAAGAGCTGAGACCTCTCAAACATTGTGTGGAGGCCCAAGAGCTGAGACCTTTTAAAAATTGTGTGGAGGCCCAAGAGCTGAGACCTCTCAAACATTGTGTGGAGTCCCAAGAGCTGAGACCTTTTAAAAATTGTGTGGAGGCCCAAGAGCTGAGACCTTTTAAAAATTGTGTGGAGGCCCAAGAGCTGAGACCTTTTAAAAATTGTGTGGAGGCCCAAGAGCTGAGACCTCTCAAACATTGTGTGGAGGCCCAAGAGCTGAGACCTTTTAAAAATTGTGTGGAGGCCCAAGAGCTGAGACCTCTCAAACATTGTGTGGAGGCCCAAGAGCTGAGACCTTTTAAAAATTGTGTGGAGGCCCAAGAGCTGAGACCTTTTAACAATTGTGTGGAGGCCCAAGAGCTGAGACCTCTCAAACATTGTGTGGAGGCCCAAGAGCTGAGACCTTTTAAAAATTGTGTGGAGGCCCAAGAGCTGAGACCTCTCAAACATTGTGTGGAGGCCCAAGAGCTGAGCACTTATTAGTGCTGCAGCTACGGCTGCTTTAGTGAGGGGTAGCTGCTGCTGCTGGAATAGGGACAGAAAGACTTCAGTGGTGTATTACCACCTATATACAAAACTATATTTTGCACTACTGTTTTGTGTCCTCTGTGCCAACAAAACACTGTTTTATACACGGTGCGTATAGGCACCATTTCACCTTCTGGCAGTATACGGCTGTATAGCCAGGTGTTTTTCTTAAAAATATTTTTTATATTTGGCACTACTGTTTTGTGTCCTCTTTACCAACAAAACCTTGTTATATACCCGGTGCGTATAGGCACCATTTCACCTTCTGGCAGTATACGGCTGTATAGCCAGGTGTTTTTCTTAAAAATATTTTTTATATTTGGCACTACTGTTTTGTGTCCTCTTTACCAACAAAACCTTGTTATATACCCGGTGCGTATAGGCACCATTTCACCTTCTGGCAGTATACGGCTGTATAGCCAGGTGTTCTTCTTAAAAATATTTTTATATTTGGCATAACGCGTGGCCAAAAAAGTAAAACGTCTGAAATGCGGAGGGCTAGCGCAAAGGGACGTGGACGAGGACGGGGGCGCGGAAATGCTGGTGGGGGCACAAACCGCGTTGAAGCCAGTGGGGATACAATGCGTGCTGATGAGGGGCAGCCAGCATTACGCTCATCCAGCTTCCCTGCCTTTATGGGACAGTTATGCGGGGGGCGGGGTACACCTCTGTTAAAGCCTGAGCAGCGTGAACAAGTGGTGCAATGGATGGCCGATAACGCTTCCAGTCACTTGTCCACCACCCAGTCATCCACACAGTCTCACTCTGACCCTCCTTCCTCCCAACCTGGCCAACAGAGTCAGCCCACCCTTGACCCCTCCCAGGACCTCTTTTCGGGTCCTTTTCCAGATGTGCTGCAAGAATCCCAGGAGCTAGCAGAGGAATTTGTTTGTAGTGATGCCCAAACACTTGAGCATCCGCCATCTGCTAGTGATGTGGACCCGGAACCAGCATCTGCTATCATGAGCGATGATGATGATGAGACGCAGTTGCCATCAAGGGAGGCTGTTGGAATGTCCAGTGGGCAGGAGGAGGAGCAGAGAGAGGAAGTGGAAGAGGAGGTGGTGGACGACGAAATGACCGACCCCACTTGGACAGGGGTGATGTCCAGCGGGGAAAGCAGTGGAGATGCGGTCTGCGCATCACCGAATAAGGCAGCAAGAGGCAGAGGACAGTCCAGAGGCAGAGGACAGTCCAGACAGAGAAGGCAGGCCACAGCCAGCAGGGCCGAAGCTCTTCCCGGCAGCAGGCAGTCGCGCGAAGCTCCCCCATCGAGGCCTCGTACTTCTGTGGTGTGGAGATTTTTTAATGTTTGCGCGGATGACAAACTGAGCGCGGTGTGCGCAATCTGCCACTCAAAACTGAGTAGGGGCTCTGAGAAGAGCAATCTGACCACCTCAGGCATGCGCCGTCACTTGGAATTCAAGCACTGGGCTGAGTGGGAGAGAGCAAACGCAATACAACCTGCGCCCCGTCTTGCTGCCACTGCCTCTTCCCCTTTGTTGTGTGCTGCCACTGCGGTCCAGACCTCCAGCCAGGACACCTCCACATCTGCCTCTGCCTCGGCTACTTTGGGGCCTTCTCCTTCAGCCCCCCCTTCCCCCGCATCTTCGTCTGCACCTTCCATCTCCTCGTCCCATCAACTGTCCATCTCGCAGGCGTTCAACCGCAGGCGGAAGTACGCCTCCAGTCACCCCCAATCCCAAGCCTTAACCTGCCTCATCTCCAAACTGCTGGCCCTGGAGATGTTGCCGTTTTGGCTTGTGGAGACGCAGGCCTTCCGCGACCTGATGGCGGCTGCCGCACCTCGCTATTCCGTCCCTAGCCGCCACTATTTTTCCCGGTGTGGCGTCCCCGCCCTGCACCAGCACGTGTCGCGTAACATCAGGCGGACCCTGAGGTACGCAGTCAGCGCAAAGGTCCACTTGACCACCGACTCGTGGACAAGCGCTTGCGGCCAAGGACGCTACATCTCTTTGACGGCACACTGGGTGAATGTTGTGGAAGCGGGGACGGGGTCGCAAACAGGGACGGCCTACATACCACCCCCGCCCAAGATTGCCAGCACAGGTTCTGATAGACCCCCCTCCTCTTCCTCCTCCTCCTCCTCCTCCTCTGCCTTAACATCGCCCTCAGCCCCTAGCTGGAAGCGTTGCAGCACTGGCACGGGGAGACGTCAGCAGGCGGTGCTTAAGCTCATCAGCTTGGGCGACAGGAAGCACAGCGCCGCAGAGGTGAGGCACGCCATATTGCAGCAGACAGAGATGTGGCTGTCGCCGCTGCAGCTAGGACCAGGCATGGTCGTGTGCGATAACGGCCGTAACCTGGTGGCGGCTCTGGAGCTTGCAGAACTCAATCACGTACCATGCCTGGCCCACGTTTTTAATTTGGTAGTACAAAAGTTTCTAAAGACTTACCCCAACCTGGCAGAGCTACTGGTCAAAGTGCGGCGCTTGTGCGCTCACTTTCGGAAGTCAACTGTAGCTGCTGCTAGCTTAAAAAAAAATCCAGCAACGCCTCCATTTGCCTCAACATCGGCTGTTGTGCGACCTGCCCACTCGCTGGAATTCCACCTATTGCATGTTGGCCAGGGTGTGTGAGCAGCAGAAAGCATTGATGGAGTACCAGATGATGCATCCACGCGTGCCTCCAACTCAGCTCCCTCAGTTTGCCAACCACGAGTGGCCATGGATGGCAGACATATGCGATGTATTGCGTATCTTTGAGGAGTCCACTAAGAAGGTCAGCAGCGAGGACGCTATAGTGAGCGTAACCATCCCGCTCCTAGGCGTCCTTAAAGAATCGCTCATCGCAATAAGGGAGAACGCATTGCACACAGAGGAGACGGGGGTAGGAGGAGACGCAACGCAGGTAGACAGTCAGACCACACTTTTGTCTGCTGCTCGGTGGCAGTTGCAGGAGGAGGAGGATGAGGAGGAGGAGGACAACGTGGAGGTGGCTGTGGAAGAGGATGCTGGCGGCGAGGGTAGCAGTCAGGCTGTGTGCGTCCCATTGGTTCAGCACGGATGGGACGGAGAGGAGGAGGAAGAGGAGGAAATGGAAAATGATCCTTCTGGTGGGGGCAGTGAGGTCATGCCTACTCAGAGTCTGGCACACATGGCTGACTTCATGCTGGGCTGCTTTTCCCGGGACATACGTGTTGTCCGGATATTGGAGAACAAACTATACTGGGTCTTCGCACTCCTGGACCCCCGGTATAAAGATAACTTCTCCTCTTTTATTCCGGTAGAGGAGAGGACGAATCGATTACTGGAATACCAGAGGGAACTCTTGCAGAACATGATGCAGATTTTCCCACCCAGCATCGCTGGCGGCAGAGAGGAGAGTGTCTCCCAGAGTCTGACAACATCGATCAGGCCCACAGCCACCAGGGGAACACTCTCCAAGGTGTGGGACACGTTCATGTCACCCCCTCGTGCAACTTCCATCACTGCGGGGCCCGCTATCAGCAGGAGGGACAAGTATCGGCGGATGTTGCGGGACTACCTGGCAGACCACACCCCTGTCCTCCCCGATCCCTCGGCGACCTACACTTACTGGGTCTCCAAGTTGGACACGTGGCTGGAACTGTCCCTGTACGCCTTGGAGGTGCTTGCCTGCCCTGCCGCCAGCGTGCTATCAGAAAGGGTGTGTTCAGCGCAGCCGGGGGCATTATAACCGATAAGCGCAGCCGCCTGTCAACCGACAGTGCCGACAGGCTGACGCTAATCAAAATGAACAGCAAGTGGATTGACCCGGACTTTGCTTGTACAACAGTGGAAAGCAGCCAAGAGTGAAGTGCCATCTGTATGAAGTGCCATTTCCTCCTCCTCCTCCTCCTCCTCCTTAACCGCCGTAGAATTGCTGTATTAATGAAAAAAATTATGGCTCACCTCTTAGGCTTAATACAATCAATTTTTAAGAGGTCTCAACTCTTGGGCCTCCACACAATTTTTAAAATGTCTCAGCTCTTGGGCCTCCACACAATTTTTAAGAGGTCTCAGCTCTTGGGCCTCCACACAATGTTTGAGAGGTCTCAGCTCGTGGGACTCCACACAATGTTTGAGAGGTCTCAGCTCTTGGGCCTCCACACAATTTTTAAGAGGTCTCAGCTCGTGGGACTCCACACAATGTTTGAGAGGTCTCAGCTCTTGGGCCTCCACACAATTTTTAAAAGGTCTCAGCTCTTGGGCCTCCACACAATTTTTAAAAGGTCTCAGCTCTTGGGCCTCCACACAATTTTTAAAACATAGCAGCCCTAATAAGGGCTCTCAATGACTCTCTTGTCTTCTGGTAGCTGGTATATATGGTGGTAAATGCGATATTCTGAGCTTCTGGGGCCCTGCCTGCCTACATAAGAGCTATATACTGTTCAGCATAGTAGCCCTAATAAGGGCACTTAATGACTCTCTTGTCTTCTGGTAGCTGGTATATATGGTGGTAAAAGGTATATTCTGAGCTTCTGGGGCCCTGCCTGACTACATAGGATATGAGCTATATACTGTTCAACATAGCAGCACTAATAAGGGATTAAGCACTCTCTTGTCTTCTGGTAGCTGGTATATATGGTGGTAAAAGGTATATTCTGAGCTTCTGGGGCCCTGCCTGACTACATAGAAAATGAGCTATATACTGTTCAGCATAGTAGCCCTAATAAGGGCTCTTAAGGACTCTCTTGTCTTCTGGTAGCTGGTATATATGGTGGTAAAAGGTATATTCTGAGCTTCTGGGGCCCTGCCTGACTACATAGGATATGAGCTATATACTGTTCAACATAGCAGCACTAATAAGGGATTAAGGACTCTCTTGTCTTCTGGTAGCTGGTATATATGGTGGTAAAAGGTATATTCTGAGCTTCTGGGGCCCTGCCTGACTACATAGAAAATGAGCTATATACTGTTCAGCATAGTAGCCCTAATAAGGGCTCTTAAGGACTCTCTTGTCTTCTGGTAGCTGGTATATATGGTGGTAAAAGGTATATTCTGAGCTTCTGGGGCCCTGCCTGACTACATAGGATATGAGCTATATACTGTTCAGCGTAGTAGCCCTAATAAGGGCTCTTAAGGACTCTCTTGTCTTCTGGTAGCTGGTATATATGGTGGTAAAAGGTATATTCTGAGCTTCTGGGGCCCTGCCTGACTACATAGAAAATGAGCTATATACTGTTCAGCATAGTAGCCCTAATAAGGGCTCTTAAGGAC
Source organism: Gastrophryne carolinensis (assembly GCA_027917425.1). NCBI lineage: Eukaryota > Metazoa > Chordata > Amphibia > Anura > Microhylidae > Gastrophryne > Gastrophryne carolinensis. The sequence goes on from CM051240.1 coordinate 181,107,998, forward strand.
TCTCTTGTCTTCTGGTAGCTGGTATATATGGTGGTAAAAGGTATATTCTGAGCTTCTGGGGCCCTGCCTGACTACATAGGATATAAGCTATATACTGTTCAACATAGCAGCACTAATAAGGAATTAAGGACTCTCTTGTCTTCTGGTAGCTGGTATATATGGTGGTAAAAGGTATATTCTGAGCTTCTGGGGCCCTGCCTGACTACATAGAAAATGAGCTATATACTGTTCAGCATAGTAGCCCTAATAAGGGCTCTTAAGGACTCTCTTGTCTTCTGGTAGCTGGTATATATGGTGGTAAAAGGTATATTCCGAGCTTCTGGGGCCCTGCCTGACTACATAGGATATGAGCTATATACTGTTCAACATAGCAGCACTAATAAGGGATTAAGGACTCTCTTGTCTTCTGGTAGCTGGTATATATGGTGGTAAAAGGTATATTCTGAGCTTCTGGGGCCCTGCCTGACTACATAGAAATGAGCTATATACTGTTCAGCATAGTAGCCCTAATAAGGGCTCTTAAGGACTCTCTTGTCTTCTGGTAGCTGGTATATATGGTGGTAAAAGGTATATTCTGAGCTTCTGGGGCCCTGCCTGACTACATAGAAAATGAGCTATATACTGTTCAACATAGCAGCACTAATAAGGGATTAAGGACTCTCTTGTCTTCTGGTAGCTGGTATATATGGTGGTAAAAGGTATATTCTGAGCTTCTGGGGCCCTGCCTGACTACATAGAAAATGAGCTATATACTGTTCAGCATAGTAGCCCTAATAAGGGCTCTTAACCCTTTCGCTGCCAGCCTACCTGCAGCATTTCCCACTCCCTGTTGCCAGACTGAGTTTCACTGTTTCGCGCTACACATGTTCAACTGTCATTTTTGAAAGGATTTCCAGGGATTTCCCAGGAAAATTATATATTGTTTTTTTCAACAGAGTCTGGGCTTTAACATGAAATGTCTTGTTTGTATTTTTTAGGTGTATTCTCAACATTTTTGGGTGAAATGTGTGAAAAAAATTAAAAAAAATATATTTTTTTACAATTTGTAGAGTTTTTTTGTAATAAAAAATGTAAGTTTGTCAATAAAATCTTATTGCGTGAGAAACCCCAATTTCTCCCGGTTACAGCGATACCACATATGTATAGGTAGACACCCTTTCCTGCCCAGAAGCCTTTTATAGCTGCTGGATGACAAATGGTTAATTAAAAAAAAAAAATGACATAGGGTCCCCCTTCCCGGGGAGGGGGACCCCATTTTTTTTTGGATTTTTAAGGGTTAAAAACCCTTAAAAATCCAAAAAAAAAAATGACGTGGGGTCCCCCTTACCCAAAGTAACCAGCCCGGGACCAGCTATGGGGGCTTGTAGGCACAGAGTGGGGGGGCCAGCTTTGGTGGCCCCCCCACCCTGCAGCCTACGAGCCCACATAGCCTATGTGGGCCCGGGCTCTTCTGCCCCCCCCTGGCCTTTGGGGAGGCAGGTAATGGGGGTGCGGGGGTCAATGGCAAGCCACCCGCTAGGGCAGGTGACTTGCCACCCCCCCAGCCTTGTGAACTGGTATAAGGGGTCTCATGGACCCCTTACCAGCTCACAAAGAGTTAATGTGAAAAAAAACCACCACACAATAATAAAAAGTATTTTATTCAAAAAAAAAAAAATTTTTTTAACTGTACTTACCTTCGATTGCAAGCTCTTGTCCCTCGCCGCTCAGCTGACAGATGCCTGTGATCGGCATCCAGAGAAGGAGAAGGCAGGAGATCAGAGGATCTCCTGTCACCTCCTTCCAGGGCACCGATCACCGGCATCTGAGAAGCTGAGAAAGCTGAAGCCGGTGATCGGGACCGGGATGACGTCATAAGCCCCGCCCCCAAGGGGGCGGGGCTTAGAGGCAAGATGGCGGCCACCATCGTGAAGAAGAGAGGAGAGAGCCTCCCAGGCTCTCTCCTGAAGATCGGTAAGTCCTGGGGGGGGATCGGAGGCCCCCCAGGTGAAGAGGAGGGACAGCGGGAGCCAGCGCACACACAGGTAAGTGAATGTCATTTTTATTTTTTATTTTTTTTTACAGTTAGCAGCTGCTGCTGCAGAAGCGGGGGGGGGGGCGGCCTATTCCGGGGGCTCTCCTGGAGCCATCCGACCCCCCACGGGGGATCGGATGGCACCAAATTAAAGAGGAGACCCGGCCGGATCCAACAAGGGGTCAGGTGAGTATTTTTGATTTTTATTTTTTAAACTAGAAGCGAGGAAAGTCAAGCACGTAACACCTACGGGCTTGGCACTTAAGGCCCAGCCAAGCCAGCACGTAGGTGTTACGTGCTTGGCAACAAAAGGGTTAAGGACTCTCTTGTCTTCTGGTAGCTGGTATATATGGTGGTAAAAGGTATATTCTGAGCTTCTGGGGCCCTGCCTGACTACATAGGATATGAGCTATATACTGTTCAACATAGCAGCACTAATAAGGGATTAAGGACTCTCTTGTCTTCTGGTAGCTGGTATATATGGTGGTAAAAGGTATATTCTGAGCTTCTGGGGCCCTGCCTGACTACATAGAAAATGAGCTATATACTGTTCAGCATAGTAGCCCTAATAAGGGCTCTTAAGGACTCTCTTGTCTTCTGGTAGCTGGTATATATGGTGGTAAAAGGTATATTCTGAGCTTCTGGGGCCCTGCCTGACTACATAGGATATGAGCTATATACTGTTCAGCGTAGTAGCCCTAATAAGGGCTCTTAAGGACTCTCTTGTCTTCTGGTAGCTGGTATATATGGTGGTAAAAGGTATATTCTGAGCTTCTGGGGCCCTGCCTGACTACATAGGATATAAGCTATATACTGTTCAACATAGCAGCACTAATAAGGAATTAAGGACTCTCTTGTCTTCTGGTAGCTGGTATATATGGTGGTAAAAGGTATATTCTGAGCTTCTGGGGCCCTGCCTGACTACATAGAAAATGAGCTATATACTGTTCAGCATAGTAGCCCTAATAAGGGCTCTTAAGGACTCTCTTGTCTTCTGGTAGCTGGTATATATGGTGGTAAAAGGTATATTCCGAGCTTCTGGGGCCCTGCCTGACTACATAGGATATGAGCTATATACTGTTCAACATAGCAGCACTAATAAGGGATTAAGGACTCTCTTGTCTTCTGGTAGCTGGTATATATGGTGGTAAAAGGTATATTCTGAGCTTCTGGGGCCCTGCCTGACTACATAGAAATGAGCTATATACTGTTCAGCATAGTAGCCCTAATAAGGGCTCTTAAGGACTCTCTTGTCTTCTGGTAGCTGGTATATATGGTGGTAAAAGGTATATTCTGAGCTTCTGGGGCCCTGCCTGACTACATAGGATATGAGCTATATACTGTTCAACATAGCAGCACTAATAAGGGATTAAGGACTCTCTTGTCTTCTGGTAGCTGGTATATATGGTGGTAAAAGGTATATTCTGAGCTTCTGGGGCCCTGCCTGACTACATAGAAAATGAGCTATATACTGTTCAACATAGCAGCACTAATAAGGGATTAAGGACTCTCTTGTCTTCTGGTAGCTGGTATATATGGTGGTAAAAGGTATATTCTGAGCTTCTGGGGCCCTGCCTGACTACATAGGATATGAGCTATATACTGTTCAGCGTAGTAGCCCTAATAAGGGCTCTTAAGGACTCTCTTGTCTTCTGGTAGCTGGTATATATGGTGGTAAAAGGTATATTCTGAGCTTCTGGGGCCCGGCCTGACTACATAGAAAATGAGCTATATACTGTTCAGCATAGTAGCCCTAATAAGGGCTCTTAAGGACTCTCTTGTCTTCTGGTAGCTGGTATATATGGTGGTAAAAGGTATATTCTGAGCTTCTGGGGCCCTGCCTGACTACATAGGATATGAGCTATATACTGTTCAACATAGCAGCACTAATAAGGGATTAAGGACTCTCTTGTCTTCTGGTAGCTGGTATATATGGTGGTAAAAGGTATATTCTGAGCTTCTGGGGCCCTGCCTGACTACATAGAAAATGAGCTATATACTGTTCAGCATAGTAGCCCTAATAAGGGCTCTTAAGGACTCTCTTGTCTTCTGGTAGCTGGTATATATGGTGGTAAAAGGTATATTCTGAGCTTCTGGGGCCCTGCCTGACTACATAGGATATGAGCTATATACTGTTCAGCGTAGTAGCCCTAATAAGGGCTCTTAAGGACTCTCTTGTCTTCTGGTAGCTGGTATATATGGTGGTAAAAGGTATATTCTGAGCTTCTGGGGCCCTGCTTGACTACATAGAAAATGAGCTATATACTGTTCAGCATAGTAGCCCTAATAAGGGCTCTTAAGGACTCTCTTGTCTTCTGGTAGCTGGTATATATGGTGGTAAAAGGTATATTCTGAGCTTCTGGGGCCCTGCCTGACTACATAGGATATGAGCTATATACTGTTCAACATAGCAGCACTAATAAGGGATTAAGGACTCTCTTGTCTTCTGGTAGCTGGTATATATGGTGGTAAAAGGTATATTCTGAGCTTCTGGGGCCCTGCCTGACTACATAGAAAATGAGCTATATACTGTTCAGCATAGTAGCCCTAATAAGGGCTCTTAAGGACTCTCTTGTCTTCTGGTAGCTGGTATATATGGTGGTAAAAGGTATATTCCGAGCTTCTGGGGCCCTGCCTGACTACATAGGATATGAGCTATATACTGTTCAACATAGCAGCACTAATAAGGGATTAAGGACTCTCTTGTCTTCTGGTAGCTGGTATATATGGTGGTAAAAGGTATATTCTGAGCTTCTGGGGCCCTGCTTGACTACATAGAAAATGAGCTATATACTGTTCAGCATAGTAGCCCTAATAAGGGCTCTTAAGGACTCTCTTGTCTTCTGGTAGCTGGTATATATGGTGGTAAAAGGTATATTCTGAGCTTCTGGGGCCCTGCCTGACTACATAGGATATGAGCTATATACTGTTCAGCGTAGTAGCCCTAATAAGGGCTCTTAAGGACTCTCTTGTCTTCTGGTAGCTGGTATATATGGTGGTAAAAGGTATATTCTGAGCTTCTGGGGCCCTGCCTGACTACATAGAAAATGAGCTATATACTGTTCAGCATAGTAGCCCTAATAAGGGCTCTTAAGGACTCTCTTGTCTTCTGGTAGCTGGTATATATGGTGGTAAAAGGTATATTCTGAGCTTCTGGGGCCCTGCCTGACTACATAGGATATGAGCTATATACTGTTCAACATAGCAGCACTAATAAGGGATTAAGGACTCTCTTGTCTTCTGGTAGCTGGTATATATGGTGGTAAAAGGTATATTCTGAGCTTCTGGGGCCCTGCCTGACTACATAGAAAATGAGCTATATACTGTTCAACATAGCAGCACTAATAAGGGATTAAGGACTCTCTTGTCTTCTGGTAGCTGGTATATATGGTGGTAAAAGGTATATTCTGAGCTTCTGGGGCCCTGCCTGACTACATAGAAAATGAGCTATATACTGTTCAGCATAGTAGCCCTAATAAGGGCTCTTAAGGACTCTCTTGTCTTCTGGTAGCTGGTATATATGGTGGTAAAAGGTATATTCTGAGCTTCTGGGGCCCTGCCTGACTACATAGAAAATGAGCTATATACTGTTCAGCATAGTAGCCCTAATAAGGGCTCTTAAGGACTCTCTTGTCTTCTGGTAGCTGGTATATATGGTGGTAAAAGGTATATTCTGAGCTTCTGGGGCCCTGCCTGACTACATAGAAAATGAGCTATATACTGTTCAGCATAGTAGCCCTAATAAGGGCTCTTAAGGACTCTCTTGTCTTCTGGTAGCTGGTATATATGGTGGTAAAAGGTATATTCTGAGCTTCTGGGGCCCTGCCTGACTACATAGAAAATGAGCTATATACTGTTCAGCGTAGTAGCCCTAATAAGGGCTCTTAAGGACTCTCTTGTCTTCTGGTAGCTGGTATATATGGTGGTAAAAGCTATATTCTGAGCTTCTGGGGCCCTGCCTGCCTACATATGAGCCATATACCGTTCAGCGTAGTAGCCCTAATAAGGGCTCTTAATGACTCTCTTGTCTTCTGGTAGCTGGTATAGATGGTGGTAAAAGCGATATCCCGAGCTTCTGGGGCCCTGCCAGCGACAGCCTGTCTTTCCCTGCTGTGAGCGTCTGTCCCTCACTAAGTTAAAGCTGCTAATGCTGACGAAGAGGAAGTGCTGAGTTTTGTATATTCGAGGTCACATGGTTTTTCCAGCCAATGCGTGTAGACGCCGTTTTCGCGATGCCAGCGTCCTCCCAGGACCTGTCCCACCCCCCCTGCATGGTGATTGGTGTAAAAAACGCGCCAGGGAAGGTGGGAGGGGAAACGAATTGTGAGTGCGCCATCGCCGCTGTACTCGATCGAAATCGAGTATGACGAACAGCGTAGTATTCGATCGAATACCGGCTCGGTCGAATACTACTCGCTCATCACTAGTTCTAACCACATTGTATCAAAACAGAGGTGAGAGGTGTGAAAGGAACCAAAGAGCATACATAACATAACATGACTTTCTTTGCAAATCTCCAAAATGCAGAAATGCAAATGCATCCAGACAGGTGTAAACGTAGCCTAAGACAAGCCAGGTTTACATTGGGCCAGAAGCCGGTAGCGTGTGTATATAACCAAACAAACATGGATGATGCAAGAGCTCAGGTTGAAGATATGGGATATAGACATAATACATGCAATGAACAGATTCATAAAGGTCTGAAGGGCAAGTTACAAGTGAGTAGTTACAATCAATATGAGCAGATATATTGATTGTAACTACTCAGATAATGAGCAGATAATGTCAGTTTACCTTAGTCAGACAGATGATGAGTAGTGAGGCAGGCCAATCACAGGGAGGTTTGAGGCAGCCTGCAAGTTCCTTGGGACTTGGGCACGTTCTTGTTGGCTTTCAAAACTGAGAAATGTGCAATAAAACCTTTATGTATGATGGCTTATATCAATTAGTGCTGTAGACGTCATTCTTCCTAAGCTTTTCTCACTTGGAACAGTGAGTCAAATAGAATCTGCTACTTATATTACACATGCTTTACTGTACTGCCTTGTATTAATGCACAGGGGCCACAATAGAACACATTGGTCAAATACTATTGAGGATTTCCGCTGTTCCTACAATGTAACTATGCACCCACTGTTCCCAGATGTTAAAAGCACGTGCCCATTGCTAGGGAAATTCTTAATATATAACAGAAATTGCAAAAACCGTTTATAAACAAATGAATTCCTCAGTCAGTCACAGGCCTGGAAGATGTTGATCAGCAGTTAAAATTGCTACATTTATTTCTGTCCACTTAACAATTGTATTTTCCTTCAGCGGTTGTGCTGGGACAAATAGTTACAGTTGAAAGTACACCCGCCATCAGGAATTCTTAAACCCTTTATGCCTATATTCTCAGGGCCACCTCTAAAAATTTCTAGACATGATGATTGTCCAGCACCAGTATACTGTTCTGTTTACCATCCTCTACCTCCATGGGCACTACCCGTACAACTTAACGGTCCTTTACATACAATCCTGTAAACCACCAACATATCATATATCTAAATGTCCTTTACTGCCCATATTTCTAAGGTTCCTATTATACCACCATGCTCCCCACAGTACTACTTATACAAAATAGCAGGCACAGCTTTTAATATTGATAACTGAGCGTGCTGCCCGTCATAGTTACTAGAACATGGGCCAAATCAAATTGACAAGTCAGTATTAAATAGCTCCAAAAAAAAGAGAAAAGATTTATATATATTTTTTATATATATTTCGAGTGAGTGTTCAATTACTCCACTTTGTGCAAAAAATACAAGTATAAAAAGGTAATTACTACAAATAATTCATCAAGACCATAAACCTGTGCAATCAATCAAATCTAAAGTACAAATGCTAGATCAGAAGGCTATATTCACCAAGTAAAGCAGGGGATGAGACCCCCAATGCAAACCCAATGCACAAAAGTGCTGTTAGTGCAGAGGGCTGTATAAGGGAGTTGAGGTAGTAAGCAATCACTGGAAAGAAAAAGTAAAGATCATACTGTCCTTGTATTCAAACGTGACTAATCATCAGGCAGTGGATTGAAGGCAGGAGACCCATGCTTCCCACACATACCACCTATATCTTTAAAGTATCCTATATACAACCCTGCATTACAACCCTATATTTATCATCTGGGCCCTAACATATTAAAGACCTCAATGCTGCATCCCACCCCAATGAGCACCCTGGTGGAAGACATCTTTGGCTTATAGGCGCATATGCACAAAACCAAAAAAACAATTAAAAAGGAACAATGGACCTGTGAATAAGTAAGTCCACTTAGAACCCCACACCCTTTGGATGAAGGCTTTTTGCAAATTGTCGCCATTCTGATGTATTTTCCACCCCCCCCCCCGGGATCTTAGCAGCTTTTCTTGTGCTGCTGCAGCCGTCCTGGCCCAAGTTGACCACTACCCTGGGCAGGCGTGAGATCTTGGAGACTGTGAGAGACGAAGACATGATCTTGAGAAACATTGTCAAGTGCAGGAGGAAGAACAGAAGACAGGTAAGTTATTAAACCTGCCAAATGTGGAAGCTGGAGTTTAATGGGAACAGAGGACTAAGTTCTTGGGAACTTCCCAGACTGTCCAATGGTCCTCTTTAAGAGGTCAAATGTATTGCATATCATCAGCTGAAACTGAAAACAGGACCCAGTAAATCAGTAATACAGGGGTAGAGATCAAAACTCTTTTCTGACTTACGCACTGAATTATGTGAGAAACTTACTGGATTGTGAGATTGAGCCCCCCCCCCCAGTGATGCTGCCATGCCCTTGGCTTGGCATGCCCAAAGTTCCTCAGTGACATAAACGTTACATTTTTTTTTAGCTTTGTATCTCTGCATTCTAGATTTTTGAAATTAGTTCCATTTAGTGCACAACCTGACAATGATCTGTATTTACTGTATTTGTAGGATTTTTTTATTTGCTTTTCTTACTGCTCTTAGCCTCCTGAGCTGGCTGTGTCATTGGCGCTCTAGGACAAAGCACGCTTCTCTCAGAAGATATTCAGCTGTGAACAGCCCAGTTCAGTGCTGCGTGCCTATATTTGTTGGATCAAAAGAGCAAAACAGAATTCCAAGGAAAATATGTGACAAAATATGACTAGTCTTAGTATAATTCACAGCCAGTTTAATAGAATTCCAACTTGACGTCCAGCACTCAGTCAGTAGATAGTTTTACTTTAGTAATACATTCCAATAAATGGTGCATTAGTAGCAGCTTAAGGGTATTAGGTTCTTTTACTTTCTAAACATAAATAAGCAAACTGTGGGGTACAGTATATCAAGATTAATTGATTTAGGAGAACTTTCATTGACTAGGCTTCATATTGTTGGAACTGGGGATGTACCTTTGTTCTAGCTAAGTGTGATGCGTTATTACCTAAAGACCAAACACGCCTTCTCTGTGAATATTACAGACTGGGCAAGCACTTATCCTGTATTATTACTTATTGTGCAGCTTTCTAGCCATAGACGCAAGAAGTGACCTCACTAACAGCACCACTCCTCATCAGAAGCAGCTTGATGGCTCACAGAAGCACATGGGTTGAAGCAAATAGGAGGAGGAGTTGGTGGATGGGGGAGGGGGGGCAGGAGTTAACCCCACTGAACCATCAGTGATTTAAATACAGTCTAACCAGAAAGCGAACCAGCCCTAATGCCATGGCGTGGTGCTGAGAATTCTGAGAATTATTAATCCTTCAATAAGTAAAAATTAAAACATAGCCATAGATAGTGCTCAGTCTCCACTCAGGAGTCCACCAGGGGATTTTTCAGTGCCCCAATAAGCAAGTCTGATACTGTTAACAAGTATTTTGGTGTGTTAGATTGTGGGTTCATTGTGGCTTGTGTGTTCATTGCCTTGGAACTACACAGTAAAGTTGCATTATTATGACCTTGTCCTACTTTTGACAATGACAGGGTGTTGCTCATAAAGTTACATGCCATGAGCTAGCTTGCAAATAAGCAATGTGCAAACTATCAGAGCCTCTCTCGAATGCATTTCAGCCAGCGGGAATGACATCAAGGGACCGTATTTGGTCTATTTTCCATGTTAGGTGATTCATACATACTGCTAAAGGCTTCTAGAGCTTAGGCAAACCCGCAGTTGCCTGGATATCGATCAGATAACCAATCAGCAGGTGTTTGAATTGACCTAACTGAACCGCCTTTATCTTGGGTTGCGCCCATGGTTGTCCCCCACCACAAGAATGGAACATGCTATTGGAAGTATGACTAAATTTTTTCCAGAAGCTAGGGGCACTGTCATTTGGCATGTCGCTGCACCCTGGCTAAATTTCTCGATGTCATGGCTGTCCTGCAGCAGAAATACATCTTTTTTTCCTGACAGCATGGCAGCCTGGAATGCGGTGAGGTTGTGTTTTTTCAAAATTGTGAATATGCCAAGTGTCATGGGTGCCCTTGATTGTACGCATGAGGCCCTGGTTCCCCCAGCTGCTCAGTAGTATATGTTTCTGTATTTGTAGGTCCTCCTCCATGTCTACTCTCCTCTCTTGAGGCTAGCCTAGCTTCCCCTCCTCTAAAACAGCCTCCCTGAGTCTAAGTCTGTTTAGGTCCACATTGCTCCACCTTGTAGCCCACTCTCCTCTCTTGAGACTAGCCTAGCTTCCCCTTCCCCCAAACAGCATCCCTGTGTCCCATTTGGCCCTTGTTTTACTTTATTTATGCTGTCATTTGTTGTTACCAGTCTAGTGACCCTTTTTTACTTGTGTCTTCTTTTCAGCAACCACAAGAACAGCCACTCTGTTAACATTCAATGTGTTGTGGGGCCGAATAGTAACTTTTTCAGTGATTTTGCCGGCTTCTCTGGCTTTTCCCATGATTAATTTATCTTGAGGAGTTCCAGTTTATTCACCCGTTTTGAGAGTGGCAAGATGACTGGCTGTTGGCTTGTGGGTAAGTCTGTTTATTGCTGGAGTGGATCTGCATGTTTATCGTTTATGTTGCAATTGCAATGTGTTTTTCTTTTCTGTTATGTGCCCCTTTTTGTAATTGGTCCAAGTGTATTGTACTAGCCAATTGGTCCCCCAGATCTATGTCTGTGTTCATGCCCCTCTTTGAATGTCTCCTAATCCGTGTTGCAGTTACAAATGCTTAGTCCGAGCATCTGCCTTATCTTTTGCCTGTGTGGTCATACTCTTTTGTAATAACGTAATATTTGGTCTAGGCTGTTTTGATGTTGTGTTGCGTGTTAGTAATTTAATTTCCATTTTCATTTGTCTTTTAGGTGATTCTGATTATCCATTGCTGCCCTGGCCCCTGACTCCAGTCTTAAGGCTCCAGACACCGTGCCAGGAGGCTTATAATGGGGCTCATCGCCGTATTTTGGGCTGTTGAAGGCCAGACTTCACTGTCTGGACCACACAGGGGGTGCCCTTCAATACAAGCCAAAGAAGGTTGTGCAAATTATTATGGCGTGCATCAGCCTTCATATTTTTGCCTTGAGCGAGAGGGTGGCAGCATATTTGGAGGAGACAACCTCTTTTTCCAGTGTCGACTGAAAAAGGCAGGCCTTCCAAGAAGATCCTTGTGACCTTTTATAATGCGGTCATTAGCTCAGCATAGCTTTTGCATTTCCATGTCAATCTTCCGTAGTGTGTGTATTCGTATATACTTCTGTATTCTTTGGATTTGTGTCAAATGGCAATAATAATTCCTTTTACTTAGAGAATAACGTTGTTCTATTATATACAGGTAATTGTATTCAACTGTACTAGGACTGATCAGCTGGAGACCAGGGGGAGAAAAAGGGGAGGAAAGGTGGGCATTTTTGTGCCTGGACTGTCCCTTTAACCCCCCATCCAGAACAGTGTTCAGAACAATGTAAATGTAGACACTGTACAAAGTTAACTTTTGTCTATTAAAGTCAAACCAGTGACAGGAATGCTCTATGCAGTCTACAGCGCAGACTATGAGAATAGTTAGAGGCTGCCGTGAGCCATCAATTTCTGGCTGCTATAATAAATGCCCCCTAGGGAATTTCAACAGACCTGCTTCTCTAATTAGATGTCTCCTTTTTGGTGGGTGATTTAGAATGCATTCATGGAAATGAGAAATCATCTACATAGCTGTTTTGAAGTGAACTCATGTTTTTTCTAACCCCTGGGTATCAGATTTCTATGCGGGACATGTTCAAATAAGGCAAAAGTGTTCTGTACAACCTAGATTGCACTCTTTGGCACCAGAGAGCTGACATTTGGCCAAGTGTGCTTTGTCCTGACAGATACGATTCTTTACATTGCTTTATGATATTATCAACACAGAGACATGGAGCCACAACATAAAGTATATTTAACCCACAGCTTTCCTTATTTACACACCACCATCAGCTGGAACCATTTTGCAAACAAGAAAAAACATTGTGGCTTGTCTTGTAATAAAAACAAAACAAGATTTACATACATATATATACATGTATATACGCATCTAGCCTCACCTCACCCTTGACTCATTCAGCCAACCAGGACCAAATAAGAACAGTCACAAGGATCACTGCTGAGATCATCACTTTATACCAGACAAATGATGAGCATGGTGCGGTGATATACACAAGTTATGTGGGATTTGTCTGACGTGTTCTGCTTGTGGCTTAATAGCTTTTTGCTTAGGAAAGGATAAAAACATTTTTATAAGACTAAGTTTAAAGTGATTTAAGAAAGGCCAAAATACTTGGCATCCGGGCAGGGACAGACTATGAGGGGGACCAGGGGCCACCACCAGGCATTTGTGAATGGCTGGCGCGGGCACACTCCCGGCTAGAGGGAAGCGGATGATGCAGATGTTGCGCCGTGGGACCGGGAAGAGGTGAGCTGGTCTCGGCATCCTGGGGGGTTTCACCGATCGGGGTGCCCCCGGGGAAAGAATCAAAACCCAGGATAGTCAAAATGCTGGGTTTTTGTCCAATTTAAATGCTGCTCACCGCAGCTTGTTATGGAGTTCCCGACCAGAAGCCAGAATGATAGCAAGGAAACCTGTGTTCCCCTTCTTACCAAATGCCGGCAGAGCAACAATACATGTCCCGCCGGCATAGATCTAGCTGATGCTGCGCTGGACACAGTACCTGGGAAGGTTAGTATAACTAAATCAAGAGAAATAAACATTTTTTCAAAAACTTGTGTTGTGTGTTTTTTTCCACATTCTTTACATTTGAACTGGTAAGTAGTAATGAGCAATCCCGAATCATAAAGTCCGTGCCAGGGTTAGGCGTTCGGCCCAACACTAAAGCTGATGGATGGGCTGCTGAGTAGCCCATCAATCAGCTTCTAGCCCCCCTGCAGCCAATCAGGTCAGCAAGCATGCCGACCATCTCTCCCACTCTGCTATGGGATGATGGGGCTGTTCTGCAACACAGTCTGCTATGGAAGAAGATGGGGGCTCTGTCACAGTCTGCTATGGGGATGATGGGGGTTGCTCTGCAATACAGTCTGCAACAGGAGAAGATGGGGACTCTCTCACACTCTGCTATGGGGGATGATGGGGGTTGTTCTGAAATACAGTCTGCTATGGAAAAAGATGGGGGCTCTTTCACAGTCTGCTATTGGATGATGGGGATCATTCTGCAACAATGTCTGCCAGTGGTGGACTGGGGCTGGGGCATTGTCCCGGGTCTTTCTATGGCCAGTCCACCCTTGCAGTCTTCTATAGGAGAAGATGGGGGCTTTGTCACAGTCTGCTATGGGATGATGGGGGTGTTCTGCAATACAGTCTGCTATAGGAGAAGATGTGGGGATTCTGTCACACAGTCTGTTATGGGGGGGTTCTTATTACTTTTTTAATAAAGGATACATAATATTTGTACTGTCTCTACCCCATTTTTGCAGGACAATCTTCCTGGTGTTACCCCACAATTTTCCCTCTGACAACTGTAAAAAATGTTATTTTATTTTTTTTTAATTTATTTTTAATGTATCTATTTGTGTAATTTTTGGTGCTCTGTGATTATTTGGGGTACTTTCCCTACCCCATTTTTTGCAGGGCAATCTCCCTGGTGTTACCGCTCGATTTGCCCTCTGATACTCATGAAAAAATAATATTTGAATTCTTTTATGTATTTATAATTTTTTTTGTTTTCTGTTATTATTTTGAGTACTTTCCCTACCCTATTTTGTGCAGGGCAATTGCTCTGGTGTGCCCCCCCTAACCCTTGCTACCCCTATTTTACTCCCAGGTTCGGGCCCTTATAGATTTCAGTGAGGTTCGAGATTGGATCAAGTCTAGGCACCTGAACCAAACATTGGAGGCAAGTTCCGACGAACTTGATGAATCCGAACCTAGTAACCCTAGTAATACGAACCTAGTCCCACCACTAGTAAGGCGTCCCATAGACATGCCTCTAGATGGTCCATATGATCATGCCTTCAGGTCCAAACCACAGAAATTTAAGTTACGGGGGGTTTTGTTTCGTATAACATGGGTGGGGCATCCTGATTTTTAATTCCCCTGAAAGTGAAAACCATGGGTTTGATGTTTACCCACCACGTTTCCCACCCCCACAGTGTATGCAGAGGCTCTAGGTTAATCAGAATACAGTGTAATGCAGCGCATTACTGGGGGTGCCACCAGAGGCCCATGCATGTGCTGTGGGATCAATTCCAAGGTGGATCTCTTTTTTTCCCCCTATTCCTCTTCTTTTTCCTCTTCTGCCCTTCCCTCCACCCTTTCCTTCTTAGCTTGTTTACTTCATTGAAAATGGCAGACCAGCAACTCTCCAATAGCTGCTTACTTTCTGCCATATGCATGGAAGCTGGAATAACACCCTTAGAAGAAACAGTGCTCATATGCATCCCTCCCCAGAGCAATTCAGATTGCTGCACATAACATAACATAACTCCTGCTGTGGTCAATTTTAAAAACAAATTGCTGTATCCTGGACCTGCAGGCTGCCTGCAAACAGGAAGGGCTGCTGGGTTTCCTGTTACTGTGCATTGTCAGTTGAATCCAGGTAGCAGCATGGTTTGGGTGCTCCAAAATTGCGCTACCATTAGAAAATCGGAGAGGCAGCATTTTAGCTTTAAGTGAATGCAGGAGCAAATGTAAGTGCTGACAATAATTCATGCATGAAAATGGGGCCAAGGGGTTTGGAGTTTTCTTTTCCACCTTTGCCAGGCTATTGGTCTGGTTTATATGATCCTTATGACTTTTGGATCGTTTTGACCATATGAATGGCAGACCAGCGGAAATGGCAGGTTGGGATGCCCCACACGTTACAACAAATCAAATTGTTTGTTTTCCAGTTGTCTTCTTACTTTACTTTTGGGATTCAGTAGCATCTACAGCAGGGGAGTAGCTGGACTTTCTGGCACCCGGGGCAAAGATTCGAAATTGCCCCCCCCCCCCCCACCTGTGCTCAGGCCATCCTTTGACACACCCCTGACCCGCTGCACCCGGGGCAAGTGCCCTCCCTGCTCCCCCCTAGCTACGACCCTGACCCACAGAAGAGGAAACCACAGAGTGTCCAGAGTGATGCAGGCGCTACTGGATCCTGAAAGTAAGTTAAGAATACAACTGGAAAACTGGCAGTTTTCTTTGTTGTAAAGTATGGAGCATCCCAACCTGCGATTTAAAGTGTGGGCCATCCCAACCCTCTCTTTGCATGTGGCTAGCTGCCGGCAACCAACTAGAGTAGCTGACTGGAAACGGGTGATGCCAGACTCTCTTAAAGTGAAGGTACAGACCAAAAATTCTCTATTTGTTATATTGTAAAGTGTGGGCCATCCCAAATCTCCAAACCCACTGGCCTGCCATTTGTGCTGGGCAACAAGTGAGGCGCATGGCCAAAAAGTGCCTAAGGCAGCCCAACATGCTGAAGCTATAACATTGCAGGGGCAGAACATGCAGCTGTTCTGGGTACACTAGTGACAGGCTAGTAATGGTGGGAAGAATTGGTAGAGTAAGAGAATAAGGCAGGGATGTCCAACTAATTTTCACTGAGGGCCACATCAGCATTTAGGTTAAAAACATACACAAGGTAAAATGCAAACAATACTATTCAAATGTATGGTTACAGACACAGAATTATTTTTCCCCAGAATGACTACACAAGTATGCTGCCCAGGACAGCCACAAGATTATTTTGCTCAGGACAGATGCAGCTACTGAATTATTTTGCCCTGGACAACCACAGGATACATTTTCCTAGGACAGATGCAGATGCTGTATTATTTTGCCCAGACCTGCCCTAGAATAGTTTTTCCTCACACTAACTGGCAATAGCTACCAATAACCCCTGCAGCAGATTTTTATTTAGATACTTTATTTATTCCGCAAAGTAAGTACAGGATATAAACAAGGAATGCTTTTGGCAAGGGGATAAACCATGAGAGCTATTAAACAATTACAAAACAATTTCAACACTAGCAAGCAATAACAGGAATTGAGGTTTAAGGTTTAGTGCAGATTAATTGTATAGGAAAAGGGATCAGCAGCAATGCAGGTCTGTAGAGTCTAAGAACCTCTCACACTATTTAGAACCATAACGGCCAGAGGAAAAATGTCTTTTATGTCTGGAGGATCTGCCTGCTGTGGCAGTATAGTAATTTAGGTGGGTTAGGCGAGAGCTGGTTTCAAAGATACACAGAACAGTTGCAGACAGTGGCAGACTGGGCCGGCCCAAGACATCATTGCTGAGCCCCCCCTCCTAACAATGATTCTGTGGCCATAGCGTTGGGGGCTGGGGTTCCTTGGCTTTTGGGTACAGTGGGGCTGAGTATAGAGGGCTGAGAGGGAGACTAAGGGGCAGGGATTGAATATGGGAAGCCCAACTGGGCCCAAAGCAGTGAGACTCACTGGATATTGTCCCAGGTCTCCCAATGGCCAGTCCACTCCTGGCTGCAGAAACTACTCTTTTTCCCCAGAATGGTAAAAGGCACACAACAGCCTTTTTATTAGACACTGCGTCTGGGGGCAGGATTAAAGGTGGTACTGCGCTCCACAGCATACGGCACATAGGTATGAAGATGTACTGCCAGTGTAAGAAGCCATGGAGTCCCTGCTGAAGGGGGCCCCACCCATCTGCCGCCATCTGCCACCTGTCAGAGGGACACATAAAGAGGCTCGGTAGGCTGCATATGCACCCCAGGCCTTGAGTTTGACACATGTGGTGTAGGGTTAGATTAAATTCTATCACAGGCTCGAGGTGAGGTTGACTATGACTAAGGACCACCAGTGTTCGAAACGCGCCAGGGGCCTGCACTTTTGTATTGGCCTGGGTCCGGTCTGAATGATTTTATGGCTTCATCATGAACTTTACTTTATGGAGATGCTTTTAATATTTACTTAATAAAACTTTGGACTTTTAAGGAGTGTGGACCCCTTGGGTCGATCACCCTGCAATTACTTACCTTTGGGGGGAATGGAGGAGGAATGGAGGGAATGGAGGAAGAAGTGCATTAACTTCTTCCTCCATTTGAATCGGGGTGAGGTTGACCCAAAAGCAGTGTGACCACCAGGAACTTTCCTCCCTATATCCCTGGTAATGTAAATGAATCCCTAGACACCCAAAGATTTCCTGTCTTCAATGATTGCATAAGAAGTGAGGGCGTTCTTTTTCCCTTCTATACCATGGATCCAAAAGTAAAAAGAGGATTTGGGCTGCTTGGGACTTCACAACAGGTTCTAAAAAAATCTCATTGAGCCAGTCATGCAATAGGTCATGTTTGTCAGCTACAATGAGTTATTCTGAACTGGGAACGTCTATGGCTATAATAGAATAGAAGTATTGAATACCAGAAGACCACATTTCTTCTTTCTACAGTTAAAATGAATGACACAGTGAAAACAGCCACAAGTAAGGAAATACATTTTCTATGGGACTACATCCTAATGACTAAGTCACTTATGATCATGATATTTTTGTTGCCAGAGTAAGGCACTTTAACATGAAAATGTTCTTGACAAAATACTGTCATGATACTGTTTGTCTTAAGTGATACAGCAGCTGCTACCCACATTTATATTGTGGCAGGACACAAAACCCACGTCTCACACACAACAGGCTTCCCCCTTACTTTTTACTGCCTATTTAAGCAAAACAGTGATTTATAGGAACATATTTTATTCCAGTGTCTAAATTTTAACTGCATGAAACAGAAATGGAAAGAGCAGATTTGGCCAGCAAGGGCTCTGATGTATTTCTAGTTGGTGTACAAATCACACTGTGGCACTGCGTTGTAAAATCATGCCAATAAATCGTTTGGACACAATACATTCTTACGCCTTCCAAAAGCCTGGATATATATATGACGTTATAATAGCTCACTGATTCTTACCATATGGAAAATATATAAAAAGTTGTATGAATTTCACTTTTGTTCTGAAGCTACTAGCATGCCTTGTACGTTGTGGGGTGTGGGCAGGGCCAGAGATAGCTACATATAAAGGAGCAATATTTGAGGGGTCCCATCCGAGCTTGTTACTCATAGCCAGGTATCCCCCTTTCCTCAGTATACTAGGGATGCGAAATGATGAAAAAGCTCAAAATAAGAGTAGAGTACAGTAAGGTCACAAATGCTTGTCTAAAAGAGGTTCCAAAGAAGAAAGAGCTTATCTTTACTAGTAAATACAGAGACTTAAAGTGTATGTAAAAAGATTAAAGATTGTATTGTTAACGATTAGGTGCTCTCCAACTCCCCATTTCACCCCCCACCCAAGCAAAGCTGCAGAAAAAATAACGAAATCCAGCCCGTGGGGCTGTTAGGGATCAAGACTGTGGGAGGTAAGCCAAGTATAGCTGACCCCTGCCCCTCCACCTGTGCCAGTTTTGGACTACACCACCAGAGCATGAGAGGATCCTTCAGTGGGCTTCGGGCCACCATTAGGGCAGTACAGGGTGTCCAAAACACTGTATCTTTTATTTGCTTGAAGTGTCAACAATCGAATAATGATTTAGATAAAGGGTAGAATAATATACCCCAAGAATGACTTACCCTGGTGGGCCCTAAGAATGATTTCTTCTGGTGGGCCCCAAGTATGATTTCCTTTGGTGGGCCCCAAGTATGATTTCCTTTGGTGTGCCCCAAGAATGATTTCCTCTGGCGGGCCCCAAGTATGATTTCGTCTGGTGGGCCCCACAAATAATTTCCTTTAGTGTGCTTCAAGAGTGATTTCCTCTGATGGAGGCTCAAAGAATGATTTCCTCTGGTGGGGTGCCCAAAGAATGATTTCCTTTGGTGGGGGGCCCAAGAATGCTTTTCTCTGGTGGTCCCCAAAATTATATTCTTTGTTGGGCTCCAAAAATGATTTCCTCTTGTGGACCCAAATAGTGATTTCCTCTGGTGGGCCCAAAGTGATCCAATCCCACACTGCTCTGTGCTCCTCCCTCCCTCGTGTCTTGGAGCAGCATGGCTGCTGCTAGAATTGGATATATGGCATATCACTTCATTCACAGAGGAATGTCACTGCCTCAGGCTTAGCCCATGGAGTGGTTTGCTAGTGGCTGGACTTATAAGACCAATTTGAGATGCCCCACATCATGAAACTCCTCAGAGTCCCTGCAAACTTACCGGTTCCTCGTTCCCATAGCATGTTTGGCTTAGGCACAGCATCCTGGCTCTGTGTCTCTTGCCTATACACAGGGCAGAGGAATTGCGGATGCCACATTGTGCTAAGCAGAGCACCCCACGGCTCTCCTGCACCCGAGGCAAAGATTCAAAATGGCGCCCCCCACCTGTTCTCAGGCTGCCCTTTGGCGCCCCTCTGACCTGCTGCACCTGGGGGAAGGTAACCCTCCTGCTCCCCCCTAGCTACACGCCTGCCCTGCTCCATGGAATGGCATTCAAGTTATATTCAGATCAGTGCAGGACCATTGCAAGCAGTAGGGCCGCTCAGCAAGGCCGGGCAAAAGTATTCTATTGACATAGAGAGAGCAGGCTACCTGGCTGATTGGAAGCAAGACACATGGGCAGTAGTGACCAAAGACTGAGACCCGAATCCAATCCCCATTGAAATCAATGGGGACTTGAACTTAGGGAGTGATTCTGCCTTTGCCCTCCCACTTCTCACCCACCTGGGCAGAGGGGGGCCACCTGTCAAGGTGCCCCCAGTGGCAGAACTGGGATGAAAACAAAAATATGAAACCAGCAGCACCTGTAGCTTACCTGAGCCCCACAATCCCATTCCCGTTGCACTGTCAGCTGGCACTAGATGTGTCCTCTCTCATCGGAGCAGCGGCCATCTTTCTGTGGCCCCGGGCATGGACAATTTAAATGGATCGCCCCCCTCAGGGCTTGGGTAAGTTATACAGCAGCTTTTCCAGGTTCAGCCAAACGCCCAACTCTAATGGCTAGTGACAATCCACCATTGAGATGCTGAGATGAGCCCATTGGAAGCACAATGTCAATATCAGGGTTGACAGCAAAAACACAATGAAGATGAATTCTTGGTTGGTTATAAACCAGACAGCAAGAGTTCAGAGAGTAAATACTTCCAAAATAAAAAATTATCAGGCAGATTTGCCTGGACAAGGATCTTTGAGGGATATGCTGCGAACGATCTGTCCCACAGCTCCATTAAAAAATACATGGAAGAAAAAGTATAAACAGCCCACAGTCAGCAGGAAAGTCAATGTGTGTCACAGGAAGGAGTAGGTGTCTCTGTAACCATCATCCCATTTTTGGTACTTGTCATCACCTTTCAGTGTTCTCCTAAAGTAAATAACTATTTGGCCGGGGCGAGCTTTAATATAGGAGAAGTCTTATGCCTTTACATTCAGCCATGTGCAGGATGTAATTTTTGCTTCATTGTTTATAGTGGAAAATCCCTTTAAACTGTTCTCCAGACCTGTGATATTGGTGTCTGACATATTACAGCAGTTTCCAGGAACACTAAATATTTATCTGCAGAAAAACTCAACACTTAAAGAGGAAAACAGTTTATCACAGTAAAAAGGCCTTGCAGCCTCATTACTGGCACAAAGAAACGGAGGACCTCTGTTAGGAAACCCAGGAAGTCTACTGCAAACACATTTCTTGCACTTGTGGTGACATCATTCAAAAGACTCAACATAAAAAATATTCTATGATCTAGAGCAGAGTGTAAAGGGTGGATGTGCGGCCTTTTCAAGCTCCAGTCTGGCAGTCACAAGTGTGTGTATAACCGGCCAGCAGATCCTGCCTGCAGTTCATATAAGGAGCAGTCAGACTCCTCGAAATGAATAATAATAATAAGCCAAGCTTTTTATCTATAAAAAAACAGTCCCCCTGGCATCCCCTATTGGCATTGTTAAACCACAGGTTCACCATACCTCAATGGCCCATGTGCACATGGAACATGTGCAGCCCTCGCACGATGTGCGTGCAGGCTGAAGTCAACGGAGGATGTCACCAGGTGCTGCGGCTAAGCAGGGCGTACTTTTCTTAACCACACCACCCCGCAGCTTCCCAGATCACTCGACCATGTGTGGCCCAGCCTGCATCTAGCAGAGTCCTGTGACCTACTACTTTAAGTAACTATACCAGGTCCCCAGTAAAATCTACCTGACCAACGGATCCAATGCCGTAAGTCCTCTCTAGTTGGGCGCGTGAATGTGGCAGCTATTCATTTGTGTCTGTGTTACAAACAGGATGTCTAGCGCTAGCTATGAGATTCCTGAAATGATAAATTCCTCTTTGTTCCCAGAGTTTTAAAATTCCTGCTTGTACTAGAACTTCTGATATCCCTGTTTTACCAAAAATATTAATAATAATAAGAAAAGTTAATGCAGCTTATCTTTATTAGCGCCTGATTTTTTGGCAGCACAGTATCAGATATTCACTATTGATTTCCAGAAATCGGCGTCAGGACACCAGCAGCGGACGGCGGCTTCTCTGCTCGACCCTACTAGACTCTGAGACCACGGATGCGATTTGAGCCGTGCTCAGCCCCCCAGTACTAACCAGGGGGCACTCAAGCTACAAAGGAAGAGCTGAACCTGACATTCATTACATGGAGCTGCACTTTATACTTCCACAATTATGGATATGGTTAAAAGTTAGACAATCCTAATGGTCTTATTAACTTGTTTGCTCCATTAGGAAAAACTATCAGACAGAGAGCTAAAAAAGGAGTTGGACATTTATTGAAGTTTCATGTGAACTCATGTAACTCAAATGTAAGTGCAATGTTATCCTTTAAGGTTTTATATTCATATTAGCTTATTATCTCCTATTACCAAACATCATATGTCTAGATCCACTTTATGGTGATCAAGATCAAAGTCGTACAAAAACGAAATACGTACATTTAGTGGATAGAACGGGGAGGCCGATTCATCAATAGTGCCAGGTAGCGACAGATGAGCGACTGTAGCGTGATTTTTTCAGCGCCAGCCAGTATTCGCTGTGCTTGGCCGGCATTAGCTTGATGACAGCGACTCAGTCGGTGTGCGGTAATGTTGAATACGGGCTGGGGGGTCGCTGTTTCACAGGTCCAGCGTTGTATGTGACAACCTGACCACCAGTAAAAGCCAAGCTTTGTGCCAGGATCACATCCCCCTCTTCATTATCTGGTGTCTTGGTGCCTGCCCCAGTCTCACTATACATTATAGAAGGAGGAATCACCTTCCCTTCCACAACATGGGACTTGTGCTCTGCTCACCACTCTGACAGCTCCCTTGAGCAGTTGTTTGTAAAAAAAAAAAAAAAAAATGATGTAGGCCCAGGCTCATTCTAGGAGCTCAGCACATATGCCCTTAACTGCAGATCTGGTGCCCTCTAGGGGTGAACACCAGGTCTGTGCCAATGGGCATGGGGCTCTTCCATACCCCTTGTCGTGGGTTCAGGCAATAGTGCTGAGTTAATCACAAGTCACCCACCACCTGGCTGGCAGGTAACTTGCTACCCTCTTACTCTTGAACTTCTGACTAGTTCATGGTAGAAAACGTAAAAAAAACACCACAAAACAAAAGCTTTTTAATGCTCTAACAGTAAACCAAATTTATCTTATTCATCTAACGCCATGTAATGTCCTTACCACTCGAAGGGAGGGGTATCTATACCCTAGATCATAGCTTCCCTGTAAATCTTCAATTTATACTTCTGTTATTGATGTAACTAATGTGAAAAACTTGCCTGCTACTGGGAGTGTGGGGGTAGGTGATGTATTCTGTATTCCAGTATTCCTGGAGAAGAAAGGTCAATCCAGCATGCCAGAATCTGCTATGATGGGACTTGTAACTGAGACTGGAGCTGTTCCAGGAGACGTGGGACCCCTAGGGAAATCCAGATTGCAGGGATTCTTCACAGCTGGGTTTTCAGACAGTCAGGCTAGTCAGTCTGGATTGCCCCTTGGTTGGAAGCAGAGGAGTGTCGGCCGCTACCTGCGCCTACAGCAGACATTGCTGCTTTCATGTGCAGTGGGAGTGCCAGGGGTCCATCAGGCATCCAACAGCTCCCCTCCTTTGGACCAAATGGCTGCCAGGACAAATGTAGTCAGTAGATCTAACTGATGGGGGATGTGACAGTCTCATCTATTCTGACCATGTTTCCGGTGGCATTGCCTTAGAAGACAAGCCCGGGCAAGTACTGTAGCTGCTACGATGGAACTTGCATATGAAGTGAGGTCTGTCCCAGGAGAGATGGGACCACTGACTGACACTGCAGGGTTTTTACACATCCGGGATGTCAGGGGACCAGGTTAATAGGCTCGATTCAGAGACACATTCGTCCGGACTTCCATAGCTGTCTGTGAAAGTTTTGGTGGGTGTTTGTCATTTTTTGCTTTTTTTCGTACATTTTTCACTCGCACCAACGTTCGAGAACATGCGTATATGCTCTTTCGATAATGGTGACAAAATCGGAAGATTTTCGTTACTTCGGGAGCTTTTTCCCACCAAATCGGAAATGTTTCGTCCGTTCAGAAATTTTTCGTTATTGCAATGGGCTTGCGATTAATTCAGAGAGCTGATTGCCGATGGTCCCACACCTCATAAATTCGTTTCTGGCCCAAAACATTCCCGGCACCTTTTTGACTACGGGAGCGCGAGCCATCCATGGACGAGGCTACTGCCTTTGAGGAGCATGGGGATCTGCAACTCATGGGCATTGAGATCGTCCGGAGGGCAGAGACCAGATTGCACCGGCGGCGGTGCATGGACATCAATTGCATGCATGACGTTGAGCTGTTCGAGCTGACCAGGCTTAATCGCGCTTCCCTCCATAAACTGTATAGTGAGCTGCGGCCATGGTTAGCCCGCACCACAAGGAAGGGGCAAGCAATTTCAGGTATGACCAAGATGCTTGGCTTGGCTGCCTGCAATTTTTGGCGAACGGCTCGTTCCAGAAGCTGAGTGCCCTCTCCGTGGGGATCTCACAGCCTACGCTGAGCCGCGCGCTATCCAAATTTTTGGAAGGCATGGCTACCATAACTCGGAAATATATTTGTTTCCCTGAGGATATGGTAGCCAGAAACGCCATTAAGCTGGCATTTTATAACATCGCCGACATGCCCAATGTCATGGGTGCAATTGACTGCACGCACGTTGCCCTGGTCCCTCCGTCAAGCGACGAGTATATATACAGGCAAGTTTGGGCTTCCATTGTATCTAAATATTTGTGTGTCCCTCCTTTGCCCAATCACATTATTTTTGGTCGTCATTGGGAATAGTCCCTCCTTTTCTGAAATGCATCCTTGGGCCTAATGTCTCCATTTTTAGTAACTCTCATTGCCAATAGTCCCTCCTTTTCTGAAATGCATCCTTGGGCCTAATGTCTCCATTTTTAGTAACTCTCATTGCCGATAGTCCCTCCTTTTCAGAAATGCATCCTTGGGCCTAATGTCTCCATTTTTAGTAACTCTCATTGCCAATAGTCCCTCCTTTTCTGAAATGCATCCTTGGGCCTAATGTCTCCATTTTTAGTAACTCTCATTGCCAATAGTCCCTCCTTTTCAGAAATGCATCCTTGGGCCTAATGTCTCCATTTTTAGTAACTCTCATTGCCAATAGTCCCTCCTTTTCTGAAATGCATTCTTGGGCCTAATGTCTCCATTTTTAGTAACTCTCATTGCCAATAGTCCCTCCTTTTCTGAAATGCATCCTTGGGCCTAATGTCTCCATTTGTAGTAACTCTCATTGCCAATAGTCCCTCCTTTTCTGAAATGCATCCTTGGGCCTAATGTCTCCATTTGTAGTAACTCTCATTGCCAATAGTCCCTCCTTTTCTGAAATGCATCCTTGGGCCTAATGTCTCCATTTGTAGTAACTCTCATTGCCAATAGTCCCTCCTTTTCTGAAATGCATTCTTGGGCCTAATGTCTCCATTTTTAGTAACTCTCATTGCCAATAGTCCCTCCTTTTGATTAATCCCTCTAGGTTCATACTCTCTGCTTTACATGTTCCCTCATTGCAATCACTCCCTCCTTGCTAATGCCCCCTCCTTGCCAAGAGTGTATGTGCAACAATGGCCCTTATTTTTACAGGACTAAAAAAGTTAGTTATTTCAAAGTAAAACATTTGTAAGTGTACTTAAAATAGAACTAGTAACTCAACCTTGTCAAGGCTCAAACATTGATCTTCTTTTGTTGCCCACTTAAATGTAACGTAGTTGTTTAGTGTTATTTGTCTGCCTGTTACATTTTGACTTAGGCTGTTTGAAGTGTGCGTTGGATTTGTTTCCTAATCGTTATTTTTTTGTTGTTTATGTTTCCTTTTTACACAGAAATCGCAAAATGGGCCATTCGCTGAATGTGCAAGCAGTGGTGGCCCAGGACATGCGTTTTCTGAGCGTCCTGGCAGGCTACCCTGGCTCAGCCCATGATGCCTACATCCTGCGCAGATCAGGATTATTCCGGCGGTTTGAGTCAGGGGAATTTGCGGGTGCATGGCTCCTTGGTAAGTTGCCTCAAATTACCGATTTGGATTGTATATGTATGGCTTTGATTTTGGTTGTATTAACCTTTCCTAAACGCTGCCTTGCCCATCACCTTGTGAACATGTGTAACCCCACTGGAACCATTACATTATACAAACTACATAGGCTGCCAAATTGTTTGGCCTGCATTGTTTTAATTAATAAGTGTAATGCGAGGCAAAGTCTGAAACCGCCTTCCAAACAATTTAAGATAAAAATCGGTTATTGACTTTACCAGAGACTCTGCGCCATCTTTGCTTACATGCATTTCACTTACTGAGTAGAGGTGAGCGGGATAAAGTGCAGGGGCCGGCTTACACCGGTTTTGGACTAAGCCAAGACTGAAAATGGGTCAGGTCAACTTATCCCATAAAACATTGTTCTGCAGCACAGGCAGGCAACAATAGCTGCTAACAGTCTACCTGATTGGCCAGCATCCACAGTATTATTTGCCTACTTTGGACCCCCATCTATCACATTTTTTTAATTCTGGTTTTTGCATCTGCAATATGTATGCTCATGTTTGTGTGACAATGTCACATACCTCTTTTATTTTTATTGGAGTAGGAATGTTGCGTGGCAATGTATGATTTACTGTTTTATTTTATTTTGGTTACATTTTTTAGGGGATTTGGGGTATCCACTACTGCCGTGGCTGATGACTCCGGTCCTCCGGCCACAGACTCCAGCACAAGAGGCCTATAATCGTGCACATCGAAAGACCAGGGCAGTGGTGGAGAGGGCCTTTGGACTCCTCAAGACCCGGTTTCGATGTTTGGACCACACTGGGGGCTCCCTGCAGTATGACCCCAAAAAGGTCATTGACATCATAATGGCATGTGCAGCGCTCCATAATTTAGCTATTATGCAAAGGGTCCCCCGATATCTGGATTGCCCACCCTCTCCACCCTCCGATGAGGCAGACGACGCCTATGTGGGCCAGCCAAGTGCGTCTGGGCAAGCCGTGCGGGCAAATTTAATAGCCACACATTTTTCCTAATTTTGTATTTGTTAATTTTTTTATTTGGTTGTTATTTTTATTTGGTTGGTTTTGCTATGTTTCATTTCATTATTAAGTAAACAATAATGAATTTGCCCAACCCAAACAAAAAACTATGAGTATTTCTTTGAAGACCTTGGTTATTGTTTGTTTTGGTGACAACTTGAACTCATATTTCTCTATCAAAACAACACAGACATGAGCTTGGTGAAACAAAAATGTTTACTAAATCTTAAAAGGTTTATGTGCTACAAACAGAATAGTATCTGAGTGGGCCTCACATACTTGTGGACCAGACATGTACATGCAATTATTTACAATTTGGTTTTAGGGAAAAAAATTTGCACAAAAAAAACCCCTCTCCTGCTTGCCCACATTTTCCACCGACACAGGTTGAAAGCAAACCTAGCTATGCCACATCTACACCTGTAAGTCAGTGGCCCACCCAAAACAGAACACCCAGTCCCAATCCAAATCCAGTACAATCACAGCCAGGGTCCAAGGTCTTAGTTGTTAAGGCCAGAATGTCACCCAATCATGCCGCCAAACATGAGGAGCCACCACAAATGTTAGAGTGCCCATGGCAGCCGGCCAACACCTTAAGTGGCCGATTCAGTGAGTCTTGGACTCTGGCATTGGCTACTGGGCTACCTCAGGCCTTGAATGAGCTATATGGGGGAGAATCAAAAACAAACTAGCAAGAACAGCGCAAAACTGAAGATTTATAGCCCTCACCAGACAAGTCAATCCAGTGGGGATGTATCGCAAAGATATGGACCAGATTCACGCCAAACACACCTTAATATGGGTGATGCCCATAGAACCCAGGTTGGCCCACTTGGTGGTGGGGGGGCATAACCTGGGCCTGTGTGGCATTCAGAATCTGCAACTGTTCCAAAATGTGTCTTTGGTTAGTGTGCATTTCTGCCATGCCTGACCTTAGTTCAGAAGTCAAGTTGGCCATGTGGCTGTTATGGGTCCTCAATTCAGTCAGCACGGCACTGAAGGTAGTATTTAGGGACTCTAATTGGCCCCTAATATGCTCCTGATTTTGCCCCCGAAAAAGCCGCCTCTCTTGGTGCCATGCTGACTCCATCATCTGCACGCCCCTCCCCTGGGAAACTGGGCGACGTTGCTGAGTACGCCGCCCAATTCCCCGGGTTGTGGGGCGTGCAGATGATGTTTCTCGAGGACCCCCAACAGCCACACGTCTGCTCGCCAAATCCTCAGCAGCAGATCTGAAACTGGGGACTGGAGGGTCAGTCTCTGCATGCTGCCCACGATGTGCAGGCAGCATGCAGCCAGCTTCACTCTGCTGCTGTGGATTTGGCGGAGACACATTTTGGGACAGTTGCAGATTCTGTCCCAGGGGAAGATCTTCAGAATCTCCTAGGAAGCTTCCATCTTCCTCCTGCTCCTGGATTTGCTCCATCAGTGTGTGACTCTGTTGGGGACATGTAAAAAAAACAGGTTCAGTGTGGGGAATACCTATAAAAACCACACAAGCAAAACATGGCAACCTACATGCATACACAACAGCATCAAAATACACTTACCGTAGACATCGGATCCTGGGTCCTATGCAGCGCGGAAGAGGACGGCAGCGGTAACATGGAAGAGGAGTCCCCACTAGCTGAGGGATGATGCTGTCCTGCTTCAGAAGAAAAAGAGCTATGAAAACACACAACTATGCATAGTTTATGTTTAAGAACACATATGGTAATCAAAGAAACGTGGCCAAGCAGTAAGGGCCCCTCCCACAACGTGGCCACTTGGCATTCACTAGGAATGGCATTACATTAGTGCATGGATAGTGAAACCAGACTAGACACATTGTTCATGTGTCTCCAAACAAACATGCAACTAATGGCTGATGTGTGAGTTGCCACATCCCTTTAAGGCGATGAAGTTAACACACTAAGGTGGCAAAAAACACTTACAATATGATTCTGGTGGGGGACATTGTATGGCATAAAACATTTCTAGCAAACCAGCTTAATCAGTTGGCCAACTAACCCAGCTCTTCCCAAATTGACAAACAGCCAAAGATGTTAGTGTGGCGTGTGCTTGTCAATTAATACACAGCACCCATTCCTTTTCTCCACTCCTAAGTGACATATTTTTCATCAATTAACTTAAACATCATGTATGTGGGTGGCAATGTGCACATTACCAGGCCACACACATGACACACCCTAGTCAAAGTCGGCACTCCCAACAAACCCACCCCCTAGAGCCATGTGTTTAGCTAGCCCTTGCTGCCACCCCCTAGAGCCATGTGTTTAGCTAGCCCTTGCTGCCACCCCCTAGAGCCATGTGTTTAGCTAGCCCTTGCTGCCACCCCCTAGAGCCATGTCTTTAGCTAGCCCTTGCTGCCACCCCCTAGAGCCATGTGTTTAGCTAGCCCTTGCTGCCACCCCCTAGAGCCATGTCTTTAGCTAGCCCTTGCTGCCACCCCCTAGAGCCATGTCTTTAGCTAGCCCTTGCTGCCACCCCCTAGAGCCATGTCTTTAGCTAGCCCTTGCTGCCTATGTGTATGTTTCCATACATTTGTGGGGTCATTCACACATTACTAACCTGCAGGAATTGGTGGGTTGTCGGTGTCCTGCTGGGCCGAGTGTCCCTCTAAGGCCACGGGATGTAATAAGGACAGCACCATCTCCTCAGCCGGTGTAAATCGCATTTTTGTTGGGAAACCTCCGCCAGTTGTTTCGCTGAAAAACATAGTAAGCATAATTAAGCACACTGATGGAGAGACAAGAATAATACCAACCCAAACCTGACCTATGTACCTGTGCATCCGCCTTAGACTCTCTTTCTTCCGCACTGCATATTTTAGGTCCGAAATCTTCCGTTGAATCTGGTCCATATCTTTACGTTCCTCACCCGCGGCATTGACTTGCCTGGTGAGTTCTTCAAAAATCTCAGTTTTGCGCTGTTTACTGGTGTGTTTTGATTTCCTTCCATATAGCTCATCAAAATGTAAGGTGAGCCCAGTAGCCAATGCCAGAGTTTGGGACTCTGCAAACCGACCACCCAAGTGTCCTCTGCGCAAGTTGCGCCCTCTTCGGGGTGGTTGTGGACTGGAGGCTGGCTGTTGATCTTACTGGACTTGGGAAGGGACTGGGTGTTCGGGGCTGGGTGGACCCTGAAGTTGCAGGTGTAGATGTGGCATAGGGTGAATGCATGCCAACCTGTGCCGGAGGATAATGTGGGCGAGCCACAGAGGTTCTTGAAGAACTGGAGGTGGTGCTTGGAGCCCTGTGGGTGTGTGGGGCCTTGGAGGTGGTTGCCTGGGTCTGTGGGGCCTTGGAGGTGCCTGCCTGGGGTGAGGCATATCTGCTCCGACTTTTTGCCTTCGCTTTTGAGCCACGTGCGGGGGGGGGGGAGGGGGCCGTTGGCCTTTGTTGGCTTTTCGGGCTTCTGGACCGTGTTCTTGTTTGGCCCCTGCGGCGCCTTGGGCCCCTGCTGCGGCTTCTGGACCGTGAGGTTGTTCGGCCCCTGCTGCGCCTTGGGCCCCTGCTGCGGCTTCTGGACCGTGAGGTTGTTCGGCCCCTGCGGTGCCTTGGGCCCCTGCTGCGGCTTCTGGACCGTGAGGTTGTTCGGCCCCTGCGGCGCCTTGGGCCCCTGCTGCGGCTTCTGGACCGTGAGGTTGTTCGGCCCCTGCTGCGCCTTGGGCCCCTGCTGCGGCTTCTGGACCGTGAGGTTGTTCGGCCCCTGCTGCGCCTTGGGCCCCTGCTGCGGCTTCTGGACCGTGTTCTTGTTCGGCCCCTGCTGCGGCTTCTGGCCCTGGGTTTTTGGCCTTTGCCTATGGCCTTGGTGCCACGTGGGGGGGGGTGATGTGGGGCAGGGTGGGGTGGGGCTTCGTCCCCTCTTACCCATCTGTGGGCCATGAGTTTTTGCAGGCTTGGTTACCTTGCTCCTTGGTTGTGGTGGTGCTGCAACCTCCTTTTTGCCCGCAGCCTTGGTGGTAGCCCTTAGTCGGGCTTTAGGCTCTTGCGACCTGGTTTGCGGACCCTCAGCCTGCTCAGCCTGCTTGCTCTGCTTCTTCGCTGGTATTTTTTTTTTGGGTGCCATTTTGTGTGGACTCTCAAAGAGAATGAGCTGTGTGTGCAGGGACCTTTAAATAAGGTCTCCGGCGTGTGACACCTACGCGTTCGCTTATGCGCACGTCCGGCCGTTCGCACGGCCGTGCGAAACCCGGAAAACGCTGGGGCCGTGCTTATCTGCTGCCTAGAAGAAGAAGAAAGATGGTGCCCACTATCTTCACCCGCCAACAAGAAGAGATAATCATGCTTGTAAGTGTCTTTTAACGACTTTGCTTTGATTGTTAATTGTTGCTCGACATGTTAAGGATGCGCAAAAACGACGATTTTGGTAAAAGATTTGGTTCTACTACATGCACACCCAAGCGCACGACACACGTGCCAAACGACAGTGCTGCCATATTTGAGAGTTAACTTAGGCTAAAAGTGTGTGTGTGTATGTGTTCATGTGATTGAACCAAATAATGTATTGTTGCCACTTCTAGATATGCATTTCTGAGTTCTTGCTATGTTTGATTTTTGTTTTGTAGACCATGCTGGAGCGCAGGTACGACTACCTGCCCAACTCGTTTGCCAAACGAAACGTCGCCCTGGAGATCATCTCGGAGATCCAACACCAGACCGACACCACCTTCACCCACACACAGATCATGCAGCATTGGTCGGATCTGAAGCGACTGCACATGCCCCGGGTGCGGAGGTTTTTTGGGATCCATTTGCCAAGTAAGTACATAGCGCTTGCATGCAAGATGTAACTAGGACAGAATTTAGGCCTTTTATTTATAATGCCTTCTCTTTTGTAGTGTTGGAAATGGATTACAGAATTCGCCGCACCCGGAGGCGCACAGGCCGACCAGTGCTGCATGATTCTGCAGCTGGGAGTGAAGGTGGTGGATCTCCAGGGCGACGGGCCGACCCCTCCTCTGTGGCCTCCTCAGACCAGCCCCTGGACCTTACCACAGAGGAGGGGCGGCACAGCGTGGGCAGGCAGTCGTACCCTGCCACGCATGCGGGATCCTCTGGTATGTCACTCTTCATGTCTACACCAAAACATATAATTGCTAGCTCCTGATATCACCAAACTGAATCCTTTATTCTGTATTTGTAGATGTTTCGGTTGCGGGTGAAGTAGTGGGTGAGGAGGCAGCAGATAGGAGCCCACAAGACCCTGGAGAAGGTGAGTGATGTGACCCAGACTTAGCTAAAAACATTTGAGGACTGCGGAATCAGACATCCACACTAACCATTTGGCCCATGTTTCTACAGGCACTTCTTCACAGCAGAGCCAGGAACCAGGACCTCAGGGTGTTGTCCCCAACGAGCCATCTCTCGGCCACCAACCAAGTAAGTAGTCATGGCATTATAGACATTTCTGTCTAACTTCACATGAACACCAAAACACATAATGCCCTAGTCAATGCCAATATAAGAGTGACCTGTGGCCACTTAATTAGCTTAATTACTAGCACAACTGTCCTGTGGCCACTTAATTAGCTTAATTACTAGCACAACTGTCCTGTGGCCACTTAATTAGCTTAATTACTAGCACAACTGTCCTGTGGCCACTTAATTAGCTTAATTACTAGCACAACTGTCCTGTGGCCACTTAATTAGCTTAATTACTAGCACAACTGTCCTGTGGCCACTTAATTAGCTTAATTACTAGCACAACTGTCCTGTGGCCACTTAATTAGCTTAATGACCTGTGGCCCCTTCATAACCTTAATTACTGTCATTAATGACATATGTGCCTTATAGTAAATTTGTTTAGTAAAATACATTAAATCCACAGGTGAGAAACATGTATTGTTCTCCCAATAATTTTTTTCTCTGTTTTTTTGGCAGGGACCACAAGACAGCGACTTGCTGAGATGAATCGGAGGGTCCTTGAGTTGGTGGCCGATCTGCAGGCGATGCGGGACACGTTGGGGACAACAGAAGAGGAAGACTAGTGTCCTGGTTCCTGGCCCTGTATATTTGTTAAAAATTTTAATTGTACATAGTTGCCTTTCTTATCCCCAAAATTTTTATGTATATAGTTTTATTGTTTTTTAATAATTTTAGATTGTATATAGTTTTTAATGTTTTTGTAAATATACTATTGTATATATTTTAATTTTTTGCACATAAAAATTTATCCAGTTTTAAACAATTTTTGGGCCAAGTTGTCAAAAATATTGGCAACAAAAATGCCAATTGAAAAATAAAAAAAGACAAAAAAGAAAAATGTGGTTCCATTTATTTGCACAAATACATTTTCAAAAAACAAGGGGACAATTACATATTTCAAGATCAAGATTGTGATGTCCGTGAAGTGGCTAGGGTAAGTATTAGGGACCTAAAATGGAAGAAGAACCAAAGCGCTAAGTGATTTGGGTAAGTTTTAGGGACCTAAAATGGAAGAAGAACCAAAGCGCTAAGTGATTTGGGTAAGTTTTAGGGACCTAAAATGGAAGAAGAACCAAAGCGCTAAGTGATTTGGGTAAGTTTTAGGGACAGAAAATGGAAGAAGAACCAAAGCGCTAAGTGATTTGGGTAAGTTTTAGGGACCTAAAATGGAAGAAGAACCAAAGCGCTAAGTGATTTGGGTAAGTTTTAGGGACAGAAAATGGAAGAAGAACCAAAGCGCTAAGTGATTTGGGTAAGTTTTAGGGACCTAAAATGGAAGAAGAACCAAAGCGCTAAGTGATTTGGGTAAGTTTTAGGGACAGAAAATGGAAGAAGAACCAAAGCGCTAAGTGATTTGGGTAAGTTTTAGGGACAGAAAATGGAAGAAGAACCAAAGCGCTAAGTGATTTGGGTAAGTTTTAGGGACAGAAAATGGAAGAAGAACCAAAGCGCTAAGTGATTTGGGTAAGTTTTAGGGACCTAAAATGGAAGAAGAACCAAAGCGCTAAGTGATTTGGGTAAGTTTTAGGGACAGAAAATGGAAGAAGAACCAAAGCGCTAAGTGATTTGGGTAAGTTTTAGGGACCTAAAATGGAAGAAGAACCAAAGCGCTAAGTGATTTGGGTAAGTTTTAGGGACAGAAAATGGAAGAAGAACCAAAGCGCTAAGTGATTTGGGTAAGTTTTAGGGACAGAAAATGGAAGAAGAACCAAAGCGCTAAGTGATTTGGGTAAGTTTTAGGGACCTAAAATGGAAGAAGAACCAAAGCTCTAAGTGATTTGGGTAAGTTTTAGGGACAGAAAATGGAAGAAGAACCAAAGCGCTAAGTGATTTGGGTAAGTTTTAGGGACTTAAAATGGAAGAAGAACCAAAGCGCTAAGTGATTTGGGTAAGTATTAGGGACCTAAAATGGAAGAAGAACCAAAGCGCTAAGTGATTTGGGTAAGTTTTAGGGACCTAAAATGGAAGAAGAACCAAAGCGCTAAGTGATTTGGGTAAGTTTTAGGGACCTAAAATGGAAGAAGAACCAAAGCGCTAAGTGATTTGGGTAAGTATTAGGGACCTAAAATGGAAGAAGAACCAAAGCGCTAAGTGATTTAGGTAAGTTTTAGGGACAGAAAATGGAAGAAGAACCAAAGCGCTAAGTGATTTGGGTAAGTTTTAGGGACCTAAAATGGAAGAAGAACCAAAGCGCTAAGTGATTTGGGTAAGTTTTAGGGACCTAAAATGGAAGAAGAACCAAAGCGCTAAGTGATTTGGGTAAGTTTTAGGGACAGAAAATGGAAGAAGAACCAAAGCGCTAAGTGATTTGGGTAAGTTTTAGGGACCTAAAATGGAAGAAGAACCAAAGCGCTAAGTGATTTGGGTAAGTTTTAGGGACAGAAAATGGAAGAAGAACCAAAGCGCTAAGTGATTTGGGTAAGTTTTAGGGACCTAAAATGGAAGAAGAACCAAAGCGCTAAGTGATTTGGGTAAGTTTTAGGGACAGAAAATGGAAGAAGAACCAAAGCGCTAAGTGATTTGGGTAAGTTTTAGGGACCTAAAATGGAAGAAGAACCAAAGCGCTAAGTGGTTAGGGTGATCTTTAAGGGACCTAAAGGGAAAAGGCAGGATAGCGCTAAGTGGTTAGGGTGAGCTTTAAGGGACCTAAAGGGAAAAGGCAGGATAGCGCTTAGTGGTTAGGGTGAGTTTAGTGATGGAAGTGAAATTATGTAGGCGAGCACTTTAATGAGAGAAGTTTGTAGTGCGCAGGCGCAATATCGTAAGAATTACGTCTGGACAAATACTTTAGGAAAAAATGAAGCAGGATGTATCGGGAAAATGATAGGATTCGTGTGAGGATAAGATGGGAAAAGGGCAAAAACGAAAGGCTACGTTGGTAGTTGTGAAAAATGAATCTGAACATTTTCGATGGAAAATGACATCCTCGTCTGCGTACTCTGGCATACAAGCGCACGGACGCGCTACGGAAGGTTTACGAAGCATGCATAGAATCGCTCGAACGCTCATGAGAGAGCGGGAAATTTTGAAAATGTTACGACGTCGGCACCAAACCGAAAGTTTTTTTGTGTCTCTCTGAATCGAGCCTAATATGTCTGGACTGGCAACATGGACGTAAGTGGAGGAGGAGCGGGTGCACACGGCAAACAATATGCGTTCACATAAGCCTAAATAAGAATCCATATTTTTGTGTAACTGACCTTTCTTATTTTTATTTTCGGGCTCCGTTGGTGATAGTCTCAGAGGCAGAAAGGCGACCCAGTAGTGTCCAACTATATGAGATGGGTACCCAAATGTTGGACGCATACAATAGACAACAATGCCATGGCCAACTGGCCCAAAGATTGGATGGCATTGAATGACAACTCAAAACCAAAGAACAGTGCTGCACAGTAGCTAAACTATTTCTTGCCCTCACCTGACATCTTATCATGCATGTCTAGCAGCAGAGCTGGTGGCTCGAGCACGTATTGCCAGAGTCTATGATGCTTATCCTGGCTTGACTACAACATTGGCCACCCAAATATGATAGACACAATTGACTAGACAGACTTTTAGCCACTAACCAAACAACCTGTACGTTTCCTATCATTTGGCTTTCCTGTAAGGTGGGACTTTTAGATGGGCCCAAAATGTAGGGTACATACACCATAGTGTGACATTGCTTGCTCAGGGAGTGGTGGGGAGTCCACCACCTCCTTCACCTCGGGGCTCTCCAACTGAGACTGGCCCAAATCATAGCCAGACTCCAGCATATCCTAATGGAAGTGTATGGGAGAACAATGCCACGAAGCGTCTAATAGGATGTAGGACATACAGCGCTGGCGTTCTGATGAACCAGGTTCTTATAATACATGGAATGCTACCTGAAGCTGTTAGAGGAGCTAGACGCTTTGTCTGTCATACGTATGGCTCTCTGCATGAGCGCCGCTAAAACGCCTGCAGCTATGTGTCATTACCTGACGTTAGCGTTTATTAAAGTAGACAAAAACTCACATTGACAAATGTATTTCACAATACATTATTCACCCCTAAGTGAATTTAAACGTGCCTGGGATAAGCATACATGTATCCTAAGACAAAGAGTACATACACACATAAGGGCAGAGTAGATGGACCATATAGTCTCCTTCTGCCGTCAACCTTCCATGTTTCTAAAACAGCAGAAAGGAAAAAAACAAGAATATCTTCCCTGAAAACTCAAAATTATTCAAAATTAAACTCTTAACATATATTTTGATAAATTAGATTGTGGGCCCGAATAGAAGGTAAGATTGTGAGAATGGGGGGCCAAATTGTAGCACCAAAATTACTAATGCAAAGTAAAAAGAAAATATTGGGAAACTTTATAAGAGCACCCATACTTTCTGAAAATATTGGTCCAGGCAGAAAAAAATCAATTGTACCCACAGACTAGGCAGGGATAATCTGGTTTTCCTAAATATATACCATATTTTTTATTCCCCCAAAAGTGTGAATGTGGGGGGGGGGGGGGGGGGAATGTGCATGTGCCTTGTGGGGATGCCACAGCGCCTATGGGGAATGGGATGGGGAATGCCACACTGCTTATGGGGAACAGAATGGGTGGGATGCCACACTGCCTATGCGGAATGGGAAGGGGGGAATGCCACACTGCCTATGGGAATGGGATGGGGAACACCACACTGCCTATTGGAATAGGAAGGGGATGCCACGCTGCCTATGAGAATGGGAGGGGGAATGCCACACTGCTTATGAGAATGGGAGGGGGAATGCCACACTGCCTATTGGGATTGGGAGGGGTTAATGTCACACTGCCTATGGGAATGGGAGGGGGGATGCCACACTGCCTATGAGAATAGGAGGGGGATGCCACAATGCCTATGGGGATGGGAGGGGGGACACCCCAATGCTTATGGGAATGGGAGAGGGGAATGCCACACTGCCTATGGGGTTTGGAAGGGGGTTGCCACTCTGCCTGTAACTGGGGGTTTCTGCACCTTGCGTATTATTTGGTTCAAAGCATTTGGTTCGAAATATTGTTTCTCTTATTTTCCTCCTAGGTGCGTCTTGTGGGCAGGTGCGTCTTATAGGGCGAAAAAATACAGTAGCTGGATTAGTCAACACCTTATCTAGTCAATATAATTATTCTGCCTATTTCTATTTTTTTAAACTGCATTGTTTTTCTTTCTGTTGCCAATATATTGGAAAAGGGGTTTTAGCCCCCCCCCCCCAACAGATTTGGTTGCTTCTTCCTCCTTTTGTCCTTTAGCAACATTCAGAATCAGTTTTGCTTCCCTCTGCTTAATTTTATACATTTCTCTGTCAGCTATACTTCCACATTTTTATACCTCTTATAGGCAGACTTCTTTTCTTTTACTATAATGCTGACTTCCCTAGTAAACCAGAGTGGTTTCTTTTTCCTTTTATCTTTGCTAGTTTGTTTCATGTATTGGTTAGTTGCCTTTAAGAAGGCCACTGCCACTCACTTCTGCTGCTCTGTGCCATCTACTTCTAGCCTTTATGTAAAAGTAAGAACACACATGTAAAATTACCAGACCCTCACCTCAATTTGATATCATTAACAGGTAATATACAAACTAGCCCACTGGGGCTCTGGAAAATCCCCTTGTGGGCCTTGATTTTCCCCCCAGCTTGTTTTTTTTTTTAGTCATTGATGGCTCAATGGTGATTGACACCCCCTACTCCCCTTATAGCACAGGAACTTTCCCACACTCCCAGAGACCATTTGGGAGGGGGAGAAGCTTGAGTATAGCTAATAAATGTTTTCACATCCATCCACTCCCACTTGTGGTCACATGTTTTGGAGTTCTGCTCCTCATCAGCACAAGGACAACAGCAAATGGCTGTATGGAGGATGAGAGTTGGAAGTAACCAGGCTAGGGAGAGACTTAGACCATATAGAGAGACCAAAGAGATCTAAACTGGATCAAAGAATTCTTTGCTAAACCTGCCTTTGGAGGAGGGCAGGGGATTGAAATCTATTCTTTATATGTGTGATAAGGATTAGTTATTTTTAGTGATGAGCGAGTAGTATTCGACCGAGCCGGTATTCGATCGAATACTACGCTGTTCGTCATACTCGATTTCGATCGAGTACAGCGGCGATGGCGCACTCACAATTCGTTTCCCCTCCCACCTTCCCTGGCGCGTTTTTTACACCAATCACCATGCAGGGGGGGTGGGACAGGTCCTGGGAGGACGCTGGCATCGCGAAAACGGCGTCTACACGCATTGGCTGGAAAAACCATGTGACCTCGAATATACAAAACTCAGCACTTCCTCTTCGTCAGCATTAGCAGCTTGAACTTAGTGAGGGACAGACGCTCACAGCAGGGAAAGACAGGCTGTCGCTGGCAGGGCCCCAGAAGCTCGGAATATCGCTTTTACCACCATCTATACCAGCTACCAGAAGACAAGACAGTCCTTAAGAGCCCTTATTAGGGCTGCTACGCTGAACAGTATATAGCTCATTTTCTATTTAGTCAGGCAGGGCCCCAGAAGCTCAGAATATACCTTTTACCACCAGCTACCAGAAGACAAGACAGTCCTTAATAGCCCTTATTAGGGCTGCTACGCTGAACAGTATATAGCTCATTTTCTATTTAGTCAGGCAGGGCCCCAGAAGCTCAGAATATACCTTTTACCACCATATATACCAGCTACCAGAAGACAAGACAGTCCTTAATAGCCCTTATTAGGGCTGCTACGCTGAACAGTATATAGCTTATTTTCTATTTAGTCAGGCAGGGCCCCAGAAGCTCAGAATATACCTTTTACCACCATATATACCAGCTACCAGAAGACAAGACAGTCCTTAATAGCCCTTATTAGGGCTGCTACGCTGAACAGTATATAGCTCATTTTCTATTTAGTCAGGCAGGGCCCCAGAAGCTCAGAATATACCTTTTACCACCATATATACCAGCTACCAGAAGACAAGACAGTCCTTAATCCCTTATTAGTGCTGCTATGTTGAACAGTATATAGCTCATTTTCTATGTAGTCAGGCAGGGCCCCAGAAGCTCAGAATATACCTTTTACCACCATATATACCAGCTACCAGAAGACAAGACAGTCCTTAATCCCTTATTAGTGCTGCTATGTTGAACAGTATATAGCTCATTTTCTATTTAGTCAGGCAGGGCCCCAGAAGCTCAGAATATACCTTTTACCACCATATATACCAGCTACCAGAAGACAAGACAGTCCTTAATCCCTTATTAGTGCTGCTATGTTGAACAGTATATAGCTCATTTTCTATTTAGTCAGGCAGGGCCCCAGAAGCTCAGAATATACCTTTTACCACCATATATACCAGCTACCAGAAGACAAGACAGTCCTTAAGAGCCCTTATTAGGGCTGCTACGCTGAACAGTATATAGCTCATTTTCTATTTAGTCAGGCAGGGCCCCAGAAGCTCAGAATATACCTTTTACCACCATATATACCAGCTACCAGAAGACAAGACAGTCCTTAAGAGCCCTTATTAGGGCTGCTACGCTGAACAGTATATAGCTCATTTTCTATTTAGTCAGGCAGGGCCCCAGAAGCTCAGAATATACCTTTTACCACCATATATACCAGCTACCAGAAGACAAGACAGTCCTTAATAGCCCTTATTAGGGCTGCTACGCTGAACAGTATATAGCTCATTTTCTATTTAGTCAGGCAGGGCCCCAGAAGCTCAGAATATACCTTTTACCACCATATATACCAGCTACCAGAAGACAAGACAGTCCTTAATAGCCCTTATTAGGGCTGCTACGCTGAACAGTATATAGCTCATTTTCTATTTAGTCAGGCAGGGCCCCAGAAGCTCAGAATATACCTTTTACCACCATATATACCAGCTACCAGAAGACAAGACAGTCCTTAATCCCTTATTAGTGCTGCTATGTTGAACAGTATATAGCTCATTTTCTATTTAGTCAGGCAGGGCCCCAGAAGCTCAGAATATACCTTTTACCACCATATATACCAGCTACCAGAAGACAAGACAGTCCTTAAGAGCCCTTATTAGGGCTGCTACGCTGAACAGTATATAGCTCATTTTCTATTTAGTCAGGCAGGGCCCCAGAAGCTCAGAATATACCTTTTACCACCATATATACCAGCTACCAGAAGACAAGACAGTCCTTAATAGCCCTTATTAGGGCTGCTACGCTGAACAGTATATAGCTCATTTTCTATTTAGTCAGGCAGGGCCCCAGAAGCTCAGAATATACCTTTTACCACCATATATACCAGCTACCAGAAGACAAGACAGTCCTTAATCCCTTATTAGTGCTGCTATGTTGAACAGTATATAGCTCATTTTCTATTTAGTCAGGCAGGGCCCCAGAAGCTCAGAATATACCTTTTACCACCATATATACCAGCTACCAGAAGACAAGACAGTCCTTAATCCCTTATTAGTGCTGCTATGTTGAACAGTATATAGCTCATTTTCTATTTAGTCAGGCAGGGCCCCAGAAGCTCAGAATATACCTTTTACCACCATATATACCAGCTACCAGAAGACAAGACAGTCCTTAAGAGCCCTTATTAGGGCTGCTACGCTGAACAGTATATAGCTCATTTTCTATTTAGTCAGGCAGGGCCCCAGAAGCTCAGAATATACCTTTTACCACCATATATACCAGCTACCAGAAGACAAGACAGTCCTTAATAGCCCTTATTAGGGCTGCTACGCTGAACAGTATATAGCTCATTTTCTATTTAGTCAGGCAGGGCCCCAGAAGCTCAGAATATACCTTTTACCACCATATATACCAGCTACCAGAAGACAAGACAGTCCTTAATCCCTTATTAGTGCTGCTATGTTGAACAGTATATAGCTCATTTTCTATTTAGTCAGGCAGGGCCCCAGAAGCTCAGAATATACCTTTTACCACCATATATACCAGCTACCAGAAGACAAGACAGTCCTTAATCCCTTATTAGTGCTGCTATGTTGAACAGTATATAGCTCATTTTCTATGTAGTCAGGCAGGGCCCCAGAAGCTCAGAATATACCTTTTACCACCATATATACCAGCTACCAGAAGACAAGACAGTCCTTAATCCCTTATTAGTGCTGCTATGTTGAACAGTATATAGCTCATTTTCTATTTAGTCAGGCAGGGCCCCAGAAGCTCAGAATATACCTTTTACCACCATATATACCAGCTACCAGAAGACAAGACAGTCCTTAATCCCTTATTAGTGCTGCTATGTTGAACAGTATATAGCTCATTTTCTATTTAGTCAGGCAGGGCCCCAGAAGCTCAGAATATACCTTTTACCACCATATATACCAGCTACCAGAAGACAAGACAGTCCTTAATCCCTTATTAGTGCTGCTATGTTGAACAGTATATAGCTCATTTTCTATTTAGTCAGGCAGGGCCCCAGAAGCTCAGAATATACCTTTTACCACCATATATACCAGCTACCAGAAGACAAGACAGTCCTTAATCCCTTATTAGTGCTGCTATGTTGAACAGTATATAGCTCATTTTCTATTTAGTCAGGCAGGGCCCCAGAAGCTCAGAATATACCTTTTACCACCATATATACCAGCTACCAGAAGACAAGACAGTCCTTAATAGCCCTTATTAGGGCTGCTACGCTGAACAGTATATAGCTCATTTTCTATTTAGTCAGGCAGGGCCCCAGAAGCTCAGAATATACCTTTTACCACCATATATACCAGCTACCAGAAGACAAGACAGTCCTTAATCCCTTATTAGTGCTGCTATGTTGAACAGTATATAGCTAATTTTCTATTTAGTCAGGCAGGGCCCCAGAAGCTCAGAATATACCTTTTACCACCATATATACCAGCTACCAGAAGACAAGACAGTCCTTAATTCCTTATTAGTGCTGCTATGTTGAACAGTATATAGCTCATTTTCTATTTAGTCAGGCAGGGCCCCAGAAGCTCAGAATATACCTTTTACCACCATATATACCAGCTACCAGAAGACAAGACAGTCCTTAAGAGCCCTTATTAGGGCTGCTACGCTGAACAGTATATAGCTCATTTTCTATTTAGTCAGGCAGGGCCCCAGAAGCTCAGAATATACCTTTTACCACCATATATACCAGCTACCAGAAGACAAGACAGTCCTTAATAGCCCTTATTAGGGCTGCTACGCTGAACAGTATATAGCTCATTTTCTATTTAGTCAGGCAGGGCCCCAGAAGCTCAGAATATACCTTTTACCACCATATATACCAGCTACCAGAAGACAAGACAGTCCTTAATCCCTTATTAGTGCTGCTATGTTGAACAGTATATAGCTCATTTTCTATTTAGTCAGGCAGGGCCCCAGAAGCTCAGAATATACCTTTTACCACCATATATACCAGCTACCAGAAGACAAGACAGTCCTTAAGAGCCCTTATTAGGGCTGCTACGCTGAACAGTATATAGCTCATTTTCTATTTAGTCAGGCAGGGCCCCAGAAGCTCAGAATATACCTTTTACCACCATATATACCAGCTACCAGAAGACAAGACAGTCCTTAATCCCTTATTAGTGCTGCTATGTTGAACAGTATATATCTCATATCCTATGTAGTCAGGCAGGGCCCCAGAAGCTCAGAATATCGCATTTACCACCATATATACCAGCTACCAGAAGACAAGAGAGTCATTGAGAGCCCTTATTAGGGCTGCTATGTTTTAAAAATTGTGTGGAGGCCCAAGAGCTGAGACCTTTTAAAAATTGTGTGGAGGCCCAAGAGCTGAGACCTTTTAAAAATTGTGTGGAGGCCCAAGAGCTGAGACCTCTCAAACATTGTGTGGAGGCCCAAGAGCTGAGACCTTTTAAAAATTGTGTGGAGGCCCACGAGCTGAGACCTCTTAAAAATTGTGTGGAGGCCCAAGAGCTGAGACCTTTTAAAAATTGTGTGGAGGCCCAAGAGCTGAGACCTCTCAAACATTGTGTGGAGGCCCAAGAGCTGAGACCTTTTAAAAATTGTGTGGAGGCCCAAGAGCTGAGACCTTTTAAAAATTGTGTGGAGGCCCAAGAGCTGAGACCTTTTAAAAATTGTGTGGAGGCCCACGAGCTGAGACCTCTTAAAAATTGTGTGGAGGCCCAAGAGCTGAGACCTCTTAAAAATTGTGTGGAGGCCCAAGAGCTGAGACCTTTTAAAAATTGTGTGGAGGCCCAAGAGTTGAGACCTCTTAAAAATTGATTGTATTAAGCCTAAGAGGTGAGCCATAATTTTTTTCATTAATACAGCAATTCTACGGCGGTTAAGGAGGAGGAGGAGGAGGAGGAGGAGGAGGAGGAAATGGCACTTCATACAGATGGCACTTCACTCTTGGCTGCTTTCCACTGTTGTACAAGCAAAGTCCGGGTCAATCCACTTGCTGTTCATTTTGATTAGCGTCAGCCTGTCGGCACTGTCGGTTGACAGGCGGCTGCGCTTATCGGTTATAATGCCCCCGGCTGCGCTGAACACACCCTTTCTGATAGCACGCTGGCGGCAGGGCAGGCAAGCACCTCCAAGGCGTACAGGGACAGTTCCAGCCACGTGTCCAACTTGGAGACCCAGTAAGTGTAGGTCGCCGAGGGATCGGGGAGGACAGGGGTGTGGTCTGCCAGGTAGTCCCGCAACATCCGCCGATACTT
This sequence comes from Gastrophryne carolinensis, assembly GCA_027917425.1. Classification (NCBI taxonomy): domain Eukaryota; kingdom Metazoa; phylum Chordata; class Amphibia; order Anura; family Microhylidae; genus Gastrophryne; species Gastrophryne carolinensis. Next base: position 181,151,946 of record CM051240.1, read on the forward strand.
GTCCCTCCTGCTGATAGCGGGCCCCGCAGTGATGGAAGTTGCACGAGGGGGTGACATGAACGTGTCCCACACCTTGGAGAGTGTTCCCCTGGTGGCTGTGGGCCTGATCGATGTTGTCAGACTCTGGGAGACACTCTCCTCTCTGCCGCCAGCGATGCTGGGTGGGAAAATCTGCATCATGTTCTGCAAGAGTTCCCTCTGGTATTCCAGTAATCGATTCGTCCTCTCCTCTACCGGAATAAAAGAGGAGAAGTTATCTTTATACCGGGGGTCCAGGAGTGCGAAGACCCAGTATAGTTTGTTCTCCAATATCCGGACAACACGTATGTCCCGGGAAAAGCAGCCCAGCATGAAGTCAGCCATGTGTGCCAGACTCTGAGTAGGCATGACGTCACTGCCCCCACCAGAAGGATCATTTTCCATTTCCTCCTCTTCCTCCTCCTCTCCGCCCCATCCGCGCTGAACCAATGGGACGCACACAGCCTGACTGCTACCCTCGCCGCCAGCATCCTCTTCCACAGCCACCTCCACGTTGTCCTCCTCCTCCTCATCCTCCTCCTGCAACTGCCACCGAGCAGCAGACAAAAGTGTGGTCTGACTGTCTACCTGCGTTGCGTCTCCTCCTACCCCCATCTCCTCTGTGTGCAATGCGTTCTCCCTTATTGCGATGAGCGATTCTTTAAGGACGCCTAGGAGCGGGATGGTTACGCTCACTATAGCGTCCTCGCTGCTGACCTTCTTAGTGGACTCCTCAAAGATACGCAATACATCGCATATGTCTGCCATCCATGGCCACTCGTGGTTGGCAAACTGAGGGAGCTGAGTTGGAGGCACGCGTGGATGCATCATCTGGTACTCCATCAATGCTTTCTGCTGCTCACACACCCTGGCCAACATGCAATAGGTGGAATTCCAGCGAGTGGGCAGGTCGCACAACAGCCGATGTTGAGGCAAATGGAGGCGTTGCTGGATTTTTTTTTAAGCTAGCAGCAGCTACAGTTGACTTCCGAAAGTGAGCGCACAAGCGCCGCACTTTGACCAGTAGCTCTGCCAGGTTGGGGTAAGTCTTTAGAAACTTTTGTACTACCAAATTAAAAACGTGGGCCAGGCATGGTACGTGATTGAGTTCTGCAAGCTCCAGAGCCGCCACCAGGTTACGGCCGTTATCGCACACGACCATGCCTGGTCCTAGCTGCAGCGGCGACAGCCACATCTCTGTCTGCTGCAATATGGCGTGCCTCACCTCTGCGGCGCTGTGCTTCCTGTCGCCCAAGCTGATGAGCTTAAGCACCGCCTGCTGACGTCTCCCCGTGCCAGTGCTGCAACGCTTCCAGCTAGGGGCTGAGGGCGATGTTAAGGCAGAGGAGGAGGAGGAGGAGGAGGATGAGGAGGAGGATGAGGAGGAGGATGAGGAGGAGGAGGATGAGGAGGAGGATGAGGAGGATGAGGAGGAGGAGGAGGAGGAGGATGAGGAGGAGGAGGAGGAGGAGGAGGAGGAGGGGGGTCTATCAGAACCTGTGCTGGCAATCTTGGGCGGGGGTGGTATGTAGGCCGTCCCTGTTTGCGACCCCGTCCCCGCTTCCACAACATTCACCCAGTGTGCCGTCAAAGAGATGTAGCGTCCTTGGCCGCAAGCGCTTGTCCACGAGTCGGTGGTCAAGTGGACCTTTGCGCTGACTGCGTACCTCAGGGTCCGCCTGATGTTACGCGACACGTGCTGGTGCAGGGCGGGGACGCCACACCGGGAAAAATAGTGGCGGCTAGGGACGGAATAGCGAGGTGCGGCAGCCGCCATCAGGTCGCGGAAGGCCTGCGTCTCCACAAGCCTAAACGGCAACATCTCCAGGGCCAGCAGTTTGGAGATGAGGCAGGTTAAGGCTTGGGCTTGGGGGTGACTGGAGGCGTACTTCCGCCTGCGGTTGAACGCCTGCGAGATGGACAGTTGATGGGACGAGGAGATGGAAGGTGCAGACGAAGATGCGGGGGAAGGTGGGGCTGAAGGAGAAGGCCCCAAAGTAGCCGAGGCAGAGGCAGATGTGGAGGTGTCCTGGCTGGAGGTCTGGACCGCAGTGGCAGCACACAACAAAGGGGAAGAGGCAGTGGCAGCAAGACGGGGCGCAGGTTGTATTGCGTTTGCTCTCTCCCACTCAGCCCAGTGCTTGAATTCCAAGTGACGGCGCATGCCTGAGGTGGTCAGATTGCTCTTCTCAGAGCCCCTACTCAGTTTTGAGTGGCAGATTGCGCAAACCGCGCTCAGTTTGTCATCCGCGCAAACGTTAAAAAATCTCCACACCACAGAAGTACGAGGCCTCGATGGGGGAGCTTCGCGCGACTGCCTGCTGCCGGGAAGAGCTTCGGCCCTGCTGGCTGTGGCCTGCCTTCTCTGTCTGGACTGTCCTCTGCCTCTGGACTGTCCTCTGCTTTTTGCTGCCTTATTCGGTGATGCGCAGACCGCATCTCCACTGCTTTCCCCGCTGGACATCACCCCTGTCCAAGTGGGGTCGGTCATTTCGTCGTCCACCACCTCCTCTTCCACTTCCTCTCTCTGCTCCTCCTCCTGCCCACTGGACATTCCAACAGCCTCCCTTGATGGCAACTGCGTCTCATCATCATCATCGCTCATGATAGCAGATGCTGGTTCCGGGTCCACATCACTAGCAGATGGCGGATACTCAAGTGTTTGGGCATCACTACAAACAAATTCCTCTGCTAGCTCCTGGGATTCTTGCAGCACATCTGGAAAAGGACCCGAAAAGAGGTCCTGGGAGGGGTCAAGGTTGGGCTGACTCTGTTGGCCAGGTTGGGAGGAAGGAGGGTCAGAGTGAGACTGTGTGGATGACTGGGTGGTGGACAAGTGACTGGAAGCGTTATCGGCCATCCATTGCACCACCTGTTCACGCTGCTCAGGCCTTAACAGAGGTGTACCCCGCCCCCCGCATAACTGTCCCATAAAGGCAGGGAAGCTGGATGAGCGTAATGCTGGCTGCCCCTCACCAGCACGCATTGTATCCCCACTGGCTTCAACGCGGTTTGTGCCCCCACCAGCATTTCCGCGCCCCCGTCCTCGTCCACGTCCCTTTGCGCTAGCCCTCCGCATTTCAGACGTTTTACTTTTTTGGCCACGCGTTATGCCAAATATAAAAATATTTTTAAGAAGAACACCTGGCTATACAGCCGTATACTGCCAGAAGGTGAAATGGTGCCTATACGCACCGTGTATAAAACAGTGTTTTGTTGGCACAGAGGACACAAAACAGTAGTGCCAAATATAAATATATTTTTAAGAACACCTGGCTATACAGCCGTATACTGCCAGAAGGTGAAATGGTGCCTATATACGCACCGGGTATATAACAAGGTTTTGTTGGTAAAGAGGACACAAAACAGTAGTGCCAAATATAAAAAATATTTTTAAGAAAAACACCTGGCTATACAGCCGTATACTGCCAGAAGGTGAAATGGTGCCTATACGCACCGTGTATAAAACAGTGTTTTGTTGGCACAGAGGACACAAAACAGTAGTGCAAAATATAGTTTTGTATATAGGTGCTAATACACCACTGAAGTCTTTCTGTCCCTATTCCAGCATCAGCAGCTACCCCTCACTAAAGCAGCCGTTTTGAGCAGAGTGTATATAGTTTTGTATATAGGTGGTAATACACCACTGAAGTCTTTCTGTCCCTATTCCAGCAGCAGCAGCTACCCCTCACTAAAGCAGCCGTAGCTGCAGCACTAATAAGTGCTCAGCTCTTGGGCCTCCACACAATGTTTGAGAGGTCTCAGCTCTTGGGCCTCCACACAATGTTTGAGAGGTCTCAGCTCTAGGGCCTCCACACAATTTTTAAAAGGTCTCAGCTCTTGGGCCTCCACACAATGTTTGAGAGGTCTCAGCTCTTGGGCCTCCACACAATTTTTAAAAGGTCTCAGCTCTTGGGCCTCCACACAATTTTTAAAAGGTCTCAGCTCTTGGGCCTCCACACAATTTTTAAAAGGTCTCAGCTCTTGGGCCTCCACACAATGTTTGAGAGGTCTCAGCTCTTGGGCCTCCACACAATTTTTAAAAGGTCTCAGCTCTTGGGACTCCACACAATTTTTAAAAGGTCTCAGCTCTTGGGCCTCCACACAATTTTTAAAAGGTCTCAGCTCTTGGGCCTCCACACAATGTTTAAGAGGTCTCAGCTCGTGGGACTCCACACAATGTTTGAGAGGTCTCAGCTCTTGGGCCTCCACACAATTTTTAAAAGGTCTCAGCTCTTGGGCCTCCACGCAATGTTTGAGAGGTCTCAGCTCTAGGGCCTCCACACAATTTTTAAAAGGTCTCAGCTCTTGGGCCTCCACACAATGTTTGAGAGGTCTCAGCTCTTGGGCCTCCACACAATTTTTAAAAGGTCTCAGCTCTTGGGCCTCCACACAATGTTTGAGAGGTCTCAGCTCTTGGGCCTCCACACAATTTTTAAAAGGTCTCAGCTCTTGGGCCTCCACACAATGTTTGAGAGGTCTCAGCTCTTGGGCCTCCACACAATTTTTAAAAGGTCTCAGCTCTTGGGCCTCCACACAATGTTTGAGAGGTCTCAGCTCTTGGGCCTCCACACAATTTTTAAAAGGTCTCAGCTCTTGGGCCTCCACACAATGTTTGAGAGGTCTCAGCTCTTGGGCCTCCACACAATTTTTAAAAGGTCTCAGCTCTTGGGCCTCCACACAATTTTTAAAAGGTCTCAGCTCTTGGGCCTCCACACAATGTTTGAGAGGTCTCAGCTCTTGGGCCTCCACACAATTTTTAAAAGGTCTCAGCTCTTGGGCCTCCACACAATGTTTGAGAGGTCTCAGCTCTTGGGCCTCCACACAATTTTTAAAAGGTCTCAGCTCTTGGGCCTCCACACAATTTTTAAAAGGTCTCAGCTCTTGGGCCTCCACACAATTTTTAAAAGGTCTCAGCTCTTGGGCCTCCACATAATTTTTAAAAGGTCTCAGCTCTTGGGCCTCCACACAATGTTTGAGAGGTCTCAGCTCTTGGGCCTCCACACAATTTTTAAAAGGTCTCAGCTCTTGAGCCTCCACACAATGTTTGAGAGGTCTCAGCTCTTGGGCCTCCACACAATTTTTAAAAGGTCTCAGCTCTTGGGCCTCCACACAATTTTTAAAAGGTCTCAGCTCTTGGGCCTCCACACAATTTTTAAGAGGTCTCAGCTCTTGGGCCTCCACACAATTTTTAAGAGGTCTCAGCTCTAAGCTTCCCTTACTGCTGGGGTGACACACTGTAACAAACCTCCTCCTGTAAGCTTCGCTGACTGCTGGGGTGACACACTGTAACAAACCTCCTCCTGTAAGCTTCCCTTACTGCTGGGGTGACACACTGTAACAAACCTCCTCCTGTAAGCTTCCCTTACTGCTGGGGTGACACACTGTAACAAACCTCCTCCTTTAAGCTTCCCTTACTGCTGGGGTGACACAATGACACAAGAGGACATGTCTGACCACATCTCACACACACACACACACACACACACACACACACACAATGACAATTAGGGGTGGGGTCTATTTATTTTCCCCCTTGCCTATGCCATCTGTGGTTGTCATTAGGCAACGTGATTTTAAGGGGTGCAGAATTTTGTTCTTCTTTTTTGTACAGTTTGGCTTGGGGTCCATGGCAATGTAGAGGAAAGAAGGTTTCCTTGTCTTGTCTCACTTTACGTAGAAGTAATATTGTGTTTGGAGTGTATTGTTGAGAGGCTGTGATAGTGGCGTAATAGTGCGACTTGGGCGCGTTATATGCACCCAGACATGCTTCCCCTGCTGTCCCAGTTGCATTCCAGCAGTGTTGGCATCATTTTCTGATGTTTCAGGGTGGACTTGGTGACCTCCAAGTGGTCGAATTGAGATTTCCAAGTGTCGAGCATTTTTTTCCCATAGACTATAATGGGATTCGATATTCGGTCGAGTAGTCGAGTAACGCGGTCTATTCGAATCGAAATTCGAAATTTCGAATATTTCACTACTCGCTCATCTCTAGTTATTTTCACTTATTGTGGTATGAGCAGAGGTAAGGATTAATTAGTGCCCTGGGTGTGTGATACCAAGGGATTGACCACCCACCAAAAAGCAAGAGTGCTTACCTTCTTTCCTCCCACAACTGATCAGTTATACTCCAGCATCACTCCCTCTCCATTTACTGGCATTGGGCAGGTATGTCAGGCCTCTGCACACCCCCTTCATAGGGTTGCCACTGGCCGGCAGTTTTTTTTACTTTATTGGTCACTGGCCTGGTGGTGCCAGTATTTGTTTTTTTTACTGGTAATTGAGAGTGGGAAAAGTATACCCGCAATTATAATGACAAGTGAGAAAGCAGATACCGGCACCACCAGGCCAGTGGCCAGTGAAGTACAGAAAAAAATACTGCCCAGGTGAAAATGGCATCAACAAAGCAGGGTTCAACCAGAGACCCATGCCAAGGTTGGCAGTAAGGACCCTGGACTACCTGTGAGAATTAGGTGAGTGCTGCAGCAGTAGGGACCGGGTACAAGGCAGCAGGAGTCCAGGGGAACTAGGGGGAGAACAGGACTATGCAGAGACCAGCAGGGTACCAAAGGAGGGGTGGCAGCCGCTCAAACCATTTTATAACTAACCTGGGAGGTGCACGTTAGCAGGGCAATTAGGATCCAAAAGTCTTAAAGGAGCCACAGCACTCAAACCGGTTAGCTTGCTGACCAACCTACAATCTGTCTCTAAACTTGGTTAAAAACAGAGGACTCGGTCACACACATCTGCAGAAGTATGCTTAAGCTACACCACCATGCCAAGGTGCCCCTGTGGGGTGCAGTCCTAACTCTAATCTCTGAGAGCCCCATTTGGGACATACAATGCAATAGATAAATTGGGAGCAGGCTTACCTGAGGTTGCCCTAAACCTCAAGTGCAAGCCATGGGGTGGAAGGGTCAAAGACCTTGCAATACAGCCTAGACCCCACACCCCATGTGCTTGCACAAATTCAAAAGAAACAAAGGAGGGGTGGCAGCCAGTCAAAAGACTTTTGTACCACCAGGGTACCACCAGGGATGCAGCAGGAACCAGCTCCAGTGCTAGTTGAGAAACCCCTCCTGGGAGAAACATCCACCCACCCTCACAGACTGTCCCACCCATCTTGCTGCATCCCCATTTCTGAATGACTGACACAGGGCACCCGCTGACTGATGTGGCCACAGCACATGCTCCATTTAGCATTTCTTGGTGCTCTCTGCTTACATGCACTGTGAAAATGAAACAAAGGATTTTTGAGGCAATCCTAGGGGATACACACAGTGGGGCATCCCAAATCAGGAGAGCCCAGCAGGTTTTTTGCTATTTAAACCCAGGATCCTGCAACTTAAAGGCACGTTTTCTAAAAAATGTGATCAAATAGATGGCACAGATTACACATCCAAGAGCTATCAGACAGGTCAGCTCCAGTGCATATAGCACACTCCATGGTTGGCATAAGTGCAGGCACCCTTCTTTATTGGAAGCATGGTATATCAGGTAAGCTAGCGCCTGGGGAGGGTTAGGGGGTAGTTGGGTCTCTCATTAGGCTAGAATTTTGCTTCAAACATCCTAGAACTCAAGTCAACATCCTTTCTTGGTAACGCCGAACGTCTATAAGGATTGTTTTGTCCAGATGGGACTAGCGGCTGTACTATCACAGGTTATTCATGGAGAGGAGAAGATGACCTTTGTAAGATGGAAACTGATTGCAGCTGGAGATCCATCAACCCCCTTATTAGTTCACAAATAGGTAAAAAAATCCATCAACCCCCTTATCAGTTTACAAACAGGTAAAAAAATACTCTCGTCCGCTGAGATGGAAAGGCTTTCATACCACAGAGGAGGAGCCTCTGAGAACCCCCCCCCCAGACTAATGACATCACTGAGAGAGTTTCTTTAAGCAAAAAACAACTGTATTTTGTTTTCATTTTGAACTCCAAGGGACCCCTATACCAGTTCACAGGGTAGCGATGGCTGGCAGGCCACTTGCTAGCATGAGGATGATTTGAGCGGGATCTAAACGCTCTCCGGGTTGGGGTGAACTAGAACGAATTGGCAAAATCTGGGTCGAATCAAGCCCATCACAAGCTAGTGTCCATAGAGGTTTACAGTATTATTGCATTCTTGCACTTTAACCCAGATTGCTCAACAAAATGAACATTTTTTAAATTTTGAGTCCAAGCAAGTATAATGTCATTATGGTCTTGAGCTCAAATCACACCTACAGTTTTTATTTCACTCCTTGTTGGTTTGCCAATGTTTTTGCAGTTATTTAATGTACTGCCAATAAAGGATGCAATAAAGAAGCCGTCTCTGTAATGACTACACAATATTTTCTGCTTATTTCACTGTCGCCTTCTTATCTACATTTTATAACTAAGCAGCCAAAAAAATATTATGGTTTAACTTACTATCTAATGAACACCATCACGTATGTTCTGTGCATAAGTTGCACGCACTCTACGGTGGCAGTTAGCCAAGAATACACTTGAGATTAAAGTGTTATATCTGCAGCTCATTACTAAATCATCATTCAATTACAATCTCAATCTATTGCCGAGATAACACATTTCTGAAGATCTGTTTTCCATTTTTCTAAAATGATAAATGATTTAACAGTTACGGCTTCATATTTCCCATGAGATTTTGCAACATGGTAGCACAAGGTAGGCATGGGTTTGCTCGAATGTCAGGTGATTTGTCTGGTTGCTATGGAGAAACTGGCGAAATTGCAGGCAGATGTGTGAGGGTCAAAGTTCTCTTGCATAACTGTATTTGAGAGACAAAATTTGAAGACTGTTGAACCGAAGAATTATGTATCACAATACATATTAGACATTAGATATGTTTTTGTTATAAATATGATTGAGGTTAAGCGATAATCAAAGATAATAATGTTCTTTGCAAAAGTGTACTGGTCCCACAAGGCTCTTCAATAATATATGTCTAGCAATCTACATATTATCATAAAATTGCCAGTATTAGTATTTATTTACATTTAAACTGGACCAACAGCCTGGCACAGTTAGCAAAGAAAACTCCCCAAAACTCACTTGCCCCGTCTGCATGAATGATACTGAATCATTGTCAGCACTTACATTTGCTCCTATATCCACTAAAAGCTAAAACGCCACCTGAAAGATTTTCTCCTGTTAGTTGCTTTTTTGGAGCTTCCTTTCCCAGCATCCCAGCTGTGTTGCTGCCTGGATTCAACTGACATAACTTACAATGCACAATAACAGGAAACCCAACAGCACTTCCTTTTTGCAGGTGGCCTGCAGCTCCTGGAGACGCCGTTTTGTTTTGTTTGAAATGTTTGTTAGAAACAAAATCCACAGCGAGAGTTAGAAAAAAGTGATTTAATTTATTATGCAGCAATCTGATGTGCCCGGGGGAGGGATGCATTAAAATAGCTTAAATGCTCCAGTTTACCTCCAACTGATTTGTTTAACAATCACTCTGCTTTAAGAGGGGGGGGGGTACGGTTCACACTTGTATCTGATTATCTAGACTGGATATTTTGGGGAAAATTCATGAACTTTACTTCCAGACCTTAGACTAGGACCTCTGTTTTGGCACAAGTCTCCTCTGTGTACCTGCAGCAACTCCCAAGGACAGATGGCTACACAACTGAGTTCCCTGGATCTTAGCCCTTGAGTGTCCCACAGGAGACAGAAGACCCACATGATTTCCAGTTTCCAATAATGTTATTGGTTTATAATCAGTGTGCATAGCGGCTTCATAATTCTTTATGAAATACTGGCCTCTGCATATCTTGAATTATGCTTTGAAGTATGCTAGCCAGCACAAGCTCATGGCAGGGGTTCCTGCTAGCTGAGCTGTGTCCCCAGCCACAGTGGCGTAAATGTGACGGGCCCTGGGCTGAACATTAAATTGGGGTCCTTTAACAGCGCATACAAAAAACTTTTTTCTGTTTTTTTTTTAGTAACACTGGTTTTCATGTTCTATTGTACAGTACAGTACAGTACGTAATATAGAAATAGAGACACAAATAGCATCTAATTCAAATGCCATTATTGTTTCCTTTAAGGAGATTTTTATAATTTACTGTTTTCTCTTTTGTCTTAACGCTTGTCACATAACAGACTCTATTATGAAGACGGCTGCCTATTATGGCCTTTGCATTCATGGCTGCTCCAAATAATTCATACCAGCCCTCCGTTGGATACCAAACATTGTGTAAGCTATTCCAAAATAATGAGGTGATGTCATGTCATGTCACACATCCACTTTAGAGGCAGGGGGTGTTTAGACCATGTCTCTTACAAAACATGATGTCATTCTGGCTAGCCTCTGTACTGAAAAATTAGTCCACAAAGAATAATAATAAAGTTGCATAGCCCTGGGCTTCAGAGAATGTCCCTTCAGCTGACTTGGCAAGTTTATCCCAGGAAATGTGGTAGCAGTTAAAATAATGAGGGCAAAATAGTTTAAACTACTATAATTTATGTTGTTTGTGGTATAATTTCTCTTATGTCCTGTACTTTGACTTTTTTTTACTTATTCAGGGGGTCATCTATAAATAAACAGTAATATATGATAATAGGCACTAATCAAGTTCTATATTTTACAGTCAAAACTCTTAATGTAGTTTATTTTTACGTATCTAGATATAGTTATATCTCGATGTATCTAGATGTTAGTTTTATTTAGTTAGTTATAATATTGAGTAGCATTCAAAGAGGAAATTTATGCGAATTATATCTTCATACAACTGAGTCACGGCTTTGTGATAAGAGGTTTAAAGTGGTCCAACACCTTTTTTTAACAAAGTGACAGTTGAGGGGGCATCCAGATTGCTGGAGCTATCTCCCCCAATGCACAACCCCCTGCAAACCCTGGATTTATGCACCACCAGCTCGATTCCCCAACAAAATATGGCTATTGGCCGCTGGCACTCATGTTGTCTGTGTTTCCATTGGTCGGCAGAAAAGTAGTGAGACTCTGGCCACATGACTGCCTAGGTCAATCACGGGACCAGATTTACCTGGGGAACGCAGTGGAGGTGCGTGAAACCGGGGTTTACAGGGAGTTATGCAGGGGGGGGGGGTTCCAGGTCTCTGTACCCCACCGTCACTTTTTCTAAAAAAATTAATGTTGGACTGCTTTCTGGCATCAGTGGCTTTGCATCAACCACATAAAACCATATAAACTATTAATAATGGAATTAACAAAATATCACAATGGAGGACATACTTAGTGTCATACATGTCATAGACCCACTAGCTGCTGATTGCTTGCTCAAGGTATTATAGAGTAGCTTGACAAATGTATCCAGATCGGCCAAACTGATATTTGGGTCAAAATTGCTGGTGACCTGAATCTGAAGTACAACACTACCCTGAAGAAGCCCTCTTATAGAGAAACAATCACCAGGAATTTCACTCTTCTGGTAAATGTATAAGGCCCCAGGGAATGTCTCCGGTGATTCGATGGCACATGCATGGACCAAAAGCCAGTCAGCAGGTAAATGGTATAACAAACCTGTGGCCATTCCCCCACATTGGTCATATAGAAATACCTGGCATGGGTATGTGCTTGAGCAAAGGGAAACTGAGGATGTTGCTGCAATCAGGATACTCCAGGAACAGGGAATTCAGGATTTTTACACCTGAAGGATGACATTTTTTGTTCAACAGTATATTCATTTCACTTTTAGGCTCTATTCACAACTCTCTGCTTGCAATGTGTTGGGCAACACAGTCACAAAGCAAAGTAAAATGCTGCCCATTTTTTTAATGGGCTAATTCACATCTAAACGCAGCGTATATATTAAAAACAATGGCCACCATTTTTCCTTGTGCTGTGACTGCGTTGCCCAATGCAGCACAAGCAGAGGTGTGAATATAGCCTTAGGTACATTTACTGTTACAATGGAGGTAGTTTAAAGTAAAAAGGTTAAAGAGACAGCCCAGGCCAGAAAACACAAAAAGCTGTCCCCTGTAAAATTTACCGATCATTAAGATGTGCAATGCCCACCTATTTTGAATATAACCTTTATTTGCAACAAATCTTGTGAGTGGTGTGCATTAATCCTTTCCTACTAGATGTGTATATATATGGGACACTTAAGGAGAGGTGCCCCTGGATTATATTTGCACCCAATATTGATACTTTCTATTTTTTCTGATGGTGTGCTGATTACCTACCATTTTTAATATACCTGTATATTTTCTCTCCACAGGTATAAGCACCCACCCAAACTATACATAACCCACTACGGTTTATACCCTTCCCTCTCTTGTGGGGGTTCTTAGAAACAACGGGTTACTAACATGCAACAAACACCATTTGGTGACATTAGCTCCCTAACGGACAACCAAGCTAGCACGCTTGCATATACCCAAGCAGATCATGACCTGCTAATTACTAGGTATGACAATACATCCAATCCATTTAGCAACGACCATGTTTCTTTAAAAAGAGTATATGAGAACAATAAGAAAAAATTAGTGCAATACCAACTCCATTCCCAGACATTAGTAGAGTATCTAAGGGCCAAGAGAATCCCTAGGGGACTGCGATTAGCCATACGCCCTACATTCTGTAAAGAGGATAAGGACTTCTGTAACAAGTGGTTCCGGATCCTTAACAAGTGTAGTTTAGATCTAATAGCACTAACAATAGAGGGTATTCAATCTCAAATTGCCCATATAGAAACATCAATAAGAGAAGCCCAGGCCCAATTGGAGCGCCACATTAGCGTCGCAGATCTTAAGCTCTATCTGGAGGAAGTTAATACCCAAATTAAACAATACGAAACAGACACATTGAATTTTAAACTTAAGTTTAGACGGGATACTCAGGATTACCGGGAAGATCAGGTCTACACCTGGCGGGAAATAAGGAGGTCACGTAGATATAACACTGTAAAATTTCAACAACCTGACAGCGACTCGAGTAGTGGGTCTGATACCCAAAGACAACATTTTTTAGAGGTTACAGCGACCTATACTCATCGAGGAAGAGGAAAACAAGGCGAGGCAAGAGACGCAACCAACAAGGTCATAACCTGCAGCCAGACTCAACCAAAACCCTAGTGGTTAACCTGTCCACACGAGAACTAACCCCTACGGAAACGCAGGTACTGAATAAGGGACTAGGTTTTGTTCCGTATTTTTCAGGTGATCCAATTGACACTGATATCGAGATGCATAGATTCTTTAGGACTATCCGTTTGAAATCTTTCTTTGCTACCACAGCCCCCACACCAGAGGTATCCGGACGATCAGAACAAAGCACCACTTCAGAGAGACCAGGATTTGCCGCATGTAAACCCAAGAGCAGGTGGGTACCCCCCACTACCCTCCCTAATGTCGAGACATACATACAATTAGTACAAAGGGATATCCAACACCTGAAATGGTCTGACCCAGGTTCTAGACCACAGAGGGGCAATCTAACTAAAGCAGAAGAAGGGGCCCTGAAATCTCTTTCCACCGACCCTTCAAGCATTATAAAACCAGCAGACAAAGGAGGGGCCACCGTGATACTCGACAGGGCATATTACCACACTACAGTTATGGCACAGCTAAACGACCCACAAGTCTATCAGAAACTTAGCTCTGACCCCTTACCCACCATCAAGACAGAAATTGACAGACTGGTCACGCAGGCCCACGACAGAGGCATTATTACTAAAAAACAAATGGAATACATGATGACTAAATCACCCATCACCCCAGTATTTTACATCTTGCCTAAGATACACAAGCACCCTACTCACCCACCCGGACGCCCAATAGTGGCCGGAACTGAATCAGTCTTTCAGAACATTGCCACATTTTTAGACAAAGTACTACAACCAAAAGTTATGCAAACAAGATCTTATCTATTAGATACAGGGGACTTCTTGAATAAGATCGGTAGTCTAGGCACACTCCCGACTGAAACTATTCTATGTAGTATGGATGTGTCATCTCTATACACTTCCATTCCACATAATGCCGGCCTTTCTGCTGTAGCACAAGCACTAGCTGAGATGGGTGACACTCCTGACTTTAACAGATTCTGTCTGGACCTCTTATGGATAGTCCTCACTAAGAATTACTTCAGATTTGAAAAAAATTTCTATTTGCAGTTACAAGGAACCGCTATGGGGTCGAATGTTGCCCCAGCGTATGCAAATCTGTATATGGATCACTTCGAAACACAACATGCATATACTGATTAGGGATTAGCGAACCGGAATTCGCTCCGAATTTCAGGGAAAATTCGATTCGGCACGAACCCGAATTTTTTTTGGTTCGTGCCGATCGAATTTTCCCTGAAATAAAAAAAAAAAAAATGCCGGCATGGTGGGAGCGGGCGGCCCGCTGACAGGCGTAGCCGGCCTGCTCGCTCCCACCATGCCGGCACTTTTTTTTTTTCAGATGAGCGATTAGTGAAAGTTCGATTCGGGCGAACCCGAATTTCTTGGGGAAATTCGGCGAATCGCCCGAATCGAACTTTCAAGAGGTTCGCTCATCTCTAATACTGATCCTCTATTTGTGTCCCACGTCATGTATTGGGTTAGATACATCGATGATGTCTTCTTTCTATGGCATGGTCCACAGCAGACTCTACTACAATTTGTGAACCATTTGAACTCAGCAGAGCCAACCATTAGATTTACATTAGACTATAGTCACGAACATGTACATTTCCTGGATGTCCTAGTGACACTACAAGATCACACGATAGTCACGGACCTTTACAAGAAAGAGACAGATAAAAACACATTTTTACACTTTAGCAGTTTCCATCCTAAACGTATGAAAGAAAGCTTACCCTACAGCCAATACATAAGATTAAGAAGGATCATCACAGACCAGGACACTTTTGTTCAGAAGGCAGAAGATTTTTTTGAAAGGGGATATCCCAGACACATTCTGGAAGAAGCCAAACAAAAGGCTCTCTCACAATCCAGAGCCTCATTATTACAACATAGACCCAAACAGTTACCATCACTGGTACCCATGATACTAAAATACTCGAGAGTATCCCCACAAATCGAACATACCATAAAACATTGGCACATACTGACAGCAGATGAACGTCTACAGGATACCTTTAACCATCCCCCTTTATTTGTGAAAAAACGACCTAGGAACATTAGGAATCGACTCATTAGGCCGGAAACCCCACCCGCTATGACCAAAGAGACCCCTCAGAACTGGCTCACGACTTATCCCCCGATCAAAGGCATGTACCCATGCGGCCACTGTGCCCAATGTGGCTACGTGACCAAGGGGGACTCCTTTACACACCCACGAATGGGCAAGAAACTTCCAATCAAATCTTTCTTGAACTGTAGTTCTGACTTTGTTATTTACCTTATCAAATGCCCGTGTGGCCTAGCATACATCGGCAAAGCAATCAGGGAGGTGAGGACCCGGATAAGTGAGCACCGTAGTGCGATCCGACGATCTGACTTAGACTCCCCCTTGACCCGCCCTTGAAGCAGGACATCAGGTGTCACAACTCAGATTTCAAGCAATAGAGCAGGTTAAATCACCATCAAGAGGGGGGGACAGGAACTTGACTCTATTACGACGTGAACTCCACTGGATATATACTCTACAAACAAAAGCACCACGGGGCCTTAACCCTTTAAGTGCCAGCCTACCTGGCGTTTTTGTCACCCTTTGTTGCCAGACCATTTTGCACTATTTTGCGCTCCCCATGTTCAAATGTGATTTTTGAAGGGATTTCCAGGGATTTCCCAGGAAAATGATATATTGTTTTTTTCAGCAGAGTCTGGGCTTTAACATGAAATGTCTTGTTTGTCATTTTTTAGGTGTATTCTTAATATTTTTGGGTGAAATATGTGCAAAAAAAAAAAAAAAAAATGTTTACATATTGTAGTTTTTTTTGTAATAAAAAATGTAAGTTTGTCAATGAAATCTTATTGCGTGTGAAATCCCAATTTCTCCCGGTTACAGCGGTACCACATATGTATAGGTAGACAACCTTTCCTGCCCAGGAGACTCCCCCAAACTGAAACAGCGCTTTAGGGGATTTTCAGATAAAATACAACTGTGCTATGCAATATGCGCACCTTGCAGTTTTTCCAGAAAAACAACCCTTTACATTTGAAATACCCCCAACAAACTATATATTCTCTGGAAGTACACACCTCAAGCTTTCTAGGCGTACCAGGCTTGTTGATGTGGCCATAGTTTTCTGGAAGTAATCCCTCAATGGATTCTTTGGTTGCAAAGAGTTTCCCTAAAAAAAGGATAAAAAAGCAGAATCAAAGCCACATTTTCCTAAAAAAACTATATACAAACAAGAAAAAACAAGTTTAATCTGAAAACGCAACATCCCCCGAACAGAACAATACCCAACATGCATAGCTACTGTCAAGGGAAGAGTTGCCAAACACACCAAAGTAAAGCATGTGCGTAACGGTAATTTTACTTGAAAATTTCAGCTCTGCAGACAAAGTGCGCACCTTGCGATTTTTCAACCAAAACAACCCTTGACATTTGGAATATCCCCCATAAACCATATATTCCCTGAAAGTACACACGTTAAGCTTTCTAAGGGTACCCAGCTTGTTGTAGTGGGCTCATCTTTCTGGAAGTAATCCCTCAAAGAATTCTTTGTTTGCGCAGGGTTTCCCTAAAAAATTTATAAAAAAGCTGAATAAAAAACACCTTTTCCTAAAATATAAATATGCAAACCAGAAAAAACAAGCTAAGTCTGAAAGCGCAAGGTCCCCCGAACAGAACAATACCCAACATGCATAGGTACTATTAACCCTTTTAATTGCCAGCCTACTTGAGATTTTGTCACCCTCTGTTGACAGGCCATTTTTCCCCATTTTGCGTCATGTTTTGCGCCATGTTTTGCACCATTTTTGCTGGAACTTTCAGGAAAATTATATATATATTTTTTTGCAGCAGAGTTTAGGCTTTAACATGAAATGTCTTGTTTGTAAATTTTTTTTTTTTTTTTACAATATTATTAAGTAAAAATAATAAATAAATAAATAAAAAAATTTTTTTAAAAATTGACTCCTTTATTTTAAATAAAAAATGTATTTTATTAAGGAAAATCATATTGCATGTGAAAGCCCCATTTCTACCGATTAGAACGGTACCACATATTTATCGGTAGCCCCCTGTTCCTGCCCAGGAGACCCCCCTAACTGAAACAAGTATTTTATAACATTCACAAAAAAAATACAACTACCATCCACACTACAAAGGGTTAAATCGAGAAAAAAAATGACATAGGGTCCGCCATCCCCCCAGCCTTGTGAACTGGTATAGGGGTCATGGACCCCTTACCAGTTCACAAGGGGTTAAATGTAAATAATCACACAGACACAAGCAGAGAAAAAATATTTTATTAATTTTTTTTTTTTTTTTTACACTGTACTCACCTCCCATCCATCCTGGAGCCCTCTGTCCCTCGGCGATCACTGGCTTCTGCTCACTTGCTAGAAGCCTTTTATAGCTGCTGGATGACAGAACACAAAGGGTTAATCAAAAAAAAAATGACATAGGGTCCCCCCTCCCAGGGGGGGGGGGGGGGACCCCATTTTTTTTTTTATTTTTAAGGGTTAAAAACCCTTAAAAATCAAAAAAAAAATTGACGTGGGGTCCCCCTTACCCACAGTAACCAGCCCGGGACCAGCTATGGGGGCTTGTAGGCACAGAGTGGGGGGGGCCAGCTTTTGTGGCCCCCCCACCCTGCAGCCTACGAGCCCACATAGCCCATGTGGGCCCGGGCTCTTCTGCCCCCCCCTGGCCTTTGGGGAGGCAGGTAATGGGGGTGCCAGGGGTTAATGGCAAGCCACCCGCTAGCGCAGGTGGCTTCCCATTCCCCTAGCCTTGTGAACTGGTATAGGGGTCATGGACCCCTTACCAGTTCACAAGGGGTTAATAGTAAAAAAATGACACAGACACAGAGAAAAAAAATCTTTATTTTTCTTATTTTACACTGTACTCACCTCCGATCCGACGTCCCTCGCCGCTGTCCCGCGCCGATCATCTCACTGACAGATGCCGGTGGTGATCGGCGCAGGGCGGGTGACAGGTGAGGGGGCTCCGATCGGAGCCTCCTCACCTGACATCCGCCCTGCTCCGATCACCACCGGCATCTGACAGATGCCGGAGCTCGGAGGGGGTATAGGAGGAGCGGGATGACGTCATCCCGCTCCTCCCACAATGGGCGGAGCTAAGCGGCGGTGGCCATCGCCGCCATTACAAGAGGTGAGGACCCGGAAGAGGGTCCTCACCTGAAGACTGCGCAGCCCAGGGGGGGGATCGGACCCCCCCCTGGTGAAGAGGAGACCCGGACAGAAGGCTCGGGCGCGGAGGTGAGTAAATGACAGTTTGTTTTTTTTTTTTTTTTACAGCGCCGATGTCAGCGTTGGAAACGGGGGGGGGGGGGCGGCTGGTTTCGGGCCCCCCCCTGAAGACGGAGGACGACGGGGGGGCGATCGGATGCCCCCCCCCCAGGAAGAGGGGACCCCAAGCTTCACGGGGATACCGGAGGTAAGTGTTTTTTTTTTTCTATTCTTTAACTGTTTGGGGGAAATGCCAGGCACGTAGTTTCTACGTGCGTGGCACTTAACGGTAGGAGAAGCAACCACGTAGAAACTACGTGCTTGGCATTTAAAGGGTTAATGAGGAGACGGACTATACACCATTCTTATGAAATCTTAATGCAAGTTGCTGAGATAACATTATTTCTTATTTTTCCTCCAAAAGCACACGAAAGGACCACCTCTGCCATAAAGAGAGAATGCCCGTTTCTGCCCAATTATCAACTGCCTGAGGATCCTCCAGATATCCTACCCTTCACTGACCCCCAAAGGTAATTCACTAGAAGAACTAGGGTTTCATATAGTAGATTAGACATATGGCGCAATAGTAACCACCTCTCTCTGATATGTCCCCTATGTGAGTGTTAATTTTTTTTCTCTCCATCTGGAATCAGATGACTCTGATTTCTATCAACTCATGTTTTCCATTTCCCCTAGTAACTCTTCTTTCTTGATATAGACATTGAACATACAACTGACAACCACCTTATGGGTTTACAACACCCTAGGGATATACATCTCTGCATCCTAAAAGACAATTTAGCAGGTAACGTTAGAATATCTATCCATTAAACTTTGGAACACTAAGTAGCTGCTTTGTCACCTACAATAACTACCCCTTCAGAGCGATTATCACCCTAGGGATTCACCTCTTCCCCCCTACTTAACTATATCCAATATAAGTATTCTTTCCAATAGAATTCACCTCCATGACTGATTTTTATATATTTGGATTGAAGTGTAATGCCATACCATATAGTCACCAATAGCACATATAAACAGCACTGTTGATCATACTCTTTATTTGGTTTTAATCATATGTTTTTATATTTTCTTCATAGGGACAAGTCCTACGGCCTCCGCCCTGAATAAACATCTCCCCCTCCTGTCTGACAATGCGATGCTACCTAGTTCCTGTAAAAAGACACAGCCAAACGCGTGTCTGTTTAATTGTTCCTCTCCCAGCCTGTTTAATAAAGCTTGTACAAACTGTCAGCAGCTATCCGGGGGATGCAGGCCCCGCGCGCTGACGTCACCATGTGGAGGATGGCAAACTTACAATGCCATCCACCTATGGAAGTGACGTCAGCCGGGACCGCGTCACCACGACCACAAGCGCGCCCGGAAACGCCACACTGGCTGGCCAGGGGGGACGCCATACACGCATACACATAAAAGGTACCATTTCTGAGTTCTCTTGATCGCAGCCTTGAGAAAGGGGCCTTGGCCTCGAAACGTTGGCAGGCAACACACGCGATCACGGTGCTCTGACATTTGGTAATCATGTTACATACTTGTCTCTTTATTCTGTAATGATGAACGTCATGATTTTATTTCCTATATGATTGATTGTATTATCTGACCTAGTCTGGGATGATGTTTGGCTAGTGAGACATATTCTGACCAGATGATCCTCACTGAATCTGTGTTGTTTATACCACAATTATCATGTTTCCTTGACTACTGTGGTCAGAGATTGTCTCATACAAGCAACCTAACTATTACATTCTTCAGGACCAGTTTAGTAACCACCTCATAGGTATAGTGTTCACCAAGGTCTTTTTTTGCCTACTACCATATAACTGTTCACTTAATGTATTCATTTTTTCTCTATTATTTTGAGGTGGACTATGATCCTGGAGACTGCACACATTCTTGTATATTGTAATACCCATACTGTATCCTTTTCTTGAAAATACAATCTGTAAGAAAGTCATTTATATATTTGAATTTTTTCTATTTTGAATATAACCTTTATTTGCAACAAATCTTGTGAGTGGTGTGCATTAATCCTTTCCTACTAGATGTGTATATATATGGGACACTTAAGGAGAGGTGCCCCTGGATTATATTTGCACCCAATATTGATACTTTCTATTTTTTCTGATGGTGTGCTGATTACCTACCATTTTTAATATACCAATGCCCACCTAATTCATTGCAATGGATGGGGCATGCCGAGGCCTAGACGGTACACTTCCTTCATTGCAATGAATGAAGCGGGTGTGCAGCATAATTCTGAGAGGATGCACCCACATGTGCTATAGGAGCAAGGTAAGAAATTAATAATTAATGATTCTGGGGGGGGGGGGGGGCATTTAGGGATTTGTTGGACCACATTGCTGATTTCTGTCCTCCTGGTTGGTGATGTCAGATGACAGAGGCAAGAATTTTTGTACTGTGTTCATGTACCTGAATAGGGAAATTATTATAATGAAATTTCATTTCAATCTATTTAGGCATTTATCTGCAGAAACACATAAAGGATAAATATAAACAGTCTAGCCATATTGAGTTTTTTTCCATTTCCATAATCAAACACGCATTGAGAACAAGGGCATCCATGTGAAAAATGCGAAATATTGGCATAGAATATTGGCTGTGAGGCTATTGCAAGAGCAGAAGAATTATATTGATGTAGCTGCCTTATTGCAGTAACTAACTCTAAAGTGGAAAACACAGGAATTCAGCTTTCCCCGGTTATGTTTCGTGTCCCCGGGGCAACCCAATTTAGAATACACCTCCACCGATCACCACATCTGTCATCGAGATCTGCGAAGGACAGAGGAGCTTACGATTGGAGTTGAGTAAAGAAAAAAACGTTTTTTTTTTCAATAAATGTCATTTTTTGGTTTGGTGTCTTTTTTTTTACAGTTAACCCTTTGTGAACTGATAAGGGATCCATAACACTCCTACACCAGTTCACAAGGTTCAGGGGCTGGCAAGTCACCTGTGCTATTCTTATATTCTGAAATTAATTTTTCCCATAGTTTCAGACCCACCGAGGGTTGTGTGCAATCCTGTTCATCGCGCAGTAATTTATGTGATCAAGATAATAGATGTTTTTTAGATTCATGTTGCAAACAGGCTTCTTCTTTCTGAGTAAGGTCAGACCATGAGCCTACCTGAGTAAATATACTGTGAAGAAATCCCCTAACTGGCATGTACTCTCGCCACTTCATTCTCATGTTTTCAGATACGTTAAGAATTTTTTCTCATAAAGTGTAAGAGCCAAATTGCTTTGTTAGGATTCCATTCTGATGAAAAATTACTTGATTGCCTGGGGATGGATTCTGGATCATTCCTCACAGCGGTCAGTGGACCAGGAGTACAAAAGAGTTTTCCTTCTTTACCCATTGATATTAGTTGGGCAATTGGACTCGCTAGAATTGGTTGGTCCTCTACAAAGGACTTACTAGGAGAGGTCTGATTCCAGAACAATGTAGTCAATTTGCATCCTAAAATAGCTCAATCCTAATCCAATCTTTCTTCCCCTGCCGGGAGCGCCATTTGATTAAACTCTGTACCAAGTTGGCCTTGTAGGACAAAGCCACCTCAGGTACCTTGAATCCTCCTTTTTTAATATCCATACTCAGTTTTTGATAGATAGATAGATAGATAGATAGATAGATAGATAGATAGATAGATAGATGGTTTTCACATTTTGGGACACAAACCTTGATATTTTAAAACATACCTAATCCATGCCCAACTCACATGTTCAAATGCTTTAGTCACATCCATAGATAATTAAAGTGCTTTGAGATCATTCTTCTGAATACAATATTGGATATCAAGAGTTTTTTTCGGGAATCAATCGCTTCAGTCTATTTGCCAGAACCTTTGCATAGATTTTAATTTCAGTATTATACAGTGCAGTTGGGCGATAGTATTATATAGCGCAGTTATTATATAGTCAGCACATCTACTAGGGTCCTTGCCCATTTTAGGAAATATGATGATATCTGCCTCTAAGATGGTCTTCGGAAGAGATCCAGAAAAGGCTGAAGGTTCAAAGACCCTAATCATATGTGGAATTAAAATGTCCCCAAGCTATTTGTAGTAGGTGCTTGGAAACCTGTGCTGCCCGGGGCAGAATTTGACCATCTACAGACATCTATGTACTCGACTTGGTAGCCAGTAGCTCTTCTCCCTGCCATCTTAACAGTACCTGCACAAGTCTTTATGGAGTAAGGAGAGATGGGGCCCTTAATGTTGATAGCTAGTGACTTGTTACTATGGTCATTTAGAATTGCATAGAGTTTGATTTCTTTTTCCTTGTGGCATGTTGGGTAGACCCTGATCAGGCAAATTTTTGACATATGAGTTCTTTGCAGACCTTGGTGCATTGGGATGTAACTGCTGGCATATCTGTGTTAATGTTCTTTTGCTCTCTGCCATGGTCATTGACACTGTTTGTCTGAGTTAGAGTCCATGGGAATGGCCCAGGGTGCAAAGCAGTGTTGTGATCTGTGCTCTCACATTCTGTGCATCTTATACTGACCTTACAGTCCTTGGTAAAATGTGATGATGACAAGCAGATGTAGCGGATGTTGTTCTCTTTCATTTTCTCTATGGGCATTTTCAAGAGAGGATGTGGCTTTTGGTGCAATAGACTCCCTTTGCTTGGATCCCTGGCTTTGTCCCTTAAGAGCGAAGATGTTGAAGACCTCTAAGTAAGATCTGTTGAAGATCTGTCTTATGAACTGCCAGTGGTGCTTTATGAGACTTAGATCCAGGACAAGTGTCACATGGCAGTGTAAGATTGAAGCTGGGATCTTTCCTAATCCTTGCTTGTGCAACAAAGTCTACAAACACACTGAAGGAGGGAAATGGTACTTTGTGAGCCTGTTTGTACCTAGCGTATGATCCGCTGCTCATGTAGATTTTGGGGAAACTTTTGCACTATAGGGGTAACATCTTTAGCTGTGTCAAGGTAAGCAAGTCTCAACAAATCTCCAGCTTTGGCTACTTGCAGTTCCATTAGAAGGTCATGTAGTTCCCTAAGTTTCTTGTAACCGCTTTTAGGCATTTTTGGGAAGTCCTGGACTCTTTTGAATAATGCACTTTCTATAGCCTCTGGTGAGCCATAGGATTCATCAAGTCTGTCCCGGACCTTTTTAAGGCCTCTCTCTGGGAAGTTTATATTAATTTCTCTGATTCTTTTAGTGTGTTCAGCAGACTCGTTCCCAAGCCATTTAGCTGGGAGATCTACCTCCTCACTGCATGACAAGTCGGTTACATTCTGAAAGGTAACGTGCCATGCTCTGTAGTATTCAGGGCGATCAGTGACACACTGACGTCAGAAGTCCGTTAGTCATTAACTTACGCCGTGAGAGGAACTTGGCAAAGTCCATTGTGGCCTGGTTAGCACTAGAATATGTGGTGCATTGCCGTTGTGTGTGTGTGGTGCACGACTATACCTAGTAAGAGACAACATGCTGGAGTGGAAGCTGGGCTGCTTTCTGTGCAAAGCTGTTGATGTAGGAAGGGTCACACTGTTCCCACTCTTGCATGTAGCAAGTTCAAGGTATTCTGCCTCGTTTATGGTACTTTTGAGTTTTTGAATTTTTAAAAATGTGAAAAAGCATGTATAACTTTCTTTACACTTTGTGTTGCTTTATCAAGTAAAACCTCAATAAAATACATTTAATTTTGTGGCTGCAGCATTTTAAAATTTGGAAAAGTTTAAGGGGAATACCTTTTCAATGCATTGTATGTTCTTAAACCATTTTCTATTGAATGTTCTCCTTTTTTGTAAAAACATCTGCTAAATTACAAATCTATTGGAATGCATTCACTTCTCAGCCTGGAATAATGGCTATTAACCATTAAACCCACTTATCCTAACTAATTATTTCCGTTCCTGGTAATTTGCTCACTTCATCCATCACTTTCTCCGCCTGTTCTTGCAGATTTTCCTTTTTTCTTTCTCTTTCTGCATATTCTTTTCTTTGATATAGGACTTGTTGAGTGTAATGTACTTTTGTACATGTTCTGCTGCTATCTGTCTTAGACAGTTGTTTATGCATCAGTAACAGCTTGGCCTATGGCCCTTCTCTCTTTTCATCCATGTGTCATAAGCTTGGCGAAAATATCCCCCTCTGCAGGTGCAAGGATGTGTGCTATGAGGGAAATGTTTGTGCCAGAAGATCGCTTGCAAGTTACCTTCCACATTCCCGATGACCTGTGTGTTTTGTGATCTCAGTACATGACCTTTGTTTTGAATATTGACCATGAGTCTACAGCCTGCCCATTAACCTTTGCTGCCTACCCTCGACCTTAGCCTGCTCCTTAGTTCATTACAGTACCGTATCCTGGACTTACCTGTTCCTTGCCTAGAAGGATTAATTCGATTTTTCAGGCAAAAGGTTATAAAAAACAGCAGCTTACACTGCCAGGCATTTCAACAGCCCCCTCTCAGCTCGGCACCCTGAATGAGAAAATTTACTTCTGTATCTGCCCCTCCAGCTCCACCGTGGCGATGTGGACCACCAATACTAGCTCAAGGAGCTAGTCCATACCACCCCCCTTCTGTATTGATGGCTTGAGTGGCACTCTCAGAGCTGTCTTTCAAGACCAGCTAACCCCTTCCTCCCCACCCAGTTTGCTTCTAGCAGAGCTCTTGCTCCCAGCGTGATCCCACCCATAATGCTGGTTATTGTGCAGCATCACAACTCCAAGGGCCATGTCCGTTTGCTTCAGAAGAGAAATCATGGGGTAAAACTGGAAACCTTGATACCCCAGCCATTTATTCTTCAACTTAGGAATGGAAAACAATTAGGACCAAATGTAGCCACAATGGTCCAACATTTGGCTATGCCTGAAATATCACTTTAATCTAGAAATCGGCATCAACTTGCATCAACATGGCTATGGCTTGTAACTTTGTTTAGTCTTCAGCCCCTCGCCTGGCCTCACCATTGGCTTTTCCTAACCCTGACCCAACACAAGAAGGCTCTTTATTCCTCCTTAGAGCACAGTGTTTGTAGGTAAAATAATCTCTCAGATAAGCTACGTTACACCTAAGTACTTACCTTTTGCTTTGATCTAATCTAATCAGATGTTGTAAAAGCCATATACCCCCTCTCATCATTATTCTGCTGCAAACACCTTAATGTGGCCTGATCGCGTTGTTTAACTGAGCTGTTTATTGAAATAGTAAAACGTAGGTAGCATGGAACTTAACGGGTAATTCCACTTTTGATGGCATTTTCAAAAGTTTCCATTATCGGGTCCCATAATGATGTCTTCAAATTGCTCAAAGTATCAGTTTTTTTCTTTTTTAGTTGTTTACACCAACTGTTGTGTTTGGTGTACCTGGCAGAGATTTCCTCCACATTCCTGAGCTCACAGATTTAACCCTTCCTGCTCTAATTACACTTTTGCAGATGGGGGATCACAGTCTTATGTTACTGGCAGCAATCTCACCTGGGGAGGTCATTACTGCTACGTGATTTTAAGCTGCTGATAAGCTCACCTGTTACAGTGAAATGATTCTGGGATTTGTAGTTCATAGTTTTTACTCAAGGCCTGGAAAGTCACTCCCACTTTAGGAACAGAGAGCCACAGGAATAGAAAACACTTGGAAAGAGCATGCTGATAAGTATATATGTATGGGGGCACAATCCTTACACAAATGGTAATTTTAGAATCCAAAAGAGGAAAGCAATAAGACAGAACACCAAAAACCTGACAAAATGGCAAGTTTACACTGTTGTTGTCTGTTTTAGATTGGATCATATTCTCGTTCACTGCGTCTCCTTACCTTTCCCTCTAGTTATGCATTGCCATCGGTAGGAATTCTGTGCTGGTAATTTTACATGGGCCTTTCAGTATCAAATTTACAGTGTAATCTGAGTCCAACTATAGCAATTACAATTACAATATGCAGCTGCAAGATTGTGCAAAGGGATAATAATCTCATAGACTGTGGTTTTACACGATTGCTCATTCCCATTACTAACAGCCCAGGTCATGTGGAGATCCCCCATTTCAGCTATAGTTAGTTATGAGTCAGTGAGATTTAGTAGACAAATGGCTGTCATTAAAGGAAAAATCCCTTTTTACTTCTGTGTTACAAATATACTGGTAAAGACAAAATATGGTTCATTCCCCAAACGTATGGCAGAAACTGGCATGGAACCGTTGTCTTCTGTCAAGCTATGTGTCCTATAACGGCCTATACAGTGCAAAAAAAGCCCCATAACCCTTGAATTTTCCTCTTTTTAATTATTACAGCCTAGGGCTGCCACCTGGCCTTTGTTTTTTTAAATTTACTGCCCACTGGCCTGTATTTGTTTTTTAACTGGTAATCGCACCGCAAGGCCAGTAAGTTAAAAGAAAAAAATACCGGCCGGGTGGCAACCCTATTGCAGCCACAAAAGAATGAATTTTAGGGCAAATTTGGCACTGTGATAATTGTTTTTAGCTGAGCAAATGTTTGAATAATTTGCACAGCTAAAAACGATACAGAGTTGTACTGAGGAAAAATAGTGAGAAAAAAAATCTCACGGTTCCGAATCAGCCTTTTTATTTTTATGCGACAACTCAACACAAAATAGCAATTAATTTGAAAGAGCAATTTTTGAACATTAGACCCTATCATCTTTGGTTTCATTGGGGATCAGAGATAACCCATTTCTCATACTTGAATCTTCTTTGATAGGTTGCAGGATATCACTGTGGTCCCTTATGTCTTGGGGTGTTCAGGTGAACTGTGCATGAGAACTGTGTGTAAAAATGTAGTAAAAATGTGTATGAATGGGATGAATGGGATGTCCACTTGTCTGTGTCTGAATGTATATGTAATTTTTGGTACCTGTGGTGCCATTTTTTTTTTTCGTTAAAAACTCAATAAATAATAAAAGGTATTTGTGAAGAGTAATATAACTTATACACCCTTTTCCAAATAAAAAAATATTAAATAAAATAAAATTGTGATGTGAATATGTATTCCGCTTCCTGCACTCTGATACCTCTAAATAAAATCCAGTGTGACCAATTGCCGTCAGAAGTCAACTAATTAGTAAATATAGTCCACTGTAATCTATATTCAGTATAACTGTATATCTATATTCAGTATAACTACAACTGTTCTCTGAAGAGGACAGAATCATGAAAACCAAGTACTACAACATACAGCTCAGGGATCATGTTGTGGCGAAGTGTATTGCAGGGGTAGGTTAGGAAAACAAATGTTCAAACCATCATTTGTAAATAAAAGAAGTATGGCACAACTGCAAACCTACCAGGATATGGCTGTCTAAATTGACAATCTAGGTTTGGAAAGCACTACCGTAATTAGAGAAATAGCCAAGAGATCCAGGGTCACCCTGAAGGAGTTGCAGAGGTCCACAGCTTAAAGCAGAGCTTCAGCATCATTTAATGAAAAGCCCAAACCCTTAAAAAACTATTCCCCATCATCTAAAATTAATATGTTTTAAGTCTTTAGTTGCTTACATATTATTCTTTCCCCCACTGGGCTTTAACTTTGTTCAGGACTCTAGGATACAGGCACCACCATCTTGTCTGAGAAGCATCACATACTGAGGAGAGGGGTTAAAAGTACACAGGGCGGGTTATAGCTGACAGAGCAGAGCTGGGGTCAGGAAAAGGACAGCAATCCCACAATGCAGAGCAGTAGGGATGAGCGAACCGGTTCGAACGAACCGGAATTCGCTCCGAATTTCAGGGAAAATTCGATTCGACACGAACCCGAATTTTTTTGGGTTCGTGCCGATCGAATTTTCCCTGAAATAAAAAAAAAAAAATGCCGGCATGGTGGGAGCGGGCAGGCCGGCTACGCTGTCAGTGGGCGGCGGAAGCCGGTCTGCCCGCTCCCACCATGCTGGCATTTGTTTAAAAAGCAAACACTTACCTGCATGGTCGGAGCGTGGAGGCCGGCGCCGCTCTCAGCTGTCATCAGAGCACGCGTCATCAGAGGGCGTTTCATCAGAGGGCGCCTGAGCGGCTTCCGCCGCCCGCTGACAGGCGTAGCCGGCCTGCCCGCTCCCACCATGCCGGCATTTTTTTTTTTCAGATGAGCGATTCGTGAAAGTTCGATTCGGGCGAACCCGTATTTCTTGGGGAAATTCGTCGAATCGCCCGAATCGAACTTTCAAGAAGTTCACTCATCTCTACAGAGCGGCATAGTCAGAAGACACTTCCTGTCTGCAGGCAACCTGAAGCTCCATGGGCTGCCATCTTGTGTATTTGAAGGCTCCAAAAACGCAATAGGTGCAGGTAGGGTGATTTTTAATGAGAGCAATTTGTATGTATGGGATGGGTGAAAAAAATGCAAGATAGGCTCTTATTAAGGGTGAAGGTCCGGTTTAAAGAGGGTTTAATTCAGCACCCTATTTATTTTTTACTTGTATTTATTTTTTTGTAGAGAAAATGCTTTCTCTGATGTTTTTTTACTCTGTGCAATTCAGTGCCATACCTAGCTGTGCATTTTTTTAATGTACGCAGCTAAACATGGTGCTGAATTGCAGAGAATAAAAAAAAGGCAAAAAAAAAATGAGAAAAAGCATTTCCATTTAAAGAAACATGAATAAAAACAATAAGGTGCTGAATCAAACCTTATGAGACTCTTAGGCCAGAGGTCTTCTTCATTATGAGGCATCCTGAATTAGGAGAAACCCCCAGGATCGGCTGATTTACTTAGCTCTTCCCGGAGCCCTTGCCATTCTGGCTGCATGCCTGTAATGCTCAGGCAAACGCAGTGACAGATTGAAGATAGTCTTGCTTGGATGCAGCGCACAGAGGCCATGGGGCTTTCTAGGAACTGACCAGTACTACTTTTTGTGGAATGTGGCGGCCATCTTGTGAACGACTTGGAGTTGGATAGGGCCTGATGATGTGCCAGATCACTTAAACCAGATACGGTTGTCTATTTTACCTCTTGTTTTGTTTTATATGTGCTTTGCTTTTGTCCTGTTTTAGGACTTTCTGTGTTGTAGCAGAGCCATTAAGCATTTTGTTTTGTTACTTTTAGCAAGCAAGGTATAAATAACTTGTTTACGTGCATTTCTTGGTGCTTCCTTGGAAGGCTGAAGACTGCTGTATGAACTTATCAAGGCAAGTGAGGTGCAATTAGAATATATCTATTTACGCCTTTTAATTGCCTTATACATTTAATAGATTTGTTTTTTTTGGGTGATCCTGGGGGGATACACACAACGGGACATCCTAAATTGGGATGCCCTGCCAGGGAGAAACAAATCCAGAAAAGTGAAATTCTTGGGTTTTGTTCCTCTTTAAGTGGGAAAAGCTGTCCCCTGGGCAACCATAAGTTGTTTACTCCACAAATCTGGCCTTTATGGAGGAGTGGCAGGAAGCTTTTTGCAAGCAACCCATAAAAGTCCTATTTGGAGTTTGCAGTCGAACTATGTAGAGACACAGCAATCATGTGGAGAAAAGCTAACACTGTACTTTCCCCTGAACACAGTGTCCCCAATGTAAAACCTAGTGATGGAAACATCATGCTCTGGGGATTGCTTCTCTTACACAGGGACTGGAAAACTGGTCAGAGTTGATGGGAAGATGGATGGATCTAAATATAGGGCAATCCTGAAGGAAAACCTGTTAGAGGCTGAGGCATGTTGAGGGGCCAGTTTAGGGAAACATCAAGAATTGGGGAAGGTTAAACCCATCTTCTAGAAGTAGCCTGGGAGAGATTTAGTACATTAGATTTACTTAGTTGGCCATAAAATAATACTGCATTGTAATAATAGGAAAAGGACACTAGATAGCTTTGGTAAGTATTGTCCCATAGACTAACATTGCATGGGAATAGATATCACTGAAAGGTCAGACGTTTCTAGAGGGATAAACTGGTTTAGACAGGAACTAAGATGGATATCAAATGGTCACTCTATTCACATGAAGCAGATGTTGATTAACATGTGAGGCATGTGAGTGGACATGGTCTAGGGAACCCTAACTGTAGGCAAAGGTTCTAGAAGTTGACCTTGAGGGGAAAAGAGAAGTAATGTAAGAGATGAGTCATAGGAAACCAGCAGGAGGATGGAGGGCACAGTAAAGAGAGCAACCAGTAGAGCTTGCAAGGAAGGAAGACCCATGGCAACCCTAAATTTGGCCTAGACATCCAAAGAGGAATGTAAGGCCAGTGATCTGTCCATCAGGGACTGAAAAGAAAGCTAGAAAGGAAGGATTTGGGGACTGAGAGAGCTGATGTACCATCAGAAACTGCTGACTAAAGGCCAGTTGTGTTGTTCCTGGAGACGAGCGGCAGCTAAAGAGTGCACCCTAGGTCCAAAAACCCTCCTCGCTCCTCGCAGCTTCTGCAACAGGCCAGGCAGAGGCCCTTTACACATATGTTCACCTTCCAGCAGAGCAATGACTCCTAATATACAAGAAAAGCTAAAATGTAATGGTTTAAATCAAAGCATATCATTTGTGTGAATGGCCCACTCAAAGTCCAGACCTAAATCCTATTGAAAATCTGGGGGTGGTTTGCAAATCATCTCCATCCAATTCAACTGAGCTAGAGTTATTGTGCAAAAAAGAATGGCCAAATATTTATATGTAATTTGGGGTTATTTTATGTGTTATGTGCATATATTGCTCAAAAGCACTTCAGTCACCTCAAACCTGCATTGTGAACCTGCAACCCTTTGGTCACAAGATCTGTTCTGCCTTACTGTTTTCCTCTTTTGGAATGTAAAATTAACACGTGTTATGATTGTGCCCCCATTCCTGTGACTTACTTTATAGCATACTGATTCTACATTTCTTATATTCATGTGGCTCCGTGTTGCTCAAGTGGAGTAGCTTTCCTGGCTTTGAGTAAAGTTCTTAGTAGAGCTTCTGCCTACAAATCCCAGAATCCTGGGATCCCAGGTGAGGTCATTGGCAGCTTTGGAAAAATCAAGCAGCAGTAATGAACATTTCCTCCAGTAAAGCAGTCTGGAGGAAAGAAGGGAGAGGGGGGACATGATTGAGACCTTTAAATATGTGAAAGGATTGAATAAGGTTCAGGTGGGAAGTGTTTTTAAGAAGAAGCTTAATGATAGAACAAGGGGGCCCAAACCTGAAGCTAGTCGGGGGGAAGATCAGGAGCAATGTTAGAAAATATTATTTTACAGAAAGAGTAGTAGATGCTTGGAACAAACTTCCAGCAGAGGTAGTTGAAAAATCAACAGTCACTGAATTTAAACATGCCTGGGATAAGCACACATCTATCCTAAGATAAAGAGTACATACAGTATACACATAAGGGCAGACTAGATGGACCGTATGGTCTCCTTCTGCCGTCAACCTTCTATGTTTCTATGTTTCTATGTAATGACCTCCACAGCTGAGAACACTGCCAGAAACCCTTTAGCTACTGGAACACAAACCTGTGTTCCATTAGCTAGAATATACCCTCACTGAAAAGGACTGAATTAGAGCAGGCGGGGGTTAAAACGTTTAAGCTTAGGAATAAGGAGCATCATCTCTGCCTTAGGCAATCAGATGCTTAGCAAGCCACAGTGAAGCTGGACTATGGATTGTCTATGCTCCATACAACAAACACACCGGTTTGTGTATAGTAAGGTAAACACATACTACCTTTACTAAGGTAAACACATGCAAACAAATTTAAAAGAAAAATAGCAGATGGGCTCAGCACCCCGAGAACAACATTTTAGCACACAATAATGGACACTTGCCATAAAAAGTGGACTTTTCCTTTAAGTTTGTGGTTTTACTGTTTATAAATGTGGAAATGTTCAAGTAGATGAAATACTTTTTTAAGGCACTGTATAAACCACTAATGGCCAAATGGTTACATGCTACATATGCAACAATTTGACTGAAGTTCCACTGTAAACAAAAGCATTGGCCAGTTACTATGAAGCTGGGGATGCTCCCTCCCCTCTGAGTGATACATATGAAAAACAAATGATAATTTACCCAGTTTACTATTGAAAACTAAATAAACAGAGTTTACAGCAAAGGTTGCCTTTTAATATTGCTGGTAAAACTAGGTTTGTATTAAAATCAGGGAACAGATGACAAAATAGAGAAAGTTTCTTATGATATACACATACGTTATATTGTGTTTTTAAAGGAATGCCATTCATATTCTTTTTACATTTTTATTGCATACAATTATATAGTCAGACATGAATAATTTTAATTTTAAAGCTTGCGGGCTTTAGCTATTTGCAGTCCCTAGCGGCTTGCCTTTGGCTGCCTAACTAATGGCATCATAGAATACTTTATATTTCCTGACTTTTCTCTACAGGGTTCATCACTGTTTTACGGGCTGTAATATATATTTTACAGCTTGAGCTCTACATGTGGGAAGATAGCAATCTTTTACGGTGCCATGAAAGGCATGGAAGATGTTGCTGTCTAAACTTGGGAATATGCAATATCGCAAATAAAGGTTCTGAACAAATCAAACAGAAATAGTAGCATAGGGGAAACGGTGCAACACTCCTGACAACAGGTTCTGCTTTTTGGGTCAGTGGCATTTTGGATGATCTTTGACTGATATGTTAAATGTTTTTCTAGCATTTAAATGGTTAAATACCCTAAAAGGGAGAAACAGCTAATGGATGACAAGCAAATCATCATCAAGAAAAAGAGGCTGATTCATTACTAACGCCAGGTATCAGCAGCGTCTGTATAGCAGCGCTTAGAGCGACTGCTAGTATACACTGTGATCGGCTATCGGGAGCTGTAACAGAGCACCTTAGGCCCTTATTTATGAAGGAATAGCGACAGGTAGCGACTGGTGAGAGACCAGTAATGACGGGCACCGCCACAAGAACGCCGGCTCCCCACCACAATCACACATTTATCAAGCCAATCCTGCTTAGCGACTGAGATAGCGCCATATAGCGACTCATTCATCATTATTCCAGCCTCAGCCCACAGCGCCAGCGTCCGACCTTAAACAGCGACGCTGGCGCTCTCCAATGAATTTCAATGGAACAATCTTTAAATATTAATAATTAATTGTTATTAATTGTTTTTTTTTTTTTTTTTTAAATGTGAAAAATTCTGTGACCACTTCTGCCATTTTAGATAATTTTTTTAAGGTAAAAAAAAAAAAAAAAAATGTACAGAATTGATATTACAGGTCTGATATTAATGTATTCATATTACCAAATTATTTAAAAAACTTGTTTCTTTTGGTTTCCAAAAATATGGTTGTTTGGGGGTTAAAAAACTACTTTTAACCCATCGCCGCCAGCGCTCTGGGGTTTAAACATGCATTTCACAGCGCGAGAATTTTTTGAGCGTGATTTTTTAATGAATGTGGTGGGAGCCGGTCGCTAGGGCCAGTCGCTATCATGCGCTCCCATACAGCGTGGAACCTGTCAAATAGCGACTCCTCACCCAATATTCAACATTACGGCAAACCGACTGAGTCGCTATCAACTACCGAACAACGGCCAAGCACAGCGACTACTAGCGGGCGCTCTGAAAATGCTGCTACAGTCGCTCAACTGTCGCTACCTGCCGCTATTAATGAATCGGCCTCCCCGTCGCTGTAGTAACCTGGCTGGCATTGATGAATGAGATGTATGCTGGGCTTTCTAACACCAGTACAGCATTGCAGGGAGCGAAAGGTAGCGCCAGCTCAGTGCGACCAACTCTCAGCCACTCACACCATATTCAGCAAAAAAACAGACACACACAGCGGCAGCACTCTAAATCTGGTCGCTGTAGCATAGAGCGCCAGACGCTTTGTGATTAAAGTCTGTTTTCGAACACATATCCACTAGTAACAAAGCAAAAACCCATGGAATGACATTGTTGTAACATTGTGACATTAATACTTTAATGCCAGACCTGTAATGACAAAAATATAAAAAATCAAAATGGTTTTCAAAAATGACTCTTTCTAGGCCAGGAGAGGTCACACAATTATTTGAGAGAAAAAAAAAATTAAAAACGAAAAACCCTGTTTAAACAGAAGAAAAGGAACGTCCATTGAAATATGTGGGAGAGCGACTAGTAGTGACAGGTGATACCTGGTGCTCTGGAAGCTAGAGTGCCGGCGCTATACGCTGAGCCACCTGTAATGATGAATTGGGCGCTACATGGTGCTGTTAGAGTCGCTCACCAGAATCGCCTTTATAAATGTGGTATTGCGTACAGTGCCCAGCGTTCACCGGACGCTGCCTGCCGCTATCCCTTGATGAATAACCCCCAAAGAACGCTATCCCAGTTGCCTTCTGAACAGAGAAGGTTAATGGCAGAGGGAGACCACATGATCCATCTAGTCTACCCTTAGCTTCTAGATGTAGGCTCTCTTTATCTTAGGATAGATGTAAGCATATCACAAGTTCCTTTTAACCTTGCCTTGACCTATTACCTAAAGTAAAATATAACTCATAGGTAATGTTAACATCCACATAGGTTAAAGAGGAACAAAACCTGGAAGCTTCACTCTCTGGTTTTATTGCTAGTCCTAGAGACATTCTCATTTGGGATGCCGGTCTGTGAACCCCCCCCCATAATTCCAAAATGCCCATTGTGCTTTCCTGGTGCAAGCTTAAAGTTTTACAATATGTCAATAATGAGTTTCCCTGATGTGAGATTTTACACATCAGAGCAAATATGGGTGGCCCTAAAAGCAGGCGACCACCAGCCATAGAGTCTTATAGACTCTCGGCCAGTGCTTTCTTCATTTTTAATTGTTCCCTTTAGAGATGAGCGAACTTTTGAAAAGTTCGATTCGGCCGATTCGCCGAATTTCACAAAGAAATTCGGGTTCGGCCGAATCGAACTTTTACGAAGTTCCTCATCAAAAATGCCGGCATGGTGGGAGCGGAGCCGCTCCCACCATGCCGGCATTTAAAAAAAAAAAAAAAAAAAGCATTTTTGCCGGCATGGTGGGAGCGGGCCGGCCGGCTCCGCTGTCAGCGGAACCGGCCGGCCCGCTCCCACCATGCCGGCATTTTAAAAAAAAGCAAACACTTACCTGCAGGTCCGGAGCGTGGAGGCCGGCGCCGCTCTCAGCTGTCATCTGAGGGCGCGTCATCAGAGGCCGGCCGGCCCGGCCCGCTCCCACCATGCCGGCAAAAATGCTTTTTTTTTTTTTTTTTTGTTTTTTAAATGCCGGCATGGTGGGAGCGGGCCGGCCGGCTCCCACCATGCCAGCATTTTTTTTTTTAATTTCAGGAAAAATTCGATCGTCACGAACCACAAAATATTCGGGTTCGTGCCGAATCGAATATTTCCTGAAATTCGGAGCGAATTCCGGTTCGTCCGAACCGGTTCGCTCATCTCTAGTTCCCTTCGCTGCTCACTAGCCAATGCTGTAACATGCCTGGCAAACACTATTGGCCCTTTTACCTAGTTCTTGTGGACTGGAGGCGGCTGGTTTATTATTTTCAGCACTCAGTGTCCTCTAGTCATTAGGGAGAAGACCCCTTGTTGTTTGGAGGCAGACACTGGGTGCTTTTATATTTGTCTTGCAGGTCTTGAGTACACTCAGTTATGTGGCTGAAAACAGCTGATGACAGGAGAAGAAAGGAAGTTATGTGGTCAGCCAATCTCTGGAGCATCTGGCCCAGGGGTAAATGATTATAGGCTGGTTTTATTTTTTATTAGTAGTGACAAGAAGTAGAAAAAGCTCCATGTATGACCCACTATGTATGTATTCATCATCAAGTGACTATAGTGTCTCTTGCTTTTTTTCTCTATCAGCAAATAAGGAGGTAGCTCATGCTGTCATCTGGATTTGAGCAACCTTGCCTCCCATGTAACTTATATTGAAACCTCAAAAATATAAAGGGCAAGAACTACCACCCACTGAATTAACACCCACAGAAGGGCTTATTTGCTAACCGTAAAACAAACCCTGTCCCCTCCCTTTTGTTTTAGAGATGCTTCAAAACAGTGTTTCTTGGGGTTGAAATTGTCATATGGCTATTAGGCCCTTATTTATGAAGGTATAGCGTTAGGTAGTGACTCTTTAGCGACAGGTAGCGAGAGCTATCGGCAATCGAACTCTGGCTCCAGCAACCAAATAACAAATTTATGAAGCCGATCCTGTTTATCGACTGGGAGAACGCCATGTAGCGTTAGATTCATCATTATCCCAGCGTCAGGGAGCAGCGCCTGCGTTCAGCCTTGAACATTTCTATGGAGCCTCAAATCCCATTTTTCTGTTGTTTTTTTTTGTTTTATTTTTTTTTAACATTCAGACAAGTGTTTACTACATTAGTCCAGATTTCTGAGAATGTTTTCGTGTTTATTTTTATTTTTTACTTTAAACCAATTTTGGTGTCCTGAAACTATAAAAGTCACACTCCTTCAACAATGTCATTCCTGTGTATTGTGTTCGCATAAAGTTATTTTGGCGTGTGTGTATCTAGCGGCGGACATTGGTATACGTACGCTTTGTAACCTTTGCGTATCATAGCGATATCATCGGCGTGTGTTAGCGTATTTTTAACGCGAGGAGTGTCAGAATTTTTGCCTTCAATTAAGTTTTTGCTACTTCCGATTTCCCACCTACGAGGAGTCATCATAAGGCCCAGACACCCTGCCAGACCTCTCCCCAGCTATTCCTCAGATTTAGACCCCCCCACCCCTCCCCCCTGGCCCTTCAGCATCCCCTGCTCCCCCCCCAAGTGTGAAGAAATCCAGGAAGAGGGTGGATCCTCAGGTAAATGGGCAAGTAGTTAAAGTGAGTATTTTCTGTATTGTTACTATATAATAATGTTAGATTTTATATGTGTTCCATGATGTTATTGTGATTATTATTATTTTTTTAAAATTTTTTTGTAGGATTTCTGCATGCAAAAATACGACTATGCCCGGAGTGCAAAAAGCCGCATAGTGTTGGACGTGCAGGCCACAGTGTCCCGGCACTTTAAGACGGAGCTCAGCGTATGGTCCATCATCCAGAAGTGGTCGGATTTTAAGCGCCGGGACAATGAGGGCGTTTACAGGCTCTATGATGCCTACGCCTCAGGTAAGTGTAACATCACTACATGCTTTGAATTAAGATAATGTTTTTTTAGTAAGGGATTTTTGTGTGATGTGTCCTTTTTTTGCTTTTGTTTCCTCTCCATAGATAAGCGTCCTCCCCTGGGGAAACACAGGAAGGGATTCCCCCGCCCACAAGAGTGGTGGATGAGTCTGCGGGGGAGGGTCCCACTCGTCAGACCCAGGGGAGGAAGGAGATGATGCCCCAGAGGAGCGTGCTGCTGGGGTGAGGGCAGTATGGAGCCTCAGCTCCTCACAGTCGGACTCAGCTGAGTCTCAAACCCCTTGTGGCCACTCTCAAGTGGGGAGTCCAAGTGGGGAGGAGGACATGGACTCACCCACACTCCCTCGAGGATCAGGGAGTGAGAGAGAGGAGGGTGGCCCATCAGGTTTGAGATCTTCTGGGCTGATTGTGAGGAGTAGAGGCTCTACGCCTCCACCTCAGAGCCCTCCCTGGGATACCAGCAGCAGCTCATCCCCTGGTGAGTGCATTTCTTATTGTTGTTTGTATGTACCAGGGTGAATCTGTGCTGTTTTAAATATACTGTTCCCTCATTAACTGTTTATCAGGGCATCATAGAGCCGGCACCTCCACCAGCTATGCAGCAGAGCTTGCACTCGGGCATAGTCGTGGTAAGTGTTTTTTATACTCATTCACATGGTGTATTTCATGCAATTTACAAAGAC
Source organism: Gastrophryne carolinensis (assembly GCA_027917425.1). NCBI lineage: Eukaryota > Metazoa > Chordata > Amphibia > Anura > Microhylidae > Gastrophryne > Gastrophryne carolinensis. The sequence continues at coordinate 181,189,957 of CM051240.1, forward strand.
ATACATGTTTTAGGCTACACAGCATTATATTGTGCCAGATTTTTCAGCCTCTTCTGTAATACAACTCCAGTTCAATGCAAATTCCAGTACTCACAAATAGGAATAATATTTAGTACAGCATGATGCTGCACTGCGAATGTGGTAGTAAATGTGCATCTTGTAGTGCTGCCACACGGGCAAGTCTAAAATATCAATATGTTTATGGTTAATTTACTACTGTAATTGGCATTGCATTGGCAATGTGTAGCAAAATTGACTGGAAAAACTGGACAATGGTATTGAGTGGTCAATGTGGACTACTTAAATGATACAGCTGAACTCATGAACCACTAAATACCATGCTAATGTCTTCAAAACATGTGTTAAACCTTGTTAGAATAATTAACCAAATGTCTGTTTGCAAATGTCCAAAATATTTTTTGGCTGATTTATATCATACAAAAAACAGGTGGATGTGGAATAATAATATTCAGGGACCAAGCTTATGAAGTTTTCTGTTGTGTTTTTGTCTACACAGATGTTTCCACGCAGACGGACCAGGTCACCATACTCCCCACCCCAGCTCCAGGAACCCCCAGCAGCATGGTCCCTAGCCACAGCTGCGATGGTGAGTACAATGACATGTTGGACAAACATACATTTAAACCATATGTCTTGAGAGATGACCACGCATAAGGGTTAATGTCATTATGGGGTTAAGTAGGAGACATGTAGATGACATTTGCCCTAGCCACAGTCATAACTGCATGTATGCATGCTAGATTGGTGTCTCCCCTTTGTTCACATTGAAACACATAATACATTCAGCCTGTGAGTGTGTTAGATCATTAACAAAATCCTTCAATAGTAAATTGGATAGCTAAAATTGTAAGTGCTGAAGTAATTGTTCTGTTAGTACTATGGACATGAGTACTTTAGGAAACCAGGAACAACACTCTTCCAAAGCTTAAAGTGGACCAACACCCAGGATTTTCACTATCCTGGGTGTTGGTCCACTTCCGCGGGGCACCCTGATCGGGGGTGCCCCGCTGTGTGAAACCCCCCCAGAAAGCCCCTAAAATCTTACCTTATCGGCGACGGACAAGCGACGGATAAGCCGCCGCCTCTCGCGCATCCCTCTTACAGGGCGTGCGCCCGTGCCGGCCATTCACAAACGGCCGGCGCGGGTGCGCGCCCTGCTAGAGGGAGGTGGCGGCTTATCCGTCGCTTGTCCGTCGCCGATAAGGTACGTTTTTAGGGGCTTTCTGGGGGGTTTCACACCGCGGGGCATCCCGATTCCGAATGCCGTGCAGGGAGGGAGCTGATCGGCCCGGGAATCTATAAGATTCCCGGGCCGATCAGGGGGTGGGTGTTGATCCACTTTAAATAGCCCTTAATTTATTAATTCAGATAATGAAAACATATAGGGTAGGGTGAAAAATCGCTAATGGAAGGCCACAAACAAAATTAATGTCCAAAAATATTTGAACATATTAGCTTCATGTAAATTTGCCAAACTAAATATCCAAAAAAGAAAATAAAAAATAAACATAATTTTCGAACCATGTACAAACAATAATGACCTTTTTTTCTACCTGCAGCTTGTAATAATGAGCATCGCAGACTGTGGCAGTACATCCTCCGGACAAGATTTATGCTGCTGGGGAAGAAGAAACAGCCGTAGGGTGGGGGGTATGGGGTTTGCCGCTATGCGGCCTGAACAGTTGGCCATGGTGGCCTATATTTTTTTAAAACAATAAAAAGTTATATTTTTCTAATGTAATTTGTGGTCAGAACTTCATTTCACACTAAACACACACAATTACACAATAAAATTGGCTAAATAACCTTATATTGCCTATGTGAGCATAGACAATATAACATTATTGCAAAAAAAAACATAACAAAACCTTAAAAAGCCCAGATACTATTAGCTTTGGGTGAGCAATTGTACATTGGCTTCATAGCGACTGCAACACAACATATTCACCATTAGAGGCCAGGTTATTATAGCGACTGAGGAGACCTGTAATAGCAACTGACGGCAGATCGGGGAGGCCACTAGCGGTCGCTCATAGCGCCGCTATACAGGCGTTCATCTGTTGCTACCTGCAGCTAATGATGAATCAGCCTGCCCGTGTCTAGTGCCTTTTCTTGTCTAGCGATCTTATTGTAAAGCATCACTAGAAGGAAAGACAAAGAGCCATGCTGAATGAGAATATTATCCAATCTAGAGCAATCAACGATGGGCAGCAATTCTTAAACCGGACCTTCACCTTGAATAAGAGCATATCTTATATGTTCCCCCAACCTGTACATACAGATTTCTCAGATTAAAAATTATCCTACCTGCATCTACTGCATTTTAACATCCAAGATGGCGACACATGGAGTCTCAGGTTGCCTGCAAACAGGAAGTGTCGTAGGAAGGATTGTTGTCCTTTTTCTGACCTCAGCTCTGCTGTGTCTGTGCAAAGCACAGCTATAACCTCGTCCCCCAGCACTTTTGACTCCTCTCCTCAGTATGTGATGCTACTGAGCCAAGATGGTGCCACCGGTATCCTAGCGTCCTGAAGAGAGTTGCAGCCCAGTGGGGGAAAGAATAAAGATTAAGTGACTAAACAGAACGTAAATTGTATTAATTTTAGATTTTTAAGTTTTTTTTATAGTTTTTTATAGTTTTAAAGTTTTTTAAGGGTTTAGGCTTTTTATTAAATGATTCTGAAGGTTTGGTTTGAGCAAACCTATCAGTGGTGCAAACCAGGCCTCTTAGACCTCCTTGCCTATTTATTTGTGTCACAAATGTAAAGGTAAAGACAAAACATTCCCCCCATTCTTTTCATAGAAGCTTTCAGATGACAAAAGTATAACCATGATGTGATGCCGATGTCACCGAACACTTATTTTCTGCCAAGCATTGCATCCAATAACAACATGCACAAAACCACTATTCCTATAAATCAATGCAGTGATTTTCATATTTGACTTATTTTTTTTTTAGTACTTGTAGATGATTTAAAACAAGTCCTATAACTGTCTAATATGCGATTCAAACACAGTTCACTTCTTCTATTTTCTGTTCCTTCATGATGTTTGATCGCTGGCCAATTCCCAGGATAGCCCTAATTACTTCCCTGTTTTGCAAGGTTGCTCCCCCAGTGTTCCCACTCCCACACACGTGACATCAGAGACTATCAGGAGACCTCTTAGTATTCTGGGCGCACAATGTTTCCATTCACAAAGTATGCTGCTGCCCAATGTTTTTCTAACTCACCCCTGATACACCTCCTATATGAGACAGCAAACTTCCTAAAATAGCCATAAGGCTCCCGCTGGACATGTTAGTCAGTGCTGTGGTATGTTTCCTGAAGAAAGCCTTTACCATTCATTAACCACTTTCGTGCCTTATTTTAGTTTTTATTAATTTAATGGGTGTCTGCTGAAACATGGCATAAGGTTTCCAGACAGAATTTAATCTAGGTAGAAAGGTTTATTTAACACATTTATATCAACCGTAATTTAGTAAAAGTATAATGTATTCAATGAATAAGAGGTTTGCATGTAGTATATTGTATTTCATTTATTAAATATTAAAAGAGACGCTATGTTATAACCTACATTTCTCTGCCACTTCTTCTTTTGACCTTTGGTGGAGCACTAAGCGCCACTTCTAAGAGATGACCTGGGTGGCCTGGTCCCTCCTAAGTTAATAAATGATTGCCAGCAGAAGGGCATAGGGACATGGATTTCAGAAGTCCGGGGCATTTTGCATAAGGACTTCTTGGCTTGCAGCTGGCTGTGAAGGAAAGGCCAGCATTTGAGGTTTGTAAATGCATCTGCACTTTCAGGCCACGAACTTTCACTTCCACTCTCATAAAAATGGTGGGTCTGCTGGCATCTACTTTTGGTAGGACAGGGGGAAAAGCCAGTGACACTTCCCATATTTTATGGACATAGGGGACAGAGGTTTCAGTAGTTTAAGGTACTTTTGCCCCTGACCGCATCTCCATCCACCCATGCTCGAAGCTGATAAAGGAATGGACAGCATGAGGTCTTTGGGGTGTAAAATATATCAGAGCCAGCATGAGATTCACCCTCATGCTGTTACAAACTTTTTGGATATGGGGGCATGTGGTCACATACTATCATTTATTTTGAGGACTGAGAAATTCCAGTTGTGTATTTTTAAGGTCGCTTGCAGTCTGCAGTTGAGTCTTTATCAGGTCAGTTGCATTCTGCTATCCGATTGTATGATATAGTAGGGTCTGTCTGCACTTTGTTATTGACGGGAGGGTCTCCTTTAAAGTCCCCATCCAGGCAGTAAAAAATAACAAAATGACACTTGCTTACCCCTAGTCAAGTCAGCTCCTGTCCTCTGGTTTTAGCGCTGTCAACGTCCATGCCGACAGCTTGCTTCTTCCCCACCTCCTTTGACTTCCCCTTCTGATTGGTCACATGGGAGAGGCAGGGGGAGCTTGGGGGGGGGGGGGGTGTGGACAGAGGACAACAGTATACAGGACTTGATAGGATTTATGCTTGCGAGCTGTCAGGTAAGTGCCATTTAGTTCACACTTATTGCAGAATTTGCTGACTATGGGATTTAGGATATCTACTTGCATCATTGCCATTGTATGCCAGGAGGACCTCTGAGGGAGGGCAGGTTTAGTAGGTACCCCCAAAAGAGTTTGAGATCGTTATTTCTGGATTATTACCGAAGAGCATGCATCCTCTTTGTTGTCACAAGAGAAGGGTTGTTGTTTTAGAAAATCATCCACAAATATGGCCTCTGTTTAACCACCATGATGGAAAAGAATGGTCCATGCTTGAGCATACTCTCTAAGCAGGAATGCACAACCTGGGGTCTAGGGGCTGCATGCAGGCCGCATTGCTATCAGCTGTGGCCCCTGGCCCCTCTGTCTATCTCTACCCACCTCCGCCCACCTTACCTCTTCCCACCTCTGCCTGCCTCAGCTCCAATCAACTCACCTATTCCTGTCTCAGTTATTCCTTGCCTACTTCTTTCCACCTTTACCCGTCTCACCTCTTCCCACTACACTTCATCCAGCTTCACATTTCCCTGTCTCACCTCACCCCACTTCTTCCAATCTCACCCCTCATTTTTGCCAACTTCTTTCCTGCCCACCTCAACTTTACCCATCTCACCTCCTCCCTCTATACCTTAGAGCACCCACCTCATCGTATTCCTCCTTTCCTCACCTTTACCCATGTCACCTCTTCCAGCCACACCCCAGTCCACATCATCATTTCCTGCCTCGCTCCTGCCCACTTTCTCAATCCTCAGCTTATTGTTGCTCTTCTCACTTCTACCCTATCTCTCCTCTACCTACCTCTGCCCACATCTGCCCAAATCTGCATATGCATAAAAGAAAATATACATATAGCGTAACAAAACCCATTCTTATTTACTTCCTGCTGTGTGAAACCCCCCAAATCGCCTGATCTACTAACCTATGCCCCGGTCCAACAGCGCATGCTCAGGCTCCCGTCCAATCAGAGCCACTGGCTGTGATGATGTAAATTGGCAAACCTAAGGTGGGTTCTAGAAAAATCAAGCTGATGCCTCCAGGGACAGAACCCGCAGCACACATATGCCTAGTTCTACATCAGTTTTCATATCCTTACAGACCCTGAGGAAGGCATGGCGCCGAGGCAGTGGGAGGCATAAAATGGCCAGCTACAGGGATACAGTAGTATTGAGCATTTGGGGACATTTGCCAGGGAGAACTGGAACACATGTGTTCAAGCAGATGTTGATATGCCTTTCTTTGGTCTTTACAGGTGCCATGGAGCAGAGACAGGGGGCAACACCCAGACGGGCCCCGAAATGGGCACAAATTTTACATTTTTTAATGTTGTACAATGTTTTAAATTTCAAAATATTTCAATAAGACGTTTTATAGAACAAGTTTTACAAAAAATAGTCCCAAAGAGTCCCAAAGGACACAATAAATGGACATATAATAAATAATAGTCACACTGCAGCAAAGCACACTACATGGGATGCCCCTAAACAGCAGGCAGAAGGTAAGTCAAACTACAGGGATGCAGACAACATGGGATGTCCCTAAAGAAACCAGCAGCAGCGAGATGGTGAGTGACACTGCGGGGATGCACAAAAACATGGGATCCCCCAAAGGTGGGGTTCAGCGAGGGAAAAAAGACGTATATGCATATGTCGGCATGCCAAGAAATGGACTCCACAGCAACATACAGCTGGAAACAGGTTTTCGAAGCTAGTTCGCAGGCCAAAACCGCAATTGCTCGGCTAAATCGAAAGCTTAAGCAAGGCACTTATGATGGCGTACGCCTGACCAAGGAAATCTCGGAGCACGGTTGGGAATAATACATGCGTTCGCAACTTCTCAGTTTCCGAGTTGGCTTCCGCAAAAAAAAAAACAAGCAATGAGGGAAAGGCTTATAGTCTTTTTATTTATTATATGGCTTTTTATGTACATTTACTGCAGACTTCATGACAAGGTTTGGATTTAGTTGCATGACCAATCTCAGGTTTGGGCTCTTGTGTTGTGCAATCAACGAGAGCAGTCAAGGAATGGGCAGGTGGCATAGAAGGATCTTGTAACACTCAACAACAAAATTATAAACAAAAGTCTTTTATTTCAGCATAACTTCGATCGGGGCTGCGCTGCTGTATGAAACCCCTCAGGTCGCCGAAACAAACTCACCCCTTCCCGGTCCTACAGCGCATGCATGGCCGCTCATCCAATCAGCGTGCTCGGATTCGCTCAGGTCAGCTTGTCTAAGCCTTTGTCTAAGGCGAGCAGATCCGAGCATGCTGCTGGCCGCATCCCCCGCTACCCTCTAACAGGGAGCGTGCCCACACCGGCCATTCACTAATGCCTGGCACAGGCATGTGCCTTGCTAGAGGGATGGCAGGTATGTTGCCACGGCTCGCACATGTGCCGTTGGACCAGAAGAGAAGGTCAGTTTATGGGCAACCTGGGAGGTTTCACACAGCTGGGCACCCCCGTTCGGGATGCTCCAGGGGGAGGCAATCGATCTATAAGATTCCTGGGCCGATCTCTGTGGGTTTTGGTCCACTTTAAGGAGCTTTCTTAATATGAGCCATTTTATTTTATGCCTGAGCATGTTTAACGCACATGCACTGGGTCAGTAACTATGTGACATGGAGCAGGTGTTCTTAGAAACCCATTGTACCCTGTGGTGTTCAACCCTCTCCTCAAAAGACTCCAGGGCCGGCCTCTACCTGGGGCATCAGGACTTGAAATTCCCAACTGGGAAAATCACCCCCCTCTGGGATTGCAAACGAAAATCACTTTTCCAGCACTCCCATGGCACTTTTGGGTCCAACTGCCCCATCTCCTGCTTTCCTAGGCTGAGGTGCACTCCATCCTCAAGCCTTTCAGATAGGCTGAGGAAGGGAGCATGCCATAGATGACAGAGAAATGGGGGATGCGGCCAGTGGTGTGCCACATGCCAAATGTCACATGACATTTTTATGATCAGCATTTTAGCAACCTCAAATTTCCCAGGTGAACGTGGCTACAAGCCATGCCATTCATTATACAGAATTTTCTTTCTCATTAAAGCAATTTAAAACCCATTTTGGCTAGCCCTGTAGTCATAAAGAGCCCAGGGCCACCTAATTTCTTGTGGCAGTAAAAAAATAATTTTTTTTTCATTTCAAAAATGCTGGAGAGTCTCTGAACAAGGTAGTGAAGGAGGAGTACATTTGGAAGAGGCCAAGCCTAAATGCCCAATGCTTATTAGCTACTCTGTTCCCAGAGAGCCTCATGGCCCCACACTGATAAATGTTCAGGCCTACTGCAGCATCCTTAATCTGTTGGCTTATCACACCAGGCAAACTTGTGGCTGTTCACAGGGCTCACATATAGCAGAGAGGGGCATGCTAAAGTCTTTGCCCTGTGCACACCTGCTGGCAGCAATTCATTCTGCCTATCATGGTGAGTGGCAGACCAGGGATGGTGCTAGAGGATTAATGGACCAAGGTGAGTGTATGTCATTTCACCCTGAACCATACCTGCCAAGTGTCCCAAGTGATTTGGAGGGACTGTCCCTCTTTTGAGTCCATGTCCCCCTGCCCCTCGTTGTTCTCGTTTGTCCCTGAGGTGTAACATGCAGATCTGCATCAATAAATGATTTGTTTGCCTATTCAAAGTGTTTCTATTGTTGCAACTGTTACATCCTATCTTCCATCCATCAATCAATGAGGGGGCGTGGCCTAATTTAACAAATGTCCCTCTTTCCCACCCTGAAAAGTTGGAGGGTATGCAAAACTGGTGAAGAGAGTTGGCATTGTGGTTTTGACTTATATTACAATTTCTTTCTGTTGCAGTCTGTACATTTACATACAAAATGTATTTTTCCCTGGTTGTGGGATAATACAAAAGGGTTAATTCAGCACTATTAGTATTTTTTACTCATTGTATTTGTGAGCAAATCCTTTTTCTCATGATTTTTTTCTTTGGTGAAATTGAGCAAAACATTTAGCTGTGCAATGTTATTAAACATTAGCACAGCTAAATATGATGCTGACTTGTACCCCTGAGAAAAAATGTTTATTCACAAAAAAACTTGAGTAAAAAGACATCAACCCTGATTTACCCCATGCTCCTGAAATACAGTACAAAATATTGTCCCAAGAGCCTACCTTGTATGTTTCCCCCACCCTGTACATATAGATTGCCCACATTAAAATGATCCTACCTGCACCTAGTGTATTCCAAGCCTTTAGCCATCCAAGAAGGAGGCTCATGGAGCAACAGGCGGCCTGCAGACAGGAAGTGTCTTCTGACTTTGCCGCTCTGCATTCTGGGATTGCTGTCCTTTTCCTGACCCCAGCTCTGCCCTGCTGTGCCCTGCACAGCTATAACCCACCCTCTGCCTTTTTCCCTGCTCTCCTCACCTTAGTGTGTGTGATGCTTCTGAGGCAAGATGGCGGCCCCCATATCCTAGAGTCCTGAACAGAGTTGCAGCCCAGCGGAGGAAATAATATAAACTAAGTGGCTAAAAACTTAAAATATATTAATTTTAGATGCTGGTGAATAGTTTTTTATGTGTTTGAGTTTTTCATGAAATGATGCTGAAGGTCCGGTTTAAATAAAAGCAAATGAGCAGCAAATGTTGGAGAAATAATAGTTCTTTGTACAGAAATTAAAAGCAGCAATAAAAATGAAGAGTGAACAAACTATGATCTAATAAACATATTTGTGCCCAGTAATCAGCCCATAAAAGGAATCATTCACAGTTGTTATTTTTGTTATGTTTTACAAGTATGACAAGAAGACTGGCTTACATGTGACTAGTTACTTAAATTACACACACACACATTATTCTATAAGGCACACCTAGGGACAGACCTCAATAGCAAGCAGTGTGGCAGACCCCCTCCGGAACCAAGAACTCGATAATAGGCAGTGTGCAACTCCCCCCCCCCCAAAAAAAAACAGGTTGTGTGCAGAATCCCCACCAAGAACAGCATAATGGGCAGCTTGCAGAATCATCCCCAATCACCCCATAACAGGCAGTGTGATGACCCCCCAATCACCCCCATAACAGACTGCATGCAGAATCCCCCACCATTCATCCCATAAAAGGCAGCATGCAGAATCCTACTCCCATCAATCACTCCATATCAAGCAGAATCCCCACTAAGGCCCTTATTCATCAAGCGATAGCGCCAGGTAGTGTCTGACGAGCGCCAGGTAGCGGCAGCTAACGGCGACTACCGACTCAAGTACGCCCGGCGGCGGTCACAATGACGCATTTATCAAGCTAAATGAGGCTAGCGCCGGCGAGAGCGACGGCTAGCGCGGCATTCATCATGAAGCCGGCTGGCCCGAACAGCGCCGCTGCAAATTCCTTCACAGCGACACGTATGACCTGGCGCTACCTGCCGCTATCCCATACATTTCAATGGCAGACGCTGCAATGATTGTTTTTAGTGGTTTTTGGGTTTTTTTCTTTGGTACAAAAAACAGGTTGTGTGCAGAATCCCCACCAAGAACAGCATAATGGGCAGCTTGCAGAATCATCCCCAATCACCCCATAACAGGCAGTGTGATGACCCCCCAATCACCCCCATAACAGACTGCATGCAGAATCCCCCACCATTCATCCCATAAAAGGCAGCATGCAGAATCCTACTCCCATCAATCACTCCATATCAAGCAGAATCCCCACTAAGGCCCTTATTCATCAAGCGATAGCGCCAGGTAGTGTCTGACGAGCGCCAGGTAGCGGCAGCTAACGGCGACTACCGACTCAAGTACGCCCGGCGGCGGTCACAATGACGCATTTATCAAGCTAAATGAGGCTAGCGCCGGCGAGAGCGACGGCTAGCGCGGCATTCATCATGAAGCCGGCTGGCCCGAACAGCGCCGCTGCAAATTCCTTCACAGCGACACGTATGACCTGGCGCTACCTGCCGCTATCCCATACATTTCAATGGCAGACGCTGCAATGATTGTTTTTAGTGGTTTTTGGGTTTTTTTCTTTGGTACAAAAAACAGGTTGTGTGCAGAATCCCCACCAAGAACAGCATAATGGGCAGCTTGCAGAATCATCCCCAATCACCCCATAACAGGCAGTGTGATGACCCCCCAATCACCCCCATAACAGACTGCATGCAGAATCCCCCACCATTCATCCCATAAAAGGCAGCATGCAGAATCCTACTCCCATCAATCACTCCATATCAAGCAGAATCCCCACTAAGGCCCTTATTCATCAAGCGATAGCGCCAGGTAGTGTCTGACGAGCGCCAGGTAGCGGCAGCTAACGGCGACTACCGACTCAAGTACGCCCGGCGGCGGTCACAATGACGCATTTATCAAGCTAAATGAGGCTAGCGCCGGCGAGAGCGACGGCTAGCGCGGCATTCATCATGAAGCCGGCTGGCCCGAACAGCGCCGCTGCAAATTCCTTCACAGCGACACGTATGACCTGGCGCTACCTGCCGCTATCCCATACATTTCAATGGCAGACGCTGCAATGATTGTTTTTAGTGGTTTTTGGGTTTTTTTCTTTGGTACAAAATTCAACACATGTTTGTATTGATATGTTTTATGAATCTGGCTGGTTATTTCTATGTATTTGAAGTTTTTATTATTTTTGACAATGTAATGTTGTGAGTGACATGGGAATCGCATCTCCTCCACCCAAACTCATTGGCATCAAAATCGCTTGTTTTCACCACAAACGGGGCTTGTAAAGCTATTTTGTAGCCTGTCAGGTTGGGCGGTCACGTTCGCTCTTCGAAATTGTCAGCGCCCAAGCTATTCGGCAGCCCTGTCCTTGATGAATCTGTGTTGGTCAGTGTTTGTGCAGTCGCTGTTTTAATTCGCTATGTGGCGGCGCGAGCGTCGCTGTGCCTCGCTGTGCTGCGTTGTGCGGCGCTGTGCTGTTCATACATGTGCCCTTCTGCCATTTGCAAGGAATTCACTTCCCGCGACCCCAGTCGTTGTTAATGAATACACTGTAGTTGTGAGCGTGCCTGGCCACATATTGCAGGATTAACATTCAGTCGTACCAGCTCATAACAACCCGTTATGCATTCTCATGTGTGCCACATTTTCATGTAGTTGTCTAGTTTGATTGTGTGATGACTTTGGGAAGGAATAAGATTTGTATATTTAAGCACAACGGTGTATGCTTTATAAGGACCTATGCATTACAGTATGTAGAACCCCCTGCTAAATCAAGCTAATAATTCGTTGCGCCTTGGGCCCTAGCTTGTTTTCAAGCGTCATTTTAATTTTTTGCCGCCACTTAGCTTGCACATAGCTGATATTAGCTTGTCCCTGTTGCGCGCATCTTTGTTTTTGAATTTTGAAGCACAGTTGCTTGCGTCATATCCGGTTCCGGTATCCTCCTTTGCGTTTCAACGCCACCTTAAGGTAAAAATGTCTAGCGCTTATGCCAATAGCTTGTTTTCCAGCGTCATTTTAATTTTTTGCCGCCACTTAGCTTGCACATAGCTGATATTAGCTTGTCCCTGTTGCGCGCATGTTTGTTTTTGAATTTGGAATCACAGTTGCTAGCGTCATATCCGGTTCCGGTATCCTCCTTTGCGTTTCAACGCCACCTTAAGGTAAAAATGTCTTGCGCTTATGCCAATAGCTTGTTTTCAAGCGTCATTTTAGTTTTTCCGCCACTTAGCTTGCACATAGCTGAGAATAGCTTGTTGCTGGTGCGCGGAGCGTTTTTTGTTTTTTTAACTTTTTTCCAATGTCGCTTTGGTCATTTCCGGTTTCTGTTTCCTCCTTAGCGTTTCCACAATGCTGCCCAGACGGCGAGTTATGCGCCTCCCCAGCTCCTCCTCCGACTCGGACCCCACCACCCCTCCCCCACCTCCCCCACCTACCTCACCTTCCCCAACTAGCACCCCTCCCACCCCTTCCCCTCCTGGGCCGCCAAAGAAAAGGCGCAACCGGGTGGATAGCCGCGTTAATGGCCAGGTGGTCAAAGTGAGTATTTGGTTTGTGTATTTTTAGCTTTAAAGTTGCAGAACACACAGGGGGGATTGGCCCAGAAATTTCTTAGTTTTCTGGCAAAATTGGATCACTCCCCGTGGGGCATCCCCATTCTGGATGTCCTGCTGGGATGCCCCCCCCTGGAGGGCCCTAAAAATTACCTCAGCCCCGTCCCATCTGTGCATGCGTGAGCTGCGGATGCCTATTGCGCTTACCTCTAGCAGGGTGTACCCCTGCGCCAGACATATTTTAATTTTGTGTGCAGGCGCACTCCCTGTTAGAGTCAAACGCCACATGCGTACTTTGCCGTGCAGACCCAGCTGAGCTGGTATGCACGTCCAAACGGCCTTGTATGCGCATACCACAGCGGCGCTGAGCGCTGTGCTCGGCTGGCGCAGTCACGTGGGAGCGTCCTCAGTGGTGTATTTGTGGCCTTCCAAGGGGGTTGCAGACAGCGGACCACCCACAATTGGTGTGGCCCACCAAAGTGCACACAAACCCAGAATAGTGATAATCCTGGGTGTGGGTCCACTTTGATCTGGTCTCTGTATAACTGTTTATGCCATTGTTCTGATGTCATGTATTGATTTTTGTTTGTTTTATCATTTTTCATAGGACTTCTGCGTGGCCGAATACGACTATGCCCGTGGAGGAAAAAAACGCATTGCCATGGAGGTGAAGGCCACAGTGTCCCGGCGCTTCCACACCGAGCTGTCCATCAGAGCCATTCAGCAGAAGTGGTCAGATTTCAAACGCCGGGACCCTGAAGGCGTGTACCGCCTATATGATGCCTACGCATCAGGTAAGTTAAAGCTTATGCTCTGTTTATACTTTTTGCAGAATCATCTGCTAAGCTGTGTCCATTTGTGCTCTTTATATTAATTATTTTCTTTCACCCCCTCCACACAGATAAGCGTCCTCCCCTGGGGAAACGTGGGAAGGGATTCCTCCCCCGAACCAGGCAGGCGGACTCGGGGGAGTCATCGGGGGAGGGTCCCTCCCGCGGGTCCTATTTAGAGGACCCAGGGGAGGAAGGGGATGACGCCCCAGAGGAGTGTGCTGCTGGGGGGCTGGCAGGATCAAGCCTCAGCTCCTCACACTCTGAGTCTGAGGACTCTCACCAGGCAAGGGGCCACTCTCAAGTGGGGAGTCCAAGTGGGGTGGTAGAAATGGACTCGCCCACACTCCCTGAAGGAGCAGGGAGTGAGAGGGAGGAGGGTGGCCCTTTGCCTGGTGGATCTTCTGACCAGAGTGTGAGGAGCCGAGGCTCCCCGCCTCCTCCTCAGAGCCCTCCCTGGGCTTCAAGTGACGGTTCATCCCCTGGTGAGTGTCCTTTTTTTAATTGTTAGTCTGTGACAGGTTTCATCTTGCAATTTGTACTTAGCCCTTGCCATTCCTCTCTAATTTGCAGGGCATCATATAGGCGGCACCTCCATGGCCTTTTGGCGAAGCATTCTCCACGGGCATAGTCGTGGTAAGTGTTTGTTGTTATCCATCACATTCCCTATGTTATGACATTCATTAAAGTGGACCCACAAACATTGATAGTGCTTGGATTCTCGAAGGTTCCCTGAAAAATCACATCCCTCACCCAGGGCACCCCCCCCCCAAAAAATACCCCACAAACTCCTTACCTCTTTGGGGGTTGCCAAAGCCACCATCCCAGCCTCCTGTGTGACACTCTAGATGTGTGTGCGCCTGCGCTCTGTTTTCTAATGGGCTGCGCGTGCGCACACACTGGAGGAGTGATGTGCGGAAGGCAGCGGCCGCGGAGTACGTTGTCTCACTCAAATTGTGGTGCTCTGCCAAAGCGGACCCAAACCCAGATTTGCTGCAATCCTGTGTATTGGCCCACTTTTAACAGACACATGTTTCCTGGTCCATTGTCACAGCTGGTTTGAGAATGTACCTTAACCTCACAAACCCCACTACAGTGCTAGCCAACTGGCAACCACCCCTATGTTTCTGCCCACACCATGATGGTTGTTCTAATTTCTTTTCTTGGGTTAAGTTGTTCCCGCTCAAACATGTGGCCCACTAGTAACATTAGCCAATCAACTGCTAATGAGTCCTTTACATAGCACTGTCTATGTTATTTGCACATTATCTTTAGGGATACATGTTGCAACCCTAACTAATTGACATTAACTCATGGACCAGGAAATATGCTAATTTTGGACAACCTGTATGTAACCATGCAAGCCTTTGATTTTTCAGACTCAATAACCAGATGGATGTCAAATAGTCAGGTGTCATTGGCCCACTAATTGTGTTTTTGTCTTTTGCTTTCTGTTGACAGATGTTGCTACGCAGACGGAGCCAGAGAACCTCCTCCCCACCCCAGCTCCAGGGACGGCCAGCAGCATGGGCCCCCGCCACAGCTGCGATGGTGAGTACATCCCACTTCATATGCCTAAAGACTTGTGAAACCTATGTCTTCTAGTCACATCTGCAGACATTTAAAATGTACCTATGTGTTAATTTCACACACATCTAGATTCAATGTGTTTGTACAATAATCCAACATGCCTGTTTGCATGCTTGATTGTTGCCTCACATTCTTCATTTGGCCACATTGAGACTATTTTTGCCTTAGACACAACCAAATGGGCCGTATTAGGTCTGGACCTCTAACATTATAGGGCAAACTTGTGTACTCGTTAGGACTTAGGCCCTGAGGTTTGGCTGTGACTAAACACAAAAATGGACACACTGGGACTTATACCTTCTTTGCTTCCCCAGAGTTAAAGTGGAACAACAACCAGGAATTTGACTTTCCTGGGTCTTGGTCCACTACGGTGGGGCACCCCTGATCGTCACCGCTGTGTGACAACCCCCTGAACTCACTTTTACTCCAGCAAACGTACAAGCCGCGGCAAAGTGGCTCCTCCTCTGCCTCCCGCGCGTCCCTTTTTACGCGCACGTGCCTGCGCCGGCCATTCACGGATGGCCGGCGCAGGCACACACACGTCTAGAGGGGCGGCAGGGAGGGCCCGGCGGCCGTGCCAAAACGAAACTGAGGTAGGGATTTAGGGGTGTTGGGGGGGTTTCACCCCGAGGGACATCCCGATCTCGGATGTCCCGCGGGGAGGGAGGTGATCGGGCCGGGAATCTGATAGATTCCGGTGCCGATCACCGGTGGGTGTTGGTACACTTTAAGAGTAAATGTATGCTTGGGATGTGTTGTTCACATTCCTGCCAGTCAATAGTACTCATATCATGTTAACCAATAAGCACACAGTGGTCAACAATGTTAATGTGAGTGTCACCTAATTGGACACACTGACATTACATTGCTACATCTGTGTCTGTTGAGGTCACATTCAATTTATTAATAAATTGTTGTTTCTACATCTCTACAGCTTGTGAAAACCAGCATCGCAGACTGTGGCGGGAGATCAGGCTCCTGAAGCTGATGCTGCTGGCCAAGAAGAGGCGCCGGCGGCGTCGTTAGGGTGGGGGGAAGGCTGGCCTGTTGACGCCCTTTGTTGGGCAATGTTGGCCCTGTTGGCCCCATTTTTAAATTAAAAATTTTGATGATCATCATTACAGTGTGGTGCCTTGCAAAGCATAGTTTAACTGTCTCAAAAGCCATTTGTGTGTCAATTTAGCCATACCTTTGGAGCCATTTCATGTGTTAACCATAGTAAGCTATGGTCTCAAATGTGTGGCCTAAATTTAAAAATACATTGACATATCTAGATCAAGATACTCATCCCTGACTGTGTTATTAGCTAGGTCTTAGGAAAAACACAATTTAGAGGTGGGTTAAGCAAATATATTTACACAAACCAAAACAAACAAAATTAATATTCTTGGCTGGGTGGCCGGGGAGGTTGGGAGTCATTGCTAGGGGCGGTGTTGGGGGACAACAGTGCAGTAAAAAATATAGACTGCTGTTGTATGAGCTGTTGTATCAACAACAACGTTTGGTCCTGCCGCTGGATCGCTTGCTGCTGCTGGTGTATGGAATCGTCAATTGCATTGGCCAGCCGACCAAGTTGCTGGTTTTGATGCAGATTGTGCATCAATAGGTCGATCTGGCGCTGCTGGGCCTCATGTTGTTGCTGACACATCAGCACCTGCTGTTCCAACGCCGCAATGCGCTCATTAGTTCCATCACGCGGCTGTTGGCGACTGTAGTCCTCCAGCATCCGGACCCCTAGCTCATAAAAATCAGCACTGGTTGGTGCCACACCTCCTCTTGCTGTGGTTTGAGCCTAACAAAATAGAAAACAACATTTTAGTCAAACCGAACCAATGCAGGTATGCCCCTCAAAAGAATTATCCAAAACAGTCACTATACAACTTACCCTTGTCTGAGCCTCGGAAGCTTGGCCACATGGGACTTGGGAAGAGGTCCCAGCTTGGGGTTCTGGTTCCGCCTCCTGCAAAAACAACAAAGAAAGGAAATGTGACATGTTGCTTCATCCACTACCCACGAACATGCCAATGTGGTTATAGGTCGTCTACATCAGCCATGTTACCTGCGTGTCCTCCGGCACAGGTAGGCTCGAGGTATCGCTGCCAGAGAGTGGCAATTCCACATCCGAGATGTCCGGCAAGTTGGCATATGCTAAACAGGAAAGTCAGGTTAGTAGGTCAGTGGCCCAAACTCAAATGTAACCTGGCTAGGCTATCGAGGCCATACCTCAACAAAGTGCAAAATTACACACTAGACCAAAGGTATCTGTTAAACTCAGATTGTTAACATGTATGTTACAGGACTAAGAGGCAATAATTTTGGCTAAGAAGATTAGACACATTGCTTAAATTACACATACCCGCAATCTCCCAGATGTCTTGAGTGGGGCCCTCACTCGAGCTTGGACCTTGAAAATACATGTGGACACACAAGTTGCCAGAAGCAAGTGCAACAAAAGTAGAGCCAAAATACAGACTAGAGCAAGGCAAAACAACTTACCCTCATCTCTGGCAGCCTGAACTTGAGGGGCCCTTTCTGGACAGCCACTTCCGATATTCGGGTCAACTAAAAAACACAAGTAATGGCTCTAAATATTCCTCAAACTACTACGGGGAATGTTTGGCCAAAAATATGTCCTCCAAAATACATTGCTATCACTCCAATAACTATTAGACTGACCCTGGGGAGGCAACAAGCACTCCCAAGAGGCATCTTCAAGTTGACCAAGCAAACATGTAGATTAGTAGACTAACCAAATAGAACCAGTGTAACAGAAACAGCATAAAGGATACATTATGTATTGCTATACACACCAACAGGGTCCTGTTGACCTGCAACATCGGAAGTGGGGTCCAAAGATGAACCAGTCACTTGGCCTACCAAGAAAAAAGAGGAATGAGACACATGCACTTGGGTAAAAGTGGATAAAGCAAGGTGGACACATGCACTTACCGACATCCAAAGAGTAGCTTGGATCCGGAGGAGATGCTGGGGCCAATGGCATGGGAGCTATGCAAAAATCAAGCAAACATTGAGCCATAGTTAATGTGCGTGCAAAAATACAACATGCATTAAGGTGTGTGTGAGCAGCTCTTTCACTAATATTCACTAATCAAGGCCAGTGTGGCTTCCACATTTATATGCCGATATATGGCCACACATCTCTGGCTTCAAACATATCTACACATGTTAGGGCCTTGTTAGTTAGTTGCTGTGAGTGTTACAGTGGGCGTGAAATTAGGCCGCAGGCCCATATTATTAATACTCAACAGTGCAACACTCGATTGTTTGAGCTGCTCCCACACCCATTTGTTCCCCAAACAACCAGCACCAAAATTAGGGGTAAATACCTTCAATGGCAGACTGGGGTAGCCTTGAGGTTGCTGGAAGGGCAGGAGTTTGGGTGTCCTGAGGCACATCCCGGACAGCAGCATGTGCACCTATGCAGAAAGCAACAGACAGAAAAGTAAAAAATTTTTGAGCTCTAATGTACTACTTCACAGGTCCTACTGTTAGTTGGTCAGAAAGAAAAAATGCTAATCACATACATTAACAGTAGCTTTTGAAAAAAGGCAGAAAATATGTACCTTCAGTCCAACCTGTGGTGTCATCCCCAGGATCCACACCCTGCAGCCGAGCCAGTGGAATTTTGGCCTTCAGCATCTCCTCATACGGCCTGTAGGTACTCTTTGGAGCCTGGATGGTCCCACTGTCCACATCAAGATCGTGATTCATCTTTTTCATAAGGGCCCCTCTCAAAGTGTAGAAGCGTTTCCTGCAGGATGGGCCACTACGTGGGTGTTGAGCAGTGCTACTAAGCTCCACACCAATGGCATCCCACAGTTTGCTTCTTTCTTGTTTGCCTATGGACTTGCTTTGGGAGCCAAATATCAGCTCCCATTTAGCAAGTGTAAGGCGCACAAGATGATTATTCTCCGCCAAATTAAATTCAGGCTCCCTCTTGGCACCTGGGCGCTTAGCCTGGGGTGCTGCCCCACCTTCAGGCTGGGCCCTTTTCCGTAAGGGAGGTCTGCGCACAGCACCCACCAAACTCCTACTTGGGCCTGCTGTGGCCGGCAGATGTCCTGAATTTGGCTCCATCCTGTAGCTGCACACACACACAAATACACACCCAACAAGCATGCATGCAGACTACAGAATGGCATCGCAATCTGTTAGGGTTGGGCAGGTTTTATGTGCTCTAACAGCCAATCAAAAACCAGGCCACTTAATTGATTCACACATACAGCCCAGTTCCTTCTAGCCACACCTCCACTGCACTGACTGAAGCATGTGTGTTAGCCAATTAACTCATTACAGACCTCATTAACCAAACAACACACACCCAAATACAACAATGGACTGATGTATCTCAACCCCTTGTGACATGTGGCTAGCCTAACGGCTATTTAAATAAACAGCAGCTTACCTTTCATTGGGCCACCACTGATTTTTCGGCCATGTCCGTTAATTCACGCAAGTTTCGGCTCACGTACGCTAGTAGCGCTACTAGCGTGCGCGTGCGCACTCCGTTTTACGCACACCTGGGTCGGCTAATTGGCGCCCGGAAATAGCAGAGCAACGCAAAAGGCGGCAAAGCGGACCTGTCCGTTTTGAAAGAGAAGTATAAATGGAAGGAATTTTCAAGCTTCTGGTATTCTTACACTGTGGCAAAGGCTGTGGTGTGGTGCGGTGCTCGCTTGCTTCCCTTAGCTCATTTGAGCCTCTGTCTGGTTTCTGTCCTCACTCTCTGTGGCTTGTTGGGTGATTTCTGACATCAGTGCTGTTTCTTTAGGAGCTTGTTTTTGGTGGCATCTGCAAATATTGTGTAGCATACAGCAAGTGAGGCTTGATTTTGGGGCCTTTTGTGGGCTGTGCAGCAACTCCCCTCTTGGTTGTGCCTAACTTAGAAAGCTGGTTTTCAGCAGGCTGGTG
Organism: Gastrophryne carolinensis; assembly: GCA_027917425.1. NCBI lineage: Eukaryota > Metazoa > Chordata > Amphibia > Anura > Microhylidae > Gastrophryne > Gastrophryne carolinensis. The sequence goes on from CM051240.1 coordinate 181,209,790, forward strand.
GTTTGGACCACTATAGTTCTGGTTTTGTGGTGAGCTGCATTGTAGCGGGTGTGTGTGGAGTGTGATTGTTTGTGTGTGTGTGGTGTGTTTGTGGTTTGGTTTTTTTTTTTGTTTATTTTGTATATATCTTGAGTGTGTGTGATGGATAAGAGGGTGATGTATGGTGTCTGGGTGGATGGATGTATGTGTATGCTGAAAGAGCAGGAGGAAAGGGAGTGGGGTGTTGTGAGGCTTAGGGCACCCCGCTCCTTTGCAATCCGCCTTTCAGTATGGGACTTAAGTGACGAGCAGATCAGGAGCCGCTTCCGTCTGAATCGTGCTGCACTACAGTCCCTATATGATCAGATTAAGCACAAAATCGAGCCATCCACCAAACGCACTCAATCCATTCCAGGCATAGTACGACTGTGTGCCACTCTTAATATTTTGGCACGAGGGACCTTCCAGGCAACCTCCGCCCTCCTCAGCGGGATAAGCCAGGCTACTATGAGCCGCATACTAATCCAGGTAGTTCTGGCGATTTGTGATTTAATCCCAATTTACATCAAGTTTCCTGAGGATGAGGAAGAGGTTGCCAAAATAAAACATGCTTTCTATCTGATGGGAGGGATCCCGAATGTGCTAGGGTGCGTTGATGGTACACATATCCCTTTCCGCCCTCCCCGTGCACAGGAGCTGTCTTACAGAAACCGGAAGCATTTCCATTCGCTCAATATAATGGTTGTCTGTGACCCAGACATGAGGCTGCGGGCGGTGAGATCGAGGTTCCCCGGCTCATGCCACGATTCTTACGTCTTGCAGCGGACAGTCCTGTGCCGGAAGTTTGATAACAACGAAATGCCAGCTGGCTGGCTACTGGGTAATAAATTAACCATGTCAATGTATTTAGCAAATATGTGGCCTAGTAAGCCAAATTTATCAAAACCCACCAAAAAAAACATGTACTAGTACTAATTGCTGTCTCTCTCCTTGTGTTTTTTCTACAGCGGACAAGGGATATGGGCAGAGAACGTGGGTCATGACTCCGGTCAGGAACCCACGGACCTCTGCCCATGAACGCTACAATGCAGCGCATCGCAAGACCAGAAGCATTGTGGAAAGAACCATCGGCCTGCTGAAAGCACGCTTTCTCTGTTTGGCACGGCCAGGAGGAGAGATGCTCTACAGCCCACAGAAGGTCTCCAAGATCATCCTTGCCTGCTGTGTGCTACACAACATTTGCATTTGCCACCGAATTCAAGCCCCCGAGGAAATCCCCAACATGCCCGCAGAAAGAAGTGAGGACACCCAGACTGGCGATGAGCTAAGGGAAAGGATGATCACTTCTTTTTTTGCGGTAAACTAACTACCCTTCACTCTAATGCAAGTACTGCACTACTGGCTAAATGTATTTGACCTCCCATCAAAATGAGCCCAAAAAAACACTAAGGGGGGTGTAAGATGACCAAAACCACTCTAAGGGGGGGTGTAAGATGAGCCAAACCACTCTAAGGGGGGTGTAAGATGACCCAAAACACTCTAAGGGGGGTGTAAGATGACCAAAACCACTCTAAGGGGGGTGTAAGATGACCCAAACCACTCTAAGGGGGGTGTAAGATGACCCAAAACACTCTAAGGGGGGTGTAAGATGACCCAAAACACTCTAAGGGGGGTGTAAGATGACCAAAACCACTCTAAGGGGGGTGTAAGATGACCCAAACCACTCTAAGGGGGGTGTAAGATGACCAAAACCACTCTAAGGGGGGTGTAAGATGACCCAAACCACTCTAAGGGGGGTGTAAGATGACCAAAACCACTCTAAGGGGGGTGTAAGATGACCAAAACCACTCTAAGGGGGGTGTAAGATGACCCAAACCACTCTAAGGGGGGTGTAAGATGACCAAAACCACTCTAAGGGGGGTGTAAGATGACCCAAACCACTCTAAGGGGGGTGTAAGATGACCAAAACCACTCTAAGGGGGGTGTAAGATGACCAAAACCACTCTAAGGGGGGTGTAAGATGACCCAAACCACTCTAAGGGGGGTGTAAGATGACCCAAACAACTCTAAGGGGGGGTGTAAGATGACCAAAACCACTCTAAGGGGGGGTGTAAGATGACCCAAACCACTCTAAGGGGGGTGTAAGATGACCCAAACCACTCTAAGGGGGGTGTAAGATGACCCAAACCACTCTAAGGGGGGGTGTAAGATGACCCAAACCACTCTAAGGGGGGTGTAAGATGACCAAAACCACTCTAAGGGGGGGGTGTAAGACGCCAATGTTGGTTATCAAGTAATGCATTTTTTTATTTTCTACAACAAAACTACTTTAAAGATATATACTAACTGCACTTTTCTTATTTTTTCAGGCACCAAGAGATGCACCCTGATCCCTATTTTCAATTTTCCTAACTTTCCTGCACTTTACTTTGCTTTATAATTTCTGTTGGACTTTTGAATTTCAATTTCTTTTCTGTTATTTTTTTTATTGTTTTTTAGTGTTAAAATAAAAACAATATATAGATACATGTGGCTATGTGTTTAATTCTGTTGTAAGTTTCCTTTGCATTCTAATTCCTATTTTAATTTTCCTCTTCTTTCTCAGTTCTGTTTTTATTTTCCTTTTCTTTCTCATTTCTGTTTTTATTTTCCTTTTCTTTCTCAGTTCTGTTTTTATTTTCCTTTTCTTTCTCATTTCTGTTTTTATTTTCCTTTTCTATTTTCCTTTTCTTTCTCAGTTCTGTTTTTATTTTCCTTTGCTTTCTCATTTCTGTTTTTATTTTCCTTTTCTATTTTCCTTTTCTTTCTCAGTTCTGTTTTTATTTTCCTTTTCTTTCTCATTTCTGTTTTTATTTTCCTTTTCTATTTTCCTTTTCTTTCTCAGTTCTGTTTTTATTTTCCTTTGCTTTCTCATTTCTGTTTTTATTTTCCTTTTCTATTTTCCTTTTCTTTCTCAGTTCTGTTTTTATTTTCCTTTTCTTTCTCAGTTCTGTTTTTATTTTCCTTTTCTATTTTCCTTTTCTTTCTCAGTTCTGTTTTTATTTTCCTTTTCTTTCTCAGTTCTGTTTTTATTTTCATTTTCTTTCTCATTGGTGGTTTAATTGTATTTCCTTTTTCTTTAAAAAAAAAATAAAAAAAAAAAATGTGGCTATGTGTTTAATTATGTTTTATTTTGCATTTACATTCTAATATCTGTTTTAATTTAATTTCCTTTTCAACACAAAATAAAAACTACAAAAAGTAAAGAAACATGTTGCAATGTGTTTTATTCTGAAGGTACTTGATTCCCAGCCCACAGCAAAGCAAAGCGCAGGCGCTGTGTTGAATAGCGTGGTCAAACTGACTGACAGCGCCTACAAAGCTGAGGGCCAACATCATATTCAGCAATGTAGGCGTTGTTCCCAACAACGCCAGGTAGCGACTGAGGAGGCCTGCTATAGCGAATCGCTACCGCCCGCAGCTGACGCTAGCGGCGCTCATAGCGCCATACTTCAGTCGCTCATCTGTCGCTACCTGGCGCTATTGATGAATCGGCCTCCCCATCACACACACAACAGGCAGCATGTAGAATCCCCCCCAATCACCATATAACAGGCCGTGTAAGCCCCCCACCAATGACTTCATAGCAGGCAGAATATCCTTATAACAGGCAGTGTGCAGCTTTCCCCCAATCACCCCATAACAGGCATCGTGCAGAATTCCCCCAATTACTTGACAACTGGCAGCATGCAGAATCCCCCACCCCATAACCCCATAGTGGGCAGCATGTAAAGTCCCCCCCGATTCCTCCCATAACAGGCAGTGTGCAGAATTCCCCCATAACAGGCAGTGTGCAGATCCCCTCCCCCCAATCACCCCATAGCAGGCAGTGTGAACATCCTCCCCAATTACCTCATAACAGGCAGCATGCTGATTCCTCCCAATCTCCCCATAACATGCAGTTTGCAGAATCCCCCCTCCATAACAGGCAGTGTACAGAATACCTTCCTCCAATCATTGTATAACAGGCAGTGTGAAGACCCTCCCCAATTACCCCATAAAAAGCAGTGTGTAGAACCCCCTCCCCCAATCACTCCATAACTGGCAGAGTGTATAATTCCCCACAATCGCCCCATCATGCAGAATCACCCTGGCAATCACCCTATAACAGGCAGTGTAAAGACCCTCCCCAATCACTCAAAACAAGCAGCATGCAGAATCTGCACCCAATCACTCCATAACAGGCAGCATGTATAATCCCCTCAATTATCCTATAACAGGCAGCATGTATAATCCCCCCAATTATCCTATAACAGGCAGCATGCAGAATCTCCCCAATCTCCCCCTAACAGGCAACATGCAGAACCCTGTTAATCCACCCATAAAGGCAGCACGCAGAATCCCCCCCCCCCATCACATGTTTAAGGAGGTAGTGCCAGACAATGGAGGACTGGCGTGCTGGCAGTAAGCAGTTGCACTTAACCCCTGTCTGTCCACCCACCCACTGGTCCTTCATTGTCTGGCATGCCCTACACACACACACACACACACACACACACACACACACACACACACACCCAATACCAGGTAGTATGAAGACCTTCCTCAATCACCCCATAACATGTAGCATGCAGAATAGCCCTAATCTTTCCATATAACAGGCAGCATGTAGAGTCCCCCCAATCACCCCATAACATGCAGAATACCCCCAATCACCCAATAGCAGACAGTGTGCAGTATCCCCCATTCACTCCATAACAGACAGCATGCAGAAATGCTGAGCCTCAATGAATACATTTACGGACACGCTATAACTTGTGCAAGCCTGAGATAAGGAAAACCGGCTCCCTGCTGTGGCGGTTGCTGGAACTGCATGGATCGTGATATTTTGTAACTTGAAAATAAATTTGCGTGCCCGCAGACAATCGCGGGTCTCCTTTCCCAGCTGGCTTGTAGTAAAGGTAAGGATTCTGGGGGGTTATGGGCAGGAGGGTACTCCCGCTGAGCCCCCCTGAGCTTGTTTTGATTAGCTGTCTGTGGGACCAACACCCATTAAAGATAAACCGGGTGTTGGTCCGGTTTAAGGGCACATGCCCTAAAGAAGAATGCAAGAGGGGCAGGGTATCAGAGAGCCAACAGAGTAGATGAAGGGAGGTCTGCTGACTCAGGGGTTCAGGCAGGACTGCCCTTCTCTTCCCCGTTACACCTCCAGTGTATGAGTAGGTTTCTGTCTCGGTTCACAGTGGGTCAGGGAAACTCTCATTCCCTTTCCCTTCCTTTCCAAATATTGAAAAAAATCCTGGAGTGAGGCTTCCCGAAGGAAGAAGGCTGGCCTCTGGCATGTGCAACAATACAGGGCACCATCCTAAACCCTATATTAGGGGGCATCAGGAGGTACTATTCAGGCATTTGCATTGGGAGGCATTTGCCAGGGGGCTCAGCATGCTTGCCGGGAATACTTTTTATTGTAGAACTGCCAAAAACTCACATAATCATGTTTATCCAATTCTTATCTCATTCCTTCTGTTTCTATTCCACTTTGCCTCTATCTCTTTTACCTTTGGTTTGCCTCCCTTCCTTTATCACATTCTGTCCTTTTTTGCCTCTTTTCCATGTCTCTATATGTCTCCCTTTCTTTTCCCTATTCCCTCAATCCCCTTTTTTACATACCTTCTGTCTCCATTTTCTTTTTCTTTCTTGTCCACATTTTTCTTTACTCCCTCTTTCCCACATTCCCTCAATTTTTTCACATTCCTTGAATCTTGCTATCGTTTCCTCACTGTAGAGGCATGTCGGGTGTGAAAAATGCAGGCAGATGCCCAGGGAAGGGAGCAGATCTTGCAAATAGAGGGTGATGTCTGGGGAGTGAGAGGTGTAGATGGCTGCCCAAAGTTGGGTGCTGCACCGACAAGTCTAGGAGTGGAGGGATGCCAGAGGGTGAGGAATGCAGAAGGATGTCCAGGGGTTGAGAATTCTACAGGATGACTAGGGGATGTGGTATGCCCAGTGGTGGGTGATAAAAGGTGACGTCTTTGAAGTGGGGGATGCCTAGTGGTGGGAGATGGAAAGAGATATCCTGAGAGTAGGTGATGCAGGGGGAAGCCTAATGTGTAGGGGAGGGGGATGTGTAGGCAGCATTCTGGAGGTGGTGGATGCTCAGGGTTAGGGTTGCAGGGGAATGCCCTGGGGGTGTAGTGCCAGCGGTGGGGGATAATGGGTGAGGTTTTTGGATCTAGATGCAGGGGGACGTCCAGGTGTGGTGGATGCAGGGGATGTCCATGATTAAGGTTGCAGGGAGATGCCTGGTGTTAGGGCTTTAGAGGGATTCCTAGTAGTGGGGAGTGAAAGGTTGGGGATACAAGTGGGTGACAGAGAATGGGGGATACGGGGGATGACCAGGGTTAGGGTTGCAGAGAAATTGCCAATGTTCGGGTTCCAGGGGAATGCCCAGTTGGAGGGGGGATTGTTAGGTAAGGATGTCTGGTGGTGTAGAGAGATGCTTGCGGTGTGCTTTGCCACTACGCAACCCATGCAATTGCATGGGGCCCCACCTCTCAAGGGCCCCCATACTTAGTTAACACTGGAAGTGGCTGCTATGTAATACTGGTAATGCTGTCAGTACCGAGACTACATGAGAGGCTTCTCATTCTTCTCATTTGTTCGTCTTAATTATCGTATTTTGTTATATAAAAAATGCCTTTGATCTCAGTCACAACTATGCAGAAGCTAAAAGCCTGCCCCTGATGATATGTACACTATTGGGTTGGGGTAGAGATCAGTCTGTGACCTGGCCGAGTACCACCAGATTTTGAGTTCCACTGATTGGGAACCCCTGTACATTAGAAATTGTGATTGGACCATTCTCCTAAAATCTCAGGTACCTTATAGTTTTTTAGCATAATAGTTGTCACTGCATTGAGGTGAGACGTCTACTTTCATTCCATTTGTTTGAATTGAGCTTGTGCAGTATTTCCCCTCAGGAACACTGTGTACTCAGTGTCGTTAATACTTCATACTGACCTTACAGTTCTAAGGCTTGCTCAGAAAATTTCATGACATGGAAATGAAGCACCTCCACATTATACACGTGAAGCCAGGAGACATTCATCTTTCTCATATCATTTAGTTATGTACTTCCATTCTGTCAACTGCACCTTCAGCAGGGTCAGGCCTGACATTCACAGCTGGATGGAAAAACACAGCCCAGATGGCGTGTGGTCTGAGCAGACATTATTCTCTTTACTGTTCATATCGTGACTCACGTAGTGAACTCTGTAACATCATTGCCTGGAAGATTCCTAACCATAAAGTTGCATCCACCATTGTCCCTTGTATTATAGCTGCAAAAAAAAGAAGTTTAAACTTCCTCAGCTGTCCTCCTGACAATCTATTAAGTAGAACATTTTATTCCACAAGAAAAATGGTCTTTATCTGTCAGCTCTGTCTTGGAACAAATATTTACTGAGCCCTGGAGCCATTTACAGACCGTTTGATCATTCCACTGTTGTTTAATCAAACAGCAATATTGCTTAGGGCAAAAAACAGAACTTGCATGGTTTACAGGCAATCGACATGTGTGGCATTGAATAATTATAGCAGAGGACAGACCGCAGAGGACCGCAGTGCAACAGTTTTGACAGAGAAAGCCCTGTTTTTAGTTTTAATTGTCTCATTTTTTTCTAAAGATGGAATCAGATTGATGGATCCTTTACAATGAGTAAAGTTGGAGACTTTACTCATTCTGGAAGTTTTAAGACAATTTTCAGGCAAATTAAAAAAAAAGCTATACCCACCTATTCTCCCACACAGAACATTGCTGCTAGTCCCGAGCAGCGGCGCTCAGCTAAAAGGTTGGATGCAGGTCCCTCTCTGCCTCGCACTTCGCGTAGCACCACTCTCTCGTTGGGCTGCTCTTCCTGTCTCGCTCCTGCAGCATGATGTAGATTCTGTAGCAGGGTTCACAATTCTGGTAATACAGTTGCACCTGTCCCTCAGTGCCTCCAGGGTGATCAAGCCACAGTGTGCCACTTGAGTTCCACTGATTGGGAACCCCTGTACTAGAGTACATTAGAAATTGAGAGAAATCCTCTTACCGCTGAGTGACATGTAAGGCCTTGTGACCACATTTGGATTATGGACATAGAAAAACACAAAGAAAGAAAAGGTAAAATTTGGAGGCCTGCTACATCATCAAGTACCCCCAAAAGACAAGAAGTTCCAGCAGAGTACCCCCAAAGAGGGGATCAATTATAAATTTGACCAAAATAAGTAAGCCACAGGCTACATAACACTTTTAAAGCAAAAAGGAATATTGTTTTACTATTAAAATAATATGCTAGATCCATCCGACCCTGGTGCTCCCTAAACATACCCCCGTACCCCCTGGGGTAAACATACCGCAGGTTGAGAACCAGTGATCTACAGCATGCTGCTGGAAATGGAGGAAATCATTTTCAGATTAACTCCTTGCTGCCATTTTATGGTCATTGCCTGGGCCTTCCCTTTATACTAATTTGCTGGAAAGACTACATTTTGTCCTGTTTTACACCAATTAACCAACTTTCTTTTGGGTTTGGGTTTACCCAAATCCATCACAGATCCCCTGTTGTAAGGTAATTAAGTATAATGGTCGGACACAGTTTGTCTTTTTTGTATGTTAACTTTGTGTGTTGTCTTTGTGCCCATGCATTGGATTTATATCAACATGCCCCAGTAGGGCATCTGCGCCAGGCTAAGTGGCAATAGATCTCAATGATGACTGGTAGACTTCATCTATTCATCTATGAATAGTGTCATTTAAAAGAACTGCCACCTAATCGTTTTCGAACGCCGATTGACTCTGGTTGGACCCATCCTTTAGGCCCAAAATACTTAGTCTTTAAATAAGACATTCTCTTACCATATGGGACACCATAAAGTATTCCTCCTCCTTGATGTCCCCTATACACCACTGATTAATTTGTGGGATAATCCAAATGTTGTACTTGGCCTACAAAACAAATATACATTCAAGTGGTGGATAGACGAGGGTATAGCTAAAATATCCCACCTACTTTCAGGCCTTCGATCATTTAATGATTTGAAAGAGAAATGTGATATTCCTCAGAGGGAATATTTTCTCCAGTTAAGACACTGGATATTGGCATTAACTAAACTAGATCCTTCCTTTCGCTGATGGTCTTTTTTTTGAGGAAATATGTAGCGAGGACCCGTTCCGTAGGGGTATAATTTTCATGTTGTACTCCACCATGAGTAATTCTCCTAGGCATACTGCCCTTAAATATAATGTGAACTGGGAGAGGGATTTAAGCCTGTGCCAATCTGAAAGGGATTGGTGGATATATGGACAACAGTTTCAAAGTGCTCGATAAATGTAACAATGGAAACCACCTATAAAATCAATTTCCACTGGTATCTCATCCCCATGTTTGTGGGCTATAGGAATACATGTTTTATAGTATGCAATGTTGAAAGATATTTTCTCCACAGTTGGTGGACCTGTCTATGTTAGCCCATTTTTTGAGCCTGGTTTATAGGATGGCCAGCAAGATCTTTCCAAAAAATATAAAAAAGATCCATGGGTAGCTCTTCTGCACATTAAAGCGTTTGAACTTACAAGCAAACAAAATAAGTTGTATACTTCTTGCAGTTAAACAAACGATCGACAGGGCCTGGAAAAAAATATTTACCCCTCTATTGGAAGTGTCAACCAGGATGAACGTTTTTTTTTTTCATAAATGAGAGACTCTAGTATTCTAATTGACGCCCACAAAAGGTTTTTGTGAATTTAGGAGCCTTGGAGACAATTTGCTTGGCCCAACCTGTCTCAAATACGCTAAAATATACCCCCTTATATTCCCAACCCTCTTTCTCCTGCTCTCCTTTTTTGTTGGCAAACCATGAAGAACTACAGGCATGAATACTGAATGTGAATAGAACTTGAGGCAGTCGCTCATAACAAGACATGCAATAAGAATTGGATTTCATAGCACTTTATTCACTAACTAATATCTGCCTCACCTGAGTGGAACGGCTATTATAACTGTTTCAAGCACAGAAATTAACTACCAGAACCCCCACCCCCTGCAACAAAACTACAAAACTAACATTGCTATTTCATGCTTTGCACACATTAGAAACGTTTGTGAGCCAGAGCTGAGAATGATTTAAAATATTATGACCAGTCACATGGATCAAAGAGACAAGACTCCAAGATGAAAGGCAGCAAGGATAAGCTGTGATGGTGCTTGTCAATGATTTGGCGCATGGGAAGCATCCAGTGTTTATAAAAGTTTTGAGTGTCATTAACAAGATGCAAATGTCACTGTATGCTAAGCCTTCCAATTATTTAACAATCTGACTTAAATAGGAACATCAGAGGCCCTGGAGTCTAAAAGACTCTAGGTGTCTTTCGAGGTCCAGTCCTTGGAGCATCCTGAATTGGGATGCCTTGCTGTGTGAATCCCCCCCTGATCCCCAGTTTCACTCACCTTATCCCAGAGCCCTTGCCGCGTCTCAGTGTTGCGGCAACATCCTTGCTCACCTCTAGCTGTGCCGCCCTCGGCCTTTATGAATAGGGCTGCTCAAGCACACCACTGCTAGGAGGTGAGTGGGGGATGTGATCAGCGGTGTACTCAGCTCCCTTCGGCGCCGTTCGGCTGCTTAGCTGTCAGCGGAGCTGAAGGGAGCCAAGTGAAACCGAGCGCGCTGATTGGCTGAGGGTTAGGCTTAACTCAAGCCTGTGACATGGGAGTGACTTGAAGGTGAGTGGATGGGGAAACCTGGGGGAATACAAACAGCAGGGCGTCCCGATTCGGGAGGCCCCCGCATTGAAGAACAACGCCACGAAAAGCAAAAATCGGGTGTATTGTTCCTCTTTACCATCTTACAGCTTACTGCTCAGACTATAATTGTATGTTCACACAAAGTAATTACTGCATGTGTAATTATTAGTCTGAAGAATTAGGGTTGATCCAGTCATTAACTCATTTGCCAATAAAGCACAACTTATATATTTCTAATTGCTAATACATCTTTTATAATTAATTATTCATGATGGAGGGTTGCTGTTGTTCAAGCTGAGTGTCGTCTGCTAAGTGAATAAACAAATGCTGTGTTAAAAATACTAGACTTAAACTAAAGCTTTAGTAATTATGGGACTTTGCTGGCCAGTTAAGCAGGCATGTTGTGGCATTAATATCTATGATAAATTCATTTATTTCAAATCTTTTAACACGCGCAGATACCTGGAATTGCTGTATAGAGGTAACATTTTGGCTGCAGGGCTTTGTTAAGATTTTGTAATCTTTAATAAACCTGATGTAGTGAATCTCATTTTGTTTATATCTAATTCTAAAAAAATGAATTTTCTGAGCCTCATGGGAGCCTTATGTACAAAGGTGAAAGCAAGCTATCAGCTAGATCAAACGTTATAGAAACCTTTAAATCCAACCGACCTGATATATTAGGGGGTGATTTACTATGTTCGCTAGCATTTGCTACTTAACATAAAAGTATGTTTGCCGGTCACCTGACGCACACGCGACTGACCGGTGAGTAAGCAAAACTTACTGCAGTGAACACCAGTGAACGCAAACTTTCGCAATGCATTTTGCTATGTTTGTGCCACTATTTGCTGGCGAAAGTCACAGGTATTTACATTAAAAAGTGGTTTGGAAAATGCCGGTGATATGCCTGCAAACAGCTGTGGCAGAATTCTTTAGAAAAAAACATAAAATCTTGCTGAAAACACACTTTATAGCACATGTCGGCATTGTAGGGGTCTCAGAATATATGTGGGGTATCTTGCTGTGTCAGTCTCCATTTTTTACCTCCTCCAGGACATGGTTACTCCACACTCTTAGGCTACACTGATCAGCCATTTGTAAATAATGCTAGAAGCTTAGCACTATAATGCGTTGTAGTAACTGCCTTACACAATGGTAGAGGTAAACCAGCACCAAGAACCAGGGTATGTGTGTCCAAAACGCTAAAGGGCTTGATCTAAAAGTTGTTCCTGTCCTGGTGGTTGCTGTTATGGAAACTATTGCTGTTTTTTAAACAGCTTCATTGAAGATTCAATGTCTTATGGATATTAACACAATTAGTGTCCAATTCCTAAAAGTGTCCAATTTGTGCAAAAATCTTCCAATCAGTAAGAGTAAAAAACAATATTAAAGTCTTTCTAGATTCTTCGACCACGTCCCAAAGTGCATGTACTCTTATTCTTCTGTGCTCTTAACACCCCTATGTGCAAATCCTTACCAAAAGCACATCTTGAACACAGACAGCCAGATAGAATAATAATTGAATATCTTCCCCACACCACTGGACGACCGGCTTAGTTTGAAATCATCCACATCCACATCCACTTTGGGACGTGGTCGAAGAATCTAGAAAGACTTTAATATTGTTTTTTACTCTTATTGATTGGAAGATTTTTGCACAAATTGGACGCAATTATGAATTGGACACTAATTGTGTTATTTTGAAATAAGCTAGCTCTGTGTATTTTTCGTTTATACTTTATTGGGAAGATTGGGAATTTTCTGACACGTTGAGCTTTATTTAAATATTTTTTTCACATGTTTTAAATTTTGTATATTTTGTATGTTAAAGTTTGGAAGCGCGGTGTTGCACAATTTTCTATTAGTCTTATGGATATTGCTGATAATGGACTGTTTTCATTTGATATGGTAGAGGATTATGGAATCGTATGCCATGCAGCCCTATCTTGAGATTTAGTTGAGCGTCTGCACAAATTACTGTATATAAGAGTTAAACTATACCTAAAGCCATAACTGTCCTCTGGGCTGTTCTATCACCACCACACCTGTATCTGCATCTGCCCACATTACCAGTGGCAGCCAATAGTGTTTGCTGGATGAGATGCACCTGTTGGCCTTTGGTGGTCATGTAGGGCACTCGGCTCAGGTGAGAGTAGACCCCTACAACCTCAAGTAGGAGACATCTTATTTGAGGAGGTAGGCTCTTCTGATCCACTTTCAGTCTACAGCATAATGGTATATTCTAAGTATGTCACACACCCTGCTTCAATAAATTCATAACGTGTGGGTAATACTGACCTGTAGAGGGCCATATGCAGAGATGCCAGGAAAAAAGAGAGCCCCTCCCGGTCCATAAATACCTGGGACCTCCCACTCATTACCCAGTCTTCATCTCTGCAGACGGCGAGCAAGTCAGAAGATGTGGTCTCCTCCTTGCACAGGGCGATTTCAGGTAGCCAGGATGACTCCCGGCCCTTTAGTTATCTATTTCCGCCTGGATCTTTTTTTTTCTGTTACCTCATGCCTCCCAGCCTAGGCTGACGGTCCGGGTGAGGGTAGAAAAGCACCCTTGGTGCTTAAGAGCAAATGCTCTCCCGTGAGACCCTATATAAGAGGGTAGGTGGTCATCCGGGACGGTGACCCCGGTTTGGGATGCCCCGTCCCTTGGCCTTACACTTTGAGTGGTCCCCCCCTTTGGGTAATGCCCCTCTCTCTAGCGGGATAGCGGAGGGTAGGAGCAGGGCCCCTTATTCGGTGTTAGGTCCAAATTTTGTAATAATTAAATCTTAATAATTTTTTAATGTATTAATTTATTAAATTATCCTCCCAATAGCTATTAACTTATTTATTACTTCATAACAGCGTGTATTCTCTGTCAAAACGGCGCTGTGGCCGCCATTTTTATGCAGGCTTTCTCCCTGAGGTAAAAGGGGCGGGGCCGGGCTTTAGGCGCGAGCCGCGGCCCCCACCCTTCTATTTGGCGCTGATGCGGCTTGGATTCTGAGCGAGGAGCGGGGCCGGGCGTCAGGGTCAAAGCCACGGCCTGCTCCCCTCCTTCTGTCTCTTCTGAGACCGGCGCCGCGGCCGCACATGGCGGCGGTGCCGGCCTTTTTGCATTGTCATGGCAGAGGGGAGCTTCTCCCCTCACGCTTTCACTCTTGGGGGCGGGGCCGGGCTTTCCAGCGCTGCGGCCCGCCCCTGTGTCACAGGCACCGCTGAGGGGCTTTTCTCTGTGCCTGTTTCCTCAGAAGGAGCCGGCCACGCCCCCCTTCTTTCCTCAGAGCTGCTCTTTACCTCACGGAGAGAGGAAGCTGTCTTCAGGACCACAGTGAGTGGCCCGGTGGGCCCCCTTCTGTCCCATCGCCTATAATTATATATTTTTATGTCATATATATATATTTTATACTCCGCTTTTCTTATTAGCCTTTTTTTATTATGTCTTTCAGATATAACCTACAGTGGTGTTAGGGGGTTTCTCCCGGTCCTAGGGTCCCTGGGTTCTTAATTGGCTTATTGCAAATCCTCCCACTTGGGACATTAAAGGGGCATCCCGGGTTGCTTATATGCGTAATTCCCTCGGTCATTGCGACCAACTTTAAGTTCACCTTATGGAGGCATCCCCGGATACTGGGCTCGGGCTCCCCTCGGGGCAATCCCGGAAGTGTATGGGGTGTGGGGCATCCCTTACTGGCGATGATGTATATCTGTGTATACCATGCGCACAGCAGACTATTACGCGGCAGTCCGGACCCTAGGCGTCTGGTTCAGCGCCGCCGGTCTCTCCTCCCCCCCTCCCAGTTTGATCCGTGCCCAGTCTGACGTTGTCATGGGCGGGCAGTTGCAATCGGAGATGTGTGCCTGATTGGCCAATCTTGAAAAATTATTCTCCAGCACGGTCACCAGAAAGGCTCCAAGCTAAGAGAAAGCACTTGTCGCCGTCTTCACCGGCAGCCGACTTGGATGATCTTGATAATCTGGACTGGTCTGATTACTCCCAACTTGAGGAAGGGGAGGTATATGAAGAACCAGATAATTCAGACGATCAGCAGTTTGTGGGTGCTGATACCGAGCGGGGCTTGGGGAGGTCTTCGGATACTCCTAATGTTCTGGCTCAGATGTTTGAGGTTTTGGCTATTTCTCCTCCTGAGGTGGTTCCACAGCAAAAGGGGGAATTTTTCGAAGAATCCAGGCCGCGCTTTGAATTTCCTAACCAAAAGCATTTTGATGGGATTATTGCTAAGGAATAGGAGAGGCCTGCCCGGCTCCCAGGTGTCCCTCAGAGTTGGGACAAAAATATCCCTTTCCCTTGGATACGGTTAAGCGTTGGGCATCCCCTCCCGAGGTGGATGCACAGATTCTGGGTTTATCCAACACTACTGTTTTAAATTATCCTGATTGCTCCACGCTTAAAGATGGTGAGGATAAACGCATTGACCAAATGGCTTGTCATGGTTTTGCCAGCGTTGGGTCAGCCATGAGGCCGGTTTGTGCTTCAGTGCTGCTGGTGGTGGCTACCAGGTCGGTGGTCAGGGACCTGTTGACTTCTTCTGGGTTAGATCCAGATAGTGATGAGTTCCTTGGCCTTAAAAGATGTGAATTGTTTTTGTCATTTGTACTAGCCGCCTTGGATGACACACTGATGATGTGTGGCAGAACGTCGGCTCTATTGGTGACTATTTGGCGTTCGGTTTGGTTGCGCCAGTGGGCGGCTGATTTTGTGTCTAAAAAGTCGCTGACCGCTCTTCCCTTTGTGGGATTACGGCTCTTTGGTGAGAAGTTGGATTCAGTTGCCAAGGGTGGTAAGTTACCTCAACGCAAAAAACAGCGTCGTCCCTTTCGGGGGGCGGGTTCCTTTGCTCCTTCCTTTCGTGGGGCTAGAGCTGGCAGAGGAATTGTCTTCCCCGCAGCCAGAGGAGATTCCTGGAACAGGGGCAGAGGACGTGCCCACCCAGGATACAGCTGGGGCTCTAAGTCCAAACCCGCTGCCAAGCCAGCTCAGCAATGAGGGGGCGCCCTCACCCATGTGGGTGGGGGGACGGCTGCAACACTTCTCCCAGGTCTGGGACCGGGAGGTCTCGGACAGATGGATCCGGGAAGTGGTGACTTCCGGCTACAAGCTGGAGTTCGAGCTCCGGCCCCCTCCCAGATTCCTCAGGTCTCGGGTGCCTTCGGACCTTCTGGCCGCGCAGGAGCTCCAGGCGGCAGTAAAGAGTCTGTTGGATATGGCAGTTATTTGCCCAGTGCCCCCCTCAGGGGTCGGGGCATTTATTCCAATCTGTTCACGATGCCCAAGAAGGACGGCTTGGTTCGACCCATTCTGGATCTAAAGATCCTCAACAGGTTCGTCCGTCCGCGGAAATTTTGCATGGAAACGCTGCGTTCAGCTATCCATTCTCTGCGGCAGGGGGACTTTCTGACATCCGTAGACATCAAGGACGCCTATCTGCATGTGCCGATTTTTCCGGCATTTTCAGTTTGTGGCACTTCCTTTCGGTATTACCTCGGCTCCAAGGGTTTTCACCAAGGTGCTGGCCGGGGTGATGGCTCTCCTCAGAGCCCAGGGTATTCGCATTGTCCCCTATCTGGACGACCTTCTCATTATGGCATCTTCCTTCAGCCAAGCGGTATTGGACACCAGAACTGTGGTGTCCACTCTGGAGAGATTCGGGTGGGTGATCAACTACCCCAAGTCCTCCCTTTCTCCATCCAGGTTAGTGTCTTTTCTGGGAATGTCCCTGGATACTTCCCAGGCCAGGGTGTTTCTTCCTCAGTCCAAGGTTCTCTTGATTCAGGAGTTGGTTCGACTCCTCCTGTCTATCCCTCGTCCGGCCATCAGAGGGATGGTGGGATTGATGGTAGCCTTCTTCGAAGCGGTTCCCTTTGCTCAGTTCCACACAAGGACACTCCAGCTCCATCTGTTGGCGGCCTGGGACGGGTCGCCACTGTCGTTGAATCAGTCCTTCCTGATGACCCCCCGAGTTCGGTGCTCCCTTCAGTGGTGGCTGGATCCAATCAATCTGTCGAGGGGCAGATCCTTTCTGGCCCCTTGTTGGGAGACGGTCACCACGGATGCCAGTCTATCAGGATGGGGGGGGGTTCTGGAAGGATCGTCAGTTTCAGGGACTGTGGGGGCCTCAGGAGGCTCACGAGTCCATCAATGTTCTGGAATTGAGGGCCATCAGGATGGTTCTGTTTCACTTGACTCATCAGTTGCAAGGATTGCCGGTTCAAGTTCGGTCGGACAATCGGACGGCGGTTGCCTACATCAATCAACAGGGAGGGACTCGCAGCAGGAGTGCCCTCAAGGAAGTGTCTTTGATTCTGGCCTGGGCGGAGACCCACGTCCCGTGCATTTCAGCAGTTTACATTCCGGGAGTGGAGAACACGGAGGCGGACTCTCTGAGCAGGTTCTCAGCTCGCCGGGGGGAATGGTCTCTCAGACCCAAAGTGTTTCGCTTGATTTGTCTCAGGTGGGGGTCCCCGGTGGTGTGCCTCTCGTCACAATCACAAACTTCCGACATTTGTGTCTCTCTCACGGGATCCACTGGCTCTGGCAGTGGATGCCATGTCTCTGAACTGGAGGGATCTGGGGTTTCTGTATCTGTTCCCTCCGTTTCCCTTGGTGGCCAGAGTGGTGCGCAAGCTGGCCCTGGAGGGTGCGTCAGCAATTCTGGTGGCTCCAAGGTGGCCAAGACAGGTTTGGTTCGCAGATGTGGTAAGGTTAGCAGAGGATCAGTTCGTTCTGCCCCTGCTGCCGGATCTGCTCACCCAGGGTCAACTACGTTCTCCCAATTTACCAACGCTGGCTTTGACGGCGTGGCTGCTGAAACCTCCATCTTGAAGGAGGAAGGTCTTTCCGATGCTGTGATTCGAACTCTCATTAGTGCTAGGAAGCGGTCTTCCTCTAATATCTACTATAGGACTTGGAGGTCTTATATTGATTGGTGTGAGATCAGGGCGTTGCCTTGTAGGGAATTTTCCATCTCCAGAATCCTGGAGTTTCTTCAACATGGTCTGGACCTGGGGCTCCAGCTTAGTACTCTGAAGGGGCAGGTTTCTGCCCTGGCGGTGTTCTTTCAAAGGTCATTTGCCCTACATCCTTTGGTTAAGACTTTTTTCCAGGGAGTCACGCACGTGCGGCCTCCTAGAAAACCTTTGCTCCCTGTTTGGGATTTGAATTTGGTTCTTTCTGCTCTTCAGAATTCTCCTTTTGAGCCCTTGAATGATATTGCCTTGTCTTCACTTACGCAGAAGGTGGCCTTTTTGGTAGCCATCACTTCGGTTAGGCGTGTCTCTGAGTTGGCGGCTTTGTCCATTCAAGCCCCGTACTTTGAGGGGCATCAGGACAAGGTGGTTTTTCGTTTCAAGTCCGATTTCCTTCCTAAGGTTGTTTCTGCCTTTCACCTAAACCAAGACATTGTTCTGCCCTCTCTGTGTCCTAATCCCAGCAATGACAAGGAGAGGGCCATGCATTCTTTGGATGTGGTTCGTGTTGTGAAGTATTATTTGGAGGTAACGTCATCCTTTCGTAAGATGGATGCCTTTTTTGTGGTGCCCTCCGGGCCCCGAAAAGGCTTGGCGCCTGCCAAGTCTTCCATTAGTAAATGGATCCGTCAGACCATAGTTGGGGCATATTCTGCCAAGAAGGTACCCCCTTTTCGTGTTACTCCTCATTCTACTCGTGCGGTTGGGGCGTCCTGGGCTTTTCAGCACCAGGCCTCTGTTGAGCAAGTTTGTAACGCTTCTACTTGGTCTTCTGTTCACACTTTTTCCAAGTTTTACAAGGTTGATGTTCGGGCCTCAGCCGCAAAGTTCTGCAAGCTGCAGTGGTTTAAGTTGTGCCTTGTTGCCTTGTTTTGGACACTGCTGTTGGATGTCCCACACGTTATGAATTTATTGAAGCGGGGTGTGTGTCATACTTATAATACCATTTTGTGAATACTCACCTGTAAAATGGGTTTTATAAGTATGTCACACACCCCGCTTCACCCTGCCCTTTGTATTCTGGATCCTTTATATGGTGAACTTTGCGTTGTTATGCTTTGTGTTGGGCTCTTCCTGGTCCCTTACCTTACTGCTGTTCTTATACTGGGTAATGAGTGGGAGGTCCCAGGTATTTATGGACCGGGAGGGGCTCTCTTTTTTCCTGGCATCTCTGCATATGGCCCTCTACAGGTCAGTATTACCCACACGTTATGAATTTATTGAAGCGGGGTGTGTGACATACTTATAATACCCATTTTACAGGTGAGTATTCACAAAATGGTATTTCCTTTCCACTTTCAGGAGAGATGATTGTGCAGAAAGGCAACAATGGGGTTGCAGAGCCAATTGCCTCCTTTTCCCAGCTATGGCTTTGTGTGGATAACTAGGAGATGGCCATTATGGTCCAGGACCATATGTGGATCTGGAACATTTGTTAGGATTTTTGGAAGAGACAATATGCACTTTGGGCACTTGGGCAAAATAATTTGGCGTCTGCATTTGTCTTGAGCAAGATAATTCAGTTGACCAGGCGACCAGAATGCATATGTGGCCCTTGGTGAAAATTAGTTGGACAACCCTGCTCGAGAATGACGTACAGAAGTTAATTTACTGTTTAGTTAAAAGGAATACTTAATTCACCCTAAAATACAGTTCTTAAATTAAGAGGACGTCTAGAATTTATACAGACGCTTTACTGTTTACCTTAACGAGAGCTTCCTCTGTTTTCTTTTCCCTTCAAATGTTTTAGTTGGCCAAAGGGAACCTTTGCTATTCTCTCTTGGGCTCATGTCTTTTCAAAATAAAATTCTAAATTGAACCATTCCTGGACACCATCCACTGAGAGTTCCCTCCTGCTGTGAACACTTTACGTCATCCATTCAGATATGCTGGTGGGGGGATAACGCATCAGATTGAGGAGTGCTGGGGGTGCCGCCAGAGGCCTGTGCATCTGCTGTGGGAATTGAATTTCGAGGTGAGTATATGGTAAAACCAGGAAGTTCCAGACAACAGGACATCTCGAATTAGGATACCTCTGGGGCAAGCTGTACTGTAACCCGGCCCTGTAGTCTTAGACTATAGAGCATGTTACCGTACTACCTTTGTAAAGGAAAGACATTTTAAACATATCTTGAGTCTTTGTGCTATTCTTTGTTATGCTGAATTAGCATGTTTTGCCTGTCATACACTGCCGGGGTTAAATTACTTTCAATGAAGCAATGGAACAAAAGGCAGAGCATCTGTTAGTCATTTCTAGAAACGGTTAAAAAAGGGGGAGGAGAATGTGCAGTCTGATAGATTAGACAAGGAGAGCAAGAGGCTGAGTAATTCATCCCAGCTGTAGCTCAACCCATGTTGACTCCTATATTGTACTTATATTCCTATGTAGATGGAGGGTCAGGAAAGGGGGACCCCATGTCACACTCCATAAAAAGAAACAATTATCTTTATACACACACACACAGCAGACAACATTCTTCCTGAAAACTTAGCAGTGACTTTAATTTTATATGAGTTTCCTGTCTGGAAAGCTTTCACTGTCCTGTAAGTATGATGAGCCTTTTATGAATTGCCCAGACGCTCAGACTTACTTTTAGGAATGTTAGGTAATTTAAGTAGCTTTCTACTTATTGATTACAGGGCATAGTCAATTACAGCTCCCCATCCATTTAAAGGGAGTAATGATTTTTTAAATGCTGAACTTATGGGCAATATAACAGGTGCATTTTTAAGTCAGATTTAGGTTGGGCTTTGTTTCAAACATTTTGGGGTTTACTTAAGAAGTGCTAGTGCCACGTAGTGCTAGATGAACGGCAGGTGAATGTCAGGTCCCAGTGTAAAAGGTGTAGTTATGAAGTTAAAAATCCATAGCGCCTCTGATAGTGGCCTTATCCCATACTTTTCAATGCACAGGCTTGGTTATTTTTTAAACATTTTTTGGACATTTTTCGTCAGGGCTGGTGCATGTGCCACTGGATCCCTGGGCAATTTGCAATTGTTTTTGTATGGATTTTTTGCATTTTTACGTTGCGATTTGGGCCATGCAAAACCTGGGTCATGTCATTCAAGTGTCCCCAATTAAATTCCTGGTGTTTCTGCATTCAAAATGTACTGCCATCACCCAAAAAAAAAAAAAAAAGGGATTGCAACAGGCACTGGAAGCCTGTTTACCCCTTTTTACAGCGCCCGTGCAGGCACTGTGTGCTTGCAGTATTAAATATACTGCAATTCTGGCGCTGCGAGCTAGCACTGTTTTTTTAAAAGCCCTGCACATGACCAGGAGTGCTCGAGCGCAGCTGTCTTCATCCGGAGATGTGATGCGGGTGCAGAAAGCGTCTTGCAAGAGACACTCATTTTGCTCACGCAAGTTTTAGGTAAATAAGGCTGTATTTCAAAGCCAAACTCACACTTTATACATATTCTTGGATATTTTTGCTCTCTGTGGCCCCATTGCTTGGACACAACTTTTCTTCTTGTATAACCAAACAGGAAATAAAAATACAATTGTAGGCCAATTGTAAATCTAAGCATGTGTAGGAATATGAAACTAAAGTGGCTTCTATGAGGAGGTGAGTAGAAGCCTGGACAGAGGGGCGGCTGTGGATATAGTTTTTCTGGATTTTGCAAAAGCATTTGACACTGTCCCCCATAGACACTTATTGGGGAAATTGAGATCTTCAGGATTAGAAAACGCAGTTTGTAACTGGATTGAAAACTGGCTGAAGGATCGTGTGCAGAGAGTTGTGGTTAATGATACCTACTCTGAATGGTTACCGGTTGTAAGTGGTGTACCCCAGGGTTCAGTGCTGGGCCCACTATTATTCAACTTGTTTATAAACGACATAGAAGATGGAATTAAAAGCACTGTCTCTATTTTTGCAGATGACACAAAGATATGTAGCACAGTGCAGTCTATGGAAGATGTTCACAAGCTTCAGGCTGACTTGGACACATTGAGTGTCTGGGCATCCACTTGGCAAATGAAGTTCAATATGGAAAAATGCAAAGTCAGCCACTTGGGGTCTAATAACCTTAAAGCCACATATGTCCTCGGGGGAGTAAAACTGGGAGAGTCACTTGTTGAGAAGGATCTGGGGGTACTGGTAGATCACAGACTAAATAACAGCATGCAATGCCAAGCAGCTGCTTCCAAGGCCACCAAGATACTATCATGCATTAAAAAAGGCATGGAATCATGGGATAGAGATGTAATTTTGCCTCTTTACAAGGCACTGGTGCGCCCTCACCTGGAATATGCTGTCCAGTTCTAGGCGCCCATTCATAGAAAGGACGCTCTGACTCTGGAAAGGGTGCAAAGGAGAGCCACCAAACTAATAAAGGGAATAAAAGATCTTAGTTATGAGGAAAGATTACGAGAATTAAATCTGTTTAGTCTTGAGAGGAGGCGATTGAGGGGGGACATGATTAACTTGTATAAATATATAAATGGACCATACAAAAAATATGGGGGAACACTATTTCAGGTAAAATCCTCTCTAAGGACAAGGGGGCAATGCCTTCGATTGGAAAAAAAGAAATTTAGTCTCCGGAGGCGACAATCGTTTTTTACTATAAATCTATGGAATAGCCTCCCACAGAAGCTTGTTACAGCATCAACCGCTGACAGCTTCAAAAAAGGATTAGATGCTTATTTAGAAGAAAATAACATAACAGTTACTATTAGCGGTTATCAATAAAAAATAAATATCAAAAAAAAATCAAACAAAAAAAGACAAAAAATAAAATAAATAGCTTCCCCTATAAAATAAAAATAACTTCCCCCTACCCCAACACCCTTGGTTGAACTTGATGGACATATGTATTTTTTCAACCGTATTAACTATGTAACTATTGTAGACATGTCACTGGAGAAGTGATCGAGGGGGTGTACATTTCACCTAGGTTACTACGCTGGGTGAGATGGTAAGTCCAGGATTGATTTGTTTCCCAGCAGTGATATGCTTCTGAGGTGTTGTTTAAATTTTGCCGGGCCTGGATTTATATGGAATGGCAGGTAGGTTTGGTAGAGGGACCTGTCATTCCACACCTCCCCGATCCAGTTTGGGTTTTGAATCAGGTGAGCTCTGATCCTAATTAGCCTGGGAGGTAAAAGCTCTGCAGAGACTGCAGGCTATTGCTCTCAGCCTGAAATGAACAGCCTGTGTGTGTGTGTGAAGGAAGCTGCGAACGCAGCCACTGCTGGAGCTAAAAACTCACCCTGCGATGTCCAGGCGAACGCTGTATTTTGAAAGTGTCAGCTAGGTGAGAAGAACCTGCTAGTAAGCGCCCAGACGGGCTAGGTCTTTTATTTTGTTTTGTACACTAAAGAAGCACGCTGCTGCTGTATGTTTTGTTTACTGGACTGTTTATGCCATGAATAAACGCCAAGACCTGCTTTTATAACACCTAAGTCTGTCGTGAACTGTGTCCAAACACACCATCCCCCGGGAAGATCCCTACAATTGGTGCTGCGGAGCGGGCAAAACGGTTGCTAGGGGCAACGGTGTGGACAGACTTGGCTACAGCTGCCTATGTCTTGGGTGAAAGCTGCAACTACACTCCAAGAACAGTCGGGCAACATGGAGGAGATGCTGAAGCAGTTTATGCAAGTAAGTTTGCAACAACAACAGGGACAGATAGAGGCTAATAGACGCCATGAACAGACCATGGCTGCCCAACAACAACTTATTGAACACCTGATTGCAAAACAAGAGGCGCCTGTGGTTGCTAACCCCCACACAGTGGTGCGAGCCGCTCCAGAGACTTTTGATGTGAAAAGAGCTGTGCAGCGAGCGCTGCAAAAGATGACTGCTGAGGATGATGTTGAGGCCTTCCTAACTGGGTTTGAGCGTGCGGCTGAGCGAGAGAAGTTACCCGTCGCTGAGTGGGCAGAGGTAATTGCGCCCTATTTAACAGGGGAACCTCAAAAGGCCTACTATGACCTCAGTGAGCAAGAGGTTAAGGACTATACTCGGCTAAAAGCGGAGATACTTGCCCGGCTAGGCGTTACTACTGCGGTCCGTGCCAGGAGGGTACGCAACTGGAGCTACAGTTTGGACAAATCGGCGAGGTCCCAGATGTATGACCTGATCCATTTGGCGAGGAAGTGGTTGGAGCCAGACACTTCTACTCCTGCACAGATCCTAGAGAGGGTTGTGATGGACCGCTACCTCCGAGCACTTCCTGCTGACCTGCAACGCTGGGTGGGACAAGGTGACCCTAAGAATGCAAACGAACTTGTCAACCTTGTGGAGAGATTCCAGGCGACTGAGGACTACCTCCGTGATGTTTCTGCAGCCCCCTCACCTCCCCGGAGTGCCAGATCTGTGCCATCAGCTGGTAAGAGACTTCCATCTATTGGGGGAGTGTGGAGGGGTGCTGAGGGAGGAAAAAGGGCTCAAGTGGTGTCTCAGGGGCAAAAGACTGGAGATGGTCCCGGGTGGCTAAGTAGCCCTAAAAAGGACTCCTGGCCAAGGAGAACAGGCTCTATCCAGTGCTGGAGATGCCATGAGACGGGACACGTGTCTGCCCATTGCCCTCTTACCACTGAGCCCATGGACTGTGAGGTTAGTCGGCGTCAGTCGCTATTTGCGGAACCATCTTGTGTTGCAGTTCCTGGACTAGAGACTGAACCGCAAATCTGCGACATTACAATTAATGACTTTCCTGTTAAGGCGTTGCTGGACTCAGGAAGCCTCGTAACCTTGGTGCATGCCAGCCTGGTGGCTGGGGACTTTGAGTGTAAAAAGCATATGAGTGTTGTTTGTATACATGGGGATACAAAAGTGTACCCTATAGTGCTGGCTGAAGTCGGGACTAAACAAGGCACCGTACAATATGAAGTGGGTGTGGTTAAAAATCTCATGCACAACGTAATACTGGGGCGCGATTTTCCACTATTCTGGGCTCTCTGGGGAAAAAGAAAATCCCCCGAAAGGAGTGAGGAAACTCCTAAGGTTGTTGCGTTACCCCCTGTAAATGATAAAAGTGTGCAGGATGAAAATAATTGTTTTCCTTTGCAGGTCCTGGCTGGAGAGGAGGAGGCTCCTCCCACTGAGCAAAATATACCCGACTTAGAGGTGTCTAGGGATAATTTTGGGACTGCACAGTTACAGGACCCCACTCTCAAAAATGCGAGAGAGCAGGTTGCTGTCATGAATGGGGTACCTCAGGAACCAGATGCTGAGAAAAGATTTCCACATTTTTCTGTGACTAATGATCTTTTCTATAGAGTCACTAAGGTTAAGGATGAGATTGTGGAACAGCTTCTGGTGCCTAAGCCGTACCGGCGTCAGGTGCTGGACATGGCACATAACCATGTTCTTGGGGGACACTTGGGGACTGACAAAACGCAGGAGAGGGTTCTCCAGAGGTTCTACTGGCCGGCGATATATGGTGATATTAAAAAGTACTGCGAGTCGTGCCCCACATGTCAGCTTAGTGCCCCAGTGTCACATTTTCGCAGTCCTTTGGTTTCGCTCCCTATTATAGAGGTGCCTTTTGAGCGTATAGCCATGGATTTAGTGGGTCCCATTGTAAAATCCGCTAGAGGACACCAATATATTCTGGTGGTCATGGATTATGCGACCCGCTATCCTGAAGCTGTGCCCTTAAGAAACACCGCATCTAAAACAATTGCACGTGAGTTGTTTTATATGTTCTCTAGGACTGGAATCCCCAAAGAAATCCTAACTGACCAAGGTACACCCTTTATGTCAAAGGTGATGAAGGAGTTATGCAAACTATTTAAAATCTCACCCATCCGTACCTCTGTATACCACCCCCAGACGGACGGATTGGTGGAGAGATTTAACAAAACTTTGAAACATATGCTGAAAAAAGTGGTGGAAAAAGATGGCCGTGACTGGGATCATTTGTTACCCTACCTCATGTTTGCTATTAGGGAAGTGCCCCAAGCGTCCACAGGGTTCTCACCATTCGAGTTGGTCTATGGTCGTCACCCTAGGGGTCTACTGGACATTGCAAAAGAGACATGGGAGAGCGAGTCCACCCCATACAAGAGCGTTATTGAGCATGTAGCACAAATGCAGGACCGTATAGCCGCTGTAATGCCCCTAGTAAGGGAACACCTCCAGAGGGCGCAAGAGGCCCAAAGTAGAATTTACAACCGGTCTGCAAGAATCAGGACATTTAACCCAGGCGATAGGGTCCTTATACTAGTTCCCACTGTTGAGAGTAAATTCCTGGCGAAGTGGCAAGGTCCCTATGAAATTGTGGAAAAGGTCAGTGAGGTGAACTACAAGGTGCACCAACCAGGTAGAAGGAAGCCTTTCCAAGTTTACCACGTAAACTTGATTAAGCCCTGGAAAGACAGGGAATCCTTGGGGGCGACAAATACTGTTAGTAATTTGTCACAACCAATCCCTCCAGTCAAGGTTGGTGATACCCTATCAGTGTCACAGAAACAGGAGGCTCAGGAATTTTTACAGAAAAACAAAGACAAGTTTTCTGACCTTCCAGGGCGTACACACCTCATCTGTCATCACATTGAAACTGAGCCTAGAAGCAGAGTAAACCTCAAGCCCTATAGGATCCCAGAAGCCCGTAGGGAAGCCGTATCTGCCGAGGTAAAGCGTATGCTTGATCTGGGAGTAATTGAGGTGTCACAGAGTGAATGGTCCAGCCCGATTGTATTAATCCCAAAGCCTAATGGAACTTGGAGGTTCTGTAACGATTTCAGAAAGTTGAATGAGATCTCAAAATTCGATGCCTATCCTATGCCCAGGGTAGATGAGTTGATTGAGAAGTTGGGTAATGCCAGATACATAACCACCCTCAATCTCACAAAGGGCTATTGGCAGATTCCACTTACTAATGAGGCTAAAGAGAAAACTGCATTCTCCACCCCTGATGGGCTATTCCAGTATGTAGTGATGCCGTTCGGGTTACATGGAGCACCTGCGACTTTCCAGAGGTTGATGGACTTGATTTTGCGACCACATCGTGATTACTCAGCTGCCTACCTCGATGATGTGGTCATTTTTAGCCCTGATTGGGAAAGTCACCTCTGTAAGGTACAGGCTGTATTGGATACCATAAGTGATGCGGGGTTGACCATAAATGCCGAGAAGTGTGCAATAGCCCTAGAAGAGGCCAAGTATCTGGGCTATATTATTGGAAGAGGGTTGATTAAGCCACAGCTTAATAAAGTGGAGGCAATACAGAATTGGCCTAGACCCCTGACAAAGAAACAGGTCAGAGCTTTCCTTGGTATTACGGGCTATTACCGTAGATTTGTGCCGAACTTTGCCTCAGTTGCTGCTCCCCTAACTGACTTGACCAAGGGCGGAAAGAGAGCCATGATCACGTGGACTCCAGAGGCCGAGAAGGCTTTCCAAAGCCTTAAATCTGCCTTGTGCCAACAACCTGTGTTAGTTACCCCCGATTTCAGGCGAGAATTTCTGGTCCAGACAGATGCTTCTAACACAGGCTTAGGTGCAGTACTCTCACAAGTAGTAAATGGTGAGGAGCATCCGGTGATGTACTTGAGTAGAAAGCTAACCCCGGCCGAAAAAAATTATGCCATTGTGGAGTGAGAATGTTTGGCAGTGAAGTGGGCCCTCGAATCCCTAAAATATTACTTGCTAGGAAGGAAATTCAAGTTAGTGACAGACCATGCTCCCCTAACATGGATGAAGTTAAATAAGGAGAGAAACGCAAGAGTGACTAGATGGTTTCTGTCCCTACAAAACTTTAATTTCACTGTGGAACACAGGCCAGGGAAATTACAGGCAAATGCTGACGCATTGTCGAGGGTACATTGTCTGTGGGGACAAAATGCTCAGCCCTCCGGTCTGAAGAAGAGGGGGGGGATATGTAGACATGTCACTGGAGAAGTGATCGAGGGGGTGTACATTTCACCTAGGTTACTACGCTGGGTGAGATGGTAAGTCCAGGATTGATTTGTTTCCCAGCAGTGATATGCTTCTGAGGTGTTGTTTAAATTTTGCCGGGCCTGGATTTATATGGAATGGCAGGTAGGTTTGGTAGAGGGACCTGTCATTCCA
Source organism: Gastrophryne carolinensis (assembly GCA_027917425.1). Lineage (NCBI taxonomy): Eukaryota > Metazoa > Chordata > Amphibia > Anura > Microhylidae > Gastrophryne > Gastrophryne carolinensis. Next base: position 181,237,547 of record CM051240.1, read on the forward strand.
CACCTCCCCGATCCAGTTTGGGTTTTGAATCAGGTGAGCTCTGATCCTAATTAGCCTGGGAGGTAAAAGCTCTGCAGAGACTGCAGGCTATTGCTCTCAGCCTGAAATGAACAGCCTGTGTGTGTGTGTGAAGGAAGCTGCGAACGCAGCCACTGCTGGAGCTAAAAACTCACCCTGCGATGTCCAGGCGAACGCTGTATTTTGAAAGTGTCAGCTAGGTGAGAAGAACCTGCTAGTAAGCGCCCAGACGGGCTAGGTCTTTTATTTTGTTTTGTACACTAAAGAAGCACGCTGCTGCTGTATGTTTTGTTTACTGGACTGTTTATGCCATGAATAAACGCCAAGACCTGCTTTTATAACACCTAAGTCTGTCGTGAACTGTGTCCAAACACACCATCCCCCGGGAAGATCCCTACACTATGTAACTATGTCAATTAAACCGGACCTTCACCCTTAATAAGAGCCTATCTTATATGCTTCCTCCACACTGTACATACAGATTGCTCACATTAAAATCTTCCTACCTGCATTTTCTGAGCCTTTAAACATCCAAGATGGCGGCACATGGAGTCTCAGGCTGCCTGTAGACAGGAAGTGTCTTCTGACTATGTTGCTCTGCATTCTGGGATTGCTGTTCTTTTCCTGACCCCAGCTCTGCTCTGTCTGGGCAAAGCACAGTTATAACCTGCCCCCTTATACTCCCCCCTCTCCTCTCCTCAGTATGTGATACTTCTGAGGCAAGATGGCAGCTCCCATTTCTTGAGTTAAAGCCCAGTGGGGGAAAGAATAATAAGTAAGTGACTAAAAACTTAAAATATAATTTTTAGATGCTGGTGAATAGTTTTTAAAGGTTTGGGCTTTTCATTAATTGATGCTGAAGGTCCAGTTTACTAACAATTTTTGTTACAGATAGTGTTAGAGCCCTTTTATTGGAAATCGTCCTGTGAAAGTGCATTAAAAGAGGTTGTTCACATTTTCAGACACAAGATGGCAGTAATGAGAACTAAGCTGTAGACTTGTATGAGGAAGTTGCTAGAAGGAGACTTGAGAAGCAGATAGAAAGAGCTAGGAGCTAGAGTTAGGAACAGGGGTGTAACTATAGAGAGCGTAGGGAGTGTGACCACTCCGGGGCCCAGAAGGTCAGGGGGACCCACCATTGTTGCGCCACCTTTTTTTGTCTCTCCACTTGAGTTAAAAGACAGACTTCTAGAAGCTCAAATGGTAGATATAGTGTAACAACCAATCCCATCGATTAAAGTATTCCCTTTGTGTAGGGCTACACATGGCAGTGTTCGTTTTTGAAAATGAAGCTATATTGGCAGAGTTATTATAAAATTAAAGTTTCTTGTGTTTTGTGTCAGTGTGATGCAAGTATGCTGTGTGCATTGCATCCGAGTGAGCTGGGCTGGAGTAACAATGTGCAGGGCTCCATTCTAGCCTACCACTAATAGAGGAATGTAAACCTGACACGAGCCTCATGCTTCACATGCTTTGTGGTCAGGACAGGCACTGGACACAGCAAAAAGGAAGAAGAAATTCCTCTTCTTTTCTTTGACCGAAGCAAAGACAGCAAAGGACTGACGATGCATAAGGTTAGCTGCCAAATTATTGATTTTAAAGTTTTACTGGTCAATCCCTCTAACTGCTTTAGTCATTGGTGGCTCAGAGCTAGCTCCTCCAAGCCCATCGACCAGGACTTCCTTTTGGTGCTTGACCTTTTCTGATGTTCCTCTCTAAACATCCCTCCCCCCTTCCTCACTGCCTTTTGGATGTCAGCGTTATCTAAAAGGCCGACATCCGGCAGCATTCCTGGCCCCTTTGCGCCCTCCTCCCCCTCTTAGTCGTCACTGAGGGAAGGCTGCAAGCCTTAGCCGTACTTACCCTTTGCCGTCCTTCTTCAAATGTCCTGAGACGCTCTTCAAATCTTGCGGGATTTGCACTAAGTGTCGCAGTCTATGCAGTGACACTGCACATGCGCAAGACTGGAGGGCCGGCGCAGAGCATGATGGGACAGCAAGATGTCACTGCCCTATGGAGATGGCGCAGAACCGAAGGATGCCGGAGCACGATGCGACCAGACAGGTCAAAAGTTGTACATTGTGAAACCAGAGGGGCAGGGGGGCTGAGCAAGTCAGGTTTGGTGAGTTTCTATTAACTCCCCAATACCTGCAATGTTTCTCTTTAAAATGGCATAGTGCATAACCAAGGGCCCTGTGAATTGACTGAAATGATTTATTAAGCACCATTGTATTTTACAGGGGAGAACTGCTGACCTGGCTTCAAATACCAGTGTTGCTGGACTATGATGAATGCTGTGGGAGCAGGGGAGCCAAGAAAAGAGACTTTCCTTTTAACTAAGTGAACCATTGTGCTCAGAAATTCTTGTACAACTGGAAAGAGTCAGGCCAAATCTCAGTGTAACTGATTTGCTAGCCGCCATTGCAATATGTTTTTGCCTGTATGTTAATATACAATTGACCTTTTTTCTTACACAAGATTCATTTCCATTTGGGTTGTTCCACTGGTTTTATCCTCATGCAACACTGGCCTCTGCTGGATTCCTAATTGCACTGCTGGTATGTCGTAGTATAAGGTTTCAAGAAAAGCATCCTTTCATGATTCATGAGGATTTTTTGCTTTGGCATTTAGAACAAGAGACGTCTGCACAGAGCACTTCACTTTTTTGAATGTGGAGAAATGATTAGCGTTGGTTCAAGAAGCTGTTGTCTTTCTACTTCCAAGGGGGGAACTGCTGAACCTGAACTTCCTTCCTTCCCCTCAGCCAGACTTTGTAATGCTCATGACTAAGTTGCTACAGCAGTAAGCACTCTTTTTAACCAACCAATACACTGTGGGGGGGGGGGGGGGGGGGCTAAAGTGGACCAAAACCTAGGATTTTGGCTGTCCTGGGTTTCAGGCCAAGCCCTCGGGGCACCATGATCCGGGATGCTCTGCTGGGTGAAACCCCCTAGGTCGCTCGAACTAACGTACCTTTCCCCAGTCCTACGGCACATGCACATACTTCCATCCAATCAGCGTGCTCAAATGCACTGACACTTGGCTGGGCTCGTTTAGGGAGCCGAGTTCAGCCCAGCTAGCTCCGCCAAGCGCTTTGCCAGCTGCATCCCCACTACCCTTTAACAGGGAGCATGCCCAACGTCGCCCATTCACAAATGCCTGGCATGGTACGCGCCCTGCTAAAGTAAGAGCGGAGATGCCGCACTGCTCGTATATGAGCCGCTGGACCAGGAGAGAAGGTGAGTATACTTGGAGGCCTGGGGGGGTTTTACACAGCGGGACATCCCGATTCTGGATACACCAGGGGGTAGGAATCAAGTGGCCCTGGGTTTTGGTACACCTTAATGCTAAATTCCTGTGTGTGTTTTTGCAATTTAACTCTTTGTGGACTGGTACCGGGTCCTTGATCTTAGGAAATTTAGAATTTGTGGTTTAGAAGGTGTTATATAATGTCCCAGCACACGATTTCCCTCCAAAACGTAAATGGTTAAAATGATACCTGCAAAACTGATTCTAGAAACAGGTCAGGTGCGACAGAGATAAATGTCAATTCTTCACCCACGTTAGTACAGTACAAAGCCTTAGGGCCCTTCAGAATTCACCAGGTACATCAGACAAACCAAACAAAAATCTTTGTACAATATACCTAATAAAGGGTTCTGAGTGGCCCTGAAATAGACTAAAATGACAGATGAATAAACAATGGTGGAGGTATGCAGTGTATTTATACCCTTGTTATTTTCAGACATTAGAATACAGAGTCTACCAACCATCACACAGGAAAACCCCAGTTAGACATACTGGTAACGGTATTTCCATTAATCCTCAAAGCATACCACTATGATCCTCCCCCCTGGAAAAGGAAACAACTGGAACATCAATAAATCCCTCCCATTCCTTCTGTGCTCCAGTGTTTCTTTTTATAAAGAAGTCAGGAAAGGGAAATTTCCCCCCACCACGACTGGGCGTATAAGACGACCCCCCAACATTTCCACTCAAAATATAGAATTTGTTATATACTCGCCGTATAAGACTACTCCCTCTTCCGCACACCTTCCACACACCAAATAAACAACAAACAACAAAAAAAACAAACAAAGGAGAGTTTTGTGGAAACACGAGGGGGGTTGCACAAGGGGGCATCCCAAATCAGGCATCCCAAAGGATGGAGAAAACTGGCATTCCTGAATATACAGTCATTAAGCCCTCCCCGCAAACATATACATCAGTAACCCTCCACCCAATAAACCCCCAAACATATAGACCAGTTAGCCCCAGACACCAATTAAAGCGGAACACCAGGATTTTCACTATCATTGTCCCTTGGGCATCCCAAATCTGGATGCTCCACACAATGAGGCATCCCGAATCGCCCCAGATGCCCCAGGTGCACTAATTCAACCAGCACACATGTAGGCCCACTTTAACTCCCATACACTCCAGTTATCCCATAGCCCGTTACCCACACCCAAGGAAGAGCCTCCCTTTTCCTTTGGGAACTTACCTATGATGGAGCAAGATGGCCGAACTGAGGGCATGGGGGAGCCTGGCTCCCTCTAATCACAGGAGCAGTGCCGGCAACTGGGTCCGGCCGGGAGACACGATGGGAGGGCAGGCCATCCCATTGGCCTCTGCGATGCCCAGCGATGCCCAGCAGTCCCCAGTACCATCACAGAAGCCACTATTAGTCTCCAGCAACATGGCAGCAGCCAGCAGTCTCTAGTAAAGTAACAGAAGCCACTATCAGTCTCCAGCAACATGGCAGCAGCCAGCAGTCTCTAGTAAAGTAAAAGAAGCCACTATCATTCTCCGGCAACATGGCAGCAGCCATCAGTCTCCAGTAACATAACAGAAGCCACTATTAGTCTCCAGTAACATAGCAGAAGCCACCAGTCTCCAGTAATACAATAGAAGCCACTATTAGTCCCCAGCAGCAGCCTCTATAGGCTCCAGTAACACACGCTTTCTTTGACTGACCTGTGGTGGGTGGTAAAGGCTGGTTGTGGGTCGGGTATGGGGCAGGAATTATAGCTAAATGTGTATTTGGGAGGGGGCATATATGCAGAGATATTCCCCGTGTTTTCCCTATTTACCTGAAGCCAGGCTGTGGGAGCAATGCGCGCTGCCCCCTCGCGGTCCCATACAGCTCCTCACACAGTTCCACTGAAGCGCAGGAGCCTCAGAATTGCGCGCGGGGTCTTTCCTCCTGGCCGTCGGCCCCGCCCCCTGTCTTTCCTCCTGCTCGCCGGCCCCGCCCACCGGCTCCGCACGCAGTTTTTCCTCCTGGCCGCGCCGGCCCCGCGGCCGCATCTGTCTCTGCTCCTGGTTGTGGGGTCCGGACACCTAGCGGCCACGGCGACGTAAGACGACCGTGCGTGGGCAGCAGACGGGGCTGCGCGGAGGGGAAGATGCGGGTGCGCGGCCGCGCGCGCACCTTAGAGGGAACGCTGCCGACGGCTCCGCCCGCTGCCTTCCATCATGCCCGACGGCACCCGCCCACTGCCTCCGTCATGGCCTCGGACCCCGCCCACTGCCTTGCCCTCCACCCGGCCGCCGGCCCCGCCCGCTGCCTTCTCGTCTCCGGCTTGCGCGCTGCCTTCCCTCCCGGCCGCCCCGGAATCCTAGCGGCCCCACAGGTAACAGTGCTGTGCCGTGCACCCGGCGTATAAGACGACCCCCCCCCACTTGAAGGCAGGTTTTTCAGGGGCAGAAAGTCATCTTATACGCCGGCAAATACGGTATATATATATATATATATATATATATATATATAAATATATTGGTAGTAGGACATCGTCCTTGAGGACTAATGGAAATACCATTGCTGGTAAGTCTGAGGTTTTCCCTAAACGTCCTCAAGGATGCAGATGAGCAAGAAAATATTAAGCGTCCAAGTTTATGGTGGGGTAAACACTTGAAAGACCTTCTCTCCGAAACACTTTATGTCCTGTGTCCTGAAGGTGCACTCTATAGTGTCTAAGGAATGTATGCAGGTTCTTCCAGGTTGTCGCCTTGCAGATCTGGTCAAGAGGTACCCCTGCCTGGTAAGCTGCAGATGAGGCCACTAATCTACAATAGTTGAAATAGCTCTTTCAATTCCTAAACGTTGTAGCTCCTCTATTTGGTATGTTTTACAAATCGTATCTCTTACCCACCTTGCCAAGGTGGCTTTGGATGCTTGTTGGCCTTTATTCCTGCCTGTATGTCACTTATTCATCTGGCAGATGTTATCACCACTATAAAAATAGAACAAAACCTGGGATTTTGACTATCCTGGGTTTTATTTTTGCCCCAGCCTATCTGAGTGGCAGGAAGCAGGTTACTTCTGTATTGTCCCCTGGGGGGGGGGGGGATCTCACACAGGGGTAGGCTGCAGCCTGTGTGCTGCTGAGAAAACTCTACTTTTTTGGAGAGAAAACAGCAATTTACTTTTATTGTCTACCTTGGGGCTGATTCAGTACCAGGAAAAAATTCACTTTCGGTTGCTGAAGGTAGGTCGACCATTATATCTGAATAGGGACTTCAGTTTAACTAGTTGGGTCACCACAATGGTGCTTGAAATTTATTTTATTTACATTTAACATGTCATGTCATGCAGTAAAACAGATGCAACATGTAAATGTACATACCAAAATGTATCTTGTAATGTACAACAGTCATTCTGGGCTCCAGTAGAAGAACAGTAGCTGGTAGAAAAAATATGCACTGTGCAGGATCCCATTTGTAACCAGAGTTGGCCTGAAGCAAGTGTTACCTTGGTTAAGGGGGGAAAGGCTATGAAAATGCAGTGGCATATCTAAACCATATTCTAGCCTGTGAGTTACCTTTACTACAGTCCCTTCTCTCTATGTATTGTCACAATGGTTCAAAGATTGATTGGTAGAGCTTTTCTACTTACAATAGAACTATACCGATCATACTTACTCTTTTCCCATCTAGGATTAATACTTACAAAAGTTACATTTTAAAACTTCATCTATTGTAACTTACATTAAAAACATGAAGCCACATGTGGGGAGGAAAGATGAACACTGTCCCTAAGAACCCAGACCATATAAAAGACCCCATGCTGCAGATGGACCTCAAAGAACTGAAGGAATATAACAAGATAAAGATGGTGTAATATTAAAAATCCATATAGAAAACACATTGGCAAATGAGAGGAGCAGTCAGTTATACACCCAAACTGAATTAAACTTCTACCAAGCTTGTGGTTTTCTTCTCCTGATAGCAATACAATCCAGAGGCACCAGGTTTGAGTGTATCACAGGTCCAACTATGATCCCTGATTCCTCTTCCTTCTATTAAAAGAAGAAACCTGGCTGGATATCTCTTGATGCCGGTATATAATGACCCCTACTCCCATCATGTGGCATATCTATATGGATTTCTATCATTGTTAGAAAAGGGCGAACCCGAACAGCATTCAGCCAGAAGTCTGTGTCTTCATCCTGAACATGGAAAAGAAGCCCATCAACCCCGCTCCACCTAAGGGTGCACTCACCCTCAGCCCCGATCCTCAACGGCGGCGGCGGCAGTGCTAGCTGGCACTAGAAGTGTACTCAAGTTACACACAGAGAGTGGTTATATATGCACACAAGAATATCAAATGCAGCAATGACAATTACCTGAATAGGTAAGTCATTCGGGTTCAGACTGCACACCACCACATCCTAGGTGATTATAAGAATTTTTAATAAAGCAGTCGACACATCTGAGTTGCTATTTAAAAAAAAATTTGCAACGTGCTATTGCAATACAGAGGTATGGCTTCACATGACTTGTGTAAAATAGACAACTGTATAGCATAAGGATCTGAAATGATGCACTATGGCCACCAGAGGTCACCCTCCTACTTTCTATACCAGGGGTGGGCAATTATTTTTTCCATGGGGCCACATGAGAAACTAAAAATATTGTGGAGGGCCGGGCCAAAAGGCTGAACTCAATTCTGCATAATATTAATTGTATTTCTTTATAGAAAGCAGTAAATAGCATTGTTTTGACAAGTTGGTACAAGTATATGTTATAGTTAAACAATGAAAAAGTGAGGTTGCCTTACAAAAAAATTTAATTTATTAAATAAACCACATTTTGTGTGTCCAGTGAGGTCTCACACAGCAGGGCATCCCGAATTGGGATTCCCCAGAGGCATGATGCCTGTAACCCAGCCCTGGATTCCTTCACACCCCAAAGGGCTGGGTTACATGGGTTTTGGTCCGCTTTAAAACATCATGACCAAATCAGGTTAGGATGGAATAACCCCCCTCCTTTACATTATTAAAGTAACGCAGCGCTGCTCACACTTTTTACTCAGTAGCAATGTGAAAAATTGTGGATTCCCTCACATAAAGTAGAACAAAACCCAGAGCGGCCACTGGTTTTCCCCCCTGGAATTCCCAGATCGGGATGCCCCACTGTGTGAAACCCTTTTTACTCAGTAGCAATATGAAAAATGGCAGACTCCCTCCCTTAAAGTGGAACAAAGCCCCGATCTGGGATGCCCAGGTGGAAGACCAGTGGCCGCTCTGGGTTCATTTCCACTTTAAGGGGGAGTCCACCATTTGTCAAGTTGCTACTAAGTAACAAGGGTTTCACACAGTGGGGCATCGTGATCTGGGATACCCAGGGGAAGACCAGTGGCCGCTCTGGGTTTTGTTCTGCTTTCAGAGAAGGAGTCCGCCTTTTTTTACGTTGCTACTGAGTAAAAAGGGTTTCAAAAAGTGGAGCATCCCGATTTGGGATGCCGGGGGGGGGGAGACCAGTGGCGGCCTTGGATAAAAGGCTGTGTGAAACCCTTCCCACCTTGCAGCATGGTCCCCCCCCCCCCCCGCACTCCCAAAGGCATTGGTCTGGCCAGAAATGGACTACGAGAGCCAGTGCACCATCAGGCACTGCGTACGGCATGTAAAACATTTGGTGTGGACTACAAGTGCCAGCAGCCTGCGACGTGAGGCACAGACAAGTGGCTGGAGTACCTCGATCTCCGGCGTCAGCTCCGCACAGTAGAGGCCAAGGACGGGAAGGAAAACCAGCCCACAGCCAAACCTGCAGGAGGGAGCTGTCCAATAGGAGAGCAGACTCTAATCCACACACGCCCCCGCTACATTACACTCACTACAGAGGGACAAAAGTGCTGTTCATCTTCTCTGGCAAGACTGCGCAGACAGTGGACGGGACTGAGTGGCGGGGGACGTCGGCCGCGCACCTTACAGGGAACGCTGGGCGCCGGCCGGTCAGAGCCAATCAAAGGGCCGTATGTGGCCCGGGGGCCGTACAATGACCAGGTTTGTTCTATACAGTACTTGGTGATACATGCAGATATTTACCATACATTACATAAGAGTAGGTAGCAGGTAAATGAGAAATTGTAGCAAGAGGAGTGTCAGGCTAAACAATATAACCTTAATGCAATAGTGTAGCAAGTCTGAATTAGTCTATATGTTCAGATTTTGGAAAGTAGCATATTACCCATGTAATACATTAATTGACACTGAATATGTACAGTGGATCCAAGAGAGCAAAAATACCATTTTGTGAGTACTCATCTGAAAAATGGATATTGTTGGTGTGCCACACACCCCGCTTCACCTTTAATTCTTCACGATTGGGTTACTCACCGCCAGGTGACGCTGTTGCAGAGAGGAAGTCTTGTAACGAGCCCCCTTCCGGCCTATATATACCTGGTACCTCCCATCTATCACCAGTGTATTAAAAAGCAGAAAGACAAGGTACCAGTAAATTAACGGTAACCTCAAAATAAATCAAAATAAATAAAAGCTTCACCATATAAAGGATTTGGAATACCGAAAAGGGTGGGAGTGAAGCGGGGTGTGTGGCACACCAACAATATCCATTTTTTAGGTGAGTACTCACAAAATGGTATTATTCTTGGTGTGCCACACACCCCGCTTCACCTTTAATTCTTCACGATTGGGACATCCAAAAGCAGTGTCCACAAGGGATGGGCATCTCAAGGCCAGGTGAAGCATAACTTAAATGACTGCAGTCTGCAGAACTTTGTGGCCAAAAACAGCATCCGCTGAGGCTCGCACATCAACTTTGTAAAACTTAGAAAAAGTATGAACAGAAGACCAAGTGGCGGCCTTACAAACTTGTTCAACGGAAGCTTGGTGCTGAAAAGCCCAAGACGCTCCAATGGCGCGAGTAGAATGAGCAGTGATACGAAAAGGGGGAACTTTCCCCTTAGCAGAATAGGCCGCAGTAACGGCCTGACGTATCCATTTGCTAATGGCAGATTTGGCTGGTGCCAAACCCATCTTAGGCCCACAGGGCACAACAAAAAAGGCATCCGTCTTACGAAAAGGAGACGTGATAATCAAGTAGTACTTAACACAGCGTACTACATCTAAACAATGCAAAACCCTCTCTTTGTCATTCTTAGGATTAGGACACAAGGAGGGAAGAACAATATCTTGGTTCAAATGAAAAGCAGAAACAACCTTAGGAAGAAAGTCTGGCTTGAACCGAAAGACCACTTTATCCTGATACCTCTCAAAGTAGGGCGCCTGGATAGACAAGGCCGCCAACTCCGAGACACGCCGGACCGAAGTGATAGCTACCAAGAAGACAATCTTCTGAGTCAGGGTAGACAAAGCAATATCTTGCAGAGGCTCAAAAGGAGGAGCCTGCAGAGCAGAAAGAACCAAATTCAAATCCCAAACAGGGAGTAATGGTTTCCTGGGAGGCCGCACATGCGTAACCCCCTGGAAAAAGTTTTAACTAAAGGATGAAGCGCAAAACGCTTCTGAAAAAAGATAGATAGGGCAGAAACTTGCCCTAAGAAGTACTTAGCTGAAGACCAGAGTCCAGCCCAGATTGTAAAAACTCCAGAATCCTGGAGACCAAGAAGACCCTACAAGGAAAAGATCTAATCTCGCACCAAGCGATATAGGCTTTCCAAGTCCTATAGTAGATGATAGAAGAAGACCTCTTCCGGGCACTGATCAGAGTCTTAACGACTGAGTCAGAAAGACCCTCCTCCTTCAAGATGGAGGTTTCAGCAGCCAGGCCGTCAAACCCAGCGCTGGTAAATTGGGGTAACACAACCGACCCTGAGTGAGCAGATTGGGCCGAAGAGGCAGAACGAACTGGTCCACTGCCAGCCGAACGATGTCTGCGAACCACACTCGCCTTGGCCATCTTGGGGCCACGAGAACGGCGGACACCCTTTCAAGAGCCAACTTCCGAACCACCCTGCCCAGCATGGGTATTGGAGGAAACAGGTATAGAAATCCCAGATCCCCCCAGCTCAGGGACATGGCGTCCACTGCCAGAGCCAGAGGATCCCGGGAGAGCGACACGAAGTTCGGGAGCCTGTGATTGTGACGAGAGGCAAACAGGTCCACCTCCGGTGTCCCCCATCGGAGACACAGTGAGCGAAAAACCTGAGGATGGAGAGCCCATTCTCCCAGACGAGGAGAGCCCCTGCTCAACTGGTCCGCTTCCTGGTTCTCCACTCCTGGAATGTATACCGCCGAGAGACAAGGAACATGGGCCTCTGCCCAGGTCAGGATCAGGGACACCTCTCTGAGAGCACTCAGACTGCGAGTCCCTCCCTGATGATTGATGTAAGCAACCGCTGTTCAATTGTCTGAACGCACCTGGACTGGAAGGCCCAGAACGTGATGAGTCAGGAGAGCAAGCCCCTGACGGACGGCTCTCAGTTCCAGAACATTGATGGGTAAGTGGGCCTCTTGAGGTCCCCATTGCCCCTGGAACTGAAGCTCCTTCCAGAATCTGCCCCATCCCGAAAGACTGGCGTCCGTGGTGACAATTTCCCAAAGAGGGGTCAGGAAAGACCTGCCCCTCACGAGATTGGCCGAGACCAACCACCACTGGAGGGACTGCCGAACCCGGGAGGACAACTGGAAGGGCTGATCCAGCGACCGAGGCTGCCGGTCCCAGGACGCCAACAGATAAAGCTGAAGCGTCCTCGTGTGAAATTGAGCAAAAGGAACTGCCTCGAAAGAGGCGACCATCAACCCTACCAGCCTCATCCCCAGACGGATGGACGGCCGAGGATTGGAAAGTAGGACCCGAGCCAACTCCTGAATCAGATGAATTTTGGACTGGGGGAGAAACACTCTGTGTTGAAGAGAGTCCAACTGCATCCCCAGAAAGGACACCACCCTGGCCGGAGCTAGGGAGGACTTGGGGAAGTTGATCACCCAACCAAAGCTTACCAGCGTGGAGACCACCAACCTGGTGTCTGTCTCCGATTGATTGAGTGATGGAGCCATGATGAGAAGGTCGTCCAAATAAGGTACGACCCGAATGCCCCGAGATCTGAAAATGGCCATCACCCCTGCCAGCACCTTGGTAAACACTCTTGGAGCCGAGGTAAGGCCAAACGGAAGTGGCACGAATTGAAAATGAAAATTGAATCTTTCATCACGAATGGAAGAAAACGTTGATGAGCGTGGCAGATGGGAACATGAAGATAAGCATCCTTGATGTCTATGGACGTCATGAAGTCCCCCTGCTGAAGGGTACCGATGGCCGTACGCAAAGTTTCCATGCAAAACTTCCGAAAACGGATGAACTTGTTGAGTAATTTCAGGTCCAGGACTGGACGAACTGACCCGTCCTTCTTGGGGACTGCGAAAAGATTGGAGTAGAAACCGAAGCCCATCTCTAAACGCGGTACCGGCCGGATGACCGCCATCTCTAACAGATTCTTTACCGACGCCAGGAGCCCCTGTGCGGCCAAAGGATCGATGGGCACCCGAGACCGAAAGAACCGTGAAGGAGGGCGAGACTCGAATTCCAGCTTGTAACCGGACGACACTACCTCCCTGATCCATCTGTCCGGAATCTCCTGGTCCCAAACCTGGGAGAAGTATCGTAACCATCCCCACACACGCACGGGTGAGGGCAGCCCCTCATTGCTGAGCGGGCTTACCGGCAGGCTTGGGCTTGGTGCCCCAGGACTGTGCGGGGCGACCACGGCCCTTCCCCCGAGTCCAACCTGCACCTTTGGTAGCGGGAAAGGAAGCCCCCCTACCCGCTCTGAATCCCCGAAAGGAAGGCCTACCAGAACTTGCCCCCCGAAAGGGACGATGAGGCCTCTTACGTTGCGGCATTTTACCACCTTTTGCAACTGAATCAATTTTATCACCAAACAGTCGCAATCCCAAAAAGGGGAGAGCTGTGAGCACCTTTTTAGAAGCTGCGTCCGCCGACCACTGGCGCAGCCATACTGCCCGACGAATAGCCACCAGCATTGCTGCTGTCTTGCTACTCATAGCCAGCGCATCGTCCTGAGCGGACAGAACATAGGAAACAAAAGACTCACACTGCCTGAGAGCAGTAAACTCCTTGCAAGTGGGATCAAGATCCACACACAGACCCTGAATTACAGATCTAACCGCCAATAGAAGAAGCGCCGAAGCACACACCGGGCGCATCGTTGACCCGGCATAACTAAAACCATGCCGAGCGTACTGGTCAATCCGACGATCCTCACCATCCTTAAGGGCAGTAGTCTCAGCAGACTGCACCATAGCCGTGCTGGAGAGCCCTAGTACAGGGGTATCGACGTCAGGAGGAACCGACCAAAGCTTCACCAATTTTGGCGGAAAGGGATAACGTTTTTCCCAACTGGAAGGAATTCCAATCAACCGCGTGGGATGTTCCCATTCTTTAAGCACAACTCTCTCAAAGTGGTGTTGTCTGGGAAAAAACAAACGCGGCTGAGGCACATTAAACAACTGACCCTTAGGCAGGGTGACGGCCTCAGGTGGATCTAAATTCAAAATTTCAAACATTTGAGCCAGAATGGAGGGGGTGTCAAGGGAAACCCTCGCAGACAAATCGCCAATAGCATCAACCTCAAGCTGATCTGCAGGCTCATCTGACTCCACCAGAAATTCTCCCTCCTCGTCCAGGGAGCAATCGGACCAATCTACAGGCTCACATACTTCATCCTGTGAAGCCGGAGGTACAGGATAAAGGTGCTTCCGTTTCGCAGTGGCCTTTAACCCTGCTTTAACGGAAATTATCTTCTCGAGGTTGGCCAACCGTGCCGCCACCTCGGATTGCGAATCCCCACCTTTGACAATGTCACACGGGGTCCGGAACAGGGAGGGAGGGGTAGGGGATGATGGAAGTTGCGAAGAGCCAGCAGCCGGAGCAACGGACTGACGCGCAATATTCTGCCTTGCACAAGGGATGCATACAAAAACATCATCGCCTGGGAGCGGAGTCCCACAGCCTCCACACACCCTAGATGGCCCAGAAGAACCATTTCCGGTATTATCGGAAGCCTCCATATGGTGATTTATGGTATTCGCAAAATTCTGGGTTTAAGGCATAAGCCACCCGGGATGCCCCTTTATGTTAATGTCCCGGGAGGGAGGATTTAATTTATAATAAAGATCCCCTTAAAATAATAGTATATATATATATATATATATATATTTTTTAAAATATATATACAAGTATATATATATAAATATATAAATATGTCCCAATTTGGAGGAAAAGAAAGGACTAGCCAGGCAAAATAGAACCGGGAGGCCACTGTATTGAGGGAATCCCAGGATCTGTGGGGAAGAAACAAACCAACAGTAAGACCCCCAGAAATGGCAACATGCAATATGACATACATACACAGCACCAGAGTGCTTTGAAGAGGCAAAAAAAACTGGCCTCTGATTTTTCTCCTTTTTACTTTTTTTTTTTTTTTTAAATAAAAGTATTTCTCCATTAAATATTTAACCTCTTTTTCTTTTTTTTTTTTTAAACAGTCAGAGACCATAAAAAATAGACGGCCTCACGCCAGGTGAGGCCGCTTACCTGTCCAAGAAAGGCTTACAAAGACCCAGCACCCGACCATAGAAGTGATGAGGGACAGGCGGAGCGGGCAGCAGTAGCAGCAGCAGCCATATGCGGCCCCAAGCCCCGCCGCAGCCTCCTGATGAACAGGAAGGAAGTGCGGCTGGGGCCGGTAAATGACGCGCCACCGGACCACGCCCCCACCCCTGACGTCATCCGGGCCCCGCCCCCCCGCCAAATATGAACAGTGCGGCCCGCCGAACGGCGGTGCCAAAGCAATCAGAGGGCTAACAAGCCCTCAGTAAAAAGGAGAAGGGAGGAGGGGGAACCGGAGATACTAGGCAGCCTGTGCTGCCCCCAAATAAAAACACACGGCCCGCCAAGCGGCAGCCGATTAAAGGAGACAAGGGGAGGGGGGAGGGGGAGCTGAATAAGTGAGAAGGGCGCAGGCAGCAAGCCTGACACCGTACAGCCCGCCCCTGTCACCCCTAAAGCTGACCCAAAGCTCTGGCCCTACAGGCCAGCAGCAGCAGCCCGCATAACAGAGACTGCCATATAAGGAGGATTCTAAGTCAGGCCACACGCACACTCGCTTGCGGTGCAGCCTGACAACATTGAAATAAGCAAACACATGAACATACAGTAAACCAAACACACAATACACATCCGTCTACCCCCCCCCCATAGTGAAGGGAGAAGGGACCGAAACGGGAGAGCAAGGGGCCAAGGGGACCCTCGGGACAGGGGCATCCCACCTCCGGATCACCATGCCGGATAGCCGCATTGCCCCCAAAACAGGGGGTCGAGCGGAGGAGATAAGCTCCTAGGCACCTATAGTGCCGTCTACCAATTGCCCAGTGAGCAGCCTAGGCTGGGAGGCTTCCATTTAACCACAAAGGTAACAAACAATAAAAACCGGGCAGAAATAGACCAAAAGGGGGGTGCCGGGGTAAGACCCCGGCTACCTGCAAGCAGGTGACTTCAACCTTCTGTCTTGTCGTCACGCAGAGAGAAAAACACTGGTGATAGATGGGAGGTACCAGGTATATATAGACCGGAAGGGGGCTCGTTACAAGACTTCCTCTCTGCAACAGCGTCACCTGGCGGTGAGTAACCCAATCGTGAAGAATTAAAGGTGAAGCGGGGTGTGTGGCACACCAAGAATATAAGCAAAATGAATTACATGCTGACAAAGCAGAGGTCTCCTACGTTACAGGCCAACCTGGCCCTTCCTCAGGGGGAAAGTGGAAGCCACTGTCTCTCTTGGATCTACTGTACATATTATGGGTCAGTAAGTGTATTACCCATATGGGTCCGTATTTTCTATGCATTATACTGCTGACCTTCTAAGTGAAATTTCCTGTGTCTGGACTAACTAACCTGATAAAGCTTGCTACTTTCCAAAATCTGAACATATAGACTAATTCAGACTTGCTACAATACTGCATTAAGGGTATATTGTTAAGCCTGACACTCGTACTCACTTGCTACAATTACTATAGTTTACCTGCTACCTGCTCTATGTAGTGGTAAATATCTGCATTTATCACTAACTACTGTATAGAAAGGAGGAGGGCGACCCCTGGTGGCCATAGTGCATCATTTCAGTGAAGTTTCATGGAAGCCGGCGGCCATCTTTCTGTAACCTCGCCTGGGGCCAAATTCAGATGCCACTGCCACTCAGCTGCTGCAAGAAAGACGATCACGAACTGAGGTAAGTTACGATAGCACACTTACTGCTGCACGCTCTGATTTCAATTGGGGGGTTTGCCCATTTCTAAACATTGGCTGGAACATCCTGGCTTAAGGTGGTAACCATGTGAGTTGTATAGAAATCTTCAGTACAGTATGAAAAATTGACAAAGCAGGATATCTACCTGTGAAACACATCTGTAGAATTGGGAAATTTTTGTAAAGACAATCCAGTGACTGGTGTAAATATTTATTAGCACCGCTGGGTAGAGTGGTTACAAATGAAATCTGTCATTATGTACAGTAACTTATGATCTTGTGATAATACACTTTGTAACATTAAAGACATAGTGCTAAGTTAAAATAAATTTGTATGAAGTTTTATAACTTTTGTAAGTAAGGCATTTTACAGGTATCTTTCTACAATAAGTAGACGTTTTACCATTCAATATGTATTGTATGTATATTGATTAACCACTCAGCACCCGACATTCAGACATTTGCCCAGCCACTGATCTCTCCTCCAGAAAGGGAAGGGGGCATATTTTCTGTACTCCTTAGTGTTGCCAGATAAAAGAAGATTGTAGGACTATAAAAGAAAAAAAACTGGGAGATTTTTTTATTTTCTTTAAATGTTTTTATTATTGATTTAGCAACTTGGCACTAACAAGCTGATGTCGAGAAAACGGTATCATGAACAGAAATAAACTGCTTTATTATTAATATGATGGATGTCTGGCTCACAGGTAGGCAGTAGAACATTTAATTACAGAACATTTCTGGATTATAATGCAACATAAATACATTTTATACAATAAATGCAGTTTCTACCTTGAGCAAGATATTAAACATTTGGGCTACTGCTTGTAGCAACATTTAATTTGCTAGGATTTATATAAAAGCTCAGCCATTCAAACAGCAGATAAAATATACACCCCCCAATGGGACACACCAAAAAAGATGCCAAAAAGATTCTTCTTTTGAGAACTAATTAAGAAGCATCTCCTAACTGTTCCCTGGCTGGATATTGAGACTCACCCTAAGGATTAAATCATAAGTTGTAAAGACAAGGATTCCTTACCTTGACCTTACTAACTACTGTGCAAATATCTGCAAGACTTACAGGGACTTCCATGGCTGCTGAAGACTCAAGCTTTGGGGTGAAAATGCACCCTTGCCATTTTATTTTATGGTCACCCATAACTCAAGCATTAGACCTGTCTGGCAAGGCAGGTCTAAGGTTGTTAGCTGCAAACAAATTAGCTTATTTGGACTTCAAAGAACATGCAGAAATCCATACATCTAATTAAATTCATTCAATTTGTTGACTGTTGAACTGAAATAAGAGGTTGCTTTAAAATCCTGCATATTGCTCATCACGGCTGGGTGAACTGCTGTTTTAGATGAGCCCAAATGTTTACTTTATTTGCACCATTTTGGAAACAAAACATGGAATAAGTTATAAATACATTAATTTAGATTTTATATTTATTTTATAAAATAAATATTAAAAATAGTCCGGATCATTTTAGCCACTCCACATTCAAAGATGCTGTAAGGGTCAATTCCAAGAGGCACAGAGGACAGGAAAATAGTAAATGCTGCATATCTTAATTGAAGTTAAACTGAAATGTGTAACGTTATACAGATAGACATGTGATGCATTCTCCAAAGTTTTATTACAGCATTGTTTTCAAGAGCACCTATCTGCTGCTTATAATGGCAGCCATAAAACATTGTAAAACAATACTACATTTACCAAGACATAAGAAATGCACCTCCTAGCCACTGAATAAAATTACTTTGTTCCAGTTCTGTATTCCTAAACCGACAGTCCTGCAAAAACTGCTTATAAAACCAAATGAGTATATGTAGCTGGGTGATCCTTTCATACATATTAGATATTCATAGAAATCAGGTTCTTATGTAGCTGAACAGGTTTATAAAATCAAAAGCTTCCAATGATGGTAGAATAGCAAATTAAAACCTAATCGATTCAGATGAGCACATCGTAAATGCTGTTCACATTTCCGCAGAAAGAAGCCATTCCGGTGGCTACTTCCACGGCCAGCAATGACTAGTATTATAGCACTAGTCTTGCCAGTAATTTCTTTTCTGCTCTTAACAGTTTTGGCACATATAGAAATACAAGGTTTTGGCACATATTTGCACAACAAATTTTTATAGCCCAAATACTGACAAATCTAAAACCTTAAGATCAAGGACCCTTGCCCTATGTGGGCTATGCAGCATAATGTTTTGACATCATTTTCCATATACAAACACACTATAATACAAAGTAAACTGTGCACAGGCAGTTCCCTTTGCCACTTCTAGTTGGTTTAGGTAAATCTGGACCTTACAAACAAATGCAGGTTCTGTGTCTATGGAAGCTTTGTGAATTCGAAGTCTGTCCAACGGTGTAAGAGCAGAGAGACCAAGCCATCTGGAGGAATTAAAACTTTTCTTCGGGAGATGTACTGTATATATGTACTTCGTGCTCAGGGCTTCCCGTTTTCTGGTCCTTAACCCCAGATAATTTGGTAAGGAGAGACATTCATTTTAAAAACCAGACCAAAAAGATAACATTGAGGTTTATCAACACTCATAGCTTAGATGAAGAAAACACGGCCTGGTAATAAAGAAGTCTATGCTTCTGAGCTTGATTGGGATGCTTTATACAAAAAGATTCTTCACTTCTTTATTGTGCAAGTTTCTAGGTTTGCTTTAGGATACTTCTTGTATGCAAGGTTACAGAAATCCTCCACTGCATCAAGGCATATTAGACGATCCTTTAAAAAAAAGAAAAAAGAACAACATTTATATATAGGATTTAGATTTTAATACAGAATTGAGAAAGTTATCCAAGTATATTTTAAATTGCAGAAGTATACGTAAATATCAAGCATTAAGCACAAAGTATTTTCTTCCAAATAAAAAAAAAAAACCAAACAACTGTGTACATATACCATGCCTTGAAAAAAAGTATTTATACTGCTTGAACTTTTCCACTTACTCCAACTTTATTTTACTGTGACAACAGAGTATTTGTGAAGAAAATTATACTTGCTTGTTCGAATAACAAAAAAAATGTTTTTGCAGCCCTATAAGTCAGTACTGTGGACCACTTTTTGCTGCAAGTCTGTTGGGGTTATGTCTCCATCAGCTTCGCACATCTAGAAGTTTTTGCTGATTGTTCTTTACACAATAGTCCAATCAGATTGGATGTAGAGCATTTAACAACAGCAAATCAGGTCAAGCCTCAGATTCTCATTGAGATTTAAAGTGGACCAACACCCAGGATTTTGACTATCCTGGGTTTTGGTCCACTTCGGCGGGGCACCCCGATCGGGGGTGCCCCGCTGTGTGAAACCCCCCAGAAACCCCGAAAAACTCACCTCTCCTCGCGCCCACCGCTGCCAATCCCCACCGACGAACAAGCGGGAGGCAGCGACTGACAAGAGAGCGCGCCCGCCGCCTCCTGCTAGAGGGACGCGCGGGAGGCGGCGGCGGGCGCCACTGGATCGTGGATAAGGTAGGGATTTAGGGGTTTCTGGGGGGTGCCCCACAGTCAGGAGTCTGATCGGTCCGGGAATCTTATAGATTCCCGGGCCGATCATGGGAGGGTGTTAGTCCACTTTAAGTGTGGACTTTAGACCATTCCAACACATGAATAGGCTCCGATTTAAACCATTCTATTTCATTCCACACTCCAGCCTCTAACAGGTTTTCCTCCAGGATTTCCCTTTTAGCTCAGCTCTGATCAGCTTCCCAGTCCCTGCTGGCTGAAGAAAAGCGTCCCCACAGCATCATGCTGCCACCACCAGGTTTTACAGTAGGGATGGTGTGTTTAGGTTAATGTGCAGTGTCCTCCACACATAGCAATTAACATTTAGGCCAAAAAAGTTCAACTTTGGGCTCATCTGACCACATGCTTGATGTGTCCTCTACATAGCATGAGAAAAACGGCAAATGGGGCTACTTATGGCTTGTTTAAAAATGGCTGTCACTCTTCCATAAAGACCAGATTTGTGGAGCACACGATTAATAGTTGTCTGTCCCATGGATAGATTATCCCACCTGAGATATGGAACTCTGCAGCTCCTCCAGAATGAACATGGGCCTCTTGGCTGCTTCTTTAATTTGTGCTCACCTTGCCTGAAGATCAAAGAGTAGCGAGATGCTGAAACAGGGACAATCCAGTTTGGAAGCCGTCAGGCTGGATAATCCCCAGTATCCGGCATTCAATACTCCCAAATGCAATACAATAGCTCCGGCCACCACACAACATGTGAACTGATATAGGGGACCTTTAAACTGCTTACTAGTTAAATGACAGATAAAAAAATCCTCCTGGTCTGGTGAACTTCTTAAAGCTTTGCAGCCACTCTGCTGCATTTATCTGTAGTGAGGTAAGAAATAGGGTCCACCCTGTAGTGGACCCCGTTTCCACCCTGTAGTGGACCCAGTTTCTTACCTCACCACCCTGTAGTGAGGCAAGAAACAGGATCCACCCTCCTCCTTCCTTAGCATCCTGCCAAGCTAAACCCAGCCTGACGGGGAGGTGTTTAGGTCCCAGGGGAGGAGCCTCTGTGGAATCTCCCAATTTGACTAATTACATCACTGGGGGGGGGGGGATAAATATGGAGAGGGTTCTCAGGAATCTCCTCAGTACATAGAAGTCCCGTTGTTTTCAATGGGAGCCAGCTGTACACCATGTCCACACCCACCAGCCCAGCTCCCAGCTTCACAAACCAAGACTGCATGAGACCAACCAGCATTGTGGGAGTGGATCTCCTAGTTACCCCTAGTACACAGAAGTAGACCTTATTCAGTTTGGATGTTGTGCAGCAACAGGCATTATCCAATTACTGTGGCTATATACAGGGCAGAAGAGCCAAGGCTGCAGTATGAGGGATAAATTAGGGTATCTGCCCCCCAAAGTTGGTTCACCTAATTTAAACTAGGGACCTTGCCAGCATATATAAGTTATGGGGGGGGGGCACTATACAGCAATTATTGTATCTGGGCTCCCCATAACATATAATGTGATGGCAGGGCCCCTTATTTGAATTTCAGTTTCCTATATAGTATGAATACTAGGGGCCATGCACATGCAGTCAAATAGGTTACAGACTCTTTAAAGCTTATATTGCGTCTGGGCCCCCTGATAACCTATAATGTGATGATTGTGCCCCTAGTCTGATATTCAGTTTCCTTTACGGCCTGAATAATAATAAGCCTGACTGCCTTGGGGACAGGGGTCTCATTCAAACTAAGGCCCCAATCATTACATATAGTTTATAGGGGGGCAGTCTTTATATTGTTCCTGCCCCCCCCCCCCCCCCCAATAAAATATGTGATGGCATATATTTACTATATGGTCTGAATTCTGAGGTAAGCCTGGTTGTCCTGGTTGGACCAGAGGAGCAGCTTAAACTAGGTACCAAACCATTACACACTGCTTATGAGGGGGGACCAGAAAATTAAAGATGGTGGCCCTGGTTACATGCACGTGTAAAAAATATGAAATATAATAAATATATGTAATACGAGGTTTTGTTTTAAGATCAGCCCACACTTACCATTATATAGAGGTATCTTTCAGGCAAGTCCCAGCCAGCTGGGAAAATGGTTGTCTCATCCGCAAGTCGTAACAGCATCTCCATGGCCTTTTTCATATTATTTGGACTACTGATGGTGCTTTGCTTTGTAACTGACAAAAGAGACTCGGCTTCTATTTGGAAACCTGAAACACATTACAATCTTTAAAACTGGAGAAGAATATGGTGAAACTCGTGTGCTTCTTAAAGGCCAAGGTGACCCCCCAGATGTGCAGATTGTGCATTGTGGTGACATTGCATGATGGAGCCCCAGCGGAAGCGAAGGGTTCATGTGTTCTCACTCCTGTGATCAAGCATTTTTGGGGCTTTGATGCTTTTGAGTAACTTCATGTCTCTATGCACATTGAACGTGGAACCCAATTAGTTCTCAATGATAAATGTGGCCTTCATGGAAGAAAAAGCTGGAGATCTCTGATCTACTGTACATAAACTTACCCCTACCTAGGCTCCATTGACTGTAAAAGCTTTCTGCTTTCAAGCAGTACCATTTCCTTTGTGTTTCCCTCTTGCCAATCAGATTAATTTTGACCTGCAGTTTGATTGCCATCTGGACCGACAGTGACAGTTGTCTGACTATGCTTTAGCTGACCCCTTTGGGAACCTATAAAGCTCTGACCAACAGCTTTTGACACTTACATTCTGGACTTTGCTTTCTGTTTATCACTTCTGTTGTGATGCTGGTAGAACTGATCACGTGTGTATTACTTGGTCTGTCCCTGGACTAGGTCTGTTCTGTTTTGTTATGGCTTTTCCAGTGGTAGTTCTGCACAGGGAAGATGTTCCTAACAAAAGGGTCCTGTAAGTGACAAGGTTAAGCCGGGAGAGCCCAATGGGTGGAGCCACTAAATGCCCAGACAAACCAGGCCCTGGTCTTCACTGGAGGCCTCCGCAAAGGAAGGACAGGCTGTTGATGCGGCACCTTTGCGATCAGCCAATCTGATCTCGAACGCTAAGCCAACAGCAGTACCCAGCTGCTCAGGTGGGGGGTAGGGAATGAGTGGAGGAAGCCCAAATGGGAAATGTAAGAAATATTTATGGATATCTTAATCTGTCAATTCAAGTGGACCTCCAGTCAAAACTTACTGCAGGTTTTCTCAATCTGACAGCACTGGGTCATCCCTATATGGGATGTGCATCCCCTTTGACAGCCCTGTAACCCACAGCCCCATATTTATCACTTCTGTTTACCTTGGCATTGATGTGACTGCCAGCTGCCTATTGGGTTTGGCCAGCGTAATTACACATTAAAGGGCACTCTCCTACCAGACCGAAAACCCAACTGGCTGTCAGCGGTCAAGTGACCAGCAAATGTGGGAGACAATACAGAGGAGGCAAATATGTGGCTGCTGGGTCCCAGGCAGGGATATGCAGCAGGGCATCCCAAATCTGTCAGATCGGGGCAGTGAATACCATTCAGATTTGGTGGTGGAGGAGAATTAATAAATTTGCGTTGAATGTTTAAATATTTTAGATAATGCTAGAGTTCAACTTTAACAAAATAATGCAGGTAAACAAATAATGTTTTTCTATCCCAGTAATTTATTGCAAGGTGTCAAGCTGGGGAGGGGGGGCTCTGGCCAGGGTGATGGGTAAAATAATCTACACACCAGAAGAATTACAGCACAGGTTGGCTCACGGGACAGGCTATTAGAGTTGAATAATTCTCCCCATAATACAGTGTAGTATTCAAAACCTGTGCCCCTGTAATCTTCTTCCTTCCCAATTACAAAAAGATACAAGCTTGATTTTTTTTTTTTTTAAATGCAGGGTGTAACCCCTCCTCATTTATCATTCATGTAGATTTTTATTTGTTTATTATCATGGTGTTGTGCAGCTTTGAAAATATGTTAATATCATTAAAACATAAAGGACTATGATCCAACCAGGCAGGGAAATCAAAAGAAGAAATTGACTATGTGTATGGCACATGTATAAATCTATAACATTAGCTGAATGGGTTGATAATTAAAACAAAGCAACAGACAGAGAAATTGCAACATACCCCTTTCTATAATATAATATAATATATTATATATATATATATATACCACTGCCACCCTGTGGTCATATTACAGCAAAACAAGGCAGTGCATAATAGTTTACAAGTCCTCAATCATTTTTTTCATTCAACATACCCAAATCTTCCAGTATCTTCTTCCATCTGGTTCTCACTTCTCGTCTTGCTTGCCTCAAGGTATAAATTTCATAGTTGAGTTTTTGCCATTCCTAACAAGACAGAAATAATAAATATCCTTTAAGATGACTTCTTAGGAAAGATGCATCAACCCTCTAGCAACTTTTGCTTTGGTTTTACAGAGGTCAGCAAATGACTTTAGGATGGTTTGCACTGGGACTTCTGTGAAAATACCGTTTTGTGAGTACTCACCTTTAAAACGGGTATTATGAGTGTGCCATACACTCCACTTCGATCTTCATGACATGTGGGTAATCTCCAGTAGAGGGCGAACTTCTGCAGAGATGAATATGCAAAAAAAGAAAGCCCCTCCGGATCCATATATACCTGGGACCTCCCACCAAATTCCCAGTGTAAAAAAGCAGTAAGGGGACCAGGAAGAACCAATTATAACCTAACAATCAAAACCAATAGTTCACCATATAAAAGCCCCAGAATACCTGAAAAAAGGGGTGGGGCGAAGTTGAGTGTATGGCACACTGGTTTTAAAGGTGAGTACTCACAAAACGGTATTATTCTAAGTGTGCCATACACTCCACTTCGATCTTCAGGACATCTGGAACATCCAATAGCAGTGTCCATCATGGGTGGGAACCAGAAACAGTAAAGAATGTACCAACTCAAACCACTGCAGCTTGCAGAACCTTGCGGCCAAAAACAGCATCCGCTGAAGCCCGCACATCAACCTTGTAAAACTTGGAAAAAGTATGAACGGAAGACCAAGTAGCAGCCTTACAAACTTGTTCAACAGAAGCCTGGTGCTGAAAAGCCCAGGATGCACCAACCGCACGAGTAGAGTGCGCAGTGACCCTAAAAGGAGGAGTCCTACCCTTAGCAGAATAGGCCCCAACAATGGCCTGACGAATCCATTTGCTAATCATAGACTTAGCAGGTGCCAAACCTTTCCTGGGCCCGCAGGGCACCACGAAAAAGGCATCCGTCTTGCGGAAAGAAGAAGTAGTCACAAAATAGTACTTAACACAGCGAACCACATCCAAATTGTGCAAAACCCTCTCCTTGTCATTGCTAGGCTTAGGACACAATGAAGGGAGAACAATATCCTGATTGAGATGGAAAGCAGACACTACCTTAGGAAGGAAATCCGGCTTAAAACGAAAAACCACCTTATCCTGGTGTCTCTCAAAGTAAGGGGCCTGAATCGACAGAGCCGCCAGCTCAGAGACACGTCGAACAGAGGTAATAGCCACCAAGAAAGCAACCTTCTGAGTGAGAACCGAAAGAGCAATATCCTGTAACGGCTCAAAAGGTGGAACCTGCAGAGTCGAAAGAACCAAATTCAAATCCCAAACAGGAACTACAGCCTTCCGAGGGGGCCGCACATGCGCGACCCCTTGGAAAAAGGTCTTAACCAGCGGGTGTACGGCAAAAGACCTCTGGAAGAAAACCGACAGAACAGAAACCTGTCCTTTCAAGGTACTAAGCTGGAACCCAAGATCCAGATTATGCTGAAGAAACTCCAAAATCCTGGGTATCGAAAACACCCTGCAAGGCAAGGCCCTAGCCTCACACCAATCAATATAGGACCTCCAAGTCCTATAGTAAATGCCAGAAGAGGACCGCTTCCTAGCCCTAATCAAGGTCTGAACAACAGCCTCAGACAAACCTTCCTCTTTCAAGATGAAGGTTTCAGCAGCCAAGCCGTCAAAGCCAGCATTTGTAAACTGGGGTAAAGTAGATGACCCTGAGATAGCAGATCCGGCAACAAGAGAAGCCGGTACTGATCTACGGCCATCCTTACAACGTCTGCATACCAAACCCTTCTTGCCACCTTGGAGCCACCAGAATCGCTGGTGCCCCTTCTAGAACCAGTTTGCGAACTACCTTGCCCAGCATGGAGACGGGTGGAAACAGGTACAGAAAACCCAACTCCTTCCAAGCCAGTGACAAGGCATCCACTGCCAGGGACAGAGGATCCTGAGAAAGAGACACACAGGCCGGAAGTTTGTGATTGTGCCTCGAGGCAAAGAGATCCACCTGCGGAGTCCCCCACTTGCGGCAAAGATCCAGAAAAACCTCGGGGTTGAGAGACCACTCTCCTTGGCGAGAGGATCCCCTGCTCAGGGAATCCGCCTTCGTGTTCTCCACTCCCGGAATGTAGACTGCCGAAATGCAAGGAACATTGCTCTCTGCCCAGTGCAGGATCAGAGTGACTTCCCTGAGGGCACTCCTGCTGCGAGTCCCTCCCTGGTGATTGATGTAAGCTACCGCCGTTCGGTTGTCCAAACGAACATGAACCGGCAGACCCCGTAAATGTGAGGTCAGCCGAGCCAGAACCAGCCAGATGGCTCTGAGCTCCAAGACATTGATGGGGGTGTGAGCCTCCTGAGGACCCCACACCCCGCTGAACTGATGACTTTTCCAATAACCTCCCCAGTCCGACAGGCTGGCATCCATGGTAACCGGCTCCCAACAAGGGACCAGAAAGGATCTGCCCTTCAACAGATTGCTCGATTCCAGCCACCACCGAAGGGACTGTCGAACCCTGGGAGACATCCTGAAAGGTTGATCGGGGAGAGAGAAGACTTGGTGCAGTTGATCACCCGAACCTCTCCAGCGTCGACACCACCTGGTGGGTGTCCAGCTCCGCCTGACGGAGGGAAGACGCTGAGATGAACAGGTCGTCCAGATAAGGCACAATGCGAATGCCCTGCGCTCTGAGCAGAGCCATTATTCCCGCCAAGACCTTGGTGAAGACCCTCGGCGCAGAGGGCAGACCGAAGGGAAGAGCTACAAACTGATAATGTTGATCCTCCACCGCAAACCGGAGGAATCTCTGATGTGCCTGAAAAATCGGCACATGCAGATACGCATCCTTGATGTCTATGGATGTCATAAAATCCCGTTGGCGAAGGGAATTGATAGCCGAGAGCAGAGTCTCCATGCAGAACTTTTTGGCTCTGATAAACCTGTTGAGAACCTTGAGATCTAGAATGGGTCTCACCGAACCCTCCTTTTTGGGAACCGTGAAAAGGTTGGAGTAGTAACCCCTGCCTCTTTCCGACAGAGGCACCGGGCATATAACCCCCATGTCCAGAAGGTTTTTTACTGCTAACAGGAGCCCCTGTGCAGCCTGAGGGTCCGAGGGCACCCAAGACCTTAAGAATCTTGGGGGCGGCCAGTACTTGAACTCCAGTTTGTACCCGGAGGAAACCACTTCCAAGATCCAATTGTCTGTGACCTCCCGGGCCCAGACCTGGAAGAAGAGCCGCAGCCGTCCCCCCACCCTTGCGGGTGAGGGCGCCCCTTCATTGCTGAGCCGGTTTAACGGCAGGCTTGGGACCCCAGACAGCCGCGGGACGTGCCCGACCTCTGCCTCTGTTCCAGGACGAGCCCCTGACACCCGAGAAGGCCAAACCCCTAGCCGCTCTGGCCCTCGAAAGGAAGGAGTGAACGAGCCGGCCCCCCAAAAGGGGCAGCGCTGTTTCCTCCGGTGAGGCAACTTACCTCCTTTAGCAACAGCATCCAATTTATCTCCAAACAGCCGTGATCCCAAGAAGGGAAGAGCTGTGAGCGACTTCTTGGCCCCAACGTCCGCTGTCCACTGGTGGAGCCAGACCAATCTGCGCATAGCCACCAGTAAGGCTAAAGTCCTATTACACACGATAATAGACTTCTCCATCTCAGCCATGACAAAATCCATGAACAATTCGCATCTCTTAAGGATAGCGAACTCAGCGCCAGCTGGATCAAACTGAGCGTTATTCAGCCAGTCCCTGATAAGAGACATGGTAGAAAGCGACACCAGGGCAGATGCACTAACAGGTCGCAGGGCCGAGCCCACGTTGGCAAATGCGTGGCACGCCATCTGATCAAGGCGTTTATCCTCGCCATCCTTAAGGGAAGTGGCGTCAGGGGTGTTCAGCACAGAAGAGTTGGTCAAACCTAAAACTGGCGCGTCGACCTCAGGAGGAGAAGACCAGCGCTTAACCGCCTCCACCGGAAAAGGATACTTCTTATCCCATCCCAGAGGAACACCAGGAAGCCGACTGGGCCTCTCCCATTCTCTAAGGATCAGCGCATCAAAGTGACCCTGGGTAGGGAATTCCAGACGGGGCTTGCAGGCCCCAAAAAATTCCCCCTTTTTGAGAGGGGGCGCCTCAGGCGGTTCAATATCCAACACCTCTAATAAATGTGACAAAACAGTGGCCGTATCTATGGCATCCGACGACGACAAATGTCTTTTTAGCCTGGGCCTTCTTGCCCACCGTGCTAGCAATAATTTTCTCGATGCTGGCCAACCTAGCACAAACATCAGAGAGCGACTCCCCGCTGGCACCAATGTCACTTGGGGTACGGATAAGGTGGGAAGGGGAAGGCGATGAAGCGGGGGGAGCCGACCCAGAAGGCTGGGTACCAGACTGCCGCGTTATGGCCTTTTGTGCGCATGGTATACAGATCAGCACATTCTCCCCCGTAAGGGATACCCCACACCCCACACATGGTCCAGATTGTCCCAGAGGGAGCCCGAGCCCAGTATCCTCGGAGCCTCCATATGGTGAATTTTTGTGGTCAGTCGCAAGACCGCAGGGAATTTACGCCTAAGCAACCCGGGATGCCCCTTAAAAGTCCCGGTGGGAGGATTTGAGGTGAACAAATTTACACTAGGGACCCCAGGACTAGGAGGAACCCCTTAGTATGCACATATACAATGCAATCTGCAACACACAAAACATGCAACATAAGTGCAATCCTACATATATAAGGCAATAACACATACTTAATTGTATATGTATATAAATATGTATATATATCTGTATCCCAGCCCGACATGCGTAACCACCACAAAAAACACACACACACACGCCTGCAATCAGTGGGGGCCCCCCACTAGAGAGGGGCCCCCATACAAGCTAAGGAAGTGGCCATCTGGCCCTTACCACTCGGAGCGCAGGTCAAAATGGCCCCCGAGAAGTGCCTGATGCAGGAAGAGGGAGAGAAGGGAGGGCGGGCCAGCAACGCAGATCCCCTAGAAACGAGCCACAGAATCGCGCCAAAGAAGGGGGCGGGGCTACCGGGGGCCGACTCTCAGCGCACAACCCCTCCCCGAACACAGCCTGAGAGGGAGAAGCTGCCCCAGGCTAATAACAGCACCTGCCATGGCCAAAAAGTGAAACACTCACTGTCCCACACGCACAGTGAATCACACACCACACACACAGGGGCATATGTGGAAAACGAAAAAACGAATAACGTCCAGGCCAGGCAACCCCCCCCCCGGAGGGGAATAAGGGGCTCAGAAGGGGGGGGAACCCTGCCAGAATCCGGCCATAAGCATAGAGGGACGGGGCATCCCTTACCAGGATCACCAAAAAACCTGGATAATCGCCTACCCCATAGTGAGGTCTCACGGTAGAGCAGTGCTCCTTCGGCACCCATATGCTGCCTACCTTTACCAGGACACGCAGCCTAAGCTGGGAGGCTCAAACAGGGGCAATTTAGAAAGGGTCCTGGCAGTAATAGGGAAAATTGAAGGCTGGGCTTACCTGTAAGTAAAGAAGTCTGTCTTGTCGCCTTCCCTGCAGAAAAGGAACTGGGAATTTGGTGGGAGATCCCAGGCATATATGGACCAAGCATATTCATCTCTGCAGAAGTTCGCCCTCTACCCACATGTCATGAAGATCAAAGTGGAGTGTCATGAAGATCAAAGTGGAGTGTATGGCACACTTAGAATATAGAACATTTCTCCAGGTGTCTGAAATTGGTCCTGGTTAATCACTGGCAACCAATGGAGTTTGCAGGCCCAGCATGAATAACACATTGCATATCCTTCCCGTAAACCCAACTAAGTGTTGGCAAGGTTTGCAGCCAGTATGAAGCAGATGTGGGTTGCAGTAGCATGTCCACATAGCCAAACATTAAACTATTTTATGAGATTATTGTAAAAACTACATGCCATGGTTTACATCTATGGAGCTTCCTGTAGAAGTTAAAAAAAAAAAAATTGTGACTGCATTGAAATGATTGCCCTGGCTAAATCGGCAGTGTGCTGCAGCCAGTGTGCGGGCACCCCGCGCTGCAGCCAGTGTGCGGGCACCCCGCGCTGCAGCCAGTGTGCGGGCACCCCACGCTGCAGCCATCTCCTGCACACACGGTGTCTGCTGCCTCCCTGTCCCTGTAGCCACCGCCGGTTCTGACTTCTGGGTTGGCATGGTCTGTTGCTCCTGCCAGTGTCATTAACACTGGCATCAGTCACACCCCACCTGGGTTCCTGAACTGGGTCTCTGGGTCCTTGGGGAAGTGCGGGCTAGGGGGGACAACTGCTGAGGCGGCAGCAACAGCCGGTAATGTATATATGTGTTGCGTTTTTATGTTGGTGGGAGACAGCTGCTGAGGCATGGGAGCCGGGAAAGGTTTTATTTTTTGTTTATTTTTTGTATTCATCCGCTAAGACACACTGACATTTTTTCCCCCATTTTTGGGGAAAAATAAGTGCATCTTAGAGGGCGCAAAATATGGTACATTTTTGGGTAAGGTTTCTAATGATACAGAATGGTAATTATCCATATTTCTTAGATGAGTGGTTTTTACCCTATAAAGTACTACTTGCAATTGCCTAACAATTTAAAGCACCTGGGTGGTCCACATTGGTTGTCAGTCACCAAAAAATGTACAACAAAAACATTTAAAATGCACAAACAGAGCAGATTTGTGCTTGTACCAAGGAAATCAGGTTTCAGAAAAGGCAGCAGATTTGGTTGGGGCACAGGTCAGCTTGGGTCTTTGCCACATACCACCTCATAGGATCTCAATCCCTATGTTAGATTATGTCTACATACAACTCCCTATACACATCCTTATACATATATACTTATGTATGAGCTTGTAGTGATCCACCCTTGGACTTTGGAAGGATAATACAAACAAACCGTAATTATACTGCATCTGTTGGTCTGCCTTTAAGGTCCATGGTCAGTTTAACAAGCGGAAGAGGCACGTGGAAAGTCAGACGAGGAGCAACAATTAGAGATTACGGTAGGATAACAAATTCCTTACAGATCAGCCACCAGTTTATACCTCATTAAACAAAGCAGCAGCAAACTTTTCCACTGTAATAAGAGGAGGATCGCTTAAAGAGGAACCACCACCAATTTGGTCAATCGAATTCCCCCAAGGCAAGCAGATTTAGAGTTCCCCCCGTTTTGTGAGCCCCTTGTGATCACCCAGCAAAAGTCACCTTTACCATGTGGGCTGCTCCCCCAGCCTCCCATGCACCCAGCAATTCAGATTAGCAGGGGAAGGAGCGCACCACAGACCAAACAGAGCTATATGCCATTTTTTTTATTGATCTGGGGGGTTCACATAGCAGGGCATCCCAAAATGGGATGCTCCAGGAACAAGAACCAAAACCAAGGCATCATTTGGACTCCCTAACGATTTGTGGAACCCATAATCCATCCCACTCAGATGCACAGGACTCAATGGAGCACTGTCCTTTTACTTGATAGGTGAGTACAGAATAATTGGTATTGCGTTTTTTTTTCTTTACTTTAGAGGCACTATATAAAAATGGACCATTTGGATTTGTATATTCCTAGAGGACAACTATCATTTTACAAATCTGCTGTGGGGCTGAATATATTTGTATTAGACATTTCTATGCCTCTCAGCTGTTACATACTCCAGCTGCAGAATAAAAACAGCTTAAAGCAGTCCTTCACTCTAAATAAGAGCCTATGTTATATGTTTCCCACACCCTGTACATACAGATTGCTCACATTAAAAATCACCCTACCTGCATCTATTGCATGTTATGAGCCTTTAAACATTCAAGATGGCGGCTTATGGAACATCAGGCAGCCTGAAAACAGGAAGTGCCTTCTGACTGTGCTGCTCTGCATTCTGGGACTACTGACCTTTTCCTGACCCCAGCTTTGCTCTGTCTGAGCAAAGCACAGCTATAACCCGCCCCCCTGTACTTAATCCCACTCTCCTCTCCTTAGTAAGTGTGATGCTTCTGAGTCAAGATGGCGGTGCCCGTATCCTAGAGTCCTGCACAGAGTTTCAGCCCAGTGGGGGAAAGAATAAGTGACAAAATATCTTAATTTTAGATGCTGGGGAATAGTTTTTTTAAGGGTTTTGGCTTTTCATTAAATCATGGTGAAGGTCCGGTTTAAATGCTGTTCATTTGTGATACATTGTAACAAGTTTTTTTTACAATGTAGTTCAATGTAATAGGAGTTGGCTAAAGTAACAGATTTATCAGCTGAAAAGTTGCAGAGAAGCAACTTAAATTTATTCGGCCTGACGCGAGATCAGAGTGTATGTCGACGGGAGACAGCTGCAAGGAAGCTGGGTAACGCAAGTTGCAAGGTTACCCAAGACAATGTATGAAGACCAGAATAGGAAAGAGATACGTAGTCTAATTCTCCCACCTCTGAGTCTTTTTCCAGTTGGCGTCTGGTCTGGATCCAGATGTGCAGCATCCGATCATCCACAGCCTCTGTGTGGGACAAGTCATGTGGGGAGCTCCACAGGTTCCTTTCATCATCGTTGACTGTACTTGTGGAGTATGTCTGAACATTATTGTTGTTGCTAATGAGAAAAAAAAACAAATGAATGCATCCAATATTTATATGGTTTTTAAAGTGGACCAACACCCAGGATTTTGACTATCCTGGGTATTGGTCCACTTCCCCGGGGCACCCCCCAGAAAGCCCCCAAAACTCACCTCTCCCCGCTCCCACGTGGCCGCGCCGTCCAATCGGCGCCGACGTACAAGCTGATTGACAGCAACGTACAAGCAGCTTGCCCGTCGGCGCCTCCCGCGCGTCACTCTTGACGTGTGCGCGGGCACGTCTAGAGGAGCGAGAGTGAGGCGGCGGCGGAAGCAGCGGCTGGAGAGGTAAGGCTTTTCGGGGGTTTACACCCCGCGGGACATCCCGATCTCGGATGTCCCGCGGTGTGTTAGGTGATCGGCCCGGGAATCTTATAGATTCCCGGGACGATCACCTCAGGGTGTTGGTCCACTTTAAATTGCACTTAAAGTGGACCAACACCCAGGGGGGGATCAGCCCGGGAATCTATAAGATTCCCGGGACGATCAGATACCTCCCTGTGGGGCATCCAAAATCGGGGTGCCCCGCTGTGTGAAACCCCGCAGGACGCCCAGAAACCTTACCCCCGTTCCAACGGCGCATGCGCGAGCCGCGGCTGCATCTCGCACTTTTCTCTAGCAGGGCGCGCACCCACGCCGGCCGTTTGTGAATGGCCGGCGCGGGCACGCTCCCTGTTAGAGGGAAGCGCGAGACGCGGCCTCCAGCGTGCTCAGAGCCGCTGTGGTTGTCCATCGCTTGTCCGTACATACCACAGCGGCTCTGAGCGCTCTGATTGGACGAGCGCTCGCGTAGGAGCGGGGTGAGGTGAGTTTTTTAGGACGATCTGGGGGGGTTTCACGCAGCAGGGCACCCCCGATCGGGGTGCCCCACGGAAGTGGACCAAAACCTAGGATAGTGAAAATCCTGGGTGTTGGTCCACTTTAAATGGCTAATGTCAAAAAATTGTCCAGCAACAAAACCACATAAATAGCAAGGGGAGGTGGCTCAGGGGACAGAGTGTTAAAATTGAGCAGTCCTTCCCTTGATTCTTCCTTAGCTGGAATGTAATGCAGACTTTATATTTACCCCTCCCCCCCTTGCTTTCTTCCTTGAGTATATTTTTAGAAGGGGTCCTTGCAGGGGATGACTGGCCATAGGGAGACCCAGGACAATGCCTGGTGGGCCACACTGCTTTGGGGACAGTTGGGCTGCTGCTTTAAACACCCACATTCAATCCCTTAGTCTCCCTCTCAGCCCCCTGTAGGCTGCAGCATGGGGTGCCCGCACACTGGCTGCAGCGCGGGGGGGGCCCGCACACTGGCTGCAGCGCGGGGGGGGCCCGCACACTGGCTGCAGCGCGGGGGGGGCCCGCACACTGGCTGCAGCGCGGGGGGGGCCCGCACACTGGCTGCAGCGCGGGGGGGGGCCCGCACACTGGCTGCAGCGCGGGGGGGGGCCCGCACACTGGCTGCAGCGCGGGGGGGGCCCGCACACTGGCTGCAGCGCGGGGGGGGGCCCGCACACTGGCTGCAGCGCGGGGGGGGCCCGCACACTGGCTGCAGCGCGGGGGGGGCCCGCACACTGGCTGCAGCGCGGGGGGGGGCCCGCACACTGGCTGCAGCGCGGGGGGGGCCCGCACACTGGCTGCAGCGCACTGGCTGCAGCGCGGGGGGGCCCGCACACTGGCTGCAGCGCGGGGTGCCCGCAAACTGGCTGCAGCACACTGCCGATTTAGCCAGGGCAATCATTTCAATGCAGTCACTTTTTTTTTTTTTAACTTCTACAGGAAGCTCCATAGATGTAAACCATCTTACTTGCTGTGAGATTTTGGTTGTTGCATCAAAGCCCATTAGAGAACCCAGTGGCAGACTGGGGACAAAAATCAGATCTGGATTGGGTCCTGGGTACAGTGAGGCTGGGTACAGGGGGCTGAGAGGAAGACTAAGGGATTGAATGTGGGTGTTTAAAGCAGCAGCCCAACTGTCCCCAAAGCAGTGTGGCCCACCGGGCATTGTCCTGGGTCTCCCTATGGTCAGTCATCCCCTGCAAGGATCCCTTCTAAAAATATACTCAAGGAAGAAAGCAAGAGTACATTTTAGAAAAACACTTTGAAAAATAAGAAGACATAATAGGATCAATTCAGAGCCTTCTTACACCTTTTTTTAGGAGAGGAAACTACCATTCACTTTCACTGTCGACCTTGGGGCCAATTCAGAGCCAGATGAAAATTTACATACGTAGACAATGAAAGTGAATGGCGTTTTTCTCTCCTAATAAAGGAGTGAGAATTCTCACCTGGCTCTGAATCGACCACGTTATGTTGAATGTAGTGGGAGATTCCAGGAAAGGTAGTTTCACCAGCGACCCAGCGGGGCATCCAGATTTAGGATGCTCCAGGGGAAGCCCAGCACTCGACCCAAATTCCCTTTAGACTCCAGGGATGGCTGTCTAGTCCACTTAAATTTAAAAGAGCTAGTAGAGTTCCTATAGAAGCTACAAATTATATAAATACCAGTATAACCCCAATTCCCAGCCCTATGCAAAATGTTTCTACTAAAATTCAGGGCTCAGCCCATGTAAATATTAATTGATTTACATTATCTTCATCATAAAAAGTAAATATACAGTAAAATAATTAAAAAACAAAACTATAGAGCATCCAATCATTCTATTTTCCCCACTGGCTTAGACATAGGCATTCAAGTTGTATCTCACAAAATAATAAATATAAAAAATAAAATAAAGGGGGGGGGTGGTGGCGAGAGAGTGTGGTGTGGATTCTGTACTGACTGTCTGGAAATGTTCGCTTGAGTGGATAAGCGACTCATTATTTCATTGAATGTTATATTATTATTAATTGTTTCGTTTATTAGCCATAGCAGTGCGAGTACTTAGTCATAGTCACGTGAAGTGCATGGGATTTCTCTTACTGGAGAGAACCTCAGCCACCAATTTACAATTGAGGCTGTTACTTGGAACGCAACTAAAACAGTCAAAAGCCCCGAGATCGTATGGAACCACCACAACTGCAGACCTTAAAGTGGACCAAAACTCATGGGACCCGACCCTAGAGTCCTAGCCAACTTAGAATGCCCAGCTGTGTTAAACTCCTAGGTTTGCCTTGTACTTCGATCCAGAGATCCCATGGAGCACATGCAGGTCTCCTCTGGTATTCCAGGAAGCCCTCTTTGAACAGCCAACTGAAGCCGCCTCACAGCATGCGCTGTGGGGTCATCATATTGAGGAAAGTACAGTGCAAAGTACACGATGGGTAAAAATGGGGTGGGTAAAATGGGGAGGGGTAAAAATCCTGGGTTTTAGTATGCTTCAAGGGGCCAAGACAGCCATCATGCTACATGGCAGGGGTGCCAAACTCACTCCTGCAGAGGCAGCCACAGGTCAGGTTTTGTGGATCTCGACATAGCCCCCTCTATAGCCCTGTATAAGCACTAATTAAACCACCTGTGTGGAGATACGCATAACCTGGCCTGTTGCTGGCCTTTCAGGAGGAAGTTTGACACCTGTGCTCTGTGGGCACCTTAGCAGGGTCCATACTTCCCTGTACACATCCGACTAGGTGGAACCCCACTAAGATGCCAGGTGCTGAGTGCAGCAAAAGGTTGGATGGGAGCAATGAAGGCAAAAGGGTTCATCTCATGACGCAAATGGCACTTCTGTATTGGGATTTGTGGGAATCCCAATTATTGGCGATTTTCCCTATGGCCATATGATTAATGAGCAAGACTTAAAGTGGACCACCAACAGACGCCAATCAGCCCGGGAATCTTATCGTTCGGATGCCCCTAGGGGGAAAGGACCAAAACCCAGGATAGTCAAAATCCTGTGTTTTGGTCCACTTTAAAACAGACCAAAACCAGGTCCTGAAAACAAGAGTATTCCAGGGCAGGTCAATTTCTTTATCAATTCTCTATCCCTGGAGCATCACGATTTCTTATGTCCACTTTGTGAAATCCCCTGGGATCGCCAATATACTCACTTCACTGGCAATCCTACGGCACTTGTGCAGGACTTCCCCGTGCTCCCTCGGGTGATGCAGGCATCAGATGCTCCCTGCTCTCTATACCAGGCTCTGATGACAGACAGCTGACTAGACGAGAGCTTGTGCTCGTGTTATGGGATCGCCGGTGAGTCACATATTTGGACATCCCAAATCAGCACATGGACTTTTTTGATAAATGGGTGTCATTGGGTATCCCAATTGTGGATGCCCCCCCCCCCTCTGCACGTTATAATGGTGAAGAATGGGAGAAACCTCTTGGTCCCCTGCAGAAATC
Source organism: Gastrophryne carolinensis (assembly GCA_027917425.1). Lineage (NCBI taxonomy): Eukaryota > Metazoa > Chordata > Amphibia > Anura > Microhylidae > Gastrophryne > Gastrophryne carolinensis. The sequence goes on from CM051240.1 coordinate 181,274,724, forward strand.
CAGTGTTTCGATTGTCTGGCATGTGGGTGCCTGCCAGTTGAGTTTCCGGCCGAGTGTTGGCATCCACGTTACCACGGCAGCCAATAAGAGCCCTGGATTTCACCAGGTGATCAAGGAAAAAGGAAAGATTTCTCCCAGTCTGTGCTGTCAACTCACAGGGCGGAATCCACAAATGGGATGCCCCCCAACGATTAGAACACCCATTATTCAAAAAATGGTTGTTCTTCTGGTTTAAAGTCTAAAAGACCGGGTAAAAGCCTTCCCTACGCGAATCCTAATTTCAGTGTAAAACCCGATTATTAACCTTGAGCCAGAAATCCCTTTAAAGCGCGCACAGGATTCATGCGGCATCCCCTGTGCGTACCGGCACCCAGTATATCTGCATGCCTGCCAGTGGTTGTGGCCAGTGGAGGAGGCCCTACATGTCCAATGGGATTGCTGGTTTGAGTTTGTAACAGGCAAACCGGGAGTTTGGGATGCCCCATTGATTGTCTAAATCCACTTTTGGGCAGCTGCATAGTATATTTTTGTGTAAATATTCTTTCATATTCTCTGTACAAGTTGTGAACAGTACCTTTGTTTATATGGTTTATCAACAATGGTGCCACAAAGGAATTCACTGTATGCATCTGACAAATAAGGAAACCTGACTCTAACAGCATGTTTCACAGAAAGAGCAACTTCAAAAAGAAACAGGAGCGGATGCCCAAAGCAATCACATTCCAGGTCACCTTTCACTGGAGGCAGGAACACAACAATGCACCTCTGGATAGGTTTTGTATCTTCTCCGTCTATGTGTTCAGGTTTCCTGCCCCCACCCAACAAAAGCACTTCCATCAGATAACTTGTTTCTATGTATAATCTCTCCCTCACAAAGATCACCACTCTCCAACAAGCCCATTATCTAGCTTAAAATGGAATGAAACCTTAAAGCAGACCTTCACCCTGAATAACAGCATATTTTATATGTTTCCCACACCCTGTACATACAGATTGCTTGCATTAAAAATCTTCCTACCTGCATCTAGTCTATGTTATGAGCCTTTAAACATCCCAGATGGCGGCTCATGGAACGTCAGGCAGCCTGCAAACAGGAAGTGCCTTCTGACTGTGTCTCTCTGCATTCTGGGATTTCTGTCCTGGGCTGGGCTTTCTGCTGTTCCCATGCTCGCTGTTTAAGTGGACCAACACCCAGGATTTTGACTATCCTGGGTTTTGGTCCACTTCCCCGGGGCACCCCGATCGGGGGTGCCCCGCTATGTGAAACCTCCCAGATCGCAAGTTACAACTCACCTCACCCTGCTCCTACGGTGCATGCACGGCCGCTCAGCCAATCACTGCACTCGGAGCCGCTGAGCTATGCGCGTCAAAACTCAGCGGCTCCGAGTGCGCTGGCGGACGCATCTCATGCTTCCCTCAAACAGGGCACGCGTCCTGCTAGGGAGAAGCGCGAGATGCGGCTGCGGCCCGCACATGCGCCGTTGGAGTGAGATCCAGGTAAGGTTTGTTGGCTTCCTGGGGGTTTCACATATAGATTCCCGGGCTGAACAGGCTGGGTGTTGGTCCACTTTAAGAGCTGCGTCTTTTAATCACCAGCATTTTACATTCTCAGATAAGCCCCGTAGAACATGTCTCTGCCCCCAAAATGAATTCACTTCTTCCCCCGCTACCCTCTATCAGGGAGCGTGCCCGCGCCGGCCATTCACAAATGCATGGTGTGGGTACGCGTCCAGCTAAAGGGATAGTGGGGATGCGGCACTGCTCACTCATGAGACTAGGAAAGAAGGCGAGTTTTCGGGGGACCTGGGGGGCTTCACACAGCGGGGCACCCCCAGTCGGGGTGCCCCAAGGGGAGCGAGTAGGCCGCTTGGGTGGGTTTTGGTCCTCATTATTCACTGTGCTTGCACATCTAACAACAAGCTTCTAAAAGCACACCTATAAAAACAAAGCTTGTTTAAAGCGGAGCAAAGTTCAGGATTTTTACCATCCCACATTTTCTTGCCCAAATCGGCATGCCCAACTGTGTGGCTCAAAAACTCACTATTCCCAGTCCCATACCATATGCACAGGCTTCCCTGCTGTGTGCTGGGGATGCAGCCGTGGCTTGCGAGCATAGATCAGGAGCCCAGGAAAAGGTGAGTGAATTCAGGGCGATCTGGGGGAGGCTCATAATGGGGTGTGCAGGATTGGGATGCCCCAGTTTATCGGCTGGCACAAGCGGGTGGTTGGTCCACTTTAAAAAGGGACATTATGCTGCTTTCTGCTCTTTCTATGCTGGCTGTTAGGAGCTGCATCTTTCATTTGATTTCATTCAGCATGCTTTATATTACTCAGTAACTCTCAGTGAACTCAGCAGGGCCTCCTCAGCAACAGATGATAAATCCTACATGTATGTGTGAGGGTCCCTTCAGAAGCCAATTCCTTTTGGGGACCTTGAGGAGTCAGCAGAAGAAAGCAAGTTCTATAGGGTTTATTAAAGTGGACCAACACCCACGGGTGATCGGCCCGGGAATCTATAAGATTCCCGGGCCGATCACCCCCCACCCCGCGGGACATCCGAGATCGGGATGTCCCGCGGGGTGAAACCCCCCCCAAACACCCCAACTCACCTACCTTATCTTCGGCAGCGGCCGGCCGCCGCCGCCTCCCTCGCGCCCCTGTAGGCGTGCGCGCCTCCGCGCCGGCCGTCTGCGAATGGCCGGCGCGGGGGCGCGCGCGTTCAAAGTGACGCGAGGGAGGCGGCGGCCGCCGCCGCCGCTTAGACGTTCAAGATCTTCCCTTGTACGTCGGCGCTGGGAGCGGGGAGAGGTGAGTTTTTGGGGGGTTAGGGGGGGTTTCACACAGCGGGGCACCCCGATCGGGGGTGCCCCACCGAAGTGGACCAAGACCCAGGATAGTCAAAATCCTGGGTGTTGGTCCACTTTAAGGAATTCCGGGAAATGTAATATACCTCTCACTATATGTTTAGCGTAGGCATGTACCCGTGGTGAGCGGCACTCACTCCATTCAGCTTTTTTTGATGCTAAGAGCATTAAAGTGGACCAAAACCCACGCCGATCGGCCCAGGAATCTATAAGATTACCGGACCGATCGATTCTCTCCTCCCGGGGGAAACGCAAAATCGGGATGCCCCGCTGTGTGAAACCCCCCAGATCGCCCCATGCACTTACCTTGTTTCTTGGTCCAAAGCTGCATACGCGAGGCGTGGCCGCATCCCCGTTATCCCTCTAGCAGGACGAGTGCCTCCACCAGGCATTTGTGGCATGCTCACTGTTAGGGGGAAGCGAGGGATGCGGCCACCAGCGCGCTTGGAGCCGCTGGCTTTAGGCAAAGGCTTAGACGATGTAACGTCAGTGGCTACGAGCATGGACAAGTGGCCTGATTGGACAAGCGGCCAGGCATACGCCGTAGGACCAGGAAGAGGTGAGTAAGAATTTGCTCACACAGCGGGGCATTACAGAACGGGGTGCCCCAGGGAAAAGGATCAAAACCCAGGATAGTCAAAATCCTGGGCTTTGGTCCACTTTAAGAAAAATCTGAATGGACTATAAGCCGCTGATTGGTGGATGCGCTGTGAGAATGAAAGAAAGCTGATTTTAGAGGGGGTTATCCCGGGAAGTTACACACACCTCGTCAACCCCATCAGGATTCTCCAAGAGGAACAAAACCCAGGTCTTCTCTATCCTGGGTTTTGTTCCTCTTGGTGAATCCTGATGGGGTTGACGAGGTGAAAGACTTTGCCTAATTTTGTCCCATAGAATGGATCTGCCACAGCCGACTCACCTCCATTCTTCTGATGTTAGTCCTGGTGCTGACAACACACTCCTGGGCTGGCTTCTGTGCATGCCCCTGCTTACAGTCACAAAGGGAGATAGCTTCTTTATGGACTGGAAGCAGAGGTGCACTGCATGCCACGGCTGAGTGGAAGTCCACTGTCCCCATCGGAGCTGACAGCAGACAGAGGTGAGCCAGGCTGCGGGGAATAGATTTGGTGCTGTATATAGCCTTTGTTGTTTAGGCTAGACAGATAGTTAGAAGAGGGCAGTTCTCCCTAGTAAAAGTGGAATGCTACTCATCTTGTTCTGTGTTTTACAGGTTATGAGTGTAACAGGCACTGAGTGCAAGCTCCCACAGGGGGTGTGCGGTGCGGGGCATCCCTGTTCTGTGACTCTCCAAACTTTAATGCCATTTACTGCACTTTTTCTCCTCTCTTTGCTCTCTCTTTACATCTTCATTTTTACTCCCTTAATCCATTCCCTGACTAAAACCAACACAGCTCATTTTTAGGTCCCATGATTTATTACCTGCCAATCAGGTGAGAGGAGGAGTCACTTAAAATATCTGCAGGCAACTCAATCATGATGATTGACAACCACATTTTCCTTTTCCTGATCAACAGCAATAAGAACCCAATAAAAAAAATATTTAACGTGACAATAAACAGAGAGAAAAATGAAAAAGAAGGTGAACGATGAAACAAAGAAAAGAGAGATAGAGGAAGGCAGGAAAAGAGACTTAGGCCCTTATTCATCAAGCGATAGCGCCAGGTAGTGTCTGACGAGCGCCAGGTAGCGGCAGCTAACGGCGACTACCGACTCAAGTACGCCCGGCGGCGGTCACAATGACGCATTTATCAAGCAAAATGAGGCTAGCGCCGGCGAGAGCGACGGCTAGCGCGGCATTCATCATGAAGCCGCCTGGACCGAACAGCGCCGCTGCAAATTCCCTCACAGCGCCAGGTATGAGCTGTCGCTCCCTGGCGATGTCCAATGCATTTCAATGGAGCAATCTATAATTATTCATAATTAATTGGTATTAATTTTTTTTTTTTTAATGTAAAAAAATCAGAGAACACTTCTGCAATGTTAGGATTTATTTTTAAGTAAAAAAAAAATATATATATATATGGGCAGAATTGATCTAACAGGTCTGAGATTAATGTATTCATATTACAAAATGATTCTAAAAACATGTATAATGTTACATTCAAAAAATATGGTTGTTTAGGGGTTAAAAACTAGTTAATACACATCGCCGCCAGCGCTCTGGGGTTTAAACAAGGAATGGACAGCGACAGCACATTCGGAGCGTGATTTGTTGATGAATATGAAGCTAGCCGTTCGCTCTGGCCATTCGTTGTCAGGCGCTCACATACAACGCTGGACCTGTGAAACAGCGACCCCCCAGCCCGTATTCAACATTACCGCACACCGACTGAGTCGCTGTCATCAAGCTAATGCCGGCCAAGCACAGCGAATACTGGCTGGCGCTGAAAAAATCACGCTACAGTCGCTCATCTGTCGCTACCTGGCGCTATTAATGAATCGGCCTCCCCGACAGACAGACTGAACATGGAAAAGAAGCAGAGAATTCTGAAGAGAGTGAAAGACAGATGAAGTGTGGAAAAGTAAGAGATAAAAATGTGGAAGAGAGGAGGGAAAGTGAAATGAAAGAAAGAAAAAGAAAGAAAGAAAGAAACCTGATAAAAATGAACAGGGACAAATAGAAAAAAAGAGGGAGAGATGAAATATGGAAATGAAAAAAAGAAAAGGTTAAAAGAGAGGGAAGGGGGGGGTGATGTGAAAAGGAAAAAAATGAAAGAAAAAAAACGAGAGAAAAGAGGAAAAGAGGAGGGAAAGTGGAAATGAATAGAAAGACAATGTGAAGGAAAGGAAGAAGAGCAGCGGAATGGAGGGAGTATAAAAAAAAATGTGTAAGAGTAGGGAACATGGAATAAAGATGGGTAGAAACATGTAGAGAAGAAAGACATGCTGAGCCATCTGAGAGTCTAAATGTCTCCTGGCACCCCTGTATGGAGTAGCTGCTCAGGGAACACAGCCCATGTCTTCTACCGATGATTGGGAGCACACTGTCAGCACTGAAGCTGACAGCTCAAGAAAAGAAGTAATCGAAGCAATGTGGTTTCAGCGAATTGAGGAATTTGCAGAAGGTCAGGTAAATATTTTTCTATTTTTGCTTTAAAGTGTCTCTGTTTTTGTCTGCAATTGCACATTAAAACTAGCAGTGCTTAGCCTCCTTAGTAACACCCTTAACTTTAAAGAGAATCACCACTTTCAACTGCATTTTTGAAAGTGTATATTTTGTGTCAAAATGATGTCTCAATGCACAGAGCTTATCTAGTATTTTTTTTTTTATTAGGTTAGCAAATGTGTGTTTTATGAAAGCAGTTTTCAGTACCTCCAATCTATTGCTAATCGGCAACTGTGGACCGAGAAGATAAAAGCCCTGTATACACAGAACACTTCTGCTATGGCAACTGCTGAGGTGAGGAAGCTCACTCAAACTTAAACATGTCCAGAAGTAGTATTCTGGGTGTACAGCGCTCACTTCTCTCTCCTTGTAGATCTTGATACACAACTGCCAAAAGCAAGATTGTAGATAGTGAAAATTGCCTCCATAAAACACATTTGCTGACACAATGCAAAAAATAAAAACACTAGATAAGCTCAGCACCTTGAGAACATCATTTTGGCACACGAACAATAAACACTTTCAAAAATTCTATTAAAAGTGGACATTCTCTTTCAGCATCTAATGTTTATATATATATTATATATACACACACTTTTAGCATCCCCTGCAAAATTACCCCCTGCAGGTTACCAACATACCTTCAGCAATACAGGGAAATAAAAATGAAATATCTTGCAGATACACCACGATACTTGTTTTTTTATTGGTAATTAAAGTGGACCAACACCCAGGATTTTGACTATCCTGGGTTTTGGTCCACTTCGGTGGGGCACCCCGATCGGTGGTGCCCCGCTGTGTGAAACCCCCCCAGAAACACTCACCTCACCACGCTCCTACGCGGGCGCTCGTCCAATCAGAGCGCTCAGAGCCGCTGTGGTATGCACGTACAAGCGGCGTCCAACTACAATGGCTCTGAGCGCTGGAGGCCACGTCTCGCGCTTCCCTCTAACAGGGAGCGCGCCCGCGCCGGCCATTCACAAACGGCCGGTGCAGGTGTGTGCCCTGCTAGAGGGAAGACGCGGGCGAGACGCGGCCGCGGCCCGTGCATGCGCCGTTGGAACGGGGCTAAGGTAAGGTTTCTGGGCTTTCTGGGGGGTTTCACCCCGCGGGACATCCCGATTTCGGATGCCCCGCGGGGAGGGATTTGATCGGCCCGGGAATCTTATAGATTCCCGGGCTGATCCCCCCTGGGTGTTGGTCCACTTTAAGGATGAGAAAAGTATACCCGAAAAAAAAAATACCAGGTAGGTGGCAACTCTAGTCCCAGATTTGATCTCCCGTCACTTTTTATTTGTCATTTTTTCAGAGGCGATGTGTGGGTGCACATAAATAAATGTTTACCAACCATCTAAAGTGTCATTTATGGTTTGAGGACACAAGTCTAGGAAGAGCACATCTGTTGAGATCTTATCTTAAAACTTGGGATGTAGATATCATTTAAAAAAAATAACAATTTCAATGGAAAAACATGCAGACATCAGACACACACACCAATGACTTACTTGACTAAAGGCTGCTTCTCATTCTTTGGGTAGTCGATGCACCCGAGCCTCACGCAGCACAAGGCGCACAGCCAGTCCTTCAGACCCATGGGCTCTGGAGCAAAGGAAAAGACATGCAATCAAACAAGAGAGGCCTCTTCCTCTAGCTTAGTTATTTTAGCAATTCAGTGGTCTGTTTGTCATTATTACAGCAGCATAAAAAAAAGGCACTCACATGTATCAGTAACACTAAACAGGAGAAGTTTCTGCAGCCCATTCTGGATCAGCTCCTGGCCAGATTATACATTCACATGGAGGATCATGTAGAGCAGCCTCGTAAAATCCTCATACCTCAGTCATATGGCTCAGTGATGCAACCCAACCTGCTAGCATGCTAATTGCTGATTAGCATACGAGTGAAAGGCTTGTCTTATGCAACTGAAAGAAGATCACTGCCCTCAAATAGACAATTTAGTTGTAAAACAGGAATTGGGTTGTGTTTGGGAGCAGGTAGAAAATAACGTCATCCTTACACAACAGAAGTTATACAGGTTTATGAGGGCGTCACACAAGCTGTGCTGTGCTGAGGCCCTGGATAGGTTCTTTAAAATCACGAACACCATTAGGAAAATCCTTTAGAAATTTGGGGAGTGAGTATCCAAGAAACTATAATTTTCAATAAATAAAAAATAAAACGCTCCCAACAAAATATTAGCTAAATTGAGTTTGCATCACTGGTGGTTATTGGTCTGCTTTAACATGAATCTCTTCAATGTGTTTGGATTTCCAATAGGCTGCTGTTGCTTCCAAATTCTTAAAGTGGACCAAAACCAGGATTATGACTATCCTGGGTTTTGGTCTTTGCCCCCCGGGCACACCGATCAGTGATGCCCCGCTGTGGAAAACCCCCCAGGTCGCCCAATCCCACTTTCCCTTCCCCGGTCCTACGGCGCATGTGCAGCCCTCTCATCCAATCAGCGTGCTCGGATCCACTTGAGCCCCTTCGTTCAGGAGCTTGTGTAATGTGAACGGATCCGAGCGCACTGGCGGCTGCTACCCTTTAACAGGGAGCGTGTCTGCGCCGGCCATTCACAAATGCCTGGCGTGGGCATTCACCCTGCTAAAGGGATAGCGGGAACAGTGGGAAGGTGAGTTTACGGATGACCTGGGGAGTTTCACACAGGGGGCACCCCCGATCAGGGTGCCCCGGAGGGAGCGAGTATGCCTGCCCTGGAGTGTCATAGACTCCATCCACAGTGGGTTTTGGTCCACTTTAAAACAAAATCTATACACCATTAAAAATCATTTGTACGCCGCCAGTAGAACTGTTGTGTTGCATGTGCAGGGGACTTTGATGTGTACATAAACTGAAGAAAATCATTTTTTATTTCACTGCTTCTCCAAATTCAGCCTCTACAGAAAATTCCAAATTCACATATAACCCCCAAACAGTTAATAAGATCTTATCAATCTATTCTGATATTATTGTGGTCAGGGCTGGCTCCAGGTTTGTGGGGGCCCTTAGGCAATAGAGTCTTAGTGGGCCCCAAGGTAGTAAGTCACATGATGTCCCCTTTCAGCTTTGCTCTCACAAATGGGTCATCTCCTGCTGCTGATCGCCCTCCAGTCCTTATCAATTGTCACCTGGTTCTCGCCTCCTTCTGAGCTTCAATTGCCCTCCATTCCATGCCCCCTTCTCCATTGTTGCTGACCATCACCTATTGCTGAGGGTATTTGGTGGTTCAGGTCCACTGTAAAATAGTACCATGGCCAAGTGTGAGCCTGAGTGTGCCCCTGAAATGCCAGGGGCCCTGGCAATTGCCCAGGTTTGCCCTGTGCTGGTGCCGGCCCAGCCCATGATTTCCTTTTAAAATGTATTGAATCAAATATTGAATGTTTTAGGTATTTTTTTAAGTGTAACAAAACTCACTGTGGCTGGCCCTGGAATGTAAAAAATTCCAGTGCCAGCCACTGGCCATCCCCGATTCAGGATGCCCTGCTGTGTGAACCCCCCCCCCGGGATACTGTAGACTCCCCTGCTTCCTGGAGCACCATATCTGGCAGCTGTATACCCACATCTTTGGGCAGTGGCACTCAGCCAGTCAGATAGGCTGGGGCAGGGAGCACACACACTTCTCCTGGGCCAGGCGATACCCTGTCCCTGGGATGCACTGCTCTGAGAAGCCCCCCAGTTCACTCTGGATACTTACCAATCCAGTGATCCCGCAATGCATAACAGGATAGCGGTAGCGTCGCTGCGTTTCAGCAGCTGATGCACATACCCGCACCAGGCATTTCTGAATCGTGCTGGAGGGAAGCAGCCAGGTACGGGCACCACTTTAGTTTAGAATAGATCACTGGATAAATCCATTCTGATTGGCTGGCATCTCGCAGCAATCTATTCAGATTAGAGGAGAGCCAAGGCCTATGATGCCTATGATAACGGTTAACGGGGGGGGAGGTTTACACACACAGACACCCGTTTTCCGGTAAGGTGGACCAAAACCCCGGTGAGTGAAAAAAACATGGTCCACAACACTTGCATGATCTATTTGTGCAGTTTATTTTTTTAGAATTCAATAAACATTCCTTAAATATCTCTCGAAATATCATTTTTTTTTTAGAATGAGGCATCCAATAAAACATGATGCAATTTAAGTCCACTTTCAATGGCATTTTTGAAAGGGGATATTTTTTGTGTGCCAAAGTGATGCTCTCAAGGTGCTGAGTGTATTTCGCATTTTTCATTTTTTTTTCTCATGTTAGCAAATGTGTGTTTTATTAAAGCAGAAGTGAGTTGTACACACTGAACACTGCTGCTGAGAATGTGTAAGGTTGAGTGAGCTTCCTCACCTCAGCAGCGGCCATAGCAGCACTCATGTGTACAGGACTCATTTATCTCTTCTTGTAGATCTTGATGTTCAAACTTGGTGTACAGTTGCCAATAGCAACCGATTGCAGGTAGTGAAAACTGCCTCTGGGGGCCTAGAGACAGAGACAGAATTGCCCCAAATGTTCGGGTCCCCATTGATTTCAATGGGGCCCGGGTTCAGGTTCGGTTTTGGGTCAAGTTCAGGGACCCAAACCAAGCTTTTGTCCAAAGTTTGGTCGAACTTGCCAAACCTGGTCCTCTAGGGCACAGTTTCTTAAGCTGCAGTATGTGTACCCCAGGGAGTATGCAGAGATGTTCAGGGGTCTGGCAGGTCTGGCATATTTTTCAACAGTAAAACATTTTTTAATTCTTTTAAAAATGCTACAAGGACCATGGCCTACTTATTTTGGAGAAATTAAACTGTACCAACAGCCTGGAACAGTTGGAAGAAAGAAAGGTAGCGGCCATTTTGGAGCTTCCACTCCCAACTGACATTACTGACAATGCACAGTAACAGGAAGCCCAGCAGCACTTCCTGTTTGCAGGTGGCCTGCAAATGTATGAACTGCAATCTTGTTTTAAAATTGACACCATCAGGAGTTAGAAAAAAATAAATTAAATTTTATGTGTAGCAATCTAAATTGCCCTGGGGAATGATGCACATGAGCACTGTTTGTTGTGTTGGTCTGCTTTAAGTCATTTTTGACTGTTGGTCCGCTTTAATAATTGATCTCCTCCTTGGGGGTATTGGTGGTAACTGCTTGTTGCTGGGGGGTACTTGATGTAAGAAGGTTGAGAGGCACTGCTCTACGGGTTCGCCCAACACTACTAACAAACCATAAGGAACCTAAGCTTCCTTGCTGGTAATTTATAGCAGGGGTTTAATTCTCTTTTTGGGGGACCCACTATGACTTTTTCCATGGGGCTCTGTGAAACCTATGGACACCCCTGACTGAACCTAATGTGCTACAAAGAAAACAAGGGGTTAATCTCATGCTGCCAAGCTGCTTGAATCCATTTTATAGCTAAGCCTTTAGCAATGCCATCCAGGCATATTTGCCTTTAAGTAATTCCCATTAACGTGACAAAGAGTGGACTTGATTTGCATGGCCTCACATTGCAGGTCTCTTGTGTAACAAAGCTCATTACATATGACAGACAGATCAGGCAGCCTCAGATACAAGCAATTATTCCAAATAAATGGGAGAACAGGCTGGATCAGCAGCTGGCAACAACAATACACTGTAGCACAAATCTAGACCTGAACCTCTACTAACAGATGCACCTTTACAGCCAGATAAGCCTGCCATCAACAGAGCTATTACACTGTGCAGAAGTATAGGGGGGGAGTATTGTGCTAATATGTGTCACAAAATTGGGTAATATTAAAAATCCATATAAACACGTTGGATAATAAGAGGAGGGGCCACTTATACACCTGAAATGTATAAAACTCCCACCAAGCTTGTGGTTTATTCTCTTATGGTAGGAATAAAATCCAGGGGTAACAGGTTTAGTGTATCAGGGGTGACAGAGCCTGTCAACCCCGATTTCCTCTTCATTCCATTAAAATAAAATAAAAAAACAAGCCTGGCTGGATATTTCCTGATGCCGGGTATATAAATGACCTCTCCTCCTGCCATCCAGCATATTTATATATATATATATATATATATATTTATATAATTGGGCCATTTTTCACAACATTGCTCCTTTGAAAGAGCTCTTCTTGAAAAAATGTTGCAGGAGGTGTGATTAGTTATCCACTGCTTAGCTCTAACCCCCTGTCTCCTGAGGTATTTTGAACTGGAAAAATTGCTTATTACTATTGCAGCTCTGCTGATGTGTGTAGATGCTTTTACCCTAGCATCTAGCAAATCTTTGGACAGATATTAGAGTGGAGTATTCCATACCCCCAACTGTCACGTTTTCCGCCAGACAATCCCGCTTTAGTGCTTTTGTCCCGGCATCCCGCAGTGCTTGCACATGTCCAGCACCATTGCTGCCAGATGCCCCTTACTGGCTGTAATATGGAATGCCCCTACTGGCTGTAATGAGGGATGCCCCTCACTGGCTGTAATCAGGGATGCGCCTCACTGGCTGTAATGAGTGATGCCCCTCACTGGTGGTATTGGAGGGATGCCCCTCACTGGTTGTATTGAAGGGATGCCCCTCACTGTCTGGAATGGATGGATGCCCCCTCAGTGACTGTAATGAGAGATGCCCCTTGCTGGCTGTAATGAGGGATGCCCCTCACTGGTTGTAATGAAGGGATGCCCCTCACTGGCTAGAATGGCAGGATGCCCCTCATTGGCTGGAATAGCAGGATTCCCCTCACTGGTTGTAATGGAGGGATGCCCCTCACTGGCTAGAATGGCAGGATGCCCCTCATTGGCTGGAATAGCAGGATGCCCCTCACTGGTTGTAATGGAGGGATGCCCCTCACTGGCTAGAATGGCAGGATGCCCCTCATTGGCTGGAATAGCAGGATGCCCCTCACTGGTTGTAATGGAGGGATGCCCCTCACTGGTTCTATTGGAGGGATGCCCCTCTCACTACAGCCTAAGGCTGTAATGTGTTTGTGGATGCCTTGCCTGTATTATTATTGCTATTATTTTGTAATTCTTAGGTGGTGTTACCCTTTAAGGACGTGGCAGGGGCGTGGTTTAAGTGTTAAAAATGTCCCTCTTTATGACTTTCAAAAGATGGGAGGTATGTATTGCTATTGTTTTCAAAGGGCTGGCTCCAGGGACAGGAAGTTAATGGTGAGCAGTTATTCGCTGTAAAAATGGAATGGCATGGCGGCCTGCTCAGCTTAGTTCTGACAGTAGAGCTGAGCCATAAAACAGCTTAGAGCAACATGAGCAACGCCAAGATGGCTGCCACCACCACTGAGGACACTGTCAGCCAAGCAGGTTTAAGCAACATGCAGTGCTGTTGAGGGGCTGAGGAGGGGGAGCACAGCTCTGTCCCTCCCAGGAAAGTCTGTCATGCTCCAGGTAGCAGCTCATCATTTATATGTCTGCTTGTCTTTCTTTCTTTCTCCTATTTTCTTTTAGGACGGCCGATGGGGAGAGAGGTTCCTCCCCATGGAGACTTAGCATCTAGGGGGGAGGGGGTCTTGGCATCCAAGGCTAAAAACTCTGTAATTTACTCTTTGAGGTGAATTTAATGTTAGGAGCAGCATTGGATGCTACGCTCTCTAGATCTTCGGAGAGATGAAATAAGTTTTCAGTCAAGCATAAAAGGCCTAGGAATAAGACTCCATTTAGGCAAAAACTTCCTTTTTCTCAGGACCATGACCCAGGGGGATCGTCTAGAGTTCCAGCCAATACCCCCAAGCAGATTTCTGATTACAAATCCACCATCCAACAAGAGAAAAGCCTTTCCCAGAATCATCCAGGAACTTTTTCACAAGCGGGTGATAGCATCAGTTCCCAGGAGAGTGTGGGGCAAGGATTCTACTTTCACGTATTTCTAGTCCTAAAACCTTCAGGAGCCTTCAGAATGATTCTGAATCTGAAATCCTTGAATCGCTTCATCATGTACAAACATTTCAGAATGGAATCTATCTTTACATAAAGAATGTTCTGGTGGCAAACTGCTTCATAGTAAACATAGATTTGCAGGACACATACCTCCACAGGTTTGTGGTTCTCCTGGTTTTTGAGGTGCTCCATTTTCAATTCAGAGCCCTGCCCTTTGGAATATTCTTGGCTCCGAGGATATTTACAAAAATTTTAGCAGAAGTCATGAGCTGTCTAAGACTCAAAGGTGTTCAGAATTTTTCTCTACTTAGACAACCACTTGTTAACAGGGAGCTCAGAATCCTCTCTGCTTCACAATCTATTGGAGACTCAGGATCTCTTGCAGACAATAGGATGGTTAGTGAACAGAGAGCAGTCAAACCTGGTGCTTGCTCAGAGATACGGGTTCCTAGGTTTTCTGCTAGACAATTCAGTCCTGTTGATCCTGCCAGATCCTGGCGGCCCTAATTGGCTGGTTAAGGCTACAGGAGACTCTCTCTGAGAGGCATAAGAAGAATCTTGGGCCTGATGACATTTGCTATCCCGGCGGTGCAATGGGCTCAATTGTGCTCCAGACCACCAATCCTTCCTTCTGCAGATCTGGGATCGAACTCAGGATTCCCTGGATTTCCAGGTGAATCTTTTAGAGTTAGTCAGAGACAGTCTCCTTTGGTGGCTGAATCCATGAGAGAAGACCTTGGAGAAAGTCCAGTCCTGTGCTGATTACCACAGATGCCAGCGCCTGGGGTTGGGGAGCACAGTTGGACTTGTGGCACATCCAGGGCTGTTGGTCAGATGCATTTCAAATCAAATGCTCCAGCTTCAGGGAACTGAAGGCTGTGGAATTAGCACTAAACCACTTAAGGCCTATGTTGATGGGAAAGGACGTCCGACAATACGACCACAGTAGCATATATAAATCGACAGGGAGGTAACCCGATTCTGAAGAATACAGACTCTGGCTTACTCGTTCCTGTTACCCCTACAGTATCATCTGAAGTCCCTTTCAGCAGTACAGCTGAAGAGCTCGTTAAAAACGTACTAGCAGACTTTCTGAGCAGAAAACAGCTCTCCCAGTCAGAATGGGTGCTGAATTAGAGAGTTTATCTTCATCTAGTTCAGAGGTGGGGCCCGAAACACCCTGTGTTGGGGGGCGGAGCACTGGGCGTGGATGGGCTGGTACAGTCTTGGAGGTTTCCTTTGACCTACGCATTCCCTCCTTTTCATATTCTCCCACAAGTTATAAGGAAGATAGCAGAGGAGCTATCGGTTATCCTGATCGCACCTGTTTGGCCCAAGAGAAGTTGGTTCACGACTCTGAACAACATGTTGTTAGAAGATCCATCGGACCTACTGACTCAATTACTGATAAAATTTTGACATTAAAGATGTGTTTTTTATTAGCCATTTCATCTGCACGAACGGTTAGTGACCTCGAGGCTCTTTCCATTAGGGAGCCTTTTTGCACAATCCTACCAGACAAAGCCATCTTGAAACCTGATCAATTTTACCTACCAAAATAGCCTCATTTTTCCACAGGTCCCAAGATATTGTCCTTCCCTTGCTTTTACCTGACACGGAGGATGAGGATGACACCACGCATTGTGTTGATGTTAGTAGAAGCCTGGTGTTCTATTTAGAGCACACTTGGAGAAAGTCAGATCGACTGTTTGTCTCCTTTAATCTCTCACCAGCATCTCAGGCTATCTCAGCTATCTAGGCTGTCTCACTAACATACACATGCATGGGAACGCCTCCTCCACATGTATCAGGTCCAGGGCCGGATTATGAGAGGGGCGCAAGGGGCGCGAGCTTGCCCTGCAAAGAGGGCCTCCACCAACCTTTGGGTTATGCTTTGGTCCAGGAGGCTTTTCAGTCTCAAACAAAGCTATCAGTGGCAGTGGGGGTGCACCTGGGAAAACCTGCAGCCAAAGCCACCACAGGGCAGGACAGAGAGTCTAGATCAGGAAAGCCGCCGCCAGCAACGCGACAGTAATGGGTGCGTGCAGAGCTGTCAGTCGCTGGCTGCTCACTGCACATAAACCACCAAGCACAGCTGCTGGCCACACTATAATTTTTTTTTGTTTAAATTAGTGGCATATGATTGATAATAATCCTGTATAATGTATAATATTTATTAATGCATAGTGAGTCCTTTCTTGTAGTCCCGCCTCCAACCATTGTTGTATGTACTTATATGTTTTTTAATTGTGTCTTTTATAAATGCTATACTTGTTACTTTCAATAAAATAACACATTTTATTTCATACCTGAGTGCAGCTCTTTCAAAGGGATATTTTGAGATATATCTAGAATCCCAGCCTCTAGTTCTGTATACATGCTATTTGTATCCCATGAGCCAGCACCATTATTTATTATACCCGGCAGTGCATACCTCTTTAGTTTTTTTGCTAAGTTACTTGGCTGGACTATTATTTTAAAGGAAAAATAATACTGTATCTGGGGCCTCCACCAGATTTTGTGCCCAGGGGCCCCCACCACACTTAATCCGGCCCTAATCAGGTCACTCCACTACAGTAGTATCCACTTCATGGGCAGAGAGATCAGGAGATTTCTTGGAGGAAATCTGCAAGGCCGCAACTTGGTCCTTGTCCCACACCTTCTTGAGAAATTGCCGGCTAGATCTCCTATAGGACAGCCAACAATCTTTTGGTAGAAAGGTTCTTCAATCTGCGTCCCGCCTTTTAATATAAAACACTTGTTTATCCTCTCCATTGGCCATCCTGAAAGACGATGGGAGAAAATCTTACCGGTAACAGTATTTCTAGTCCTGCAGGATGAACCTGTGACCCTCCTTTATTAGTCCTCCGGTTTTCCATGAGTTGTTGCTTTATTAAATACTGAGGATGGGATGGTAGGGGTGGGTCTTTTAATCTTTCCCAGTTGTGTTTCCTCTTAAGGGGGAGGAGCCTCTCTCTCCATAGGATGTCCTAAAGGACTCTTTCCTTCCCTCCTCCCTTCTTTCTTTTTTTCTTGCCCCTTTTTTCAACTTTCTTTCATTTTATTAGCTTTTCTTTATTGTTTTACTCCCTCCCACCTTCCTTCTCATTCTTGCATTCTTTCCTTTATTTTTTCTTCATTCTTTCTTACTTTTCTACCTTTATTCTTTCCTTCCATCCATTCTTTATTCATCTTTCATCCCTCTTTCATCATTTCTATCTATCCTCCTTTAGTTTTTTCTTTTTTCTTGTCGTTTTCTTTCTGGCTTCCTTCTCTCTTTCTTTTCTTCCTTCCTTCTTTTCCTTTTTATTTCCTTCCTTCCTCATTTGCTTATTTCTCACCTTCCTTTTTTTTTCCATGTTTCCTTTTTTATTCCTTTCCTTACATTTTTTTTCTTTCCCATCTTCCATATCCATTCATTGTCCTTTTTCTTTCTCCCTTTCCCCTTTTGTTTCTTTCTCTCCTCCTTTCTTACCTGATCGGCCTCAGCACCCTTTAGGCAAAAAGGGGAGGGGGGGGGGATTTTCTCTCCCTGCCTTGGGAGCTATTTAGGCTAGAACCTGCCCTGCCTGTCACCTCTGATTGCGCTTTCTTCCAGTAAAGGAAAACAAATGCTGATAGGGGCTCAAACAGTGGGGTATCCCAAATCAAAATGCACAGGGGGCAAGGAACAAAACCCAGAATAGTCAAAATCCCAGGGTTTGTTTTGCTTTAATACAGGTTTATATATAATTTTAAAGTGAAACAAAACCCAGGACTTTTACTTAGCTGGCAGAAGCATCCTGGAATCTTGTAGAGGACAACATTTAACCTAAAGTTGGTACTAGATAGAGAAAGGCTATTCACGTGAGGCAGATGACTTGCCAACCAACTGTGTGCTAAAAGTGCACAAAATCATTGATTGTTAAACATGTATTTAAAATATGGGGTTTTTAAAGCCCAATATGGACCCCCCCCCCCCCCCCAAAAAAAAAAAGAACCTCTCATACTCCTCCCCTGTTATGCCTGATTTGGTGGGAAAAAAAACAACAAAAAAGCAAAAAAATAGGTAAATGACTTTTTTTTTTTAAATCCCCAAATTGGGCTCACTGGTGTGGGGGAAGAATGGAATGGCACTGCAGTATTAGTGTCATGTGTCTATACGCATCCATGATTGTATTTACGTATTAGCTCCTTGTTTGGCTACTTTCACAGTGATTTGCAAATCACTTCCGATAGCCCCGCAATTGCTAGTGAACCACGAACTATAGAAGCACATGAGCGCATTTACATACAGGCGTGGTGAACATATGGGACAATTCCACTTTTCCCCAAAAAGGCCTGCATGCAGCGTTTTAGCTGTGATTACAGTAAACTGTGATCGCAATTGCAGCATGCTGGTATTCGCTATACTATAGTAATTATCACTAATGCTGCCTCCTCCCAGTGTGAAAGTAGCCTTACTGATAAGTTCTAGTATATTGTAAAAGGCAAAATTGGCCCTTCCATTATAAAAATGATCCAGCAGCACTATTATCAAGAAAGACCTACACCTCAAACAGCAAAAGGCTAGCTTTTATGACCACCTGATCCCAAAACTTTAAAACAGTTGTTTAATGGCAGCTAGAGGAACCCTTTTCTTGTTTCTTGTTTTCTTATTGGCCTTACATTCTGAAATGACCCCACCCCCTTATTGGGCATTTAAAAAAATAGGTGCAAGGCTTCCTATAATATGGCAGAAGTTGGCATCTGGAAAACTGCAGGCAAGTATAGTGAGTGTCAGTTATCACAGGAGCAGCAGGAGGTGAGAACCCAACTGCATCCTGAAGCTGGAAACAGCTAGGGAGCAGACACCAGGTAGGAATGTGTTTTTCCTATTTGCCCAAATTGGGCTTGCCACAAGAGGTAGAGGGAAGGGGCAACAGAGCAGATTTTAGGCCTGATGTAAGTCCCTGTTCAGGCACTCACTAACTTCCTCCTACCTTATCCCCCTTTGGAACAGTGTAAAATGAGCCATGTTATATGTAAATAGCTTATGTATTCTACGATTTCTGGGTTGTGGCTGAACTGGGAAGGACATGTTATGATGCATCTATGTAAGTCTTCAGCTTGCTCCACTGTGGTCGCAGACAGCTGTGGGAACACTGTGACTTGTAGTGCTCACTAACAATAAGAGCACCAAGGGACAAAGTGGCTGTTAGACTTCTTTTCATGTGGCCATAGAGGAATGAAATTTAAAGGGCAAGGACAGGCATCCTATTATTGTTGTTGGGTTTACACGTCCTTTAAGGTTGTTACCAATAGGTTTGTAGGCTGTGTAATATATATATATATATATATATATATATATATTTGGTTTAGGTTCACATTTAAAGTTATACTAAAGATAAGCCCGATTGTTGTCCCATTGTCTTGGGTTACACATTGCACTGTCCTAAACTTCAATCTGTTTTCTAAAAGACCCTGTCGTCCCTAAGTTATTTGTAAAAGTATTAGAGCAAAGGAGATGCAGATAAACATTGAAGAGAAACAGTGGGTGTAGCAACAGCGATCTGATGTAAACCCACTGTGTGCTTTACATGTTCATAATGGGCGGTCTATAATGCATTGCCAGAGACTTCTCTATACCATAGTAAAAATTAACAACAAAGTGCATTGTTGTGCCTCTAGTTATTATTGCCAGCACATAGTGTGATCACATGGGGGGTTGAGAAATACTGCAGAAGATCAGAGAAGAGGGAGGAGGGTGGGGTTTCATAGCTGCAGTGAGAGGCAGCCTCTCAAGATGTCTGAGCAGGGAGTGGGGGTGTTTCCGGTCTTAGTTCCCCAAAGGTGGACCACATCAGCTGGATGGGAAAGGAAACCAGAATGGGGTGGGAGTTTCCTCACTAAGGAAGCAGACAGGAGTGGAAAGACAGCACTGGAGACACTCAATGAAAGGTAAACTACTGAATTTTTTTAAACTTTTGACTTTAAGCATCATTTCAGTTTTATTTCAGTGCTATTAAAAAGTTGAGGTCCACCCTCAAATGTACCTTTGGGAGCAGTGTTGCAAAGGGTTTTGCTGATGATTTGCTTGGGAAATTGAAGTGCTTCATGAAGATGGAAACCTAAAATAAGACATAAAAACACAGAATTCACTAAGGTTTGTGCTCTTTGTTGTCTTAAAATGAAGAAAATGAAAATTGGTCAACAAGTAGTCCAAGCTGGTAATAACAAATGCTGTAAATGCATGTGACCTAGAGCTGGTATACCCACCTTTACCTGCGGCTCCCACGATGCTGCAATCGCACAGTACTGCATCACTGGCTTTCCTGTAGATGTATGCGCTCCTGCGCCCATCTGAATAGCTGGGTGCATCCAGCGTGAAAGCGGCGGATACGTCCAACTGGCGTTTTGTGTCACCGTGCACATGGCCTTGGAGGTGGAAAACCCTGTTTTTTTCTCAAAAGCCAGTAAATAAGCCACACCCAGGAGGGGCTTATAATTTCTGGAGCCCCATGCAAAGTTTGTATAGCGAAATACAATATTAACACACCTTGTCGAGGCCTGCTCATGCGCTGTAGGAGCTTGGGTAAACCCAGGGGCCTTCACACTGTGGTATCGTGGCACAGGGAATTGTCTGTCCATGGCATAGGTAACTGTCTGGGAATTGCTCATATGGCTGTCCAATTTCTACTCCCTGTGGCATCCCAAACAAGAATGCACCTCTGTGTGAAACTCCATTATATATGAATAAGTGTGTGTGTGTGTGTGTGTGTGTGTGTGTGTGTGTCTATATAGACCTTGGCTGACCTGCCTGCTTAGTGTAAACCACTCATTTCTTGTCCCCTCTCCCACATGGGTTTTACCCTCATCTAACCTTCACAGACCTACATGCAGGATCAATTGTGGTGACCCCCCAAACGTGTCCTCTCCTGCTCACCCCCCCCCCCTCCACCTAGTAATAAAACCTCCAGAGTAGTTGGAAAGAAAAAAAAATCATTGCATCAACAGTCTTCAATCCAGAGAGCAAGGTTCCTCTCCTGCTCATGTCTCACTCCCCCTCCCCATGGAATTTCACCAAATTTGGGGCATCTCTATGGATCAATCTCCAAAGTGTGTGTGTGTGTGTGCCTCTGGGAGGGACGCAAGCTGACCCCTTCTGAGATGCCCCATTTTAAGCAGGAGGAGACCAGGAACTGTTGGTCATTAGGAAAAGTGTGAGGACTGACAGATAATTAATTTAATTGAACCACTGCCCAGACAGTATTTTTCCATTTTTTTTCTTTTTTTTTTTACTATCCTGAGTTTCCGGTCGGAGGTGCCCCCCGCTGTGTGAAATCCCCCAGGTGGCCGAAACCAACTCACCTCTTCCCAGTCCTATGGCATATGCACAGCTGCTTGTCCAAACAGCGTGCTCAGATCCACTGACGTCACATCGTCTAAGCTCTGACGGCCGCATCCCCCGCTTCCCCCTAACAGGGAGCATGCCTGCGCCAGATATTCACAGATGCCTTCCGTGGGCATGCGCCCTGCTAGAGGGATAGCGGGGATGCGGCAGCGACTCGCGCATGTGCCGTTGCACCGAGATAGAAGGTAAGTGTATGGGGCAACCTGGGGGGTTTCACACAGCGGGGTATCCTGATTTTGGATGCCCTGGGGGAGGGAATAGATCGACCCTGGATTCTTATAGATTCTTATAGATTGGTCCACTTTAAATTCATTCTGAAAAATACAGCAGGATCCAAAAAAGCTCATGCTAGTTCTGAAGCGCCTGGCTACATTATTTGCCTAGGACACTGGATCGCCCCCTGCCTGGACGTGTTCATGGGTCAATCAATTTGTTCAATCTGATTGTGTTGTGTGTGGGTTAGATAGTGGAGAACACACCACTGTCTGGTGGAAGCCTTGTATAGCCACGAGTGTTGCCAATTTGAACAACATCTAACGTTGTGGTAACACATGTGGGATACGACTGGCCGGTTTGATCAGATGAACCATCAAAAGGTCTGATCAACCCGTGCAATCGTTACAACAGGCAGTCAGGGGCGCCAGGATGCGGGAATGAGATCACTGATATCGCTAAGGTTCAAACTAAAGAATGAATCAGCTGCATGAGACAACTGACAAGTATCTACACCAGGGGTGGGCAATTATTTTTTCCATGGGGCCACATGAGAAACTAAAAATATTGTGGAGGACCGGGCCAAAAGGCTGAACTCAATTCTGCATAATATTAATGTATGTATTTCTTTATAAAAAGCAGTAAATTCTTTTGGAAAACCCTGCATTTAGCATCTACCTTTCTTTTTTTAGCAGGCATTTTGAGGGCTAAAGTCCTCTTGTGACAAGGATCATGTGCACTTAGCTGACAACTGAAGAGTAGGGTGATACCAGTTGGTAGGATCCACAGAAAGGGGGGGTATTGCCCCACAGATGTCAGCAGCTCACGCTTCCACCACACTGGGCAGAGCAATTGCAGCCCCACTTCCCTTCCTCTCCTTCCCCTTAAGCTTAGCAGCAGCCCGAGGATGGCTTCTAGTCAGGACACTTATGAGTCCCGCCCCTCCACCCAGGCAAGATGGAGCCGGAGCCTACCTCCTTCTTCTCCCCTGGTTGGGCTCATCTTCACTGTCAGGCGCCCGCCCGTCCCTCTTCGCAGCGGGTCGGGGCCTAGGCGGGAGGCGCCAACCCGCTGCGAAGAGTGACGGGCGCCACGCAGGCAACACAAGCGGAGGGACGCCGAATCACGAGGGGAGGGACTCCAGCCAGCTCAGCCCAGGCGGGTCAGAGCCAATTAAAGGGCCGTATACGGCTCCCGGCCCATACAATGCCCAGGTCTGGTCTACACTATTTACTTTTTAATTAAATTAAAACCCCAACTGTACCTGAACAGTAAAAGTAACAATAGCACTAAATATAATAGCAAGAAAATGCTAAAAACAACATTTCCCTATGCTTAAGTTCTAGCAGCACTGCTGTCGGAAATAATCCAGACTTCCACCCCCTTTTTTTAGTCATTACTTAGTCATAATCCTGGATGTATACAGTGACTTGTTTTACTTAGCCCAAATAAAATTATTTTTCTAAATGCAACTTTAACTTTTTTCTGTTATATGATAAAAATAAAGCATGGGAGGAGGGCTGTTGCCATGGAGACAGTAGAGACTCAGGTTGTCACATAGTGGGAGATCTTGGTCTGTGGCATCGTGAAGCCTCGGCAGTTTTCTTCCTAATTAGCGAATGGGTCACTTGGCTGGGTGATACTGCAGATAATACTGCAGAGCCAGCTGGGAATTAGTATTAAAATATTACAGCTCTGACTGAATCTTGAAATGTTCTCTTGTGTGTTTCTTTATTTAGGGCTGTATTTCAAGCTTCTGCCTTTAAAGGCTGGCAAGACTGGTAAAAACAAAATAAAGCAAACAACTGTCTGTTTACCATCTATCAGGCAGCTTGCGCTAATAGCCCATTATGTAACAGATGGTGTTGTAACAAGTTTTACCCCTCTTCCTGCTGTTGGCCTTAAACTAACCATATACTGATTATTAATTGGAGAGCCATTAATAGGGTTAAAATGCACCTAATATGATATATATTATATATAATCATTTAAAACCGTAATATATACATAAGCTTAAGTGTCACCCTGACACACACACGCGAACACACACACATACACACACACACACACACACACACACACACACATACACACACAGACACACACAGACACACACACACACACACACAGACACACACACACAGACACACACAGACACACACACACACACACACACACACACACACACACACACACACACACATACACACACACACTGGGAGAGTGAGTAACAGAAGAAACAGGAAAAAAAGAAAGAAGGAAAGAGTGAGAGAACGAGAGAGTGAAAGAAAGAATGAAATAGAGACAATGAAAGATAGGGAGATAGAAATAAAAAAATATAGAATGAAATAAAAAAGTAATTGAACGAACAATAGAGAGAGAGAGAAGGGGTAAGGGGCGCCATATCGAATCATTGCCCTGGGTAACAGAAAGCCTAGTTACTCCTCTGACCGCACACCTCGCACACCAAAGGCCATCCATGAGTCAATGCATAGTCATTGCTTCAAGCCAGGTTTGTAACAAATAGTCTACTAATAAAACTACTGCCAGTGCTAATTGCATACTGTTTATTAGGTAGTGAGAGGTTGGACTGGCCCACAGAGTTACCAGGGGGAGGGTGGGCTCCTGGACTCAGAGGCCCCTTTGGAGGAACTTATAACCAAAACTGAAACTATGTATAGCTTATTTGTGGCATCCCAAGTTCACATATAGAGAC
This sequence comes from Gastrophryne carolinensis, assembly GCA_027917425.1. Lineage (NCBI taxonomy): Eukaryota > Metazoa > Chordata > Amphibia > Anura > Microhylidae > Gastrophryne > Gastrophryne carolinensis. The sequence goes on from CM051240.1 coordinate 181,298,860, forward strand.
AATACAACTTTGCGGAATGTTTATGTGCATGGGCCCTGAATATAGTGTGGGCCCACCAGAGTCAGTTCTACTGGTGGGCCCCAGACACCTCAGTACAAGATTGGGTAGTGAGAAGGAGAACTACCGACATGCCTACTGTCCAGACAACTGAATAAAAATCTTACTTCAGCTTCATCTTTTCTCCCCATAGCTGAGTAATCTTAACTTGGAAGTGTAAACTTTACCAGTTCCCAAGATCAAATCCTGCATTGTGTAGGTCCATTCTCTATCAGTGCTCTCCATCACAGTGATTTCAGCATGCCCACTTCATTGCAGTCACCATCTCCTCTTGCAGTAAATGGAATGGGTGTTCTGCAGTGACTGACAGCAAGGGAAGGTCACAAACATAGACAGTGAATATAAGATGGTTATGTATAAGGCAGGACTCGATCTTGGGAATGGGTACTTCTTACACTAGGACCAATCAGCTGTGGCAGAGAAAAGGTGGATACATTTTTTCTTCTCTGATGTCAGGAGAGACCCTATAATCCCCTGTTTCTCCTGAGCTTTGACCTTTTGAGAAAACTAGCTTAAAGTACAACAAAACCCAATGCAATGCCAGGGCCGACTGCTAGCCTTTTTTCTATTTGGGATGTCCCGCTGTGTGAACCCCCCCCCCCCCCCCCCACCGGGGCACTGCAAAACTCACCTCTTCTAGTGGCTCCCTTGGCACTGGACACAATAGGAAGTGAGAGCATCCCGAGCATCTCTGGGATGTGCCCATGCTCTCACCCCCCAGCCATTCTGATAGGCTGGGGGCCAGAGCGCATCCACTGCTGGGGATGCGGCCACTTTCACTCCCAATTGCCATACACAAAGCCTTTTGTGGAACAATATATATGCCCAGCAAACAGCTTTGATTGGACGAGAGCCCGCACATGTGCCATAGAACTGGGGAAAGGTGAGCAAGGAACAAAACCTGGGATAGTCAACATTCTGGGTATGTTCTGCTTTAAAGCTTTTTTGGGGCAGACTCCTGACCCTTACTGTCTCCTCATCCTGTGTGCCAATTGTTCAGGGCACTTGGGTGTCACTACTCTTTAATTCCAATTTTTGGTGGAGTATCAATAGTTTCAGGGCACTTGTGTGTCACTACTCTTTAATACCATTTGCTCAAACCACTTTGGTATCACTGCTCTTTAATACAAATTGTTAGTGGAGTATCCAATGGTTCAGGAAACTTACGTGTCACTACTCTTTAATACCACCTGCTCAAACCACATGGGTGTCACTACTCTATAATACCAATTGTTAGTAGAGTATCCACTGGTTCAGGGAACTTGTGTGTCAGTGCTCCTTAATACCACTTGCTCAAACTACTTGGGTGTCGCTACTCTTTAATACCAATAATAAGTGGAGTAACCACTTAAGGGTAATTTTTCTATTATATGTTTATGTTAATATGGGTCCGCTGTAAGTGGTGGTGTCTAACAATGCAGAAAGCAGCAAAGAAGGAGCAGGGACATGGCCGTAGTGCTTTTGCTGTTCCTACTGCTGGTAACGGAGCTGGTACTGCAGGGAGAGGACATATTTCATCCTTTCCTGCTACACCTTTCTCTGGTGCAAGCAGCGGCCAAGGTATGGAGAGCATTTTTGTAGGCCCCAATACTTATGACAGAGTGGTGATGTCAGAAAAATTGGAGGTAGTCATAGATTATATAGCACGCAGTGCTACCAGTCTCATGGGATGGTCTTCCACCCACACCACTTCTGCCAAAAATGCTGAGCCCTCCACCTCACCCCCCTTGAAATCAGCAAGGCCGTCCGAGCCGCAAGTCATGGAGTCATTAATGCTCTATGATGACACACCCAGCTGGGATACCATGGGCCATCCACCTGCCCCAGTTGCAGACCTAGGGCTCCTAGATGCCCAACAACTTATGTTGGAGGATGAGGACGTGGCCAGCGGACAACACAGGGCACCCTCGATGATGCTGAAACCCTAGTGCTGACTGCTGCAGCTTTCTGCAATGTTGAGGCTGAAAGGGAGGCTAACAGGAATGAGTGGGTGGAAGAGGATGCCAGGGGTGAAGATGAGGTCCTAGACCCAATGTGGACTGAAGGCCATCAGAGTTCGAAGGAAGAGGTGGACACACAGCCCCAGGCAGCCAGCAGAAGAGGGAGAAGAGTGCCAGCAGTCAGCCCCTTGCTGCCGATGCCCACCACGCCCAGGGACTGAACACGCCAAGAGGGACTCAAAGGATCTCACCAGCATGACATTTTTTCAGGCAGTGCACATTTTTTTCAAGCGTGACATTTTTTGAAGTGAGGGAAAATTCTTAATAATCTCAGCACCACGTCCATGATCAGACACCTGCAATCCAAACACGAGCTACAGTGGTAGAAATACCTAAAAAATGCAAACACCTGAGGCTGCCTCTGCTACTTCAATTGTCTCAGCCTCTAGCACCATCACCCCAACAACAAGGCCACCTGTCTCCCCTCGAAGAGAGGATGTAAATAATGTTAATATTATTTATTTACGTATATATTTGTTCATGTATTCTTTGTTTATTTACTTCTTTCTGTATATATTGATTGATTAATGTATTTCTTTATTTTTATAGTTTCCTGTAGTTATTTTGAGTACTTTCCCTAGCCCATTTTGTGCAGGGCAATCATCCATCCCCCCCGTCCCAATTTGGCCTCCTATATCCTTAAAGAGGAACAACAGATCTCAGATAGAATAGATCAATTTACCCCCTCCACAGGGTACTGATTACCTATTGGATGTTGGCGATCTGCGGTTTGCCAACATCCTGTTGTTTTTCCCCCGCTGGCTTAGTCGTCCATTGGCCATCTGTGAGTGATGCTTGTTTGGAGCTCCCAGCCTGGACAAATGCAGTCACGCAATGTTTTGTCTCCTCCCATCGTAGGCAATGGGGCAGACACTGCGCATGCGAGAGATCGGTGACGGGTGCAGTGTTTGCTGGGAGGAGACAAAGGAGCAAGATGGCACTGCCCACCGGAAGGCGCCTGGGGATAGATGGACCGATGGGCTAGCTGAGCTCAGTGAGGTGAGAGTAGATAGCCCAATACATGAACCGGACTCACACATCCGCCTGATGTTCCTCTTTAAAAAACATATATATATATATATATATATATATATATATAGTGGTAAAGTGCTGGATGGTGTCTATTTCTCCCTTGGTTTTCTCAATCAGGCACGATCCATGCCAGGTTTACAGGACCCCAGTCCTCTACAGATTTTTCCCCTACTCCCAGTTCTTAAACAGGTGATGAAGCTAATTGCAAAGGAAGCCTAATAAAAGGAGCCGCTGAGGCTTCCAGTGTGGAGATGGAGAGACTGGGGTGAGGAGCCTGTGCCTAGCTGCTCTCACTACTGACAGTGCTGAATTGCATCTGTAGGACTTTTATGTGTTATCTGTTCTTGGAACCTGTGGATTAAGAGCCTGGATTTGTATGCCCCGAAAGAGGACCTGTGATATCCAGGAATTATAATACGCTGTAATTATCATACACTGGATATTGCTAAAGTTGGTGAGGTAACCGCTTGCTGTACTGCACTGTATCCTGCATTATACTCTGAAATTAAGAGATTTTGCCTGTCTTCAGAGTCATTGCCGTTGGCCCCAGATCCTGACAATATATATATATTTTTCCTGTTTTTATTCTGAGTACTTTCCCTAGCCCATTTTTGCAGGGCAATCACCCAGGTGCCCCCCACACACACAATTTGGCCTCCAGCACCGTTTTTATTTATGCATTTCTATATTTTTTGTTTTCTGTTATTCTTTTGAGTACTTTTTCCAGCCTATTGCCCTTGCTACCCCCATTTTATAACCATTTTTGGGCCCCAAGTTCAGGCTCCCATTGACTTTAATGGGGTTCGAGTTTGGGGACTCCAACAGAACTTAACGGCACGTTCATCAGTTTTTGTCAAACCTGAACTTGAGTGGGTTCTCCCATTCCTACCCATGAGTTAGATCACTTGCCTTCTACATTTAAACCGGACCAACAGCATTGCACAGCTGGAGAAAAACTCCCCCAAACTCAGTTGCCCCATCTGCATGCATGATACTGAATCATTGTCAGAACGTACATTTGCACCTGCATCCACTCATAGTTGAAACCCCACCTCACAGATTTTCTCCTGGGATCGTCCATTTTGGAGCTTCCTTGCCAAGCATCCATGCCGTGCTGCTACCTGGATTTAACTTACATAACCCCACAATGCACAGCGACAGGAAACCCAGCAGTACATCCTCTTTGCAGGCAGCCTGCAACTCCATGGGATGTCATTTTGTTTGTAATTGACCACAGCAGGAGGTACAAAAAGGTAAATTCATTTTTATGTGCAGTAATCTGAATTGCCCCTGGGAGGGATGTATATAAGCACTGTTTCTTCTAAGGGTGTTGGTCTATTTTGGGAGTTCTGGAGCTTTGGGTCTGGCACTACCCATTGTTTAAGGCCCTTTCACAACCCCGACAATGCAGTATGAACATCCCATAATTCCTGCCTATTGTCTGCAGTTGGCAGGTTCACCTTGCTTTGCAGCATTTTCACAGCAGTGCAGCCTATACAAGTCTATGTCCGCACAGAGCAGACAAAGCACAGCGTACCTCATTTTACCTACATTGTGAATCAAATTCCAACTCTATAGACTTGATATAACACGAAAGTAAATACGTGTGCACTGTACTGCTTTGTACTACTAGTATCCACAGTGTAACACTACAGTAGTTTTTTTAGCCTTAACCTTTACAGTAATTGAAGCTGTGTGCTCTATTTATTACAATGGAGTGGTGGAGTTTGACCTTCTGTGGACCAATCTGTGGATGACTGCCAAAAGGCTGCCAGGTGCACATCTGGATCTTGGGACAAGATCTTCAAAACAAGTAAGTGTAGACATTCTGGATGGGGAGTCATAGCAAGCAGGGAATCTAAGAGGAGCTTAGTAACCTTTCAAGGGACATTGAAGGCAAAATGTTAATTTAGCCTGTTTTCTGCTTTCCTGTGTTGGTTGTAAGGGGCCACTTCTTTTATTCAGCCTGCTTTATATTTCTTTTAAACCCTTGTGACCTCTCTCCCTTCTGCTGTGTGTTCTCGTGCATGCATGAGACTTTGCTCTGCTGCTGTCTGACTGTGAAGGTCCCTGAGAAGTGTAATTCATTGAGAGGACTATGCGGCGTCAGCAGAAGGGAGCAAATTCACCTATTCTTGTGGCCCATGAGCCCTGAATTTAGTAGATTCTTGCCTATTTCTGAAAAAGGACAGAAAACAGCTGGACACTGCTGTGAATCATGCGTTCTGTTGGACTAGTGTGAGGTTGTTGCCATTTCCCCATGTGATGAGCTCTGCTATGAACAAATAGGAAAAGGTGAGTATCTCTCTAATATCAATGATGGTATGATAGGTTATTCCTGTGGCCCTCCCTGGCACGAAGCTGGAGGGGAACATTTAAAGATTGACATTTAAAGGTCCTCTTTAAAGATTGCTGGGAAACTGAAACTTGGTCATTAATACTCAACACTGCATCACTAGTTAGGACTGGCCCACAGGGTTACCAGGAAATCCCCCCGGAGCGCCCTATAAGGGCTTCTATTACTAAAAACCTGATCTAGGCGTATTTGTGGCACCCCAAGTGCTCACAAAATACCGATTGGCCTAATGTCGCATGGCCCTGGATTTAGTCTGATATTATTTGCATCGGGCAGGCTGATTCATCATTAGCGGCAGGTAGCGACAGATGAGCGTCTGTAGCAGGCATTTTCAGAGCGCCCGCTAGTAGTCGCAGTGCTCGGCCGTGAGTCGCTACTTTATAGCGACTCATTCGCTGTTCAGTAATGGTGAATACATTGTGAGGAGTCGCTATTTGACCAGTACAGCGCTGTATGGGAGCGCATGTTAGCGACTGCTCATAGCGACCGACTCACACCATATTCAGCAAAAAAAACAGCTGCAAAAATCTCTGGCGCTGAAAAATAGTTGTTTGAAGCCCAGAGCGCAGGAGGCGGTGTGTTTAAAGTCTGTTTTCAAGCATCTATCAACTAGTAACAAAGCGAAAACATATGGAATTACATTGTAACAACATTGTAACATGAACACTTTAATGCCAGACCTGTAATGTCATTTTTGAGGAAATATTTAAAAAATGAAAAAATTATGAAAAAATTGCCCTTTCAATGCCAGAAGAGGTCAAAGAATTATTTGTGATTTTTTGGAGAAAAAAATAACCCGTTTAAAGAGAAGAAATGGATCGTCCATTGAAATGTATGGGAGAGCGCCAGGTAGCGAGAGGTCATACCTGCCGCTGTGCAAGGCTGAACGCTGGCGCTGTTCGCTGAGGCTGTAAAAATGATGAATCAGACGCTACATGGCGCTATTCCAGTCGCTCAACAGATTCTGCTTGATAAATGTGTAATTGCGTGCTGTGTCCGGCGTTGACCAGTCGCTATCAGTCGCTACCTCTCATTAACCAGGTGCTACCTGACGCTATCCCTTCTTAAATAAGGGCCTAAGTGTGTGTGTCTGGGGGGGGAGGGGCTCTCATGCATGCCAGTTTTTTTGGGTGGGCCCCAGAAACCCCAGCCAGATACTGGTTGTGTCACGCTCGGGGTAACTCCAGCCCTCTTAATAAGCTCACAACCCCCAATCTCCACAGCCAGCTTCACCTGTAGGAGCCCCCGCTTGCCGGGACGCAAGATACGCCTACCCGGGATCGGTTGCCCCCAGGACTTAATGGCTCAAAGGATGTAAGCTTATATGTGGGAGGACTGGAGAACCAATAGCAAGAGCGTGAGTGACGGAAGTCCAGAGACAGGCAATAGGTCGATAACGGGAAGGCAGAGATCGTAGCGGCACCAGGGGTCAGGCAAGACGTAGTCGGGGTTCAGGCAGAGGTCAGCAACTGGGGATCAGGATCTAGAAGCGTCAGTTCAGGCAAAGGTCGGCAACAAGGATTCAGGATCGAGAGGCGTCAATTCAGGCAGAGGTCGGCAACAAGGATTCAGGATCGAGAATGGTCGTACAATCAAATCGGCAACAGGCTAGACTTCACAAGAGTAGGTAACACAGGGTTCTGAGCGCTATCACAGGCAATTCACAACTGAGAGGGAATTGCCTTTATAGGAACAGGTCTGAGGGAAGCAGTGTACTGATTGGAGCACATAGGATTCCAAGGGTAATTGGCTGCAGAGCAGAAGAGGGCGAAGCCCTCAATCCCCTAGGATTCATTAACCCTTTAATTGATCCTCCGGCGGGTGCGCGCCGCACAGCGCCGCCGGAGGGCATAACAGACACGTGCTCGCGGCCGCGCGCGAGCACGTCTCCTGGAGGAGGAAGCGGGGGGCGTGGCTGAGCTGGGCGCCGCTCGAGCCGACGCTGCTCGAGCCGACGCCGCTCGGCGCGGCCGCCGCACAGTGACAGCTGCAGCTGGCCGCCTGGAGACGTCGCTGGAACGGGGATCAGGTAAGCGGTTCCTGACACTACCCCCCCTTCACGAGGGTCCTCCGGACCCTCACCCGGTTTCCCTGGATTGTCACGATGGAACCTTCTTACAAGAGCCTTGGCATGAACATTCCTCGCTGCCACCCAGCATCTTTCCTCCGGACCATAGCCAACCCAATCCACCAAATACTGTAAAGAATTACGCACTTTACGTGAATCCAAGATCTTATTCACTTCATACTCGGGCTCATTATTAAGAAGAATTGGTGCAGGACCAGCAAGAGGAGCATTCTTCGCCGGTTTTAACAGTGAAACGTGAAAGGAATTAGGTATTTTCATAGTTGGCGGGAGTTGAACTTTAAAAGACACATTATTCAACATCTTGACGATTGGAAAAGGACCAATAAATTTTGGACCTAATTTGCTAGATGGCTGACGGAGCGCAATATTTTTAGTGGAGACCCAAACTAGATCGCCTACTCGAAGAGTAGGTTCCTGTGATCTGCGGCGGTCGGCAAATTTCTTATACCTCAAACCAGTGGTCTTAAGAATCTCCTGAACGTGTGTCCAGATATTCTTCCGTTCTTGAAGCCACTCCTCCAACGCCGGCAGATTGGAAGGTGACCCTGAAAGGGAAGAAGCTCTAGGATTTTTCCCTAAGTTACAATAAAAAGGAGATACCTTGGTACTCTCACTAGGCGCGTTATTGTAAGCAAACTCGGCGAAATCAATAAATTCCGCCCATTGTTCTTGGGCATCAGAAACATAACACCTTAAGTATTGTTCCAAAGTTTGATTAGTTCTTTCTGTCTGCCCATTAGTCTGGGGATGGTAGGCAGAAGAAAGAGAGATCTGTATTCCCAACCGCGAACAGAAGTGTTTCCAAAAACGGGAAGTAAATTGAACACCCCGATCAGAGACTATATTGGACGGAATACCATGAATACGAAAAATATGCGAAGTAAACAGCCGCGAAAGCTCAGGTGCAGAAGGAAGTTTGGCCAAAGGAACGAAATGTGCCATCTTACTGAAACGATCTACGACCACCCAAATGACAGTATTACCATGTGAGAGAGGCAAATCTACAATAAAATCCATAGAAATATGGGTCCATGGCTCAGCAGGAATTTCAAGAGGAACCAAACTGCCACTAGGAGCCTTGTGAACTCCTTTACTTCGAGCACAAATAGCACAAGCGTCGATAAAGGCGGTGATATCGCGTCTCATGGTAGGCCACCATACATGACGACGGGCAAGCATAAACGTCTTACGGTTACCCAAATGACCAGCAGTTTTGGCATCGTGAAATTCGCGAATTACATCCGAACGCAGGTGCGGCGGAACAAACTGGCACCCCAAGGGTACATCACTAGGAGATTCATCTTGAAACGGCGCCAAGGTATTGGAGAGATCAGGAAGTAACGCCCCCACCACACAACCTGTGGGTAAAATTGGTTCACCAGAATCACCCCGATCCTTACATTCACCGAACATGCGAGATAGAGCATCAGCTTTAGTATTTTTTACACCCGGCTTGAAAGTAATAATAAAATTGAAACGCGAGAAGAATAATGCCCAACGTGCCTGACGAGAGTTCAGCCTCTTGGCAGAACCTATGTATTCGAGATTTTTATGATCAGTATACACAGTTATAGGATGTAATGAACCCTCCAACCAGTGTCGCCATTCATCAAATGCCAGTTTTATAGCTATTAGTTCCCTATTGCCAACATCATAATTTTGTTCCGCGGTACTGAATTTACGCGAAAAATAAGCGCATGGATGGAGACGCTCAGGGTTACCAGAATATTGTGACAAAACTGCACCCACTCCCAGCTCAGAAGCATCCACTTCAATAATAAAAGCTTTATGAATATCTGGATGCACTAAGACAGGTGCCGAAGTAAAGGCCCGTTTCAAGGTTAGAAAGGCCTCACAGGCAGAGGGGGACCAGTTAGCAGTAAAAGCCCCCTTGCGGGTAAGGTTGGTAAGGGGTGCAACAACATGGGAAAAGCCTTTTATGAAACGCCGATAAAAATTTGCAAAACCTAGAAAATGTTGCAATTCCTTTAAAGTTTTGGGTTGGACCCAATCCTGAACTGCTGAAACCTTCCCCGCGTCCATCTCCAAACCCTGGTTGGTAATAACATACCCTAGGAAGGGAACTGTAGTGACTTCAAACACACACTTGGACAGTTTAGCAAATAAGTTGTTCTCTCTTAATTTTTGTAGCACCAACTTAACATGGTGTCTGTGCTCCGGTAAAGAATTAGAAAAAATGAGAATATCATCCAAGTAGATGACTACAAATCTACCGAGATATTCCCTGAATATATCATTAACAAAATCTTGGAAAACGGCTGGCGCGTTACAGAGACCGAAGGGCATGACCAGGTACTCATAGTGCCCATCCTTCACATTAAATGCAGTTTTCCACTCGTCCCCCTGTCGGATGCGAATCAGATTGTAAGCCCCTCTCAAATCCAATTTGGAGAAAATTCGAGCTCCTGTGACTTGATTGAACAGATCCCCAATCAAGGGTAAGGGGTATCGTTTTTTTACAGTGATCTTATTCAAGGCTCGATAATCTATGCACGGTCTCAAGCCACCATCTTTTTTCTCTACAAAAAAGAACCCGGCCCCAGCAGGCGAGGTAGAGGGACGGATAAATCCTTTCCTAAGATTTTCGGTAATATACTCCCTCATTGCTTGCTCCTCGGGCAGGGTAAGGTTATAAATCTTTCCCCTTGGGGGAATTGTGCCAGGCAGCAAGTCAATGGGGCAGTCATAGGACCGATGTGGAGGAAGAGTATCAGCAGAGCGTTCAGAGAATACATCGATCCAATCAGCGTATGGCTGAGGTAATTCCTGTGGTAAGACTTGAACGCTTCTGAGGCCTGTATTAAAACAGTGACCTTTACAGTGGTCACTCCACTTGACCAACTCCCCAGCCCGCCAATCTAACACCGGGTTATGGAGTTGCAACCAGGGGTATCCCAAAACCACCGGAGTTTCCGGACAATCAAAAATAAAGAATTCTAAGAATTCAGAGTGAGAAGAGCCGACAATTAGTCTGAGAGGTGGGGTCTTGGTATTTATAGGACCTTTATAGGATTGCCTTTCCATTGATAGCTAAAACTTGTAGGGATCTTTCAAGAGGAACCACAGGGATCCCTAAGGTGGAGATCATGCTCCTGTCCAAAAAGTTTCCAGCCGCACCACTGTCTATGAAGGCGGAAACTGTCTGCTTAGAGGACCCCCAAAACAAATCAATAGGTACAAGCATCTTATTCTGGCGAGAGTTACAAACTGACTCACCCAGATCAGTACTCTCTACCTGGTCTGGGTGCGGAAGTTTTCCGCCGGTTTCCCCTTGTTGGGACAGGACCCTGCAAAATGACCAGAATTCCCGCAATACAGGCATAACCCCTCGGATCGCCTACGCTGTTTCTCCTCTTGGTATAAGCGGGTTCTCCCTAATTGCATAGGTTCTTCCTTGGAGGATGATGAGGTATTTTCTCCACGGGGAACCGGGGATCTATGACTCTGGACTGGTCTAAAGGACGTGGGAGCCCCGACTCTCTCCCTGGCCCTTTCTCTAAGACGTCGGTCTATTTTAATGGAGACCTGCATTAATTGATCTAGGTCTGCTGGCGGGGGAAAATTAACTAAGGCATCCTTGATGCTATCCGACAGTCCCACCCTGAACTGACTACACAAAGCTGGATCGTTCCACCTAGCTTCGATAGCCCAGCGGCGGAATTCAGCACAGTAGTCTTCAGCCGAATTCCGTCCTTGTTTTAAGGCCCGAAGCCTATTCTCTGCGGTAGACTGTATATCTGGATCGGCGTATAAAACGCCCATAGCATTGAAGAAGGCAGTCACTGATTGTAGAGCAATGTCATGGGACGGTAAACTAAAGGCCCAGGACTGTGGGTCTCCTTGAAGCAAGGAAATGACTAGGCCTACTCGTTGGACCTCTGTGCCAGAGGAGATAGGTCTTAACTTAAAATATAGTTCGCAGGCATTCTTGAAATTGGAAAATTTTGCTCGTTCTCCAAAAAATTTCTCAGGCAGTGGAATCTTAGGTTCGGAGAAATGAGGTGGTACAGCGGAAGTTGGCACTTGACGAGATTCCTGAGTGGCCACTCTTTGAGCGAGTTGGTTGATCGCTGTGGCCATAGCTTGCACCTGCTGTACCAGGTCATCCATTTTGTGGCCTGTGATAATGTCACGCTCGGGGTAACTCCAGCCCTCTTAATAAGCTCACAACCCCCAATCTCCACAGCCAGCTTCACCTGTAGGAGCCCCCGCTTGCCGGGACGCAAGATACGCCTACCCGGGATCGGTTGCCCCCAGGACTTAATGGCTCAAAGGATGTAAGCTTATATGTGGGAGGACTGGAGAACCAATAGCAAGAGCGTGAGTGACGGAAGTCCAGAGACAGGCAATAGGTCGATAACGGGAAGGCAGAGATCGTAGCGGCACCAGGGGTCAGGCAAGACGTAGTCGGGGTTCAGGCAGAGGTCAGCAACTGGGGATCAGGATCTAGAAGCGTCAGTTCAGGCAAAGGTCGGCAACAAGGATTCAGGATCGAGAGGCGTCAATTCAGGCAGAGGTCGGCAACAAGGATTCAGGATCGAGAATGGTCGTACAATCAAATCGGCAACAGGCTAGACTTCACAGGAGTAGGTAACACAGGGTTCTGAGCGCTATCACAGGCAATTCACAACTGAGAGGGAATTGCCTTTATAGGAACAGGTCTGAGGGAAGCAGTGTACTGATTGGAGCACATAGGATTCCAAGGGTAATTGGCTGCAGAGCAGAAGAGGGCGAAGCCCTCAATCCCCTAGGATTCATTAACCCTTTAATTGATCCTCCGGCGGGTGCGCGCCACACAGCGCCGCCGGAGGGCATAACAGACACGTGCTCGCGGCCGCGCGCGAGCACGTCTCCTGGAGGAGGAAGCGGGGGGCGTGGCTGAGCTGGGCGCCGCTCGAGCCGACGCTGCTCGAGCCGACGCCGCTCGGCGCGGCCGCCGCACAGTGACAGCTGCAGCTGGCCGCCTGGAGACGTCGCTGGAAAGGGGATCAGGTAAGCGGTTCCTGACAGGTTGGTTGCATCAACTGCATGTTGCTCAGTGCTGAACTGCACAGAAGCAGGGGGGTGATATCAAAATTCAGATCGTTTACGGGAAGGGCATTCAGAATCAGGATGTCCCACAGGTAGGGGTAAGAAAGAACTTAAAGAGGACTAAAACTCACCTTGGAGACTATGAGACTCCAGGGTAGGCATACTCAATGCCTCGTTGTGGGACACCCCCAGGTCGCCTGAAAACTCACCTTCATTCCTGGTCCCATGGCACATGCATCCCGCTATCCCTTTAGCATGGCATGTGCCCGCGCCAGGCATTTGTGAATGGCAATGCGGGCACGCTCCCTGTTAGAGGGTAGCTGGGGATGCGGCTGCCAGTGCGCTCGGACTAGCTCACGTTAGATGAGCTTCTGGACGAAGGGGCTCAGGTGGATCCGAACACTCTGATTGGACGAGCAGCTGCGCATGCGTCGCAGGACCGGGAAGAGGTGAGTTTGTTCGTGCGACCTGAGGGGTTTCACACAGCAGGACACACTCGATCGAGGTGCCCCGGGGGCAAGGACCAAAACCCAGGATAGTCAAAATCCTGGGTTTTAGTCCACTTTAAACCGAACCTTCACCATCATTTATTGAAAAGCCAAACCCTTAAAAAATGATTCCCCAGCATCTACAATTAATATATTTTAAGCTTTTAGTCACTTACTTATTATTCTTTCCCCCACTGGGCTGCAACTTTGTTCAGGACTTTAGGATACGGGAGCCGCCATCTTGACTTAGAAGCATCACACTTACTGAGTAGAGGAGAGCAGGATAAATTCCAGGGGGTGGGGTTATAGCTGTGCTTTGCTCAGACAGAGCAGAGCTGGGGTCAGGAAAAGGTCAGCAATCCCAGAATGCAGAGCAACACAGTCCGAAGGCACTTCCTGTTTGCAGGCTGCCTGATGTTCCATGAGCCACCATCTTGGATGTTTAAAGGCTCATAACATGCATTAGATGCAGGTAGGATGATTTTTAATGTGAGCAATCTGTATGTACAGGGTGTGGGAAACATATAAGATAGGCTCTTATCCAGGGTGAAGGACCGCTTTAAAGGCCTTTTAAAATGTAGGCCCACTTTAGGTTGGCGATCCACAGCAGATACAGAGGTTTACTATCTGTGAGAGCTGCTGCTACTTAAAAAAAAAGGTTTGCCAAATCTATCTGGATTCGGGTACAGGGTGAACTTAAAGGAAAACTCCCTTGTTGATGGGTTTTTGGTGTTCTGTCTTATTGTTTTTCTCTTTTGGAATGTAAAATAAACATTTGTGTAAGGATTGTGCCCCCAGACCTTTATATTCCAGTGGCTCTGTGTTGCTAAGGTAGGAGCAGCTTTCCTGACATTGAATAAAGACCTTAGTAATGTTTCTGAATCCTTCCACTGTAGGTGATGAGCTCACCAATAGGTGAGCTCATTAGCAGCTTTGGCAAAATCAAGCAGCAGTAGTGACCTCCCCAGGTGAGAACTGCCAGCAACCCTTTAGCGACTGAAACACCTGATGATCCTCCCATCTGAAGAGGCTGAATTAGAGCAAAAGGGGTAAACCTGTGAGCTCAGAAGTGTGGAGTGTCATCAAGCCAATCAGATGATTAGCTAGCCAGAGTCAGGAAGTCTCTGTCCGGTACACCAAACACACCAGTGTACGTTGCTAAGGTAACCATATTGTTGATATTTTATACTTAGCCGCAAACAAAAAAAAGTAATTTACAGATAAGCTCAGCATCTTGAGCACATAATTTTGGCACACAATATTGGTAACTTTTTAAAATGCCATTGAAAGTGGAATTACCCTTTAAAGTGGACCAAAAACCACCACGATCAGCCTGGGAATCTATAAGATTCAGGATGCCCTGCTGTGTGAAACCCCTCAGGTCAGCCCATACACTTACCTTGCTTCCCGGTCCAATGGCACATGCGCGAGCCACGGCCGCATCCCCACTAGCAAGGCGTGTGCCCGCGACCAGCCATTTGTGAATGGGCGGCATGGGCACGTGCCCTGTTAGAGGGAAGTGGGGGATGCGGCCGTTGGCCTGAGACGAGGACTTAGACGACGCAACATCAGCGGCGCGCTGATCGTGGTCACACATGCGCCATAGGACCGGGAAGAGGTGAGTTAATTTGGGCGATCTGGAGGGTTTCATTCAGGTCCAAAGCTCAGGATAGTCAAAATCCTGAGTTTTGGTCCACTTTAAGGCAATTTACACACCAGGGAGATGCATTTGTGTTAGCGATTCCCTATGGAAATGAGTGAAAGTGCAAGTGCTGTCACCACAAAAACATGCCAGAGGTTTGCAGGGAGATCGTCCCATAGGTTCCTATGGGCATTGATTTTAGGGCGATTGTGATCCGCTTGTGATCGCCCCAAAAATTGCAGTGAAATGACTTGGGGTGAAACTAGCCCCAAGCTGTGACTGTAGCTGCATTGTGACAATCTAATGACAATTCCAGCTCAGGGCAAGTCATGCCCCTGTTATGATTTATACTGTCACACTCACCCTGTGTTGTGTGCCTGACCCCATTTCTGCATGAAAAAGAATCTACATTGGTGTAAACATTGCACATTTTACTCAGCACTAGTTATTCTGGCTTTGCTGCTGATGGCTATAAGTGTGATACTTTAAATTGTTGCCAAGCAGATTTTTCACATAACTGAACCAGTTTACAGGCACATACATGCACACAGCCTAGTACAAAGGAAGTCAAAGGCAAGATGCCAAGCAAATATGTTAATAATGCACATACCGCCCATAAAGGGTAATTCCACTTTTGATGGCATTTTTATTAGTTTCCATTACTGTGTGTCAAAATGATGTATTCAACATGCTAAGCTTATCTGTTATTTTTATTTCTATTTGTTTGCAACTAAAAGGAAACATTTTCCTTAGCAACAATGTGTTTACCTTAGCAATGTACATTAACGGGTGCATTTGATGTACAGATCAGAGACTTCCTCACTCTGGCTTGCTAATCATCTGGATGGCTAAGGCAGAGACAACAGGTTTAACCCCATCTGCTGTCATTCAACTTATACAGATGGGGGATCACAGTCTGGTATTCCAGTTGCTAAAGGGTTACTGGCAACATTCTCACCCGGTGAGGTAATTATTGTTGCTTGACTTACTGTAGCCAAAGCTGCTGATTAGCTCACCTGTTACAGTAAAAAGATTCTGTGACTCGTAGTCAGGAGTTTTTAATTGAGGCCAAGAAAAACACTCCCACCGTAACAAAACAGTTAGTGGGAATATAAGAAACTCAGAAACCGCAGACTGATAAGTAAATCACAGGTCTGGGGGGACAATTCTAACACAAATTTATTTTACCTTCCAAACAAGGAAAACAATAAGGCAGAACACCAAAAAACTGATAAAAATTGAGTTTTCTCTTAATTATAGGTCTTTTCACACTTCCCTGTTTGCATTGCATTGGAGTGAGAATACAATGAATAGAGGGGAGAAATTGTTTTCATTAAAATGAATGTGATTTATTTTCATTGATGTGCTTTGCTACATGCAGTGCAAAATGCAGCACAGCCCATAGAGGTCTATGGGCAATGCAGGTAATACATGTGTATTGCACTTTACCTGCACTGCTTTGTGATGCAGTGATAAATTGCCAGACACTCTCCTCCACCTCTGAGTCCACTGCTGGCAGTGTCCGCTGTAACCAGTGTCATTGGTTTATGCTGGGTCCTCCACCCTCACCGGCACCTCCAGTCTTCCTCTTCGTCCAGCACTTGCTTCTCTGCCAAGTCCAACTGCCACCTCTTTCTACCTGGGTCCTGCTGCTTCCAATGCTGTTGACTGATGCAGCTAGCTTGCACAAGTGCCTGGACTACAGATGCTGCAGGGCAACCTATGGGGCCACCACTCTAGGAACTGCAGGTAACAGAGCCAAAACTGTACTGCTCTTTAGCAACAGTGAAAACCCTAGGCCAGAGCTAAGCAACCACCAATAATTGTGGTGGGAGCTAAAGGCTTACAGAGTATAAAAAACACCCTATTAAAATAGCAGTTTTTTTTATCATGTTAAAAAGCAGGTGATGAAAAATAATTTCAGAAATATTTCCACTTAAAAGGGACAGTCCAGTCTAAATAACACTTGTGGTTCATGGAAGCAGCCATGATGGAATTATGCCACCATATTGAATTCTATTAAGAGGAGAAGGGAGAGGAGAGTGCCTTGTCTCATATGTCTCAATAGGAGACAATGTGTTAGAGCCTGCAGGCTCAGCTAGGGGAGGAACTCCTCCCTCTCCTCTATTAGTGGACCAATGAGCCCAAGGTGCTGTACTTTGGGTCTATGAGCCCAGGTTCAGTTGTTTGCACTCCCCTATTGGTTCTGGCCAATCCTGGCTTGTTTCCTATGTTGCACCAATCACGTCCCCGTCTCTCCTTCCCCAATCATGTCTGTCCCTATAAAGCTGTAGTCCAGCATTCCCTCAGTGCCTGTGATAGCGCCTTGTACCTTGTTTGTCTTGAGCTAGTTCCGTGATTGATCTTCGTTGACGACCCCTGCCTGAACCAACCATCCTTGTCTGATCTCCGTTGCCGACCTCTGCCTGAATTGACCAATCTCTCGTCTGAACCCTGTTGCCGACCCCTGCCTGTATCGACTACTCTCTGCCTGATCCTTGTTGCCGACCTCTGCTTTGTACCCTGACCTCGAGCTGCCTTATCCCTCTGTACCGCTTTGATCTCTTACTTCCCGGTGTCGACCTTGGCCTGTCTCTGGACTTCCGATATACTCGCTCTCAGCTATTGGTTCTTCAGACCTCCAACTAGTAAGCTCCCATCCTTTGAGCCATTGAAGTCCTGGGGGCAACCGATCCCGGGTAGGCGTATACTGCGTCCCGGCAAGCGGGGGCTCCTACAGGTGAAGCTGGCTGCGGAGATTGGGGGTTGAGGGCTTACCTGGAGGGCTGGAGTTACCCCGAGCGTGACAGGTTTAAATCGGAACCCCCTGCACAGGGGGGCAATCTGATTGGTATTTCCCCTCCTCCCTTGCACTGAAACTGCTGCACAACAAATGATCTTACCTGGTAAATTGCCCCCCAGACGAAATCTCCTTGATTGGGCATCATGGTCAGGTGGCCCAACGGCTAATCATTGGGCTTTATTTTGCCGGGGGAGTGAGCTATACGTTAAAATTTGTTTTAGCGGGCAATACAGTGCGGGGGGCCCAGCAATCATGATGCCCCCTGCGCAGGGCATAATGTCCATATCTTTGGGCTATTTTTGGCAGTTTTGGCAAAATATAAGCCAAACTTGGATGTGTTATTTCTAAGAAAAGCACTCTTGTCACAAGACATAAAAAAATATATAAGATAAGCTCAGCATCTTAAGGACATCCTTTTGGCACAAAAATTGTTGGAGCAACAGATTCTGCTTTTCTCTAAATGTGATTTTGAGACTTTTGCGAGACTGACTGCAGTTTACAGTTATGACAGTAGATGGCGCTGTTACCAATGCTTATCTAAAGTGTCTCGATGCATTTTTCTGATGTGTTGTATTTCCTGTATATTCAGCTCTGCTCTATCATTTCTTGTTCCTGTCTGTGTTAACCACCATGTTAAGGTGACTGTCAGGAATAGCCTTGTTACGTCTGTCTAGTTTGGACTGTTTCCCTTAAGTTTTCCCTTAGTTAAGATGGTGGATTGTGTCTCAGCTGGGTGCCATCTTACTTCCTGTCATATATATAAACCTTTCAGGCCTGTTGCTCAGTGCTTGAGTATTGTGCTTGACTTCTTGCTTGGGCAGTTCTCTAGCCTGGAACTTGCTCTCTGGTTTGTTCCTCCTCTTGCGGTTTACCCTGCAAATCCTTGCTACCTGCTGACCCGGATTGGACTTTGACTCTGCATTGATCTGCTTCCCTGTTGCTGACCCGGATTGGACTTTGACTTCCTGAGTTTTGGCCTAGTCTCTGCCATTGGACTCCAGCAGTATTCACCAGTATCGTGACAGGATACTCAAGTACTGAGCAACAGGCCTGAGAGGTTTATATGTATGACAGGAAGTAAGATGGCACCCAGCTGAGACACAATCCACCATCTTAACTAAGGGAAAACTTAAAGGAAACAGTCCAAACTAGACAGACGTAACAAGGCTATTCCTGACAGTGACATTCTCATACTGCATTCATGTTCCAGTAAGGCCAGTTCCTGTTACACTACAGATGTTTATCTGGCTTTTACTCTGCTGCACCCAGCACTCACACTCTGCAACAAAGTTTACATTTTTAAAAATGCCATTGAAATTAGACTTTCCCTTTAAAGAGGAAGATTTTCACTTTTCAGGGTGTTGTTCCTCTCAGTGTGGGGCACCCTGAATTGGGATGCACCGCTGTGTTTATGCCCCTAGGTCACTCCCACGATGCAGACTCGGACAAGAACGAGCACGTTAATTGGCTGAGTGGCTTGTTCAACCAATAAGCGTGCTCGTTTTCACTGGGCTTCCTTCAGTTCCGCTGATGGCTAAGCCATCTGGAGGGCTAAGCACCCAAGCGCCCATTCAGAAACACCAGGTGCGGATGAGCGCACAGCTAGAGGTGCCCTGGGATGTGGCCGCAGAGATTGCCCTGGGACAAAATGAGTGGTCCGGGATTCTGGGGGGGGGGGGGGGGGGGGGGGTTACACAGTGGGGCAACCCAATTCAGGATACCCCAAAGAGTGGAACTCGGATGGCCCTGGAGACTTTTAGACCTCCAATGTATCTCTTTAAAGTGATCCCTCTAAATGAATTTTAGTTTTTTCTTCATATCATTTGTACAGATTGTACTTCACATTAAAGACCAAGACAAGACAAGACAGGGGTGTTAGACTTTTATATTCATTGTATGCAGGAGAATTTTATTATTGCACAGCAGAACTTTACACCTAACCCATCCTATCAATTTCTAATGACAACTGCTGCTTGCTAATGCTGTTCCTCACACCAGGATAGTGTGACTCACTTCAGGTTCACACATCAGAAGCCGAGATCTCGCTCCAATTTCTTCAGTCTTTGCTGCCCTCTTCCCTAGGCACCACCATGACAGATCTATTTATGTCCCTACACACGTCAGCATATACGTCTATATTCCCCCTCCCAGTAACACACATTTCTAGTCACACACACGGCCTGCACATTTTGTACTACGTCATGCACATCTTATTATATTCTGTGCACAGCCTCCTTTTAATTCCCTATAGCCTGGTTATGCCAGCATAGGTTGTGTATATATGTATGGGGCTAGTAAATAGAGCGTACATAATGAGGCATTCAATTATTTAAGTCCTTTTGATGCCCTGCTATAGAGAAATGTACATAGACAAAGAAAAATGCCTTTGCTAAAATGTTCTTTATATTTAGGTCCACATAAAAGTGCTTGGATGCCAGGATAAGACTGGCCCACTAGGTTACCAGGAAAAAACTCAGCAGGCCTCTGGTCCCAGGGGCCCATCTGAGGGCCCTCATCACCAAATGGATGTTGGTCCTGAAGTCAGCTAATCAAAAAAAGCTTGGGGGGGGGGGGGGGGCATTGAGAAAGCTGGAGTCCCCCCCCCCCACATAACCCCCCAGAATGCCTGTAATCTTCACCTTCACTACAAGCCAGCGCCGGGAACAGAGTCCCGTGATTGGACGGTGGGTGGTCACGGGGGCAGGTTGCAATCATGGCCCACGTGACCGCCCAGCGGCCATTCACTGGTCTCCTTTCTCTGCGCTGGCTCATAGTGAAGGTGAGGGCTGCGGGCGTTCTGGGGGCTGCACGCACAGAGACAATACAGTCTGGTATAATGTTTCTGTGCCTGGGCCCTGAATGTAAGCCAGTAATATTTGCATCTAAATGTGGGTCGGGCCCCAGGCATCCCAGTCCGATACTGCTCGGATGTCTGGTACACAATGTATTTAATGCATCAAAAACGATTAGATCATTCACCCTGAATAAGAGTCTATATTATATGTTTCCCCTACCCCGTACATACAAATTGTCCAAATTAAAAATCATCCTGCATTTTCTGAGCCTCCAATATGGTGGCACATGGAGTCTCAGGCTGCCTGCAAAAAGGAAGCGTCTTCTGACTGTGCTGCTCTGCATTCTGGGATTGATGTTCTTTTCCTGACCCCAGCTCTGCTCTGTCTGTAGAAAGTACAGCTATAACCCGCTCCCCCTGAACTTTTGCCCCTCTCCTCAGTATGTGATGCTTCTGAGGCAAGATTGCGGCGCCTGTATCCTAGAGTCCTGAACAGAGTTGCAGCCCAGTGGGGGAAAGAATAAAAAGTAAGCAACTAAAAACATAAAATCTAGCAATTTATATGCTGGGGAATAGTTTTTTAAGGGTTTGGGATTTTCATGAAATTATATTGATGGTCCGGTTTAAAGGCATTGACAAATAAAACGCCTGCAGTGTTAGTTCCATGCTGTCTCTTTGCTCTGGTCACAGTCAGGAAGGGTAATTTCTTCTTCCTTTACCTCCAGCGCCTACCCCTTGATCCTGACCACCAATTCAATCCTGGGACTTGTGTCAAGTTCACATCCCCACTGTTAGGAATAGCCCAGCTCAATCTATTGCAAGGCACATAGTTTGCTTGTATGGCCACTCCCATCACAGAGGACAGCACAGCATGAATTTAAATGAGGTAAAACTTTTGCAATATGTAGCCCTACACAATGGGAATACTTTTGAGTGTGCACTTTAAAGCCTGACTTAGAGGTGGGTACAGATCTTTCTCAGGTCCTTCATCCAGCGCAGATATTATTTTACAATTTTTCTCCAGATAATTTCACAGTTTTAGCCATGTAGATCCAGCTTGTAAGTAAAGGAGTTTTTTTTAAATAAAATGTTGGACTTTCTTTACATTCTAGTAAATACCCCAGCTATGAGGTTATAAATTAAAATGCCCAAGGACACCACCTCATTTCACCTGTAAGGCTTACCCAGAGAACGTCTCCACCTCTAAGCGCAATTAGATGAGGGAGTGTTTAACATATGTTTCATGCATCTGTTTGTGGGTTGGGGTGGAGATATTCTCAAAACCTAAGTAAAGTAAACTGTAGTACATAAGAACACTGCATCCTCCGTTCCATTTAACCCCCCCCCCCCCCACCACCAAATGCTTCCTTACAGATGAATAATATCATTTATTTTCACATTTTGTTTCTTATTTATTTTTTGTTTTATTCTACTGCTTCAGCTAGTGCTCCCCCCAGTGGCCACATATGTACTAACATGAATGCTCCTATTAAAAAAATCTTAAAGTGGACCAAAACCCAGGATAGTCAAAAGTTTTGACTATCCTGGGTTTTGGTCCTTTCCCCGGGGGCACCCCGATCAGGGGTGCCCCGCTGTGTAAACCCCCCCAGGACGCCCGAACGGACTCACCTCTTCCTGGTCGCACGGTGCGTCTAAGAGCAGCGGCTCTGACAGCCGCATCCTCCGCCTCCATCTAACAGGGATCATGCCCGCACCGGCCTTTCACAAAAGCCTGGCGGGCATGCGCCGGGCATGCGCATTGCTAGAGAGAAGCGAAGGATGCGGCCGCCAGAGCCGCTGCTCTTAGACGCGCTGTGCGACCAGGAAGAGGTGAGTCTGTTCGGGCGTCCTGGGAGGTTTTACACAGCGGGGCACCCCTAATTGGGGTGCCCGCGGGGAAAGGACCAAAACCCAGGATAGTCAAAATCCTGGGTTTTGGTCCACTTTAAAGTCACCAAGCTGGTGTCTTTAGGGTCCACTTCCCTGGATTTCTCTCCCAGTGCTTAGGCAGTGTGAGGTGTAATAAACTATTAGCTCATCCCTGTCCCAGTATCCAGTGTGTTCCCCCTGTCCTTCCGGCAGCAGCTGTATTGATTGGCATCCACGTTGTTTGCACTGCCCTGGCATCTTAAAATAGACCAAAACCTGTGATTTCGTCCAATCAACCCTGTATGTCATGCATATTAATGCACAGCATTTGGCTCTGTGTGAAAAACATGCGGAAGAGGCTGCATCCCTGGCCTCCCTGAGTTCTGTGGTACGCTCCTGCCCCGAGCCTGGATAGCTAGTTGCAGGAGCGCGACCCAGGCAGCAAGGAAATCGGGGAATGCCAGAAAGGTAAATGATTGTGGGGGAGATGGGGGGGTTCACACAGTGGGGTTTCCAGGGGGCCAAGGTGGTTAGTCTTCTTTAAATGACTTCAGGTCGAGGTTTCATACAGCAGTAAATCCCAAATTGTGGGGGAGATCGGGGGGATTCACATAGTGGGGATTCCAGTGGGCCAAGGGGGTTAGTCTTCTTTAAATGACCTCAGGTGGGGGTTTCATACAGGGATGAATCCCAGGGAGGGAGTCCACTGAGTCTAGAGCCTTATAGGCTCTAGATGGGCGGTTGCCTCTTTTTAACCACTAGCTAATATTACTGTGAAAACTTAAAGCTAAAGAAGATAAATAAAAATATGTGTTACCAGCATAGAAAAGAAAGCTCAAATGGGTTTATTAGAACCAAGAAATTTGAATTTTGCCAATTTCCCCCTAAAGGTAAAGTTCACATTTGTAAACTTTTCTGAAATACCTCAGATCAGGACTGCCAGAGGGACACCAGGCTCCTATGCTTAAAGGGTAAGGCCACTTTCAATGGAATTATGGTACTTATTTAAGAAGCGGCAGCGCCACTTTTTTGGCCTTAGTGTTATATTTAGCAACCAAAAAAATGCTAACGCCAATGCTGCGGCCGCCTAGCGACTTATTTAACGCTAGCACTGAACAGGATGCAGAGCTGGGCGCTGTGGTTGAAGCAGTGCCAGATGAAACCTGGAGCTCTTTCACAAGATCCCATAGAGCACAATGCGCAGAACTGGATTCTAGTGTTTAACGTGTATAATTAATATTAAAGTGGACCAACACCCAGGATTTTGACTATCCTGGGTTTTGGTCCACTTCTGTGGGGCACCCCGATCGGGGGTGCCCCGCTGTGTGAAACCCCCCAGAACGCCCGTAAACTCTCACCTCCCCACGCTCCTACGCGGGAGCTCGTCCAATCGGAGAGCTCAGAGCCGCTGTGGTATGCACGTACAAGCGGCGTCCAACCACAGCGGCTCTGAGCGCTGGAGGCCGCGTCTCGCGCTTCCTTCTAACAGGGAGCGCGCCCGTGCCGGCCATTCACAAACAGCCGGCGCCCGCCCTGCTAGAGGGAAGCGCGAGACGCGGCCCGCGCATGCGCCGTTGGAACGGGGTTAAGGTAAGGTTTGTGGGCGTCCTGGGGGGGTTTCACCCCGCGGGACATCCCGATTTTTTATTTACATTACTGGCCTAGTGGTGCCGGTATTTGTTTAATTTCAGGTATTTGGTGTCTAAATTACACATTGTTCAGCAACGCAGACAAAACGCAAGGGGCAGATTTTCAGTCCCCAGCAGTAATTTCTTGTAACTGTAATGAGGAAATGCTGATCAGTGCCAGGAAAACACAGCGTCAAATATTTCAAGGAGGGAAAAAATCATAAATATGATTTTGAGAGCCGAAATAACAGTATTACAATATAACATATATGATGCTTACAGACGCACATCATAAATAAGTCCCTAAAACACTTGTGCAGGCCTAGCACATGGTTGAGGCCTGGGGGTACATGGTGCCTAGGTAGAGTTGCCACCGGGGCGGATTTTTTTTTTTACATTACTAGCCACTGGCCTAGTGGTGCCGGTATTTGTTTAATTCCAGGTATACTTTTGACATCCTCAATTAACAGTAAAAAAATAAATACCAGAACCGCCAGGTCAGAGGCCAGTGAAGTGAAAAAAAATAAAATTACCGACCAGGTGGCAACCTTACGCCTAGGCCAGGACATTCCCCTCGATTCAAAGAGCAAAAGTTAATTGATTTCGGATCGAGAATCGTAAGTTTGGGTGGGTGTTAGTCATTTTTTCCTGTTTTTTTGGCCATTTACGACTCGCACGAGCCTACGTTCGAATGCGTATATGCTCTTACGATCATCGCAAGTTCGTTCCTAAATTTTAGGATCAAAACGTAAAACTTAGGATCAAATCCTAAAACTTAGGATGAAAACGTAAAACTTAGGATAATCGGATGTGTTTCGGTGTGATTCAGAGAACAGTTTTCAAACCTCTAAATACGTTTTAAAAGAAAGCCACTGCCGACACCTTTTAGCAGTCGTATTGCTGTTCTTGAACAGGTTTTTTGGCTATGTGGAGGAGTCTGCGCGTCTTGAGCTGCAATGAACTGCATATATCAGCATGGCCGAGCCCATAAATTGTATTGCAATGCATACCTGATTCATGTATGCCTTATAAAAGCATTTTAATGTGGACCTTAATTAGTCCTTTGCATGTAAACCTTTATTTGGCAATATATTTGCGTTAATTAAAGAAACTTATGTCCTTTGTTATTTATTTTTAAATTGATGTACTAGAATAATATTTTTAGATTGCATTTATTGGTGTAGTTGTTTACCTTTTCTTTGTTTAATTATTTAAGCACATCTTTGGTCAGATGCATCACACTTACTGAGGAGAGGAGAGCGGGATAAAGTGCAGGATGTGGGTTACTGCTGTATTTTGCACAGACACAGCAGAGCTGGGGGAACGGAAAGGTCAGAAATCAAAGAATCCAGAGCAACACAGTCACAAGGCCCTTTCTGTTTGCAGGCTGCCCGATAATACCTGAGCCGCCATCTTGGCTGTTTCTAGGCTCATAACATGCAGAAGTTGCTGGGTGTTTTTTAATATTTGAGAGCAATCTGTATGTAGAGGGTGTGGGTAACCACACCAAAAATTTAAAGTTGTACCATTTGAAGCATAAATATTAAAATTAAATCCACAAGTAAAAAAGGCAAGTTAAGTAAAAATTAAACAAAGTAAGATTTACTTATGCAAATGCATTCATTAATGGTTGGTTACTACAAAATGAATGAAATAAAGAAAAATAAAAGACCAAATATTTAGAATGCACTTTAATGAGGTAAGTTTGTAGTGCGGAGCCGCAAGATCAGAAGGATTTACGTCCAGACAAAAAAGGAAAATGGGCAATGTTGCAACCTGAGAAATGAAACGGAAAATTCAGGATGGAAACTGACATAGGTCTGATTCCCGAACTGCCATACGAACGGACATATATTTTAGGATAGAAACGTATTTGCTTATAGAATCACTCGCAAGTTCATACGAACGCACGAGCGTACGGGAAAAATAGGATGATCGGCACCAAAATCAAAGCTGTTACATGTTTCTTTGAATCGACCCTATTGTCAGCACTGTGAATGGAATGCAGAGTTAGGACAACAGAGAGGCAAAGAAGCGATCCTGTGTACATGCCTTTCCCAGCCACCTTGTGCTGTGGCATGTGAGGCCTGTGTCACATGCCTAGGCCGCATATGGGATGTAAACCAAGAGAGTGTTGAAAACGTTTCTCCACCTGAGCTGGGGAATCTGCCCATGTGGGGGAAGGTATTTTATCGTTGGGGGGGGGGGGGGGGGGGATCTGCATGTAATCTGCTTATTCATGTTTGGGGGCTGATGAATCGGGTGATATTTTTGTAAAAAACAAATTGAAACAAAACCACAGAATGCAGTCTGTGAATCCAGAACCTTGGTCTGAAGGGTTTAAAAACAATAGGGAAGAACTCCACTGGCTGATGATGTTTGTCAAACGGGGCACAATAGCAGTAATTTAGTCAGTTTATGTGTATTTTAGTCCTCCTTAAAGCAGTTTTCTGTGTGTGATACCTCCAGTGGTGTGCTTTGCCACCATGCAGAGCATTAAATCGGACCTTCACCCTGAATAAAAACGTATCTTATCTGTTTCCCCCACCCTGTACATGGAAATTGCCCACATTAAAAATCACCCTACCTGCACCTGCTGCGTTTTATGAGCATTTAAATTTCCAAGATGGCAACAAATGGTGTCTCAGGCTGCCTGCAAACAGGAATTGTGTTCTGACTGTGTCGCTCTGCATTCTGGGATTGCGGTCATTTTTTCCTGACCCCAGCCCTGCTGTGTCTGTGCAAAGCAGAGCTATAACCCCGCCCCCTGTACTTTATCCTGCTCTGTGTGTGATGTTACTGAGTCAAGATGGCGGCGCCTGTATCCTAAAGTCCTGAACAGAGTTGCAGCCCAGTGGGGGAAAGAATAAAAAGGGACTAAACTATAAAATATATTAATTTTAGATGCTGGAGAGTAGTTTTTTTCATTAAATAATGCTGAAGGTCCGATTTAAATGCGTTGGGCCTGCCTCCACCTCCCATGAGGCCCCAGAGCTCCTGTGGACCGGGCCATTTCACAATTAGGCCGCCGCCCCACACCGCTGCTAACCCTCCTCCCCCCTGACATTTTAGCGCTTAAATTTAAACACATGGCCGCTGGGAGAGGGAGTTGCGTTTGCAGGGCGTGCAAGCAGACAGCATGCTTACCATATACCTGCAACAGATCCAGCTTCTGCACTAGCATCTCATCGGCCTCCGCTTATGACATAGCGGTCACATGTACTCTGTGCAGATGGCGGTGAGAAGCTGGATCTGCTGCAAGTATATGCAGGGGCGTGCAGTAATTACACTTCTCCACCCTGCGGCTCCCTGTTGCTGTTGTTAAAAAAAAAAAAAAGCAGCTGGGAGGCGCTAGCCTACTAAAGATTCAGATGGGGGGGGGGGGGCATCAGGCAGTCTCCTGACATGCCCATGCAGGGAAGGGGGGCTGAGCGACAGGACGAGATGATCACTGCTCGAGGTCAGATGGCAGCTTCTGTGAGCCCTCCCAACCCCCTGTCTCCCCAACTCATCCTGCAGCAACTCAGGCTTTGTATGGCTGGGGCAGTCTGTCACCCTCACTGCGCAGCCCAACAGCACTGCCAGCTATAAGGCAGCCATCAACAGCATGACCAGACAGGTAATCTGTACCCCCCTCCCAGCTTGACCCACAGCCCCACTGTTCTGTACCCCCCTCTCAGCTTGACCCACAGACCCACTGTTCTGTTCTCCCTCCCAGCCTGACCCACAGCCCCTCTGTTCTGTTCTCCCTCCCAGCCTGACCCACAGACCCACTGTTCTGTTCTCCCTCCCAGCCTGACCCACAGACCCACTGTTCTGTTCTTCATCCCAGCCTGACCCACAGCCCCTCTGCTCTGTTCTCCCCTCTGAGCCTGACCCACAGACCCACTGTTCTGTTCTCCCTCCCAGCCTGACCCACAGACCCACTGTTCTGTTCTCCCTCCCAGCCTGAACCACAGACCCACTGTTCTGTTCTCCCTCCCAGCCTGACCCACAGCCCCACTGTTCTGTACCCCCCTCTCAGCTTGACCCACAGACCCACTGTTCTGTTCTCCCTCCCAGCCTGACCCACAGCCCCTCTGTTCTGTTCTCCCTCCCAGCCTGACCCACAGACCCACTGCTCTGTTCTCCCTCCCAGCCTGACCCACAGACCCACTGCTCTGTTCTCCCTCCCAGCCTGAACCACAGACCCACTGTTCTGTTCTCCCTCCCAGACTGACCCACAGACCCACTGTTCTGTTCTCCCTCCCAGCCTGACCCACAGCCCCTCTGCTCTGTTCTCCCCTCCCAGCCTGACCCACAGACCCACTGTTCTGTTCTCCCCCCCAGCCTGACCCACAGCCCCTCTGCTCTGTTCTCCCCTCCCAGCCTGACCCACAGACCCACTGTTCTGTTCTCCCTCCCAGCCTGACCCACAGACCCACTGTTCTGTTCTCCCTCCCAGCCTGAACCACAGACCCACTGTTCTGTTCTCCCTCCCAGCCTGAACCACAGGCCCACTGTTCTGTTCTCCCTCCCAGCCTGACCCACAGACCCACTGCTCTGTTCTCCCTCCCAGCCTGACC
The DNA here is from genome assembly GCA_027917425.1 of Gastrophryne carolinensis. Classification (NCBI taxonomy): domain Eukaryota; kingdom Metazoa; phylum Chordata; class Amphibia; order Anura; family Microhylidae; genus Gastrophryne; species Gastrophryne carolinensis. The sequence goes on from CM051240.1 coordinate 181,327,235, forward strand.
CACAGCCCCTCTGCTCTGTTCTCCCCTCCGAGCCTGACCCACAGACCCACTGTTCTGTTCTCCCTCCCAGCCTGACCCACAGCCCCTCTGCTCTGTAATCCCCTCCCAGCCTGACCAACAGCCCTGCTGCTCTGTAGTCCCCTCCCAGCCTGACCCACAGCCATATTTATCTGTAGCCTCACATGGGCACAAGTCCAGCACTAGATAAGAAGGAGGGGCAGAGACCAGTTTCTCCTAATGGAGGCAGTGTGTGTTCTGGTCCCCTGTCTCAAGGCGACCCAGCCTGTTCTAGGTGAGCATAGCTACCTGCAGGTTTGGAGGGTCAGTATTATGCTAACAAGACCAACACCTCTTTAAACAACCTTCACTGTCACCTCCTGGCTAGGTCCAGCCCAGGTCTCCATGAGAATGGGGACCAGAAGCCACAACACACTGTGCATTTGACTGTGGGTTGATATGGTATTTTCAGAATCTAGAGTTGGGCATGTGCAGCATGCTATTTCACTCACCTAACCCCTCTTCCTCCTACATTGCACAGCATTTCTTCTCCCCCCCCCCCCCCCCGGACTCTGATCTGATCTCCACCAGTCGGTCCAGTGCTGCCTTGCTCTCCCCTAATACTGGTTCCTAAGTACAACAATCTGCCCTGGGCTGTCCAGTGCTGCCGTGCTCTCCCTCGCTGCCAGGGCCCAGGGACGGTGGAGGGATAGGCAGCACTGGACAGACCAGCAGCAGTGCTGGAAAGACCTACTTACCTGCCCATACCCACCTAGTTACCTGTCCACCTTCCTGTCTGCCTATACCCACCTACCAACCTACTTACCTACCTTCCTAACCATCGACTTACCTACCCACTCTTCTACATACCCACATATCTACCTACCTGTATATATACCTATCTACATAAGCATCTACCTGACATACCCCACCTAAAAGCAAGGTAAATGGAGGTGGAGGGAAGAGGAGCTGGGAGTACTGTATTCCATCATGATGAATTTAAGCAAACCTTGCTCTGGAGTCTATAGAGATCCAGGGCCAGGTTACAGGCATTTCCCCCTGCTGTTCACCCATATTCTTGCCTCAGGATTGATGCCCCTGGTCTATAAACAGGCACCAAGCAATCAGTTTCATTCCGAGGGACAGTCCCTCCAAATCAGGGACACTTGGGAGATATGCAACACCCACACAGTGCATGCGTAGATTCTCATTTATTCATACCCCAAAATGAGTTTGGGATGGAACAATTGCCAGATGCCCCCACCGGTTTACTACCTTCTGCCTTGCTCCCCTGCTGCCAGCTATTCAGATATGCTGCCGGAGGCCTGTGTATGTGCTGTGGGATTGATTGCCAAGGTGAAAACCAGAGGGTTTCACATAGCGGGATGTCACAAAGTAAGGGCTAAGCTGTAACCCAGCCCTCCAGCTGATACACACACACGCGCCAGGCATTATCGAATGGCTGGTGCAGGTAAGTACAGCTAATGAGTGGTCAGTGCAGCTAAAAAGCTAATTAAAGTGCTAGCTACTGATTGGAGAAGAACCTGCAGATGTGCTGTGGTGTGGCCAGTGAGAGGGGGATTCTCGATTTGGGATTCCCAGCTGTGTGTATCCCCATGAATCACCCAGGATACTCACATTTCCAATGTTCCCACATTGCAGATGTGGGCCGCTCAGCCAATCAGCACATGCAGTTACGCTCCATTTGGCTCTGTAAGCTCAAATGACATCACAGCAGTTATTGAGGCAAGCATGCCGCTGGCTGCTACCCTCGCTCACCCCTAACTGAGGTCTGTGGTGCCAAGAAGCAGCCAGGGTTCCCGGAAGAGGGGAGTGGATGGGGTGATCCAGAGGTTTTTCACACAGGGGCATTGCAATTCGGGATGCCACAGGGAGTGAGACTCAGGCAGCCTTGGAGTCTTTTAGACCCCAGAGCGTCCAGTGTTCATCTTTAAGCAGATCTAAAGTCTTTCTTTACTTTAGGTCTGGTGGAACGGGAATGCCGCCTCTTAAAGATGTAAAAGTATGCTTTATTAATAATATCAAACCATTAAAAGACACATTTAACTTGAACCAACTCCCATTTTACAAAACAAGGGTGTCAGTCCGCTGCGGGGGGCAGCCTGATTGCCGGGCTCCCTTCTCTTGCTCGAGCACAGTAGCCTGCAAACCTCACCTGACTACTCGCTCCCTCAGGGAAATGCAGTCATGCGATTGACAGCCGCCGGCCAATCACGGGGCTGCAGAGTGAGCGAGTTATCAGGTGAGGTTTGCGGGCTTTCCAGCAATCGATCGAGGGGGGCAGCAATCAGGGTGCCCCCCTCAGCGTACCAACACCCATGTTTTGTAAAATGGGTGTTGGTCTGGTTTAAAAAATGCATATACAGTAAACATACATTGCAGTTTAAAACACATGTAGAAGTTAAGATTTTAAAAGCCTAGAGGCATAGATATATACTAAGACTGTCTTTAATTGGATGTGAAAAGCAATGAAAAAATGATCCTGTTTCATCCTAACTACGTATCTAGTTCACCACTGTATACAACCAACATTTTGTGCAATCCTAGAAGGCGTCACACAAGCAGTGTTATGAGTGCCATCTATCTGTGTATGAATGAGTGACAACCTGACCCTTGGTATAAATAACACAATATGTGAAAGAAAGACATCAAAGCATGACATTGTGCCTTGACCTGTATGTACATATCGGTAGATGTGCAGAAGATTGATAGATAGATCAGATAGCTAGATCAGATAGCTAGGCAGATCCATAGAGATATGATACAAACAAAATAAATGACACCTTTAGGGTTTAAGAGAATTAAGAATGCATTAAAGGAATTAATTCTGTGTCCACAAGATTGTATGCATGTTTCTGGAATGGTAATATATGAATATGTATTATGGATGCTGTGGATAGCAGTATTTCTGTACAGATATAAACGTATAAAGGCACAGCGTGTGCCCAAGGCATGCCTGTATCCACACGAACAAAGCTTTTCCTATCCATACCTTTTGTCTTTGGATCGAACCCATCTTTCTGCAGAGCTGAATTTCCATCCGTTTGCGTCTCCTTCATTGTTTCAGCTGAATGGAGAGCTGAAAATCTTTTGATATATCGGTGGCAATGCTCAGTGTTTGACTGCGAAACTGACTGCACAGACAGCAGCTGAGCCAACACAGGTGGAGAAAGGAGAGGGGGAGGGCTGCGCTGGTACAGTCAGTACCCCGGAGTGGAATATTGCAAATGCTACACATAGATCTTCTTATTAAACGGAATCCACATGGCTGCTTGAAATTGACTTCTCTGTAAATGACCCACCAAGTGTTCATAAAACATAAAACAAAGGAAAGAGCTCTCTGGCTTATGATCCAATAAAATAACAACTGACATTTATCATCTCAAACATTAGACATTGATCAAGGAATACATTTGATCACTATTATGGGGTTGGGGAAAAAAAAATTCCGGGCAATGTTTGTGTTCTCCTCCTCAATCTGTCAGCTGTCAGCATTTTTTGCACTGTTATGCTTTTACATACTGGTACATGATGCACTCTGGAAGTATTATTATTGATAATTTATTGATATTTACAGGTGTCAGAGATCCGGGGAAGTGGGAGGGGGAGATGGAGGTGGATGTGGTGGTTTAAGCATAAGAGGCAGAGGAGGTAAACAACATTTTAACCAGTCACTCAGGTGCTGGCAGAATGTAAGGATGTCCACATTGGCTGTGGATGGCGGATCTTCTTGTAGGTAATGACACCCCCTACAGTGCTGAACACAAGTTCTGATAGGACAGTTGCCAGCACCTCCAAGGCATAGAGGGCAAGGTCTGGCCACGTGTCCAATTTAGTGACCCAGAAATTAAACGTGGAGCGGTGAATCGCTATTAAAAATGGCTATTTCTGGCCTACTGAGAGACTCAATAGGGTTGTAGAACATTTTGCCTTGCTGTAACACGCATAGGATGTATGCTGGGTTAGTGAAATAATACTGTAAAGAAGTATGACATGCAGATCAGAGGCATCGCTATTAGAATCGCTGTCGCAGAACGGCACAATTACAGAGCCTTGAGGTGGCATCAGCATGAGGAGCCCATATATTGCTTGAAAGACACCCTGGAGTTGGTATCAGCATGAGGAGCCCATATATTGCCTGAAAGGCATGCCCTGGAGTTGGCAGCAGCATGGGGATCCCATATTTTGCCTGAAAGACACACCCTAGAGTTGGCAGCAGCATGGGGAGCCCATATATTGCCTGAAAGACACACCGTGGAGTTTGCAGCAGCATAAGGAGCCCAAATATTGTGTAAAAAACACCCTAAAGTTGACAGCAGCATGGGGAGCCCATAAATTGCCTTAAAGACACCCTGAAGTTGCCATCAGTATGAGGAACCCAAATATTGCCTGAAAGAGACCCTGGAGTTTGCAGCAGCATGGGGAGCCCATATATTGCCTGAAAGACATGCTGGAGTTTGCAGCAACATGAGGAGCCCAAATATTGCCAGGACACACCCTGGAGTTGGCAGCAGCATGAGGAGCCCATATATTGCCTGAAAGACACATCCTGGAGTTCGCAGCAGCATAAGGAGCCCATATATTGTGCAAAAGACACCCTAAAGTTGGCAGCAGCATGGGGAGCCCATAAATTGCCTTAAAGACTCCCTGGAGTTGCCATCAGTATGAGGAGCCCATATATTGCCTGAAAAACACACTGGAGTTGGCAGCATCATGAGGAGCCCATATATTGCCCAAAAGATGCCCTGGAGTTGGCAGCAGCATGGGGAGCCCATATATTGCCTGAAAAACACGCCCTGGAGTTGGCAGCAGCATAAGGAGCCCATATATTGCCTGAAAAACACAATCTGGAGTTGACAGCTGCATGAAGAGCCAATATATTGCCTGAAAGACACACTGGAGTTGGCAGCAGCATAAGGAGCCCATATATTGCCTGAAAAACACACCCTGGAGTTGGCAGCAGCATGATGAGCCCATATATTGCCCTAAAGACACATCCTGGAGTTGGCAGCAGCATGTGGAGCCTATATTTTGCCTGAAAGACGCACTGGAGTTGGCAGCATCATAAAGAGCCCATATATTGCCAGAAAACACACCCTGAAGTTGGCAGCAGCATGGGGAGCCCAAATATTGCCTGGAAAACGCACCCTGGAGTTGGCAGCAGCATGAGGAGCCCATATATTGCCTGAAAGACACACTGGAGTTGGCAGCATTATGAAGAGCCCATGTATTGCCTAAAAACACACCCTGGAGTTGGCAGCAGCATGAGGAGCCCATATATTGCCTGAAAGACACTATGGAGTTGGCAGCATCATGAGGAGCCCATTTATTGCCTTAAAGACACCTTGGAGTTGGCAGCAGCATAAGGAGCCCATATATTGCCTGAAAAATGGCAGGTTCGAATCCCGGTCCTGGAACATGACTAATGTGCTTTTGAGCAAGGCACCTAACCCCGCAACTGCTCCCCGGGCGCCGTAATTAGGGCAGCCCACTGCTCCGGGCATGTGTACACTCGCTGCATGGATGGGTTAAATGCGGGGGATGAATTCCTATGTGTGCGCAAGCATACAATGGCCATCTATGCATTAAAAATTAATTTAAAAAACACACCCTGTAGTTGGCAGGAGCAAAAGGAGCCCATATATTGCCTGAAAAACACACCCTGGAGTTGGCAGCAGCATGAGGAGAACATATAAAAGCGTTTTACATAATGCATTTCCTCAATAATTACTTGTGGTCTGATGCGGAGGAATGTCTGTAACTGGCGAGCAGCGACTTAAATCTGTTTTGCACTATTTGTGAAGTGTAGGTGTGGCACCATGATCAATCTACTCGCATGCATCAGCCATTGGTGGGTGGAAATCCTGGATGATCCATGCCTGATTCATCTTCACAAAGGTGAGTCTCTCCACATTTTTCGTGGACAGACGAGTTCTTCTTGGCGTTACTATGGCCCTCGCCGCACTAAACACATGCTCAGATCGCCACACCACCCACGCCACTCTCCTCATAAGTATTTGTCCACCTAGCGAAAGAAGCAGTGGATGTCTCCTCCATTTCTTGGCTGGGCAGTAGCTGCTGACTGTCCTCTATCAGATCGGCCTTACTGAATAATGGAGCTGAAGCATAAGATACGTCGCTGGGGGGAACTGCGTAGGATAGAGGCAATGGGAGGACAGGGACTGCTCCCGGGCCAAGCCAACTAAGGGTGGTGTCCGAGGAATCTACCGACTGTTGACTGGGGGTGTCAGATGTCACTTGTGATGAAATGGATGACCGCGTTAACCAATTAATGACGACAGATGCGTTGTTGGTCGAGACAGGACCGCTAGCTGATACCGGGAGATCAGGCCTCTCACCGTGACTCCTGCTGCCACTCGCCCCTAGTCTGCTACGACCTCTGCCTGATGAATCTAGGCCTCTGCCACTCCTCTGTGCACATCCTGGCACTTCTCTGCCTGACATTTTTGCTGCATTTAGGAGGAGAATACAATACACTACATTACTCTTATAACAGTATTTTTTTAACAACAGCAGATGTGTAAAAAAGCTAGAGCAAAATAGGCAGACATTGTAGCTAAAGGCTCAGGCAAACACACTGTCAGATGGCCTTAAATAGGATGCCCCTACAGGCAGCTTCAAAAAGTGGTTTTGGTAGAAAAGCAAGAGCGATATAGGCAGGTGCACTAGCAAAAGATAAAGGAAAAGACACTGCCAGATGGCCTTAAATAGGATGCCCCTGGTCAGAGTTAAATGCACTATAGGCAGCTTTAAAGCGTGGTTTTGGTACAAAAGCAAGAGCGATATAGGCAGGGGCTCTAGCAAAAGATAAAGGCAAAGACACTGTCAAATGGCCTTAAATAGGATGCCCCTGGTCAGAGTTAACTGCACTACAGGCAGCTTTAAAGCATGGTTTTGGTAGAAAAGCAAGAGAAATATAGACAGGTTCTCTTACTAAAAACAAATGCTAACACACTGTTACATCATGGCCTGCAATGGGATGCCCCTGGTGAAAGTGATTTCAAAGCACTACAGAACTTTTAAAACGTGGTTTTGGTAGAAAAGCAAAAACTAAATAGGCAGGTGTGTGTGACCTGTATTAACACTAAATAGGCTTGAAAGATCTGGGCATGAAAGCAAATGCAAACACACTGTCACATCATGGCCTGAACTGGGATGCCCCTTGTGAAAGTGATTTAAAAGCACTACAGAACTTTTTACACGTGGTTTGGTTAGAAAAGCAAGAGCAATATAGACAGGCTTTCTTACTAAAACTAAATGCTAACAAACTGTCACATCATGGCCTGAAATAGTATGCCCTGGTGTAAATGATTTCAAAGCACTACAGAACTTTTAACACATGTTTTTTTTAGAAAAGCAAAAGCTAAATAGGCAGGTTGTGTGTGACCTGTATTAACACTAAATAGGCTTGAAAGATCTGGGCATGAAAGCAAATGCAAACACAGTGTAAACTGTCTCTCTCTGTCACTGTCTCTCTCTGTCTCTTTCTCTGCTTCTCTCTTTCTCGCCCTGTCTTTTTCTTTAACTGTCTTTTTCTCTCCATGGCTTTATCTGTTCCTGGCTCTATCTCTCCCAGGTTAACTATCCCTGACCCGTTCTCGCCGCAATACACCACTGAAATGAGCCCCCGCAAGATGGCCGCTGCTTATATAGGGCTGTGACGTCATCGGGGAGCTCATCTCTAGAGGTCAATATTGGCAACTTGCACCTAATCCTCCTACTCATGCCACCACTGAGCTCTTAAAGTCAGCTGGGAACTTAGTAGCTCCATTAGTAGTACCAGTAGTGCATCCACCATTTGTACACTCTAATTTTTTTTTCCTGCTCCATTGCTGAAATCAAGGAGGTGATATTGTCCTTATAGTGGGGATTAAGCAGGGTGGCCGCACAGTAATCAGCACTGGTGATTATGTGGTCGTTACACAGGCACTGGAGCATGTAGTAGGTCATATGAGCCAAGCTGCCCTGAGTCAAGGAGAAACTGTCAGGTGTCTCCTGCTTCTCCTTCCATCCATGCTCCAGTGACGCCCGTGACCTATGCTTGGTGCCAGCCTGCTGTGAAAGAAAGTAGTCCTCCTCCAATTCCTCAAAAACTGTCCTCTGGCTGGACATGGGCGTACCTGCCCGCTGTCAGCCCAGCAACCCACCTGCGAGCCACATGTGCACTGCCCTGACAGCAGAGTTTTTTCTCTCTTCCTTTGCTTCCTCCTCCTTCTCAGTCATTGCCTTAAGTATTTTTTTAAGGTGGCAGAGGATGGGGATGGTAGCGTTGACGATGGCATCATTAGTGCTGACCATATTGGTGGTGTACTGGAAGCACTGCAGCACCACCCAGATGTCCCTAATGGACGCCCAATCACTAGTGATGAAGTGCTGCTCGCCTGCACTTTGACTTACCCAGGTATTTTGGAGTTGGAATTCCACTATTGACTGCTGCTGCTTACACACCTTTTTCAGCATTTACAACGTGGAATTCCACCTGGTGGGCAAGTCACATATGAGACGATGGGTGAGATGGACAAAATTCCTCTGCAATGCAGACAGTTGAGCGGCAGCAGGGTGGGAATGCTGAAGGTGCGAGCACATGTTTGCACTTTATGCATGCACTTTATGAAGCAGCTCTGGCATCTCTGGATAATGGGTCAGGAAGGTCTGCAACACCAAGTTGAGCACATGCGCCACACACAGGATGTGCATCAACCCACCTCAGCCCAAGGTTGCTACAAGGTTTTGCCCATTTTTGCACACCACCTTGCCAGGCTTCAGGTGTAATGGCAGCAGCCACTCATCTGTCTGCTCCTGGATGCTGGTCCACAGCTCCTGGTCTGTGTGGGTTTTTTTGTCCAGATGAGTTTCAGCAGCGCATGCTGAAGTTTCCTCATGGCTGTGCTCAAATTGGTGGTGCAGGGGCTGTGCTGATAGCCTGTGGAGGAAGCGGAGTAGAAGGGGAGGCTACAGAAGGCACCTGATGTTCCACAGTTCTGGGTGGTGGAAGGATCTGCGCCACAATTCCACCTTGTGGGCAGTTACAGAGATGTAACATCCCTGCCCATGCTTACTTGTCCACGTGTCTGTGGTTAGGTGGACACTAATTAAATTAATGGCATTGCCTAGTGCACATTTTTCTTCTCATAAGCTGAAGATAAGTAGTAGTTGCTGGGAAATTGTGGGACAGCCACCACCATGAGATCTTTAAAACTGTCCATCTCCACAAGCCGGAATGGGAGCATTTCAAAGGCCAGCAATTTGGAAATGCTCACATTCAGGACCAGGGCTTGTGGGTGAGATGGGCCCAACTTTCACTTTCTCTCCAAAGTTTGCAGGATGGAAAACTGAACGCTTCCCTGGGATGATGTGGACTGGCTTGGTGGTGTGATGCTTCTGGTGCTGGAGGTAGTGGTGGTCCCACATCCTCCCTTTGGGGGGAGACATGTGGCCTTGTTGTTGGAAAGTAGTGCTAAAGGCTCACACAATTGAGACAGCAGAAGGAGACTCAGGTGTCTTTGCAACTGCAGCTTGTGTTTTGTTTGTAAAGGCCATATACGAGGTGCTGAGATTATTAGCACTTTTCCCTTGCATCAGCCACTGTTGGCACAGCGGGCACATGACCCCTGTCTTGCCCTCTGTGCACTGCTGGAAAAAATGCAACTCTGGTGAGATCCTTTAAAGCAACTTTTGCGGGCTCAGTCTCTGGGCTTGGTGGTCAGTAGTCCCAACAGGCTGACCGTTGATGGTTAGCACCATTCTCCTTTTTCTGCTGGCTGTGTGACTACCAACCCTTCCTCTGAATTCTGATGGCCTTCAGTCCACATTGAGTCTAGGACCTCATAATCACAGCTGGCATCCTATTCCACCCACTCTTCCCCATTAGCCTCCCTCTTAGCCTCAACTTTGCACAAGGCTGCCACAGTCGGCACTAGGGTTTCATCATCATTGAGGGTGTCCTGTAATGGTCCGCTGACCATGTCCTCATCCTCCAACATAAGTTGTTTGGCCTCCTAGGTCTGAAACTGGGGCATGGGTAGGCAGATGGCCCCTGGTATGCCAACTAGGAGTGTCATCATAGAGCATTAGTGACTTTTGGCTGGGACTGCCTTGCTGATTTTAAGGGGGGTGCGTGGAGGGCTCAGCACTCTCACCAGAAGTGGAGTGGGTGGAAGACAATCCCATGGAACTGGCAGCACTGCGTGCCATATAATCTATGACTGCCTCAACCTGTTCTGCCAGCAGTATCGGGGCCCACAAAAAAAAGCTCCAAATGTGACATGTCCTCTCCCCGCAGCATCAGAAGCACCACGGCCATGACCCTGTCCCTTATTTGCTGCTTTATGCATTACTAGACACCTGCAGTTACAGTGGCCCAAAATGGGCCCGCTATGTTAAACGTCCCAGGATGCCCAAAACCTCACCTTCTTTCCTTGTCCAACGGTGGATGCACGAGCAGTGGCCGTATCCCCACTATCCCTTTAAAAGGGTGCGTGCCTGTGCCAGGCATTTGTGAATGCTTGGCGCGCGCATGCTCTCTATTAGATGGTGGCTGGGTATGCAGCCACCAGTGCGCTTGGATCCGCTAATATTAGACGAGCTCCTGGATGAAGGGGCTCGAGCGCACTGATTGGATGAGCAGCTGTTTATGCGTTGTGGGACCGGGAAGAGGTGAGTTTGTTCAGGCAACCTGGGGGGTTTCACACAGCGAGGCACCCTCACGGTTTTGGTCCACTTTAAGAAATGTGAGCAGTGACTCCCAAGTTGCTTGAACACTTGGTATTAAAGAGTAGTGACACCCAAAGGGTGTGAGCAATGGGTATTAAAGAATAGTGACACTCAAGTGGTATTAGAGAGTAGTGGCACCCAAGTGGTTTGTGCAAGTGGTATTAAACAATAGTGATGCACAAGTGCCCTAATCCAGTGGATACTTCACTAACAGTTGGGATTAAAGAGCAGTGGCCCCCATGTGGTCTGAGCAAGGGTATACCCCAGTATTTATTGATACTAAACTGCAGTGACAGCCAACAGGCCTGAACTCGGGGGCACTGAATTACTATTTGTGTTTAAGAAGAGAAAAGGGGCCTGATAAAGTCCCTGAATAAATTGCCTGAGGATGACAATAGCGTTCTTAAAAACAACCTATATAGCCCTAATTCCAGCGGCTGTCCCTGAATACATGTCTTAAGGATGACAATAGAATGCTTAAAACAACCTATCTAGCCCTCACTTCAGACGCTGTCCCTGATTTAATATCCTGAGGAGGACAGTTTTTGCAGCAAACATCCCTATCTGTCCCTCAGCAGCAGCAGCCAGCACTTTTCCCTATTTATTACAGAGTGCCAGTGATCGCCCTGGGAGACAGACCTCGCTTTTTATACAGTGAGGTTATGTGCCCCGCCTGGCCAATCACAGCCATGCCCAGGTTGCTAGGACAGAAAGCCCCATAAGTGGGACAAAAAGCAAAGAATGGTATGAATATGTGTGTGGATTATTTGCTGAACAAGATGATTATCGGATTATTCTGGTGTGCCCCTGTCGAACAGAAATAAACCCATTTGCTTCATTCTTTTACGCCACAATTTTTCTTGTTACTTATACTTCTTGTGCTTGACATTTTTTACTGCGCATTATTATTAAATGCACTCGCTGCTTAGGATCATTTAATAAAAAAAATTGCCTTCTGTGTAATAAGCCAAGAATTCTCAGCTCTTATTTAGACTGTTGCATACTATTACCATTCCCTTTATGTTTGATTCTATGACCGCTACTATGAAGTCTGAGTGAGATTGCATTGCATTCGGCTAGTTCTTAATAACTATAGTGTGTGCCTGGTAACTTGACTGTGCGGATTAGTATCAGTATTATATATGCTATAGGTAGAGACCAGTATCAACTGCATTTATCTGTATAAAATTGTGTATGATGGCCTGACAGACCAGAGGACTGCTAGGTGTGTGTGTGTAGGTATGTGTGTGTACTAGTTACTATTTTGTGTCTGAACTCCTGTATCTTTTGGTTCCCATGCTGATTTACCAATGGGTTAGTGTGTCTGTGGAGACAAATGGTGGCCTGCAATACCTTGCATATTGCCTTGCCCCATTCGCCCCCGTATAAAGTTGGACAATTCATGGTATGTTTTAACATTTTTGCGAATGTTCTTCCTCTGCAGTGTGCTTACTTATCCTTTGATGGGGTTCAAAGGTAGACCGCCCCCCCCCCCCCCAAAAAAAAAAAACACCACATAAAAAAATCTTTATTATTCTCAATTTTACTATACTTAACTGAGCCCTCTGTCCGGTGTCGGGTATCTTTAAATGCTAATAGCAGGGCATCTATCACTGTTCTGTCTCCCATCACCTGTGGTGGAGCACGGTTGCAGCCAGCTTACTCCTCCCCTCTAATAACTTGAAACTGGGTCATTTAACCTTTTATTCAAGGAGTGGTGTAAAATTGAAAAAACTGTATTAGTATTTGGTCAATATATGATGGACAGAAACAAATGTGGTGGACTATATGGGCCATAACTGCAGCACAGAAGGATATCGGGCTAAAATATATTCTATATATATTCTATATTCTACTGGGGACTACTATGGAGAATAAATACAACTTACCTACTGTGCTATGTAAAGGATTTGGAAGTAGTATGGCACCAGATTGCTGCATGTGAGGTGCGTAGCTATAGGGGTCGCAAGGGTCGCCATTGCGACTGGGCCCCTAAGCCAGGGGGGCCCCACAGACATGGGGACCCTCACCTGGGGGTGGCTGGCGTTGGCGGGACTGGCCGGGCTCCCCCTCAGCACGGTAATGTGCAGGGTGAGGAGCAGAAGTCCCAGCAGTAGCAGCAGTTCGGCTCCCAGACGCCCAGACGCACCATCCTCTTGATGCGCCCGGCCTTTAGGCTCCGCTCCTCCACCGCCCCCCCGCCACTCTCCGGGTCTGGCTCACCGGAGGAGCCGCAGCACCTAGGAGCCCCTGCAGAGCAGGAAGGAATCAGAGCCCCTCGGGAAAGCTGCCAGAGAGCCGGGGCTGGGGGCAGATCAGCGCTGGGATAACATGGGCGGCTGCCCCCCGGATCCTCCAGGTGAGCGGCGCCTGTAGTACTCCTGTCCCCCGGGGCTCGCGAGGGGGCGCTGTGGCGGCTTTCTGGAACTCTGGCTGCGGGGAGCGCTGCGGGTTACTGTCCGGCTCCCGGGCTCCACGTGTGCAAGCTGCCGATCATTCCCGTAATACTCCACAGGTAGGTCCGATTCATCCGGGGAAGTCCTAGCGGGGACGGCGAGCTCCATTAACTGTATCCATGAAGTCAGGTCTCCGCACAAGCGCTCACCTGGAGCATCACACGAGGTGTCCTCCAGGAACCAACTGCCCCGTCTCACCAACTGACCCCCGCCTGTCTCCTATTGCCTCTGACTGTCTCCCAATACCAGTGACTATCTATTGGCTGCTGCTCTGTGAGCGCTCACACTTCCAGCGTGTCAGATCAGCTTTATAGCGCATGGCAGCGCTTGTTGTTGCTGTGTATGTGTGTTACCCCTCCCCCTGTCACCAGGCTGCCCTCCCACCCCCATCCCCTCCTCTGTTACCCACCACCAGGCTGCCCTCCCACCCCATCCCCTCCTCTGTTACCCACCACCATCCCCTCCTCTGTTACCCACCACCAGGCTGCCCTCCCACCCCCATCCCCTCCTCTGTTACCCACCAGGCTGCACTCTCACACTTATCTCCTATCCCATCCTCTGTTACTCGCCAGCCTGCCCTCCCACCCCCATCTCCTCTTCTGTTACCCTCCAGCATGCCTTCCCACTCCCATCTCTTTCTCTGTTACCCGCCAGGCTGCCCTCCCATCCCCATCTCTCTTGCCATCCAGCCCAATTACTCTCTCTCCCTATCCTCTATAACCAGCCTGCCCACCAACTCACACCACTCTACCCACCAGCACATTTACACTTCCTTTCTATTCCACCTGTCACCAGGTTGCCCCCGCTCATTATAAGGTAGGTCGCTGTCACTGATGATGACAAGCCCCTGCTTGTACCATAGGTAAAGATGGCATTTGACTAGAAGAAAGGTTGAACTAAAAACCAGGGGGCTTCTGGGAAACTATAGGCCAGAGATATCAATAGCCAGAGTGGACAAGGCACTAATAAACAAAGATCAACAGATAACCATTTAAATACAAACATTAACAAGAGGCCTGTCATCTAAAAAAGCACCAGTAGATGGTGACATCTGCTATAGATCTCTTTGGGCTAGTAGAAATAAATAGCAATTTAAATCATGTGCTATGGGAAAACCAGGGAAGTGGCCAGCAAGGGTGGTTATTTCAGCTGACCTTGAGATCAGGGAATCGCAATCTTATAAATGCCAAGGGGCTGTGGCCTGGGCTGGAAGAAAAATCTTTTTACATTCTTTTTCTTTAAACCAGGCCACCACCGAGCCTGCTGCATCATCCCCCCACCCTTTGGGAAGCAGGTGCGAAGGTCAGGTGGGAGGTGCAAGGGAGCCGGAAATGTGTTTTGTGTCACTTTAATATACAGGGCACCACCAGTCCCTGGCCCACAGACCTAAACAGCAATATACAGGGTACCAGATGCCCTCAAACCACAGCCCAGCTGCCTTCCACTGCCAACCACAAGCTGTCACCCTCTCCCAGCATAATTGCGTTAATCCAGTGCGTCTGGCAGCAGCCACAGGGGAGCAGCATTGATTTGCATCCCCCACTGTGTTTGCTCATCTGTATTTATTCATGTTGTTGGGTTAAGGGGCTTACGAACACAGCAGGAGGATGTTGTTTAGTGTGGCATCCCTGAAGCTGCTGCCAGGAGCACCATAGTAATAAAATGATCTTTCTATTTACCACTCTGCTCAGCACTACCCCACTCAGGAAACCCAGGCATTAGAATGCAAGGCCCCCAGATGACCACCCTCCCACTCCAGGAGCCAGAAAATAAAGTCCCATCCAGCTGACCCCTTCCCGACAATAAATTACCAAATGACAGCTGATTTCACTTTGCTGCGCCACAGGGGACAGTAAGCATCAACTTATATATGTTTTGTAACATCTCCATACCTCCATAACTTTTCAGGGCAGAAAAGAGAGACATTTGTTACATTTTAAATTGAGCCACGACCCCTCATTGAGGGATGGATAGGAGAAGTTATAACAGTTAAAACACTTTAATTAGGCAAATGAATCATTTATTGATGCAGATCTGCATGTTACATTTCAAAAAGGGCCAAATTAGAACAACTAGGGGCAGGGGGGCATGGACTCAAAAAAGGGACAGCCCCTCCAACTCAAGGATACTTGGGAGGTATGCATCCCTTTTGTTGCACCCACTCAACACCCCCCACAAACACACACACACTCCAGTCCTGCCAAGACACACATAGTCTTATGTTTTTATATGAATTTAGGATGGGAGTTAAGTCAGCCAGTAAACATATAAAGATGTTGGCTCTATAATGAAGTGCAGAGAAGGCGGCTTGCACCGGACACTTATGTCACAGGCACGGGCTAATGACAGGAGCTGGGGGAGTGAAGGTTTATACAAGAGAGGCAGATAAAATACCCCTCTATAATCCTCCCTCCGGTGAAATAGGAACATGGAGGCAGAGGCTTCACCTGGAGCCAAGTGTTTTCTCTAAAGCATTCTCACATGCTGTTGAAACGAGCCTATAATGTAACAAAATCAAGAGCTGACCTTCTCAAAGCACATATATCACAACACATTAGAAAAGTTAGGATGGACGTATCTGTACAAAGCTTGTTTATTACTCATATACAGGGTTTTGGCAGCTGTTTTATTAAAAATAACATTGTATGCTACAGAATTGTATTTAGTTACACCTGAATCTGATTGTTTCTGACACAGCAGGGTCAATTCAGCACTGTCATCTCAATGGCTGCTTTTAATCCATCTCAGGACCCGCACTGGGCCTTTACAGTTTCCTGTAAATGCAGGAAACTGGCACACCCCAGAGTAGTGGTCACATCTGAGGTACAGCTGCCAGGCAATCCAGATACCTCTATTTCTTCCCTTGCCCTCATGGGGAATTGGTAGAACTGGACACTGCGTTCCAAGTCTCCACCATGTATAACCAATTTATTGGCAGATATTTCCTGTTGACCACAGCAAACTACCTTCCCTTTCCTGTTCTTGGCGTGGTCTGGTTTGAGATCCAGGTGGGGGGACAGTTTCTTCTTCCTCGGGGGGTCATGGTTGTGAGACCATCCCAACCTGTGGATATCCCAGTGATCCTTGGGATGAATCTAATCCCTGTCCTGTATGCTGGTTAGGCCCAGATTTTGGGAAATCATTATTGGCAGAATACTACCGAGGGTTCCCCCTAATGACCAGTTTTGCGAGCTATCCATAAACTTGTGCTAGTCCTTGCAACCCAGTGCAGGAGACCACTGCCGGGCTAGTGAGAGCTCCTAAGAAGGATCTCTTGATTATTCTACCTCGACAGGAACTGGTTGTGTTGCTGGAGATTGGAACTCATTGGGCTCTTTAAGGACTGCCCGTACTGGTGGAGCCTGCCTTGTGGAGTCCTGGCTACCATCTGGAGTGGAAGGACTTGGTGAAGCTGCTCAATCATTCAGACAAAGAGGTCAGAGTAAGACCTAAGTAGGTGGCATGAATGGTAGCAGGGAGGTCCCAAATAGACTTAGCTCCATTTTGGAAAATCGACCTGGTTAGCATAACCCCCATTCAGTGCGGGCAGTTAATTGAGGAATTCCAGGATGATTTTTCTGTTAATGAACTGAAAAAGATGAGATGCATCCCCCTATAAGGGTACAGTGCTGCTATTTTCCCCACTGCTATATCAGTGGGTCTGTCTGAAGTCTGTGTTCGGGTTTGGGAACCCGAATTCACAAAGTTTGAAACTAACCCAAACTTTGTGGTTCAGGTTTGCCCATCTCTACTGGTCAGAAAACCTGATAGAATCTTGCTGCTCTACGGGGATCATTGGAAATTAAACGCTGTTACTGCCATAGATGCTTATCCTTTAACTCGGATAGAGATATCCTGGGAAAAGCCCAAGTTTATTCTTCCCTGGATCTCGCTAGCATGTATTGACAGGTACTTCTGACAGAATCAGCTGGGGAAAAAACTGCGTTGGTCACCCCAATGGGTTTACAACATTTTAACATATGCCCTTTTGGGCAAATGAACACCACCGCCTGTGACCAAACCGAATATGGACCTAGTAATAACTAGTGGTTATTGAGTAACAACAAAAAAAACGAGAGTGGTTGGAAAGCAGAATAAACAAATCACATCAATAGATCGCAAAGTGAGACAGTAAGGTACCTCTCCTGCTTGTTTCACTCCCTCCCTTGGAATGTGTTCAGTCAGTATCATATAGCAAAATGAGATTGGAATTTTCTGAGACAGGCTATGATACCAACACCAGCCCCTTGGTAAGAGGGGTAGGGAGACCACGGGCCATGTGTGGGCTCTCATTCAACAATCCCATGCCAAATGGCAAATGGCTCTGTTTGGGATTAATGGGAATGCAAGCTACCTCTTGCCCAGCACTGCCCACGCATTTGTCCCAGCCTAACCGAATGGCAGGGTTGGGAGGTTTGTTTTTACATAGTGGGAAGGCGGGACAGCTGTGCAAGGTTTTGTTCCACTTTTGGGGTTGTTGGCCCTGGAGTCATAGATTCCAGTCATACGCTACCCAAGATGGATTTTGGTTCACTTTGAAGTGGATATATCACCAGAATTTTTACTATCCTGGTGATCAGTCCGTTTACCTGGGGCAACCTGATTTGGGATGGCTCACTGTGTGAAACCCCCAGGCCATTCACACAACTCACCTTTCCAACATAGAATTTCCAGCTCTATTTAACATCTGCTGGACTATACAAATACCTTGAATGCAATTTTAATTAAGATCAATTTAAAGAATACTTGCAGAAAAATCAATCAAAATGAAATGCAAGTTGTTGTGGAATGTTGCATAAGAGTCCATCATTTGCTTGCTCAACGAAAGGTCATTTAATGCGTCCTAGCAATGCACTGACACCATGTACTGTAGAGGGGTTTTTTGTTTGTACTGTCACACAATGGCTAAATTTGCGCCATAAACAGAGAATTCGCATTACTCCCATCCCCCCTTCAATGTGCTGCAAACATTCACTACTGTACAGAAACCAAGAGGGGTTGTCCCAACGTTTCTCAGGCAGTAAGACAAAATGTAATCTTTAATTCCAAATGATTACAAAATCCATCATATCATCATCAAGGTGTGAAGGGGGTAAGTCATCACTGACGCGTTTAGGTGAAATCCCCTGTATTAAAGTGGATCAACAGTCTGGCACAGTTGGAAATGAAAGGTAGCGGCCATTTTGGAGCTTCCTCTCCCAGCATCTCAGTCATGCTGCTGCCTGGATTCAGCTGACATAACTGACAATGCACAGTATAAGGAAGCCCAGCAACACTTGCACTGCACTGCAAATGTATGAGCCATTTTGTTTCTAAAATTTACTACAGCAGGATTTAGAAAAAGGTAAGTGAAATTTTATGTGTAGCAATCTAAATTGCCCGGGGGAGGGATGCATATGAGCACTATTTGTTGTGTTGATCTGGTTTAGGTCATATTTGACTGTTGGTACGCTTTAAGCTGATGTCTGGAAGTGGCAAGTTCAATGGCTATATAGTAAAGAAGATGATCATGTGTTTAGCCAATCAAGAACCGGGTCAGAGTTCCAGCCAATAAGATGAAGCGAATAAGCAGATGCCGGGTAAGGTAGTTTCCAGGCAAACTGACGTCACAGACCGAACGATGTGCCTACACAATAAACATAGGCACAGCAGGATGAAAAACAATGTTCTTTTGTAGTTGCGACAAGCCCTCTCGCAAAATAACAGCTGCTGCTATAATATATGTAAACAGCGCAATCGATATAGACCATTACATTCACAATGCCCGCATCATAAGGTAACAAGTAAATAGTAATAGCAGATACGATTCAAAAGAAAAAACACATGGTGAAACTGTAAACCTTGATATCTCGGCCATTTCTTCTTCAATTTAAAAACAGAAAACAGTTTAGGACGGTGCCAAACATAGCTCGACACAATGGTGGAACAATTACCTTTGTCTTCTGTATCTTTTTAAAATCTTGGTGTGTAGAATATTTTGTATACTTTAGAAATGTTTTAGGTTACTTCTGATGGTGATAAAATCATAAACTGTATTCCTTGCACCTATATAATATACATTTGTTCTTTTTTCCTTATTTTTTCTATCTCTATGTGGGTGTGTTCTGCGCCACTTCATCCATTTACATAGGAGTCGGTGTGTGCCTGGGAAGGGTCTTTAACTATAGTAAACGTTACCAGACTAATGTGATTTAAGGGTGACAGAATATCTATTTTCTTCATGGTATATCATCTGTATTTAAAGTACAAATGTATCAGTAATTTGTTAAAACATAGGGCTGATTCAGCACCGTAAGAATTTTCTTCTCCCTTTTTTTTGCAGAGAAATTTTTTAAAATAACGATTCAGAACCGTGATATTAGTTTTTTTCTTGTATTTTGTAAGAAAAATCAATTTTATAATGTTTTTTTCCTTAGTGCAATTCAGAAACATTTTTATCTGTGGGAATTATTTAAACATTGCACAGCTAAAAATAGTGCTGAATTGCATTAAGGAAACAAATCATTATAAAATGTATTTTTCTCACAAGAGAAAAACAAATATCACGGTTCTGAATCAGCCTGAATCAGAGAATGAGATTTCTCACTCATTTTTGGAGAGAAAACTGCCATTCACTTTCATTGTCTATCGGGTGTACATTTTCACTCATTCAAGTTAAATATAGGACATTTGGAATTGTTCCTTTTCATTTTTATGGAGCACACTAGCTTTATATACAAATGCTGTACTGAAATAATTGGGACATTTCTCCACTTAAAAATACTGTACATTATTCTGTTTAAGGAAACCTCTATCTTTGAAAGAAGTTAAATTGAAATTTTTGATTTTACCAATCAATAATAGATTATTTGCCTGAGGGGACCTCTGATGTTTTTGTTTCAACTAGAACAATGTGCCCCAGAGTTAGTGATCTGCCCATCGTGCAATTTGGGGCATTTGGTTTTAGTTGCTTTCCAGAGACCAAAAAGAACATCCTGAATCCCCCCCCCCCCATAGATTTTAATGTGATTCGTATTCAGGTAATGCAGAACCAGAATATTGCATTTTTTTAGAAGAATGCACAAGAACAGAATAGAGGCAGGTTCAGCTTGTCATTACTCATAGATATAAATATATTTTCAGAACATATTTCACTGCAGAACATATAGCTGGAAAGAATGTTACAGCAATTTGTAAAATTATTTATCTTTTCATTTTCATTGTCTACTCTTGAGGATCAGGCAGTAAGCCTGGAACTGATTTGCATGCAAGTACCATAAAATGGGGAATGGAAACATCCATTATGGCATCATCAGAGGACTCTTTCAGGATGTCACGAAGCCTTTAAAAACAGAAAGATAATAATAATTATTTTCAGTAGCTAACACGATACAAAACTGCAATTGCAAAACATTTGTAACTATTTTGTGCAATAACGGCTAACTTTTTAAAACTTTTCAGAAAACACAAACTGGAGTGTCCTAATGCTCAGTGCTAAAATGGAGCTAAAATCATTTCTGACTTATGGATGCATTTCAATAAGCTGCGCTACGCTGTTAAAGGTAATTTCTCAACACTTTCTCTTTTTTTTTTGTTGTTTGGATCCACATGTCAGGACATGTCCCATGGCGCAAAAAATCCTGGGTAGGCATCACATGCAGTATTTTTAGATCGGGTGTTGCAACCGAAAGTATTATCCATACCGTCATTTCTCTTAGATACAGGGGATTTCCTGAATAAAATATCAGGACTAGGAGAATTACCGGCAAACTGTATTTTATGCACGATGGATGTAAATAGCCTTTACACATCGATTCCCCACCAGTTGGGGATAGAGGTGATTGGAGAAGTTTTGGAGGATATGGGATTTGAAACAATCGCCATAGAGTTCCTGGTGAAATTGTTGCGGATAGTACTAATGAAAAATTACTTTTATTACAATGGGCAGTTCTTTCAACAATTACAAGGTACGGTGATGGGGTCCAACGTGGCCCCATCTTATGCTAACCTTTTTATGGCATCGTTTGAAAGAAAATATGTATATACCCACCCTTTCTTTGCTGCGCACGTCTTAATCTGGTTTCGTTTTATCGACGATATCTTCTTTGTGTGGAAGGGCCCAGTAGAGGCACTTGGTGTCTTTAAGGAAGAGCTAGATCAATATCTTCCTTCCGATTGAATATAGTGAAAAGCAGGTCCATTTTTTGGATGTAAATGTGGGCCTCCAATCAAATATGATTGTGACAGATATATTTCGTAAACCCACAGATAGAAATACCTATCTTCAATTCAACAGCTTTCATCCCAATATGCAAAAAAAGGGGGATCCCTTACAGTCAGTTTCTGAGATTAAGAAGAATTGTAGATAGTGATGAGAAATTCCAGGAACGGGCTTTAGATATGACTAGAAATTTTAGAGCAAGGGGTTATCCAGAACAACTAGTAGAAAGGGCAAGACTCAAGGCATCCCAAGTGCAACGGGAATCGTTATTAAAATATAATCCTAAAAAACATCGGAGAGAATGGCAATGGTCACGACGTATAATATACATAGTCAACATATCAGGAGAATTGTAAAGAGACATTGGCCTATTCTAACGAGTGATCCTATATTTAAGGACATCTTTTCTGCCCCCCCTCTATTTACATACAAACGACCAAAAAACATCAGAGGCCATTTGATTAGGGCAGACACTGAATTAAGAAATGAAGGAAGTGAGAGAAATGTATTGGGTCTCCCTAAACCCATAGGGATGCATGTCTGCGGTCACTGTGTGCAATGCAGTTATGCAATAAAGGGTAAACAGTTCTTTCATCCACGATCAGGTAGGAAATATGAGATTAGAGAGTTTGTGAATTGTTCCTCTACTATGGTAGTGTATATATTGAAATGTCCCTGTGGAATGCTGTATGTGGGACAAACTACTAGGGAAGCTCGTCAGAGAATATGTGAACATAGATCAGCAATTAGGAGAGGTGATCCATTATCCTCAGTAGCGAGGCACTTTTTAACTGAAGGACATAATGTTTCACAATTAAGGTTCATGGTTATAGAAAAAGTCCAACCCTCTAAAAGGGGTGGTGACATTAGGAGGAAATTATCCCAGAGGGAGTTATTCTGGATATATGAACTAGATACCTTGGCTAGATACCGAGGATTAAATTAAGAATGTGATTTTTCTTCCTTTTTGTGAAATTGTATATATAGACTTAGGATGTATTGAGTAATCAAGTTTATGAAAAAAGTAATCTAGGTCCGCTTTAAGGTTTAAGGTGGGGGTATGGTATGTGGGAGATAGATGTGTTTTCCAGAATGTATATATACATGATTTGCTTAATTAGATATATTATATAAGTCCACCAGATGAATAACACTAACATAATATCGTTTATTAATTGTTGTAGATTGAAGTATGAATATGGAGGATATTAAGACAGGTGCACCCCCATGAAAATAGAGAATGAATATGAAGACCTCAGAACCCAGAGAATGCTGCATGCCACACGCTGTATATAACATCAGATGTACATTGTTTGCAGTGGTGATTGCATCAAATGGTATTGACTGACGGGGCCGGCCCCATGCGCGTGCGCGCCTCCATGTTGTGAGTGGCAAGGTTAGCAATCACAATCTATGGTTGGCGTTCACGCCGGGACCGTCTCTGCGCAGGAAGTGATGCGGTGTGACACGGCGGAGCCGCCGCGTCATCACGCATCACGTGGCGCCAGGGGGGAGAGGCACCTGAGGTATTTAAACAAAGGAGCGAATGGAGGAACAACAGACCTCTGAGGAAGGGCCACGTGGGCCCGAAACGGCCGTCAGGTAGTGCGTGTTATATCGGGAGGACTTCAGTATTGAATACAGGTTTGATGAATGATGGTTTTATGTGTATGCGCGCATTTATTTAATATGTTGTCACTTTGATGTGACTAAGGGAGATGTGCAATAGACTATTATGGGTTATGTGCAATACATTGTATCATGCTGAATACTGATTTGATTATCTTATAAGTAACAGTGTATATATAACTTGTTCCGAGCACTTATCAATTTAGTCTATTGATGTAACATCCCTGTATCTAGATGGACTGTGACTAGATAAACAGCTGACAACTTATCTAGATGGGATAAGGTTTAAGTAAAAAAACGAGACATTACTGCAAGCGACAATAGATGCTTGTTTTATGTATATAAACATGGTGGATTGTATAGATTTATTATGATGTGTAAATAATGGTATATGGATTGTTTGATATAATAAAATATTTAATTATGGTGTGCGCTCTTTAATTGAGAAATAGGCATCACATGCTGCCAGACTCCCCCATGATGTCACAGCCCTATATATGCGGCGGCCATCTTGCGGCGGTGTATTGCGGCGAGAACGGGTCAGGGAGCAATAGAGCCAGGGAGAGAAAAAGACAGTAAAAGAAAAAGACAGGGTGAGAAAGAGAGAGGAAGAGAAAGAGACAGAGATAGAGACATAGACACAGAGAGACAGTGTACAATGTGTATGCAAAAGCTTTTATGCCCAGATATTTCAAGCCTATTTAGTGTTAATACAGGTCACAGACACCTGCCTATTTGGCTTTTCCTTTTGTAACAAAACCACGTTTTAAAGTTCTGTAGTGCTTCACTTTCACCGGGGGCATCCCATAGCAGCCCATGATGTGACAGTGTGCTAACATTTGTCTTTAAAGAGAACCTGTCTATTTAGCTTTTCCTTTTGTAACAAAAAACACGTTTTAAAAGTTCTGTAGTTCTTCACTTTCACCGGGGCATCCCATGCCAGCCCATGATGTGACAGTGTGCTAGCATTTGTCTTTAAAGAGAACCTGACTATTTAGCTTTTCCTTTTGTAGCAAAAAACATGTTTTAAAAGTTCTGTAGTGCTTCACTCTCACCGGGGGCATCCCATGCCAGCCCATAATGTGACAGCGTGCTAGCATTTCTTTTTAAAGAGGACCTGCATATTTATCTTTTTTTTTTTGTAAGAAAAACCACATTTTAAAAGTTCTGTAGTGCTTCACTTTCACCCAGGAGAAGTGGACCTGTTCCACGCAGCGCGTAGGTGAGAGGTAGGTGGGGAGGAAAATAGGGCGTTCAGCATTTATATTATTGAATATGTACTAATACTGCGGTTTTTGATACTTGATATGGCGGATACTCATGGAGATGAGTAGTGGCACTATTTATTTATTACAGAGATGAGCACCTTTGCACTTTGCACTTTGTAGGCACTTTATATGTAGTTTGCACAATATTTTTCATAGTTTGTGGAGTTGATGACTCCCCTATAAGGATTCTATAGATTTTATATACATATTTCACTTTTTTATTAGTATCTCATCACGTGGGCATCCGCATATGCATGTATACAGCAGGCATTATATAAATTGATCTAATGATTTAGACACATCATTATATTGGTGTCATGAAATTAGCCCTAATGCTCCTCCCCACTGTTGGTTTTTAATTATATGTTTTTTATAGAGTGTTTTGTCAAGATTTATGTTGTCTGTACATTTAAAGATCCATGTGAGCAATAAACTTCTAATTAATTTTATAAGGTGTGTGCAGCCTTATATTTGAGGACATAGGAGGGCTAGCCCTCTAGCCTTACCATTGGTGTTATCCACTTTCACCTGGGGCATACCATGCTAGCCCATGATGTGACAGCGTGCTAGCATTTCTCTTTAAAGAGAGCCTGCATATTTAGCTTTTCTTTTTGTAACAAAAACAATGTTTTAAAAGTTCTGTAGTGGTTCACTTTCACGGGGGGCATCCCATGCCAGCCCATGATGTGATAGCGTGCTAGCATTTGTCTTTAAAGAGAACCTGCCTATTTAGCTTTTTCTTTTGTATCAAAAACCACATTTTAAAAGTTCTGTAGTGCTTCAATTTCCTTGGGGGCATCCCATAGCAGCCCATAATGTGACAGTGTATTTGCCTTTATCTTTTGCTAGAGCGCCTGCTTATTTCGCTCTTGTTTTTCAAACAAAACCACGTTTTAAAACTGCCTGTAGTGCATTTAACTCTGACCAGGGGCATCCTATTTAAGGCCATCTGACAGTGTCTTTTTGCATTACCTTTTAGCTGCAGTGTCTGTCTAATTTGCTCTAGCTTTTCTACACTCCTGCTGTTGTTCAAAAAATACTGTTTTAAGTGTAGTGTAGCGTATTGTTTTCCCCTCCTAAACGTAGTAAAAATGTCAGGCAGAGAAGGACCAGGATGTGCACAGAGGAGTGGAAGAGGCCTAGATTCATCAGGCAGAGGTCGCAGCAGACTAGGGGCGAGTGGCAACAGGAATCGCGGTGAGAGGCCTGATCTCCCAGTATCTGCTAGCGGTCATGTCTCCACCAGCAACACATCTGCCATCATCGATTGGTTAGCGTGGTCATCCACTTCATCACAAGTGACATCTGACACCCCCAGTCAACAGTCGGTAGGTTCCTCGGACACAACCCTGAGTTGGCATGGCCCGGGAGCAGTCCCTGTCCTTCCATTGCCTCTGTCCTATGCCCCCCCCAGCGACATATCTTATGCTTTGGGTTCAGCTCCACTATTCAGTGAGGACGATCTGATAGAGGACAGTCAGCAGCTATTGCCCAGCCAAGAAATGGAGGAGACATACAACGCTTTTTTTCGCTAGGCGGACAAACACTGATGAGGAGAGTGGCGTGAGTGTTGGTGTGGTGAGCGTTCCAGCTCCTGCAGCAGACACTGTTGAGGAAACCGAGGAGGACATCAGTGATGTGCAGACTCAACTTGATGATGAAGCCAATCGCACTTGGGAGCCAGGTGCAGAAGAGGTTTCATCATCATCAGGAGAAGAGGGTTGCAGGTTGCCCCTGAGTCAGCAGCTGAGGCAGAAAGGTGGTAGCATGGTTGGCAGTCAGCATGGTGGCAGAATTGGAAAGTCTGGAGCCAAACGTGGCCGGGGCCGGGGTAGAGCACTTGCTGTGTGGCAGGCTACCTTCCCAGGAGGTAGTGGAGCAGGGTTCCTAGAGTCGACGGCAGTAGCAGTGAATTAGTGCGGACTGTTGGTGGGAAAATTAGCTACTCTGCAGTGTGGCAGTTTTTCATCAAGCATCAGCAGGAGGGTAACCTGGCCACATGCAAGATGTGTAGGCAGAAGGTGAAGCATGGCGTGGGGCCCCAATGTTGGCACCACGGCCCTCCGGCAACAAATGCAGCGTCTCCATAAAGCGTCCTGGGAGAACCGAGGCTCTGAAGTGGTGGTCCAGTCTGCTGCATCACTCAGTGGCACGCCACTCCCAATTTCAGCCAACCAAGGCTCCAGCACCTCAGCCAAAGTTAGCTGTGCATCATACCCTTCCTCTCGCTCCAGATGCTCCTGCTCCTCCTACTACAAGTCAGTCATGCCACTCCCATGCCGTTTTGTGCTTGTGACAGTGTGCGACTTCGCTTCGTCATCCTCCGCCGTCTCCTCAGCCTCTTCTGTACGGTCAAGTCTCAGTGCCCCTCCAGCCTAACATGGTTGCAGGGCACGACTTTGTCACACTGTGCTTCACATGGTTTGCCTTGGCAAACAGAGTCACACAGGGGAGGAACTCCTAAAATTAATTCATCAAGAAATCAAAACATGGCTTACTCCAAGAAAACTGCAAATGGGAACCATGGTGACTGACAATGGGAAGAACATCTTGTCTGCACTGCGACAAGGAAGCCTGAGCCATGCGCCCTGTATGGCACACGTGTTCAACCTATTTGTCAAGTGTTTTCTTCCCCCCATCTGCAAGAGATCCTAACAACGGGAAGGAAACTTTGCATGCACTTCAGCCACTCCTACACCGTCAAGCACCCCCTTCTTGAGCTACAGTGTCAGAACGGTATCCCCCAACATAGTCTGATTTGCGATGTTTCCACCCGTTGGAATTCCACCCTCCATATGTTGGATCACTATACATATGTAAATATATACAATGTAAACCAGTGACAGCTCATACGTGACAGGCCCTTTGAGGAAGCCACTTTATTTGTCAGTTGGCAGGATTACAGGATGAACAATGTGATTCCACTGCTTCATGTACTACAACATACGTTGGAAACTATGGCTGGTCAGGGCACTGGAGACATTGCTCCTACATCTCACGGCCACATGAACCACGTGGGAGCTGAACTGGAGGAGGAGGAGGGGGGGAGGGGCACAGTGAAGCACAGTTTAGGTTTGGCAAAATGGGCAGTTTATCTAGTCATCTAACAGGAGAGGAGGAGCAGGAGTAGCCAGAGGAGCTAGAGGGTTGTGAGGAAGGCGAGACAGAGGACCCAGGCACACGTGGCATGCAGTGGAGATGGAGACAGGTAGTCCCTCCGAGTCACTTGCACAAATGGTACGATGCATACTCACGTGCTTGCGTAGTGACGGGCGAATTGTCTCCATTTGTCAGCGGGATGACTTCTGGCTCTCCACCTTATTGGACCCTACCGGCACAAAATGGGGGCATTTTTTACACCCACTGAGAGGGAGGACAAACTGACCTACTACAGAGACATTTTATGTAGTCAGTTGGCCGATGTATATCTGGGCCATCGTGCATACTCTCGCAGGTCTGACTCGGGGGGGCCCTCTGCGCTCACCTTCCACTGCCATGGCTGCTGGGGGGGAGGCAGGAGCAGTACCAGCTCCATCAGCAGCTGCCAGAGTCTACAGTCGCTAATGAGTAGCTTTCTTCACCCGCAGAGTGAGGCTACTCATGAGCAGCAGACCTGGAGCTGGACCTGAACCAGCAGGTCGTGTCATATCTTGACATGACCATGCCAATGCACCTTGAGGATCCGCTGGACTTCTGGGCATCCAAACTTTATTTGTGGCCACAACTAGCAGAGTTTGCCCTGGGAAAGCTGTCCTACCCAGCCAGTAGTGTGGCATCTGAGCGGGTGTTTAGTGCGGCGGGGGCCATAGTAACACCAAGGAGAACTCTTCTGTCCACAAAAAATGTGGAGCGACTCACCTTTGTGAAGATGAATCAGGCATGGATCAGCCAGGATTTCAACCCACTAATGGCTGATGCATGGAAGTAGCTGATGCATGGTAGCTCCTTATGCTGCTGCCAACTCCAGGGTGTGTTTTTCAGGCAATATATGGGCTCCTCATGCGGCTGCAAACTCCAGTGTGTTTTTCAGGCAATATTTGGACTCCTCATGCTGCTGCCAACTCCAGCGTGTGTTTTTCAGGCAATATTTGGACTCCTCATGCTGCTGCCAACTCCAGGGTGTGTTTTTCAGGCAATATGTGGGCTCCTTATGCTGCTGCCAACTCCAGTGTGTCTTTAAGGCAATATATGGGCTCCTTATGCTGCTGCCAACTCCAGGGTGTGTTTTTCAGGCAATATATGGGCTCCTTATGCTGCTGCCAACTCCAGTGTGTCTTTCAGGCAATATATGGGCTCCTCATGCTGCTGCCAACTCCAGGGTGTGTCTTTCAGGCAATATATGGGCTCCTTATGCTGCTGCCAACTCCAGAGTGTGTCTTTCATGCAATTTATGGGCTCCTCATGCTGATGCCAACTCCAGGGTGTCTTTAAGGCAATATATGGGATTCCCATGCTGCTGCCAAGTCCAGGGTGTGTCTTTCAGGCAATATATGGGCTCCTCATGCTGATGCCGCCTCAAGGCTCTGTAATTGTGCCGCTCTGTGACAGCGATTCTAATAGCGATGCCTCTGAACTGCATGTCATACTTCTCTACAACCCTATTGAGGCTCTCAGAAGGCCAGAAATAGCCGTTTTTAATAGCGATTCGCCGCAAATAAATTCGGACCGAAACAAATTTTACCAGAAAATTTGGCGAATCAGCCGAATCGAACTTTTCAAAAATTCGCTCATCTCTACTAATAATGTTCACATCTTGGAGATAAAATGACTGTACTGTATGTGAAGTAATTTGACTATCTTGGCTACAGCATAATGTAGACCTTTGGACTGGATCTGTATGAAAATCTTTCAACAGGATCTCAAGGTTTTTTTCACACATGCATCTCTGTAGAAACCTGGTTCCCATCCAATACAGTCTGATCCCAGGACTTCTGACCTGCACACTGATGTTTAAAAGAAGCACCATCATCACAGTTCTGCCTGACCATTGGCTCATATTTGTTCCTGTGTGCTCCAGAGCCTCTAACCACTGCCCTGTTATGTTACCTAGTAATTAATCTTATCTTGTTTTACATATGGATGCACATTTTAGCTTTGGATAAGTTCATGTCCAAAAATTTACTGTTCTCTTTATTGTTTATTATACGATACGTGTGGGAAGAGTTGCTAGGTAAATGATAACTGGATGCATTTGCTCTCCATATCATTAGCCATCTGACTGTCATATAAAAATGAAAGAAGTGCTCCTAAAAAGGCAGATCTGGAATCTATGTCTCATGTGAATAAAGTTGGCACATAATTCTGAAATGCTTAACGTTTAATGACCCATCTAATTTTAGCTTTGAGGATCATTTTTGTCCCTATGTGTTCCATAGGCCAGGTAGATAGGTGGGAAGGCAGGCGGATAGATAGGTGGGAGGATGGATAGACATGTGGTTGGACGGTCAGGCAGGCAGGCAAGTAGGCTGGTGGGCAGGTTGGTCAGCGGACAAGCTGGTAGGTGGGTGGGCAGTCAGATGGACAGGTGGGTGGGTGGTTAGGCAGGCAGACATGTAGGTAGGTAGGTAGGTGGGTGGCTGAGTGAGTGGGTGGCTGGGCAGGCAGGCAGGCAGGTAGTTAAATGGGCAGGCAGATATGTGGATGGACAGATGAGTGGCTGGGTGGTCAGGGTAGATGGTTGGGCAGGCAGGTAGGTGGATGGGTGGGTGGGTAGGTGGATGGGCTGTCAGGCATGCAGGTAGGTAGGTAGGAGGGTGGGTAAGTAAGTAGGGAGATGGATAGGTGTGTGGGGGGGATGGATGGGTGGCTGACTGGAAGGTTTGGAGGGCAGGTTGGTGAGTGGGTAACAGGCAGTTAGGTGGGTGAACGAGCAGGTGGCCAAGCGATCAGATTGGTACAGTCACTGGCAAGGGTGATTGGGTGGACAGGGAGGTAGGTAGTTGGGCAGGTGGGTGGGTGCGTAAGGGATTAGATAGGTGAGTGGGCTCTGCACTTGTGGCTGGGGTCCAGCAGCATCACACTCACATGGTGGAGGTAGCAGCAGCATTGTGGTGGCGGGTGGCAGGAGAGCCTGCAGCAGAATCACAGCAGGTAGGGCAGGTGAGTAGGCAGGAGCGTGGGTAGGTAGGTGGTTGGGCAGGCACGTAGGTGGGCTGATGGGTGGGTAGGTGGCTGGGTTGTCAGGCAAGGAGTTGGGCTTGGAGGCATGCAGGTAGGTAGGTGGGTGGGTACGTAGGTAGGCGGGTAGGTAGACAGGTGTATAGGTGGATATGTGGCTGGTGGGTGGCAGGCAGTTAGGTTGGTGGATGGGCGGATGGCTGGGAGTTCAGGTAGGTGGATGGGTAGTAGGTAGGTGAGTTGGGCCTGTGTCTGGGGCTGGGATCCAGCAGCCCCCAGGTGAATCGGTAGCCCAGTGAAGTTGTAGGAGAAGGACCATTCACATATGTTGGTAATCATTGCATAGCACTGCCCATGTATATATTTTATGGAGGGGGACTAAATAGGATTGACACTATAGAACTTTATATAGATATCCCTGAAGGCCTGTGAAAGTCAGTGGAGAGTCCAGGCATGTGAAAGCCATTAGAGGTTGGGTAGCAGCAGCAGACTCATTGCTCCCCTAAAAGGCTGTGAAAACCAGTGGAGGGTGGGTAACAGCAGCAGCAGCAGTGAAATTGAGCCCCTAAGGCCTGTGACAGCCAGTGGAGGTGAATAGCAGGGCCGCCAGCACTCTCCCTGAGTCCCTTAAGGCCTGTGAATGCCAATATAGGGGGTATCAGCAGTAGTAGGTTTCACCACTCCCCATGTCTGATGATACTGACTAGTGCATTAATCCCCAAGAATGGATGCACCTGACTACTTGTTATGCCTTGCATTGTGGTGGCTGCTCACTGTACATTTTCAGGTCAGCATTTGGCAACATCTTTCCACATGTTAGTGTCATGTTGGTGGCAGTGTGCCACTACACAAAGAGTTTCATTTCAATGCTTGTTGAAAAAAAGCCTGTATTCTTAGACCTGAGAATTATTCTGGCCCAAAAAACAGTGAGACACAGGTGGGACCTCCAAAGCTAGAAACAGGGATACTCAGAGAATTTTCTTTTAAATCCTTTGTTAAATAAACGCTAGTGTTATTACTAGACCCCCTTAGCAGTAGTAATAATTAGCAGTAGTTAAATATATCCATGAGACCCCATACCCATTCACAAAGCTTGGGGGTCTGGTAAGTCACCTGCGGCAAGTGCTATTAATCCCAGACTCCCATTACCTGCCTCCACAAAGCCGAGGGGGGGGGGGGCAGAAGAGCCTGAAGCCCGCGAAGGCTATGTGGGCTTGTAACCTTCAAGACCAGGGGCCACTGAGGCTAGCCTCTGCACCCTGGTCTACAAGCCCTGCATAGCTGCTGCTCGGTCTGGGTTCTTACAAATAAAAAAAAGAAGCCTGGAGTTCCCCATTTTTTTTATTAACCCTTGATGTCCTGTCACCCAGCTGGTATAAAAGGCTTCCAGCAGCAGCAGCAGCAGCAGGAGAGCAGAAGCCAGAGTGATCAGTGTTGGGGATGGATTGGGGGTAAGTATTAAAATAGATAATAAAATATTTTTTTCTGTGTGTGTGTGTCTTGCCAGAGTGATTTGCCATTAACCCCCAGCCTCCATTACCTGCCTCCCCAAAACAGAGGAGCCCATATGTGCTATGTGGGTTTGTAGCCTTCAAGGGCAGGTGCCACTTAGGCTGGCCTCCGCACCCCGGTCTACTAGGCCACATAGCTGGTGCTGGTTATACTGGGAACGGTTGGTTTTTTTTTTATTTTACATCAAAGAGGAAGCAATGTACATTATTCTAGATGGGATAGTTCACATATCTGTGCTGTGTTGCACAATGCATTTAAAAAAATGTTGCAGACACATTTTTCAGCATAATGCGCAAGTCAATAGAAGTCTATGGCCACGCCAGCACCAACCATGTATAACACAGTTCATTTGCTGTGCATTTGCATTGCCATATAATTTACTGAGTGTGCAAAAAAAGTTCTTTTAAAAAATGCAATGCAAACGCATTGCCATGGCATCAAATGGACAGTGTCTGTTTTGATACAATGCACCTGTGGCATACTTACAAAACGTCTGCTCTTAACGCAATGTATGGGTGTGAACAGAGCCTTAAAAATTAAAAACCCTGGGGTCCCTCCTGAAGAGGGAGGGTCCCACACCCTTAAAAAATGTAACCCTTGCTAGTGCAGATAGTAATTCTTTTTTTATTAAAAATGTCATAAAACACTCTTCAGTTTGAGGGGGTCTCCTGCCCAGGAGAGGCTACTGATACATGAGAAATAGGGCTTTTATTTGCAATATGGTTTTCTTAAAAAAAAAAAATCAAAATTATTGAATTAAAATGCAACATTTAAAAAAATATATACTTTTTATTTTTACACAAAATTATTATGAAAAAATTACAAAAAGGAAATTTCATGTCCAAACTCTGCCAAAAAAAAACATTTTTCTGGAAATTCCAGCAAAAAAATCACAGTTAAACATAGTGCAGAATGGTATAAAAATAACCTGTCAACAGAGGGTGCCACTAAAAAGGGTTAAAAACTTTCAGAGTGATGCCCAGCGGGACACCAGCCTTCTGTAAGCAGGCAACCCCCAATCTCCACCGCCGCTTCTGCCTATAGTCAAGCCCCCGTTTGCCAGGACGCTAGGTACGCCTCACTGGACACGGTTGCCCCCAGGTCTTAATAGGCACAAAGGATGGCTGCTTACGGTGAAGGCCGATGAACCACGAGGGTATCCCGAAGCCAAGGTCGTTCACAGGTAGTCAGTCCGGAGGGTGCGTCAGAGTACAGGGATGAGACAGGTGTGTAGTCAGGAGTAGTCAAAGGGTCAGGCCAGGAGTTCAGAGATCGCGGGGTATCCAAAGGGGCAGGCAGGTTCGTGGTCAGACAAAGCAAAGGTTGGTACAGGCAGCGGACAGGGATGGTTGATCAAGCCGGATCGGAAACAGATAAAAACTAAACAGAATCACACCCTAATCACAAGCGACTATCATGGGCACTGAGTACTGGGCTGACCCCATATTTACTGGGGAATTGACCAATGGCCACCCTGGGGGGAAGGTATGTGCTGATTGGTGCAACTTACAACACTGTGACCGATTGGAGAAACTATCCAGAGGCTGGTCAGTATTGGCAGCAAGGCTGATCAGCCCCTGATTACCATCAGGTGTGGAGGCAGCGCAGCGCCTCCTAGTGGCGAAGTTTACAGACTGCGGGAGGCTGCCAGAGTGACACTCCGCCTAGAAAGCTGTCAGCTCTCACTCACCGTGTCCCCGTTCCCGCGTCGTTCCCGGGCGGCTGGCGGCGCGGCTCCCGGCCCGGGGTCCTGCCCGTGCGGCATCTGCTCGGGCGGAGGCGGCTCGAGCGGTGCCCAGCTCGGCCACGCCCCCCGCTCTCTGCTCCGGTCGACATGCTCGCGGTCGGGCGCGAGCACGTGTGTCTTATTCCCTCCGGCGGCGCTGTGCGCGCCCGTCGGAGGACTAGTTTAAAGGGCCAATGAGCCCTAGTCTTTAGTAGGGCTTACGCCCCCTTCCTTGTCTGGGCCAATGAGCCCATAGATGGGATTGGGCTATCTCCCAATTGATTTCTAGTTCCCAGTTGCACCAATCACACACTCTATTCCCCAGTCTCAATCATTCTAGCTTCTTATAAAGGGTTCATGCCGTCAGATGCTCAGTGCCTGTGATAGCGCCTTGTATCTAGTATTGACCTCTGTGTATTTGTTACTGACCTGTTGCCGACCACCGCCTGAACTGACCATCCTCGATCTGAAACCCTGTTGCCGACCACCGCCTGAACCGACCATTCGCGATCTGAACTCCTGTTGCCGACCTCCGCTTTGAACCTTGACCACGTGTTGCCTAATCCTTTGTACCGCCACGATCTCTGTCTTCCCGCTGTCAACCTCTGGCCTGTCTCTGGACTTCCGTCACCCATGCTCTTGCTATTGGTTCTCCAGACCTCTCACATATAAGCTCACATCCTTTAAGTCCTGGGGGCAACCGATCCCGGGTAGGCGTACCTTGCGTCCCGGCAAGCGGGGGCTCCTACAGGTGAAGCTGGCTGTGGAGATTGGGGGTTGTGAGCTTATTAAAAGGGCTGGAGTTACCCCGACCGTGACATTATCACAGGCCCAAGATGGATGACCTGGTACAGCAGGTGCAAGCTATGGCCACGGCGATAAACCAGCTCGCTCAAAGAGTGGCCACTCAGGAGTCTCGTCAGTTACCAGCATCCTCTGTACCACCTCATATCTCTGAACCAAAGATTCCACTGCCTGAAAAATTTTTTGGAGAATTAGCAAAATTTTCCAATTTTAAGAATGCCTGCGAACTGTATTTCACGCTGAGACCCATCTCCTCAGGCACTGAGCCCCAACGAGTAGGCCTAGTCATTTCTCTGCTTCAAGGAGACCCGCAGTCCTGGGCCTTTAGTTTACCATCTCATGATTCTGCCCTACAATCCGTTACAGCATTCTTTAGCGCTATGGGCGTTTTATATGCTGATCCTGATCAACAATCTACGGCAGAGAATAGGCTTCGGGCCTTAAGACAAGGACGGAATTTGGCTGAAGATTATAGTGCTGAATTCCGCCGCTGGGCTATCGAATCTAGGTGGAATGATCCCACTCTGTGTAGTCAGTTCAGGGTGGGGCTGTCGGAAAGCATCAAGGATGCTTTGGTCAATTTTCCTCCACCCGCAGACCTAGACCAATTAATGCAGGTCTCCATTAAAATAGATAGGCGTCTTAGAGAGAGGGCTAGGGAGAGAGCCAGGGCTCCCACGTCCTTCAGGTCCTTCCAGAGTCTTAGTTCCCCGGCTACCCGTGGGGAAAATACCTCATCTCCTTCCCAGGAAGAACCCATGCAATTAGGGAGAACCCGGTTATCCCAAGAGGAAAAGCAGCGTAGGCGATCCAAGGGGTTATGCCTATATTGTGGGAACTCGGGACATTTCGCTGGGTCCTGTCCAAACAAGGGGAAACCGGCGGAAAACTCCCACACCTAGATCAGAGAGAGAGTGCTGGTCTAGGTGAGTCAGTTTGCAACTCTCGCCAAAATAAAATGCTAGTGCCTATTGACCTGTTTTGGGGTTCTTCAAAGCAAACAGTTTCCGCCTTTATCGACAGTGGTGCGGCGGGAAACTTTTTGGACAGGAGTATGATCTCCATTTTAGGTATCCCTTTAGTTCCTCTTGAAAGATCCCTACAAGTTTTGGCTATCAATGGGAAGGCTATCCAGGGGGGACCAATAAATACCAAGACCCCACCTCTTCGGTTAATTGTTGGCTCTTCCCACTCTGAGTTTTTAGAATTCTTTATCTTCGACTGTCCAGAAACTCCGGTGGTTTTGGGATACCCCTGGTTACAACTCCACAACCCGATGTTAGATTGGCGGGCTGGGGAGTTGATCAAGTGGAGTGATCATTGCAAAAATCACTGCTTTACTACAGGCCTCATAAGTGTGCAAGTTTTACCTCAGGGATTACCTCAGCCATATGCAGACTGGGTTGATGTCTTCTCTGAACGTTCTGCTGATACTCTTCCTCCACATCGGTCTTATGACTGCCCTATTGACTTGCTACCTGGCACGATTCCCCCGAGGGGAAAAATCTATAATCTTACTCTGCCCGAGGAGCAAGCAATGAGGGAGTACATTACCGAAAATTTAAGGAAGGGATTTATCCGCCCCTCTACTTCACCGGCTGGGGCCGGAATCTTTTTTGTAGAGAAAAAAGATGGTGGCCTGAGACCATGCATTGATTATCGAGCCTTGAATAAGATCACTGTTAAGAACCGATACCCCTTGCCCTTGATTGGGGATCTGTTCAATCAAGTCACAGGGTCCCGAATTTTTTCCAAGTTGGATTTAAGAGGGGCATACAATCTGATTCGCATCCGGCAGGGGGATGAGTGGAAAACTGCATTTAATGTGAAAGACGGCCATTACGAGTACCTGGTCATGCCTTTTGGTCTTTGTAATGCGCCAGCCGTCTTTCAAGATTTTGTTAATGATATATTCAGAGAGTATCTCGGTAGATTTGTGGTCATCTACTTGGACGATATTCTCATCTTCTCTAATTCTTTATTGGAGCACAGACGCCATGTTAAGTTGGTATTACAAAAATTAAGGGAGAACAACTTATATGCTAAACTTTCTAAATGTGTGTTTGAAGTCACCACTGTTCCCTTCCTAGGGTATGTTATTACCAGCCAGGGTTTGGAGATGGACGCGGAGAAAGTTTCGGTGGTTCAGGATTGGGTTCAACCTAAGACTTTAAAAGAATTACAACGTTTTCTAGGATTTGCAAATTTTTATCGGCGTTTCATCAAGGGCTTCTCCCATGTTGTAGCTCCACTTACCAACCTGACCCGAAAGGGGGCTTTTACTGCTAACTGGCTCCCTCGGTCTGTGAGGCCTTCCAGACCTTGAAACGAGCCTTCACTTCGGCGCCTGTGTTAGTTCATAGAGATATTCAAAAAGCCTTCGTTATTGAAGTGGATGCTTCAGAGCTGGGAGTGGGTGCAGTATTGTCACAATATTCTGGTAACCCTGAGCGCCTACATCCATGCGCCTATTTTTCATGTAAATTCAGTATCGCGGAACAAAATTATGACGTTGGTAATAGGGAGTTATTAGCTGTTAAACTGGCATTTGACGAATGGCGACACTGGTTGGAGGGTTCATTGCATCCGATAACTGTGTATGAAAAAATATCTGCCCCTATTACCGGCAGACACCTAAGAGCGACTCCCACAGAGTCCTCTACCTGGGATTACCTTATTTGTCTGTAGACCAGAGTTACCTTCACACCTCGGAATTCCGGAGCCCACACCAAGCGCAAGAAAGACACATAACAGCTATTCTCGGTGTGAACTGTTTATTACGTCATGGTTTTCAGTATATAAAGCATGATAAGGCCTAGGCGGGGAAAAGGTTCTAAAGTGGACATTTGCCTTTTAATTGGAGTAGCTGTATCAACATCTTGCTGTCAGGGGTGTGTGCTGGGGGTGGCTGTACATCACCCCATTGTATGTCATTGTGTGTCATGGGTTTTTCCAGACATTCACCTACCCATGGACATTTTCACAGAAACAGATTGTTATGTTCTTCTGTCTGCACATTCCATTCCCAGAGATAACGGTCACTCCGTTATTCTCACCCTTGGAGCCTTAAAGCAATCCCCTTAAGCATAAGCCAGGCATAAGCCATGCAGTAGCCATTTTGTTACTTTGTATCTACGTATCCTTTCAGTGTATACCGATCACAAAAATCTTGAATACATCAGTTCTGCCAAGAGGCTGAACTCTCGTCAGGCACGTTGGGCATTGTTCTTCTCACGCTTTAATTTTATAATTACTTTCAAGCCGGGGGTAAAAAATACTAAAGCTGATGCTCTAGCTCGCATGTTTGGTGAATGTAAGGATCGGGGTGATACTGGTGAACCTATTCTACCCACAGGTTGTGTGGTCGGGGCGTTACTTCCTGATCTCTCCAATACCTTGGCGCCGTTTCAAGATGAATCTCCTAGTGAAGTTCCCTTGGGGTGCCAGTTTGTTCCGCCGCACCTGCGTTCGGATGTAATTCGCGAATTTCACAATGCTAAAACTGCTGGTCATTTGGGTAACCGTAAGACGTTTATGCTTGCCCGTCGCCATGTGTGGTGGCCTACCATGAGACGCGATGTTACTGCCTTTATCGACGCTTGTTCCATTTGTGCGCAAAGTAAAGGGGTTCACAAGGCTCCTAGTGGCGGTTTGGTGCCTCTTGAAGTTCCTGCGGAACCTTGGACTCATATTTCAATGGATTTTATAGTAGATTTGCCTCTCTCACGTGGTAATACTGTAATTTGGGTGGTCGTGGATCGTTTCAGTAAGATGGCACATTTTGTACCTTTGCCCAAGCTTCCATCGGCCCCTGAGCTTTCGCGGCTATTTACTTCGCATATTTTTCGTATTCATGGTATTCCGTCTGTCACGGACCGGGTGGAGCGGACTCGGGTGTGGATCCGCTTTAACTGTGGAACCGATGGTGGGTACCGTGTCAGGGGAGCGGAGTCTAAGAGGCCACCGGTATTCACCAGAGCCCACCGCAAGGCAGGTTGGTCTTGTGCGGCGAGTGACCCCCAGGTCGCTACCCCCTAACAGCGGCCCAGTCCCACAGTCAGCCGAGGTTCAGTCAGCCGAGGTTCAGTGAGGTACACAAGTGGCAGGCAAAAAGGCGTAGTGGTACAGGCAGAGATCGGGGCTGGCAGCACAGGTTCGCGGTAAAGGTGAGTAGCTGAGTTCGGGGCAGGCAGCAAAGGTTCAGAGTCGGGGACAGGCAGAGGTCGGTACACGGGTGAGCAATCCAAGAATGTCTGACTTTCAACAAGCATGGAGAGACCAAGATCCGGCACTGAAGGAAGGAAGTGCCTGTTTAAATAGGGGAAGATGATGCAGGATTGGATGACAAACACCAATCAGTGCTGTAAAGGCCCTTTAAATCTCAGGGATCCTGTGCGCTCGCCCTCTAGTGGACAGAGACGTGTGCGCACCTGACCATTGCAAGGAGGAAGCATTGGGGGAAGGGCGGCAGCTGGAAGCAGCCCTGAGGGAAGATGGATGACGGCTGCATGCAGCCATGGAGGTAGGTGAAACGCTGTGAGACGGGCGTGCAGCGCTCGCCCTAACACCGTCGAATATAGTCTCCGATCGGGGTGTCCAATTTACTTCCCATTTTTGGAAACATTTCTGTTCACGACTAGGAATACAGATCTCCCTTTCCTCTGCTTACCATCCCCAGTCTAATGGGCAGACGGAAAGAACTAATCAAACTTTGGAACAATACTTAAGATGTTATGTCTCTGATGCCCAAGAGCAATGGGCGGAATTTATCGATTTTGCTGAGTTCGCTTACAATAACGCACCTAGTGAGAGTTCTAAGGTGTCTCCTTTCTTTTGTAATTTGGGGAAAAATCCTAGAGCTTCTTCCCTTTCAGGGTCACCTTCCAATTTGCCGGCGTTGGAAGAGAGGCTTCAAGAACGGAAGAATATTTGGACCCGCGTTCAGGAGACTCTCAAAACCACGGGCTTGAGATATAAGAGATTTGCCGATCGTCACAGGTCGCAGGAACCAGTTCTGCAGGTGGGTGATCTAGTTTGGGTCTCCACCAAAAATATTGCGCTCCGTCAACCTTCTAGTAAATTAGGTCCCAAGTTCATTGGACCTTATCCTATTATCAGGAAGTTGAATAATGTGTCTTTTAAGGTACAACTCCCGCCGACTATGAAAATATCCAATTCCTTCCATGTTTCTCTGTTAAAACCGGCTAAGAATTCTCCTATTGCTGGTCCTTCGCCAATTCTCGTTGATAATGAGTCAGAATATGAAGTGAATCTTGGATTCACGTAAAGGGCGTAGTTCTTTACAGTATTTGATTGACTGGGTTGGTTATGGTCCAGAGGAGAGATGTTGGGTTGCAGCCAAAGATGTGCACGCTAGAGCTCTTGTTAAGAAATTCCATCCTGACAATCCGAGGATCCGGGGAAACCGGGTGAGGGTCCGGAGGCCCCTCGTGAAAGGGGGGTAGTGTCAGCTCTCACTCACCGTGTCCCCGTTCCC
This sequence comes from Gastrophryne carolinensis, assembly GCA_027917425.1. Taxonomy (NCBI): domain Eukaryota; kingdom Metazoa; phylum Chordata; class Amphibia; order Anura; family Microhylidae; genus Gastrophryne; species Gastrophryne carolinensis. The sequence continues at coordinate 181,367,196 of CM051240.1, forward strand.
GCGTCGTCACCGGGCGGCTGGCGGCGCGGCTCCCGGCCCGGGGTCCTGGCCGTGCGGCATCTGCTCGGGCGGAGGCGGCTCGAGCGGTGCCCAGCTCGGCCACGCCCCCCGCTCTCTGCTCCGGTCGACGTGCTCGCGCGGGCGCGAGCACGTGTGTCTTATTCCCAATGAGCCCTAGTCTTTAGTAGGGCTTACGCCCCCTTCCTTGTCTGGGCCAATGAGCCCATAGATGGGATTGGGCTATCTCCCAATTGATTTCTAGTTCCCAGTTGCACCAATCACACACTCTATTCCCCAGTCTCAATCATTCTAGCTTCCTATAAAGGGTTCATGCCATCAGATGCTCAGTGCCTGTGATAGCGCCTTGTATCTAGTATTGACCTCTGTGTATTTGTTATTGACCTGATGCCGACCACCGCCTGAACTGACCATTCTCGATCTGAAACCCTGTTGCCGACCACCGCCTGAACCGACCATTCTCGATCTGAAACCCTGTTGCCGACCACCGCCTGAACCGACCATTCTCGATCTGAAACCCTGTTGCCGACCACCGCCTGAACCGACCATTCGCGATCTGAACTCCTGTTGCCGACCTCCGCTTTGAACCTTGACCACGTGTTGCCTAATCCTTTGTACCGCCACGATCTCTATCTTCCCGCTGTCAACCTCTGGCCTGTCTCTGGACTTCCGTCACCCACGCTCTTGCTATTGGTTCTCCAGACCTCTCACATATAAGCTCACATCCTTTGAGCCATTAAGTCCTGGGGGCAACCGATCCCGGGTAGGTGTACCTTGCGTCCCGGCAAGCGGGGGCTCCTACAGGTGAAGCTGGCTGTGGAGATTGGGGGTTGTGAGCTTATTAAAAGGGCTGGAGTTACCCCGAGCGTGACAAAAGCTTAACGTGTGTATTTTCTGGTAGTATGTGATTTGTGGGGGGTATTTTAAATGCAAAGGGTTGTTGTTTGTTCAAAAAGCGCAAGGTGCACAATTTATAACTAAAATTACCCTTATGTGCATGCTTTACTTTGGGGTGTTTGGCAACCCTACCCATGAAAGCAGCTATGCATGTTGGGTATAGTTCTGTTTGGGAGACCTTGCTTTTTTAGATTTAACTTGTTGATTCTTGTTCACATAATGTTTTTTTTTTTAGGAAAATGTGGATTTGATTGTTTTTTTTATTCCTTTTTTAGGGAAACGCTGTGCAATCAAAAAATTCATCAAGGGATTACTTCCAAAAACTGTGCCTACGTCAACAAACCTGGTACACCTAGAAAGCTTGAGGTGTGTACTTCCAAAGAGGATTTCAAATGTAAAGGATTGTTTTCCTTGAAAAACTGCAAGGTTCGCATAGCAGTTGGATTTTATCTGAAATTCTCCTACTACTGTAACTGGGAGAAATGGGAATTTTGCACGCAATATGATTGTATTGAAAAGCATACTTTTTTATTACAAAAAACACTACAAATTGTAAAAAATAGCTTTTTTTATTTTTTTTGCACATATTTCACCCAAAGATATTAAGAAAAATGTAAAAAATGATGCCCAGACTCTCCTGGGAAATCCCTTCAAAAATCACAGTTAAACATGCAATATACTGAAAAATGGTCTGGCAAAAGAGGGTGCCATAATCTCTAGGTAGGCTGATACTTAAAGAGTAAATTGTTATTGGTCCCTACAAGAACCAGACGTCCTATTGAGGACCCCCCCCAAAGTGAGAGGTAAGTACAGAAGGTATGCAGGAACTGTCCAAACCTAGAAAAATGTATAAAGTTAAAAGAACACTATCGAGAAAAAATGGCCTGATGACGAAAATTCAAATAAGTATGCTGGATTGTGGGAGGAGAGGTCACTTATACACCAGACATCAAGAAATATCCCCTTAGGCTTGTTTCTTTAAAGTGGACCAACACCCTCCTGGATTGGCCCGGGAATCTATAAGATTCCCAGGCCGATCCGATCCCTCCCCGCGGGGCATCCAAAATCGGGATGCCCCACTGTGAAACCCCACCGGAACCCCGCTAACCTTACATTACTCCCGGTCCAACAGTGCATGCACGGGCCGCGCAGGCCACGGCCGCAGCCGCATCTCGCACTTCTTTCTAGCAGGGCACGTGCCCGGCTAGAGGGAAGCGCGAGATGAGCGCACCAGCGTGCTCGGAGCTGCTGGGGTTTGACGACGCTTTGACGCACACACCACAGCGGCTGTGAGCGCGCTGATTGGACGAGTGGCCACACATGCGCCGTAGGAGCGGGGTGCGGGGAGTTTTTTACAGAAATCTGGGGGGTTTCACATAGCGGGGGTGCCCCGGGGAAGTGGACCAAAACCCAGGATAGTCAAAATCATGGGTGTTAGTCCACTTTAATTTTAATGGAAGGAAGAGGAAATCAAGGGTGACAGGCTCCCTCACCCCTCGTAGGCTAAACCTGTCACCCCTGGATTTTATTTCTAACATGAGAGAATAAACCACAAGCTTGGCAGGACTTTTATTCATTTCGGGTGTATAAGTGACCCCTCCTCTCATTAGCCTATGTGTTTTTATAGATTTTTAATATTACACAATTTTGTGATAGTGCTCCTTTAAGGGTTTTGCTTAATAAAATCTTCAAAATTCAACACAATTCTTACTGGGCCCAACAAAAACCGGCAGTACTATTGAGCCCCCCCCAGAGAGTGAGAGGTAGGTAGGTCAGTGTCAACAGTGCAATAAGAAGGCCCAGTAAGAAGGTGTAGGGTTAACTTGTAATTTTTTTTGTAATAAAGACAACCCTTGGAGCCACACCACTCCAGGAACTATAAGTGAGAGTTAGCTAGCTCAATGTCAACCGTGCAATAAGCAGACCCAATTAATCCTTTTAGTGCCAGCCTACCTAGAGATGTTGTCACCCCATATTGCCAGGCCAATTTTCATCATGTTGTGCTATACATGTTTAACTGTGATTTTTGAAGGAATGTCCAGGGATTTCCCAGAAAAATTATATATTTTATTTTCAGCAGTTTGGCATGACATTTCTTTTTGGTCATTTTTTCATTGCTTTAATAATATTTTTAGGCGAAATATGTGGAAAAATGTAAAAATTCTATATTAGTTTTTTTTAAAAAATCATATTACGTATAAAGGCCTCATTTCTCCCGGTTACAATGGTACCACATATGTATCAGTAGACACCTTTTTCCTGCCCAGGGAACACCCATAAACAGCACTTTAGTTTGTGGTGTCTATGTGCACCTTGCAGTTTTTTAAAAGAAAAAACCTTTTGCATTTGAAATACCACCCAAAAAATAAATACTGTATTCTTTTCGAGTACACACCTCAAGCTTTCTAGGTGTACCCGGGTGTAGTACTGGGCACAGTTTTCTGTATGCAAACCCTTGACAAATTCACTGGTTGCAAAAAGTTTCCCTAAAAGATGAATTGGGCTGGGGGTTTAATGGCAAGTCAGCGATTTACTGCAAGTGACTTACCAGCCCCTCAAGCCTTTTGAGCTGGAGTGATGATATCATTCCACTCCTCCTATAGGTGCCCCCCGTTGCAGACAGTGAGATGCCGGAAGCCATTGTGCAGGGCAGAGATCCCCAGCGCTGGATCCAGGTTAGTGGGGAAAATGCCAAGAAAGCAGATTCTTCGTGCTTGCCACTTAACAGTAGGAGAAGCAACCGCATAGAATCTATGGGCATTTAGGTGGGCAAAAGGTGTAGGGAAAACGTAAACATTTTTTTTCTAGTAATAAAAGACAACCCTTGGTGCCACACCACCCCAGAGGCTGTGAGAGGTAGGTGTCAATAGTGCAATAAGCAGACCCAAATAAGAGGTATAGTGTTAGTGATCCTATAACCAGAAAAGAAGTTTATGTTCTTACCTTCTATCCCCAGCCTAGTGCCCCTTTTTTTTTATAAAGGCTTTGCTCAATATTCATAAAAATTCTCGCCAAATGCAGCTTGAATGGTTGGCCATATTGCTCCCTGGTTATTCATTTCTGTACATGTTTTGTATAGATTAGGAATGGTTGGTGCTTTTTAGAGCTATTAACATTCCCTGGGGTCCAGTGACTTCATGGTCACTGGACAGGGGTAGCAGCAGTATAGTAGGGGCTGGCAGGCAGGGAAGCAGGCAGCAGAATTACAGTGGCCAGGCAGGGGGGGAGTAGTGGCATCTCAGTGGTGGAGGGGAGGGGGAGCAGGCAGAGACATCTCAGTGGTGAGAGGCTGAGGGAGCAGGCAGCATCTCATTGGGCAGCAGTATCACAGTGGCCGGGCAGAGGAGAGCAGCGTCATCCCAACAGGTGTACTGCCTTCATCACTGCCTCAATCCACCTCAGTCATCCACCAACACAGCTCCAGCTGCTGCTCCATTGCCGTTCTTTCACATGCTGGCATTATCAGACAGAGCTGAAAAGACCAGAGGGGGAGCTGAAAGAAAGCATGTCGTTGGACACTGTGGTGGATCAGGACAGGAAACATGCTGCAGAGCAGGAGCAAGAGGGGCTAGGAGTAAATGAGAATGCCCCAATTTGCCAACCACAGCACCCTAGCCCTAGCACACTCCCCCACTGCACTTGTCCCTTCAGGAACTCAGGGAACCCCCTCTGTTTCCAACAATACGGAAACTTAGGGGGTTAAGAGCTCAATGATCCAACAATAATGTAGGGCTCATTGGTCTTACTGAACAGCCCAGTGAAACGCTTCCAGTGGTCATAAACTGTGGATGTGCCCATAATTGTGCCTGTGTGTGCACAGCTAGAGGAGAGCTGTGGATACCGTACAGACAGTGTAGCTGGGCTGTCCCCAACCAGATGCACCTCAAGCAAATACCCCTGCCACATATGAGCTAAGGTCAGTCTTTAGATTCTGGGTCAAATGTCATGTGATAATTGAATGCTTGTCACCTCTGAGAAGTATAACAGATTTCTTCTTCAACCCAGTTTGCTGATAATTTAACCCCCCCCCCCCCCCATGCCCAGTAATGGGTTGTCATGCCCTGTGCTGTGTTAGGTAGAGTAGAGGCAATACAGTGTACTGTTAAAATTCAGTTATGCTGCTGCTCACATATTTCTGGCATAGGAATCCTAACCCCTCCACCACCTTAGAATTGATCAGTAAACTGAAAAGAGGGAGAGTTAATGGGCACCCCAGAAGCGTGAAAAATAATTTATGCCACTGTTACAAACCTATTTGAGCACATGAAACTAGATGATCAAAACATACCCTTGTTCAAAATTTTGAACAAATTCTTCTGCAGCTTCTGGGCTCTCTTCCTTGTATGTATGATACATGACCATGGCTTTTATTAAGTTTATAATTTCTTGCAATTTCATTTTGAATGTAAGCATTACATCTGTAATCCTTAAAAAAAAAGTAGAAAAATAATCACAATCAATTTATTTATCACCAAGTACATACACACAAATAATTTAATGTCCTGGGGATGAAACGTTTCAGAATGTCTGTTTTATACAATTTTTTCGTTGTGTTTTTCTAAGGAGTTCTGAAGCTTTCAGCACTGGCCAGGACCCCAAACAAAAATCTGTGAGAATTAACTTCTCTGCCGTGGAGGTCGATCTGTGCTGTAAAGCTGCACTTTATGCTAGTGGCCCCTGTCTGTGAGGCATGTAGAGGACTCCTGGCACACTCTCACCTGCCAGCTGGGGATCTCCATGGCATAGCCCAGAAAGGACGCTGGAATGAAAACTGGCTATATATAATGTGATGCCCATGACCCTAATGGCCTCCATGCCAGCCTTCAGATTCTTAACAGCATCTAGATCAGACCTGGGCAATGTACGGCCCGCGGGCCGTATACGGCCCTTTGCTAGGCTCTTACCGGCCATGGCTGAGCTGGCCAGTAAGAGACGCAGAGGAAGGGAAAACATGCCAGACCCGACGAGCCGATTGGCCGATCGGCTGGTGATCGCCTGTGTACAGTGTGAGAGGCTTAGGTTAAGCAGCAGCTGATCGGCCGCTCGGCTCGTCGGGTCTGGCACATTCTCCCTTCCTCTGAGGAAGCCAGACCCGATGAGCAGGTGATAGAGACCTGGGGACTTTGGAAGGACAGAGTAAGTCTGCTCAGAAAGATTATGTAGTTTGCTTGTGTTTTCCCTTCCTGCCTGCTGTCTCTTTTTCACCATGTACCTGCCCACCATGCTCTCACCATGCCCCCTTCTTGCTGTCCACATGCTCTCACCATGTCCCCTTCCTGCTGCCCACCGTGCTCTCACCATGCCCCCATGCTCTCCCCATGCCCCCTTCCTGCTGTCCACCATGCTCTCACCATGTCCCCTTCCTGCTGTCCACCATGCTCTCACCATGTCCCCTTCTTGCTGTCCACATGCTCTCACCATGTCCCCTTCCTGCTGTCCACCATGCTCTCACCATGTCCCCTTCCTGCTGTCCACCATGCTCTCACCATGTCCCCTTCTTGCTGTCCACATGCTCTCACCATGTCCCCTTCCTGCTGTCCACCATGCTCTCACCATGTCCCCTTCTTGCTGTCCACATGCTCTCACCATGTCCCCTTCCTGCTGCCCACCGTGCTCTCACCATGCCCCCATGCTCTCACCATGCCCCCTTCCTGCTATCCACCATGCTCTCACCATGCCCCCTTCCTGCTGCCCACCGTGCTCTCACCATGCCCCCTTCCTGCTGCCCACATGCTCTCCCCATGCCCCCTTCCTGCTGTCCACCATGCTCTCACCATGCCCCCTTCCTGCTGTCCACATGCTCTCACCATGCCCCCTTCCTGAAGTCCACCATGCTCTCACCATGCCCCCTTCCTGCTGTCCACATGTTCTCACCATGCCCCCTTCCTGAAGTCCACCATGCTCTCACCATGCCCCCTTCCTGCTGTCCACATGTTCTCACCATGCCCCCTTCCTGAAGTCCACCATGCTCTCACCATGTCCCCTTCCTGCTGCCCACATGCTCTCCCCATGCCCCCTTCCTGCTGTCCACCGTGCTCTCACCATGCCCCCTTCCTGCTGTCCACATGCTCTCACCATGTCCCCTTCCTGCTGTCCACATGCTCTCACCATGCCCCCTTCCTGCTGTCCACATGTTCTCACCATGCCCCCTTCCTGCTGTCCACATGCTCTCACCATGCCCCCTTCCTGCTGTCCACCATGCTCTCACCATGTCCCCTTCCTGCTGTCCACCATGCTCTCACCATGTCCCCTTCCTGCTGTCCACCATGCTCTCACCATGCCCCCTTCCTGCTGTCCACCATGCTCTCACCATGCCCCCTTCCTGCTATCCACCATGCTCTCACCATGTCCCCTTCCTGCTGTCCACATGCTCTCACCATGCCCCCTTCCTGCTGTCCACCATGCTCTCACCATGCCCCCTTCCTGCTGTCCACCATGCTCTCACCATGTCCCCTTCCTGCTGTCCACCATGCTCTCACCATGTCCCCTTCCTGCTGTCCACATGCTCTCACCATGCCCCCTTCCTGCTGTCCACCATGCTCTCACCATGCCCCCTTCCTGCTGTCCACCATGCTCTCACCATGTCCCCTTCCTGCTGTCCACATGCTCTCACCATGCCCCCTTCCTGCTGTCCACCATGCTCTCACCATGCCCCCTTCCTGCTGTCCACCATGCTCTCACCATGCCCCCTTCCTGCTGTCCACCATGCTCTCACCATGCCCCCTTCCTGCTGTCCACCATGCTCTCACCATGCCCCCTTCCTGCTATCCACCATGCTCTCACCATGCCCCCTTCCTGCTATCCACCATGCTCTCACCATGCCCCCTTCCTGCTGTCCACCATGCTCTCACCATGCCCCCTTCCTGCTGTCCACCATGCTCTCACCATGCCCCCTTCCTGCTGTCCATCATGCTCTCACCATGCCCCCTTCCTGCTGTCCACCATGCTCTCACCATGCCCCCTTCCTGCTGTCCACCATGCTCTCACCATGCCCCCTTCCTGCTGTCCACCATGCTGTCACCATGCCCCCTTCCTGCTGTCCATCATGCTCTCACCATGCCCCCTTCCTGCTGCCCACCATTCTTACACTTTGCCCCAGCTGATATGAGCTCTCCTTCCAGACTGCCAGAAGCCAAGGGCTTCTCTGATTGGCTGGGAAATTATCACATCAGAACGTTTGAAGTGGACCAAAACCCTGCTTTATCAGCCTGGGAATTTTATAGATCCCCTCCCCGCGGGGCATCCAAAATCGGGATGCCCCGCTGTGTGAAACCCCCAGGTCGCCCATAAACTCACCTTCTTTCCCAGTTCAACGGCGCATGCACGAGCTGCGGCCGCATGCCCGCTATCCCTCTAGCAGGGCGCGTGCCTGTGTCAGCCATTTGAGAATGGCCAGCGCGGGCGCGCTCCCTGTTAGAGGGAAGCTCGAGATGCAGCCGCCAGCGCACTCAGAGCCGCTGAGCTTAGACGTTGCTTAGACGCCCATAGCTCAGCGGCCCTCCACAATATTTTTAGTTTCTCATGTGGCCCCATGGAAAAAATAATTGCCCACCCCTGATCTAGATGCACTGTTCTACCTTCTCTCTAGCCACCAGTGTGCTTCTCTGGAGTGCTGAGGTAGCTTCCAAAAATTCAGCTTTCTCCCCATCTGAAGCAGTGGGGTGGTGGATGATCACATTGTGGTGGGGGATCATTACATTGATACTAAGTAAAGTTAGACACACACACCAAGGTTGAGTCCCCTTTAGGGTATATATTATAGCAAAAATTCATGAAGTGTTTACAGAATAAAGTAGGGCATAATACAGGAGATAAACTATAGCTTATACCATATAAGAATCCTCCATGGCTCTGTGATTCAAAAAAATAGCTGTAGTTGCAATTCATACCACTTATGGCTACTGGGGGCTGCTGTTGTGTAAGCGAATCCCAAAAGTCAACCCCTGTATCCAATATACCATTACAAACAGTAATAAAATCCAGAGAAGCATTTGATCAGCATATTAGAACCCATTTCATACAAGTGAGACAATGTATTTACATATGTACAATTATAATGAGGACTGACACTGAATGACAGCCAAAAAATATAAGAAAACAAAGTGCTATTACCAAATTAGGTTGCGGAGAATGCTAGAAAGAATGCCGACACATGTTTTGGGGTGCTCCTTTGTCAGAGCATCTTTTATGCACAGGAAGCAAGGATGCAAAGACTGTATAAGGCTGTGCCGTTTATTGGTGCACTTGTGCCTTTTATCTAAAAGTGAGGGTTCCCCCGGGTCGGCCCTGTGACAGGGCACCATAAGTACTTCTGGTTCTCACTGCGCATTCCAGTTTACACCACCCAGGGCAGATTTCTGGATGGCAAAAAGTATGCCAACCAGAGCGGGAAGTGATGTTGCCACACGGGGTGACTACGGCCGGATTTGCTGCTGCTATTGATAAATAAAGTTGTACATGTTTGCAAGTAAAAAAACAGCAATGGGAGAATTTTGTAGCAGTTGTAACTTGTTATTTTTCTAACCAGTGAGAAAAAGACATATATTAGTGTCATAAGCATGAATCTTCCTGTAATAGTGGCAGGAAACTAGTACTGCATTGGACTGATTTTCATATTTATTTTAAACTAGGATATATTGTGGTAAAGAGGACCAAAACCAAACAGAACAAGGGGGAAATTCTAAGTTGCATATAATTATTTCTGTGATCAGTCCAAAGTTTTACATTCTAATAATGGACAATAGATAAAAATGAGATTACGTATTGTAATCTGCGTTCCTCGAGGGGGAGAAGAAACACACTGCCGTTGCACACCAGCACAAATTATCACTTTAGAATTTCGTAGTCAGCGTACGGCCACCCAGGACTTCAAACTGTAAGTAACTTTATTCCACTCACGATAGTAAAAGGATTACTTGCACCAAACATCAAACAGGTTAACAGTCTCTTGCAGGTTCCCTCCAGGGACTGGACTCGAAGCACAAGCAATAGACTTCTTTCAGGGTAGGGCCACCCCACTGTAATGTCACTATCCTCCACCTCAGTCACCCATTCAGGCTATGGGCCACGGATTTTACCGGCAACAGCAGACTGGGGCCTTCCTCTCCTCTCCCCCGACTGGAGAGTCAGCTCACCTCAGGAGTACAGAAACACTTTTGAGAAGATCTCCAGGGGCACCTCTGGTTGTCAGTATGCATTCTCCCAGCAGGGAACTTACACACATACAATTCAATAATCAAAAACCATTTAAAAGCATCACCAAATAGAAAAAGGCTTGCAAAGTTTCTCAATAGAAGTCTTATACTTGTGTATATCTACCTCCCATAGAATGAATAAATGAGATCCAAGTAGGCAGAACCTCTTTCTAAATAAATGTAGTATAGGTCTGATGACCCTTACTATACAGGGCATCCAGGATCAAATCTCCGATCTAGAGACCTCCATCACACAGACACAGTCCAAGCTAGAGGAGACTCTTAGTACTGACGACCTGCCTGCCTATCTAGAAAGTGTTAATTCATCATTAGTATAAAAAGAAAACCTTAACAACATCTTGAATATAGATGGGATACCTTAGATTACAAGGAAGGCCAAGTCTATAACCGGAGAGACTTAAGACGTCCTAGACACAGACGGGAAAACAGAGGGGGGTGACCAACCAGGAACTGATTCTAATAGTTCATCAGACAGCTCGATTTTTTAGAGAACAATATGCAGAACCCGCTGACTTAATAGTCTATATCTCCTCTAGAACCCTCACAGCTAATGAACATAAGGTGTTTAATAAGGGACTTGGCTTTGTACCCACCTATTTTGGTAACCCTTTAGAATTGGACATTGATTTGTTTACATTTTTCTGTACACTTAGGTTACAAGCCTTTTTTGATATGCAGCCAACAGTGGCAGTCCAAAGTAATACCATGGGGCTACCTCCAGCAGTCAACCTATCACCCTGCCGTAAAAGGGGTAATTGGACCCCACCTTACAACTTCCGACTTCCGTCAAAACTTACATAAAAACTGGTACAAAGGGATGTGTCCAAAATCCAGTGGCATGCACCCCTTAGAACTAATATGACTATGGCTGAAAAAAATAGCCTTACAGGATTTGCATACAGACTCCTCCATAAAATTTAAACCAGCTGATAAGGGGGATGGTACAGTGATTATGGACACTACCTACTATGATACCACCATCTTGGAGCAATTGAGTGATAATAGTATCTATACACATGTTTCTTCAGATCCTTCAGATCTGAAATAGATGCCATTATCACACAAGTATTTAGTCATGACACAAGCATTTAGAGTTGTTTGACTTCCTGATCACTGACTACCCGATAATCCCAGTCTTTTACATGTTACCGAAAAACCCCTAAACATCCTACACATCCACCTGGCCGACCCATTGTAGCAGGGACTGACTTCCAGCCATTTTTTAGGCCGTCTACTACAACCACAAGTATTATTAACAAGATCATTCCTCTTTGACACTGGTGACTTCATAAATAAAATCCAACATATTGGTACAACTCCAGTAAACTGCAAATTGTGCAGCATATATGTCAACAGTCTCTACACCTCAATCCCTCATGAACATGGTGTAGAGGTCATTTCCAATACCCTGATGAAGCCAGATGAGTTACAGTCCTTTGCTATGACATTGACCCAGATAGTACTGACCCACAATTACTTCAGATATAATGACGCATATTTTCTGCAGAAACAGGGCATTGCCATGGGTTCTAACATGGTGCCAGCCTATACCAACCTTTATATGGCACACTATACACATCCATTGTTTTTGGAGAAAGTATTGGCCTGGTTATGTTATATAGACAATATTTTCCTTGTTTGTCAAGGCACAGATTTTGAACTTAATGAAGTGACTTAATGAATGGAAAGTCTAGATGGAGCCCTATCTGAATTCAGTTTTTCTTTAGAAGCCAACTCTGAAGAGGTACATTTTCTTGATGTAACAATTAAGAATGTTGACAGCACACTAAAACAGATTTATACCAAAAACCTACTGACAGAACCATTTCCACAGTTACCATCCAGAACGCCTAAAAATTGCCTGCCATACAGGCAATTCATTCCCTTACGCAGAATAGTGGAGCATGATGAAATATACAACAAATGTGCTGATAAGATGTTCCGGGATTTCATCCAACATGGATACTCTCCAGCCATAGTCAATAAGGCCAGAATGAAAGCATTGGGTAAGCAACTTGACTCCCTACTGGCATACAAACCTAAACAGACATCTCACCACATCACGTGTACTCACCCATAGCGCAAGAAGCAAATCTGTCTCTTTTTCAATACGTAAGCACTGGTATTTACTTACTAGTGATCCATCAGTCTTCTCACAGAAATCAATGACTGCATTTAAGATCGCAAAGCATAAGAGTGTCATAGAACCAGGGCTGATCCTCTTGTTTCCCAGCAGAGGGCACCAAGGTTTCCCGTGCGCTCGCATTTTCGCACTAGGGCCAGTAAGTGTGCTATTATGCGCGTGCATTTGTGAACTGTATGATTCAATCATTCATGCACATGTGCAATTATGCGCGGGCATGCGCATTGCAAACACGCGAAAATGCGCTCACTTTTGTGCATGCGTAGGGGCCTTTAAATACTGGCAAGCCCTGAGCTCCATTGCCAGTTGGTCATTTCTCCTGCTTTTTCCTGAGTTACAGTCATCCATTCCTGTGTACCGACCCGGCTTGATCCTGACTACTCTCCTGTTCTCCTGACGACCTCGGCCTTTTTACGACTCCGATCATGATCTGCCTGCCCACAACCTCGGCTTGTTTTCGACTCTGATCCTGATATGCCTTCCCACGACCTCGGCTTGTTTACGACTTCGATCCTGATCTGCCTGCCCACGACTCCGGCTTGTTCTACGTTCCAGTCCAGCTCTGGTCTGTCTTCTACCCAGAACTTGGTGAAACCCACTCCTAGGCTGCCTGACCTGGGGCCTCCCTGCAGCCCAGTCTATGCTCACCATCAGAGGCTCTAGTAAAAACCAGGTTGGTCCTTAGATTCCAGGCTTCCTACTCGAGAGGTGAGCCGGTCTCCGCAATCAGGGTTCATACCCAGTAACCTGACAGTACCAACTGGCCAGTTATGAGCTCTGGCGGAGATCACCCGGCTTTTGATGCCTTGGTCCAGCAGATGACCGCTCTGACGCAGGCAGTGAGCAATTTACATGGGGGATTTTTACAGTTTGAGCCAGCCTTTTTACAGCTTCAAGCCAGCCTTCCTGCCGCTACTAAGCCTGTCCCGCCATCAGCTTCTGTCATGCCTGTGGCTGCCGGCAACTCTGGCTCTGCATTCAGTACCTTGGAACCCCGCATACCTTGGCCTGAATGTTTTTCCGAGGTCCGCAGTCATTTCCGGTCGTTTAAAAATAATTGCCAGTTGCTGTTCGATCTCCAACCCAAGACATACCCTACTGAGGTCATCTGGGTCAAAACTGTAATCTCTTTACTGCTGGGAACCCCCAGATTTGGGCTCATCGGTTACTTGAACAATCAGACCCTATTATTGCCTCTCTGGTGACCTTCTTTGACACTATGGCGACTATGTATGATGACCCTGGGCACATAGCTTCAGCTGAAGCGGTTCTTCCGACCCTTCACCAAGGACGCCGACCTGTCGAGGAATATGTGGCTGAATTCCGTTGCTGGAGTACTGAGACTATTTGGAATTACCACGCTCTGTGCCATCAGTTCCTTTTAGGTCTGGCGGATTCTGTTAAAGATGAACTGGCTTGTGCTGATCTTCCTGCATCTCTGGAAGAGTTGATCAAACTCTCTATCAAGATTGATAGGAGACTAAGGTAACGTCGTCTTGAGAGAAATAATCCTTAGTCGTCCCAGTGGGGTCCTCCTCGTGCAGATGCTTCCTTCCCCAGTCCTTCCTCTTCTGCTATTAGTAGTGGTTCTGAGCCGATGCAACTCTGGGTTTCCCGTCCTTCATTGACATCTGAGGAATGTCTTCGCAGACGCCAGCACAATCTGTGCTTTTACTGTGGGGAGGCTGGTCACTTCCTTTACAGATGCCCGGTCCGTCCCCCGAGTAAGAGGTTACCTACTAAACATTTATCGGGCCCTCTCCTGCTCTCCGGTGCTAATCACATCTCTGTTCCTCTCTGTCTACAGTTTGGATAAAAATCTAAGGAAGGGTTTCATTTGGACTTCCACATCACCTGCGGGTGCTGATATCTTTTTGTGGGCAAGAAGGATGGTTCCTTACGACCTTGCATAGACTACCGGTTAAAAATCGCTACCCTCTGCCCTTAATATCAGACTTTTAATCAGTGCCTTAAATCTGGGCAGATCTTCACCAAGCTTGACTTGAGGGGAGCCTACAACCTTGTTCGGATAAGAGAAGGGGATGAGTGGAAGACGGCATTTCAAACCCGCTATGGACATTTTGAATATCTTGTTATGCCTTTTAGTTTGTGTAACGCCCCAGCAACCTTCCAACACCTGGTTAACAACATTTTTAGGGACCTACTTGATATCTTTGTCATTGTGTACTTGGACGACATCCTCATCTTCTCTGCAAACACGAATGAACATCAGGAACATGTGCGAGCAGTACTCTCACATCTCCGGACGCATCAACTGTATGCCAAACTAGAAACATGCGAATTTGAAAAGACGTTCATCTCATTTTTGGGAGTCCTTATCTCGGATCAAGGATTTTTCATGGACCCTAGTAAAGTTTCGGCTGTACTTGAGTGGCCAACACCTACCTCCCGAAAGGAGGTTCAAAGATTCATTGGATTTGCCAATTTTTATCGCCGGTTCATTCACAACTTTTCTGCCATCGTCCGGCCTATTACGGAGCTAACCAAGAAAGACAAAGCCTTTGAATGGTCTGAATCAGCGCAGCAAGCTTTCCAAATCTTAAAAAGGTGTTTTACTTCAGACCCTGTTCTTGCACACCCAGACTCCACATTACCATTCATTTTGGAGGTTGATGCATCATCCATTGTGGTGGGGGCAATCCTTTTGCAACGATCTGGAGAAAAAGCGGTTCTGCATCCTGTCGCCTTCTTCTTTCGCAAATTGTCCACAACTGAACGCCTGTATGATGTAGGGGATCGAGAACTTTTATCTATTAAACTGGCCCTTGAGGAGTGGCGGTACCTGTTAGAGGGAGCGGTACATCCTGTCCTTATCCTGACTGATCACAGGAATATCTACGTTCTGCCAAACAGTTAAAACCTCGCCAGGCACGCTGGTCTTTGTTTCTCTCGTTTTAATTTCCATGTCACCTATCGGCCTGGCAGCCATAACATCAAGCCTGACGCTCTGTCCAGATTGCCACTTCCAGATTCTTCGGATGAGACAGATTCCTCTGAACTACCAATCCTTGCTGAAGGACATTTTCTAGTCTTAGAGTCTGAACTCATCTCCCAGATCTGGAGAGCTTCTTCTGTTTTACCAGTTGAGGAGGGTGAAGACCTGCCTTGCTCTGGTGGCCTATTTATCCATCAAGGCAAGATATTCGTACCTGGGCCCGCCCGAACTGCGGCCTTACAGACTTTCTATGACCATCCCTTGGCAGGGCATTTCGGATTACACAAGACCTTGGAGTTGATTTGTTGACACTTCTGGTGGCCTTCTTTGAATAAAGATTGTACTTCCTTTATCAATCACTGCCGAACTTGTGCCCGGAGTAAGGGTTCCTCTCACAAGCCTATGGGATTACTTCTTCCTCTGCCTGAGAGACCATGGTCTCATATCTCCATGGACTTTATTGTGGAATTACCTCCTTCTGAGGGATTCACTACCATCTTAATGGTGGTGGATAGATTCACCAAGATGGCTCATTTTGTCTCATTGATGGGTATTCCTTCCGCACCCATACTTGCTCAAGTTTTCATCAGGGAGGTGGTCCGGCTCCATGGTGTACCCACCAAAATCGTCTCAGATCGAGGTTCACAATTTACTTCTCGATTTTGGTCCCGTCTGTGTAAAGCCCTCCAAATTTCCCAGGCTCATTCATATGCTTATCATCTGCAGTCGAACAGGCAATCTGAACGTACCAACCAGACACTTGAACAATACCTGCGTTGCTATTCCTCAGGCCTTCAAGACGATTGATATCGGCTACTACCTCTGGCGGAATTCACATATAATAACTCCTGCCACAGCTTCACTGCTAAATCACCATTCTTCGCAAACTTCGGGTTTCATCCCAATATCCTGCCAGACATCCCTAAAGATGTAAATTTAGCCGCCGCCCAGGAGCTGGCCTCTTCATTAGCAGAGACACATCGGGAATTAAGCGAATGCCTCCTCAAAGCCCAGGAACAGTATAAGCGGAATGCCGATCATCATCGTCAGTCCTCCCCGTTGTATGCTGTTGGTTGTCTACTCGAAACCTCAAACTACGTTGTCCTTCTAAGAAGCTGGGTCCTAAAATTATCGGCCCATTTCTCATTAAGAGACTTATTAAAGCAGTGGCCATGGAACTTCACTTACCTGCTTCCCTTCATATCCATCCAGTGTTCCATGTCTTTGGTTGAGGACGAATCTGAAGAATGAGGTCGAACGAATTTTGGATATCCGTCGTAGAGGAGTAAACCTTCAATATTTAATTAAGTGGAAGAACTATGGAATCGAAGAGAGTTCTTGGTAACAGTCTAGAAATGTTCACGCTCCTCTCCTGATTAGGGACTTTCATAGGTCCCACCCCCCGAGAAACCTGGTCCTAGAGTCAGTCAGAGACCTCCCTTAAGGGGGCGGCAATTTCATAGAACCAGGGCTGTTCCTCTTGTTCCCCAGCAGAGGGCGCCAAGGTTTCCCGTGCGCTCGCATTTTCGCACTAGGGCCAGTATGCGCGCGCATTTGTGAACTGTATGATTCAATCATTCATGCGCATGTGCAATTATGCACGGGCAAGCGCATTGCAAACGTGCGAAAATGCGCTCACTTTTGCGCACGTGTAGCGGCCTTTAAATACTTGTGAGCCCTGAGCTCCATTGCCAGTTGGTCATTTCTCCTGCTTGTTCCTGAGTTCCAGTCGTCCATTCCTGTGTACCGACCCGGCTTGATCCTGACTACTCTCCTGTTCTCCTGACGATATCGGCCTGTTTACGACTCCGATCCTGATCTGCCTGCACACTACCTCGGCTTGTTTACGACTCCGATCCTGATCTGCCTGCCCACGACTCCGGCTTGTTCTACGTTCCAGTCCAGCTCTGGTCTGTCTTCTACCCAGAACTTTGGTAAAACCCACTCCTAGGCTGCCTGACCTGGGGCCTTCCTGCAGCCCAGTCTATCCTCACCATCAGAGGCTCTAGTGAAAACCAGGTTGGTCCTTAGATTCCAGGCTACCCAGTCGAGAGGTGAGCCGGTTCTTAGTCTCCGCAATCAGGGTTCACACCTGGTAGCCTGACAAAGAGACAAGCTGATTAGAGCAGATATTGCACCTTTCAAGATCACCCCCACAACTTGACTGGGTGAATTACCCAGACCTCAGGGCATGCATCCTTGAGGGCATTGCTTGTCTCCAAGGGTACCCATTTCACAGACCCTATACCAGGCAAGAAGTATCCCATCAATATTTTTTCAATTGCTCCTCTAAAATGGTGATACATTTACTGAATCACTGATCACTGATCACACAGCTGAGAATCTATGTAATAGAACAAATAAAACCCAGCAGGCAAGGAGACCCCGGCGTTCTCTTATCCAGAAGGGAAATTGGAAACTGGATTTATACATTGCAGACCTTATTCCCTAATGGTAAGAACGAAGATTATGATTTAGGTCCTTTTTTTATGATAACCTATTTATCCCCTGAGGTCAAATCCGGGGCCCATAGCCTGGACAGGTGACTGGGGGGGGGGGGGGGAGGATAGTGGCATTACAGTTGGGTGGCCCACGCCCCAAAAGAAGTTATATATATATATATATATATATATATATATATATATATTGCTTGTGCTTCGTGTCCAGTCCCTGGAGGGAACCTTCAAGAGACAGTTAACCTGTTTGATGTTTGGTGCAAGTAATCCTTTTACTACCGTGTGTGGAATAAAGTTATTTACAGTTTGAAATCCTGTGTGGCCGTACCCTGACTACAAAATCCTAAAGTGATAATTTGTGCTGGTGTGCAACGGCAGTGTGTTTCTTATACGTAATCTAATGTTGATCTATTGTCCATTATCAGAATGTATAACTTTGGACTCATCACAGAAGTAATTATTTGCATCTTACATTTTCCCCCTTGTTTTGTTTGGTTTTGGTCCGCTGTATTACACTATATAAAATACATATAAAAATCAATCCAATGCAGTGCTAGTTTTCTGCTACTAGATGTTGCTATTACAGGAGGATTCGTATATATGACACTAATATTTGTCTTTTTCTCAGTTTTTAGAAAAATTACATCAAGTTATAACTGCTGCAAAGAAAGATTGCTGTTTTTTCACTTGCAAACATGCATAACTTTATTCATCAATAGCAGCAGCAAATCCGGGCGTAGTCACCCCGTGCGGCGCTGTCACTTCTGGCTCTGCTTGGCATATTTTTTGCCTTATAGGCAGGAGGCTAATGCTTCCCAGAGTGCCAAAAAACCTTAAGTGCCTCGTTGACTTCTGTAATTCACTTATACAACAGCACCCCCCAGTGGCTATATGTGGTATGAACTGCAACCACAATTCGTTTTATAAATCACAGAGCCATGGAGCATTCTTATATAGTATTAGCTATGTTTTTCTCTTGTATTATGCCCTACTTTATACTGTAAACTATTTTAGGATTTTTTGCTATTATATATAATATATTAGGGTGAGGAAAGGAACCCCAATGCAAGCACAGCACCCACTGCATTATACCTTTTGTGGACCTATCAACACCGTGGCTGGGCCTGGAGTCTAAAATACTCCAGTCCTGGCCAACAATGTGCCCCTGGGGCTTCCTGATTCGGGTTGCCATACTGTGTTAACCCCTTGCAGTGGCCCACAATCTCTCAACTTTCCGCATCCCCAGAATCCCTGGAGTTGAGGCACGCTTCTGTGCCCAGCCATTCAATTTGGCTGGGCACGGGAGCATGGTGCACACCGCAGGGAATCTCACTCAGTAAAGATATACCACAGAATTTTAATTCATAGATTATTGTATAAGTAAACTCAGTCAGTGGCTAGCTGAAGTACCTTTCTTTTTCATCAAAGGGGGTGACATTATAGATGTCTTCATACTGGTTTAAAATATGGTGTTTAGATTCTGCATTCACAAAATTCAAAAGTAAGTTAAAGGCCTGTCAAAACACAAACAATGTATTAGTTTTTTTGTTTGGTATACCAGATTTTCCAAAAACAATACAATAAATTATAAAATATCTATAAATTATGATTTTTTCAAAAGGATTAAAAAACACAAAAACCGTAATCAACACAAAAGAGTAAAAGAGCACTGATTCTACACCTGCAAAATACTGTTATCCTGGAAATTAGTTATCAGGCAGAAAATTTGAAGATCAGGGCCAAACACCAAACATTTCTGGTCCTTGTTTTTAGAGCCTTTGGGGCTCTTTTTTTTCATCTGTCATTGTACACAGTGACTTTATACTCCAGCCAAAAAGTGAGGTCCGGCGATCGTGGGGCACTTGCGCTTTCAGGGCGGATGCCCCACAATCACTCGTGTTCATTAGGCTCGATTCAGAGACACATTCGTCTGGACTTCCGTAGCTGTCTGTGAAAGTTTTGGTGGGTGTTTGTCATTTTTTGGCTTTTTTTCGTACATTTTTCACTCGCACGAACGTTCAGGAGAATGTGTATATGCGCTTTCGATAAACGGAAGCAATTCGGAACATTTCCAAACAAAATTGAAAAATTTCCGTTCCTTCAGAAAACTTCCGTTGCTGGGATGGTTTCCGTCTGATTCAGAGAGCTATTTGCCGACGGCTCACCACCCTATAAATTCGTTTAATTGTAAAACCACTTCCGACACCTCTGAGGACTCGGATTGCTATTGTTGAACATGTTTTGCGGCTATGTGGAGGAGTCTGCGCGCCTTTAGCTCCAAGGCATTGCATGTATCAGCAAGGCCGAGGCCATAAATTGTATAGCAATGCATACCTCAATCAATACATTTCATGTATGTCTTAGAGATAAATTTTAATGCTGACCTAAATTAGTCCTTAGCATGTAAACATTTATTTTCCCACACATCCATATAATTGCTATATTTTTTTAGACTTATGTCCTTTGTGAATTATATTTGGATTGTTGAACTTGAATCTTAATTTGTTGTAGGAGTTAGTGTTTTAGTTGGTTACCTTTGCTTTGTGTAATTATTTTATATTTGGTTGCAGGAACTGCAAGATGTGCCACTCGCCCTTGCTCATGATGCCCGTTCTTTGCCTGCAGAATGCGGGCCAGGGGTTCTCTAATCGGGCACTATGCAAAACCCGGCCCGTGGTGGCGAGGGCCCTCTGGCTTATGAAGTCCAGATTTAGGTGTTTGGACCATATGGGGGGGGGGGCACCGCAGTATGACCCCAACAAGGTTATACCAAAATTTTAATTTACAGGGACCACACGTGCCAGAGTGGCACAACTGAGTGTCAGGCTCCTTCAGTTGGTGGGCGAGATGCAGGAGCTGCGCAACTTGTTGTGGACCACAGATGAAGAATAATGTTCAGTGGCCTGCCATTGCTATGTATTTAATTTTTTATAGTTGTAAAAAGTTGAAATTAAACACATTTTTAAAAAATGCATATTTGATGCTGGTAATTATTACAAAACAATTACATTGTCATTTCATTAACAAACTACATTAACACAAAACTAATGGGCACAGAAATATTTAAAGATGAATATTCACATGACCGAGAAGTGATTTGGGTGAGCTTTAAGGGTCCAAAAGGGAAGATGGAGGTTAGTGATATGTGATTTGGGTAAGTTTTAGGGTGCTAAAATGGAAGAAGAACCTAAGCGCTAAGTGATTTGGGTAAGTTTTAGGGACCGAAAATGGAAAAGGCAGGATAGCGCTAGTTAGGGTGAGCTTTAAGGACCCAAAAGGGAAAAGGCACTTTAATGAGTTAAGTTTGTAGTGCGCAGGCGCAAGGTCGTAAGGATTCAGTCTAGACGATTATTTTTGGTAAAATGGAAACAGAATCTATCGGGAAACGTAAAGGATTCATTGGAGGATACGATGGGAAAAGGGCAAAAACGAAAGCCTACGTTGTAACATGTGGAAATGAAACGGAAAAGTCTGGATGGAAAATGACATCCGCGTAATTCGTAATCTGCCGTACGAACGGACGGAAACTTTACACAAGGTTTTCAATGCATGCATAGAATCGCTCGAACGCTCATACGAGAGCGGGAACATTTGAAAAAAATACGACATCGGCACCGTTTTGAAAGTTTTTTTGTGTCTCTCTGAATCGAGCCTATTGTGTGTAGCCAGGTTAGCACTTTCCACTTACCTGGAATGGAATCGCTAGTACTAGCTCTCTCCAGACACTGCTGGCAAGGTTTTGCAGACAAGGGCCTCGATTCAATAAGAGTTGAAAAAAATTCTCATGGTAGTAAAACATTCAATTCATAAAAAAAAGCCTGAGAAAATCACCGTTACTGAATCACCAGATAAAAGACAATGAAAGTCAATGGCAACTTTTACTACAATGTAGAAAGGAGTAAACCGTTGTCTTTTTCGTAGGAGTAAAAAAGTTCCATTGCCTTTCATTGTTTTTCTAGCTGGTGATTCAGCAACAGTGACATTCTCAGGCTATTTTTCTCATGAATTGAATTTTTTACTACAATGAGAATTTTTTCAACTCTTATTGAATAGAGGCCAATGGGCTCGATTCAACAAAGTTTGTAACAAGGCCCTTGATTCACTAAGAACTGAAAAATAAATTCATGGTAGTAAAAAATTCAATTTATGAGAAAAAAGCCTGAGAATTTCATTGTTAGTGAATCACCATATTAAACGACAATGAAAGTCAATTACACTTTTTTACTCCTGGAAAAAGTATTGAACTTTTTATCCCTTTCTACCTGTAGTAAAAAGTGTCATTGACTTTCATTGGCCTCGATTCACAAAGCGTTGAAAAAACTCCCATGGTAGTAAAAAATTAAATTTATGAGAAAAAAGCCTGAGAATTTCACTGTTAGTGAATCACTAGTTAGGAAGACAATGAAAGTCAATGGCACTTTTTACTACAGGTAAAAATTTCAATACTTTTTTCAGGAGTAAAAAAGTGCCATTGACTTTCATTGTCTTCCTAACTAGTGATTCACTAACAGTGACATTCTCAGGCTTTTTTCTCATAAATTGAATTTTTTACTACCATGAGAGTTTTTTTCAACTCTTAGTGAATCAAGGCCATTGTCTTCTGGTGATTCAATAACAGTGACATTCTCAGGCTTTTTTTCTCATGAATTGAATTTTTTACTACCATGAGAGTTTTTTTTCAACTAGTGAATCAAGGCCAAGAAATTAGTCTGTTTCTTGAGGAAAAAATACTGCTGTTTTAGCTTTTTCAAATTCTTGCGATTCAACAAAGAAAAACTAATTTTTCCACACTATTTTTTTTTCACTTGCCTTTTCTCATGAAGTGTGATTCAGCAAAGTTTTGACTCTAGGTTTTACTACTGTTTTGAACTAATTATTTACAGCTGCCCCAAGTAGGTGTAAAAAATTCTCAGCATATTTCCTTATGGTTATTTTACTCAAAAAAGTCAGGGTAGCAACTGCCAGCATGTTTTTTTATCAGTGTAAAAGATATGCGGAAGTAACTTTATATTTTTTATTACTGTTTTAATTTAAAACTGCCTACACCCCAGGCAAAGCACCAAACCTGGGTCAAAGACTAAAGTGTCTAGTGAGTTGCCAGACTGGTGCACTAGCCGAGTAATTTGGAGAGAGGGGCCATGATTTGTTTTCATTTTTACTGAAACAGTAAAAATAAAGAAAAAAAATTAACATACATCCAGTGGGATAAATAACAAAACATGTGGCGCAAGACAAAACAGCAAGTCCGGTAGCCTTGATCTATTACTCAATACATCTTTTTATTAATTTTATTTTTTATTACTGTTTTAATAAAATAATAAAGCTGACACCCAAGCAAAAGTTACTATGCCTGGTGCAGCAGGTGGTAATCTGAAGGAAGGACCATGATTTTTCTTTCATTTTTTATGAAACAGTTACAAAATAAATAAATAAAGTTAACTCCGGCATATCTGTAGAAATATATCTATGTAACTGCAATAGTGTTTTTTTTTTTACTTCAACGCATTTCACAAGTCATCCAGCTGCCTTTCCTAATAGTGGGATGAATAACAAAACATGTGAAGCAAAAGAAAACAGCATGTCCAGTTGCCTTGATCTATTACTAAATACATAACTAGCATTACATGGATGACTGTGATCCTTCATAAAAAGTGACTAGTTGCACAAGTGCATTATAAAACAATTGTCACCTGAGATATATCACATGGGGATGTCATCTGATCATTCTGAAGCTGTGTGAAATGTAGAAAACAAATGCACTACTTGGGGTAAAGACTCCAATTTTCTAACCAAAACAATTTTTTTTCTGTTTGTTGAACTAATCCCAACAACCAGCTGACTGCCAATCCAAATCCCCTCCCCAAAAATGTAGTTTCATTAGTGCTTACACTACAGTATACCTTGCATTTTGCTTAAAGTGGTCCTTCATTCTGAATAAGAGTCTATCTTATATTTTTCCCACACCCTGTACATACAGATTGCTCACATTAAAAATCATCCTACCTGCATCTACTGCATGTTATGAGCCTTTAAACATCCAAGATGGCCGCTTATGGAACATCAGGCAGCCTGCAAACAAGAAGTGCCTTCTGACTGTGCTGCTCTACATTCTGGGACTGCTGACCTTTTCCTGACCCCAGCTCTGCTCAGTCTGAGCAAAGCACAGCTATAACCCGCCCCCTGTACTTTATCCCACTCTCCTCTCCTCAGTAAGTGTGATGCTTCTGAAGTCCTTAACAGAGTTGCAGCCCAGTGGGGGAAAGAATAATAAGTAAGTGACTAAAAACTTAAAATATATTAATTATAGATGCTGGGGAATCACTTTTTAAAAGTTTGGGCTTTTCAATAAATCATGGTGAAGGTCCGGTTTAAATGTAGCCCCAATATTAACCATGTAAATATAGGTAAATAGGCAAATAAAAAAGTAGGAAAATGAATGCATGCAAAAATAACCTATGAAAAGGCTTAAAACAACATGCTCTGCTCCAGAAATGCACACACAGAGTTAAGAATGCTTACTGGAAAACTGGAGCACATTTTCCAACAGTTATGGCTCGCTACAGCCTTTTTACGAGCACTTCTAAAATGTTACGATCACATTTTCGCACACATTCGAGCGCATGTATTTAATTCAACCCCTTTGCTAAATCACATGTGAAAGTTAAAAATTCACGCATGCGATCCAATTTTTAGAGCAAAGCTAAATTTTTTTCTACCTTTGTTGAATCGGGCCCAATGTTATCACTCTGCAAATGCCAAAAATGGAAGTGAACATGCCCATAGAATACTATAGGCAGGGTTTCACTGGTGATTGCAGTGCATTCACAAATCGCCCTGGTGTAAAAGCTATCCAATTTGTAAAAGACAACGCACTTGTATGAAATTTGTTCTCAGTAAAACAAAGGTTTGTTAGAGAATATTAGTGAGAACCGTATGTTCCACCCTATAAGACGCACTTATGGGGGGTGCCCCCCCACCTGCAGGCTACAAGCCCACATAGCCATGGCCCGGGATCTTCTGCCCCCCCCCCCCGGGCTTTGGGGAGGCAGGTAATTGGGGTGCCGAGGGTTAACAGCAAGTCACCCGCTAGCCGCAGGTGACTTGCCAGCCCCCAGCCTTGTGAACTGGTATAGGGATCTCATGGATCCCTTAATAGTTCACAAGGGGTTAAGTAAAAAAAAAACACAGAAACAAGCAGAAAAAATATTTTATTTTATTTTTTTTTAATACTTACCTCCCATCCATCCCTGTGTCCCATGCTGATCAATCTGGCTTCTGCTCTCCTGCTGCTGCTGCTGCTGGAAGCCTTTTATAGCTGCTGGGAGACAGAACATAAGCGGTTAATTAAAAAAAAATGACATAGGATCCCCCTTACCCAGCATTACCAGCCCGGGACCAGCTATGGGGGCTTGTAGGAACAGATTGGGTGGGCCAGCTTTTGTGCCCCCCACCCTGCAGCCTACAAGCCCACAAAGCCTAAGTGGGCCTGGGCTCTTCTGCCCCCCCCGGGCTTTGGGGAGGCAGGTAATAAGGATGCCGGGGGTTAATGGCAAGTCACCTGCTAGCCGCAGGTGACTTGCCAGCCCCCAGACTTGTGAACTGGTATAGGGGTCTCATGGACCCCTTACCAGTTCACAAGGGGTTAAATGTAAAAATAAACACACTGACACATAAGAAAAAAAATGACATTTATTTATTTTTTTTTTTTTTTACTTTACTCACCTCCGATCCTCTGTCCCCCGGCGATCTCCGATGACAGCTGACAGTCTGCTCGGGTGTTTGGAGGAGAGAGCCTGAGGAGGGGGGGCGATCACAGGCCTCTCCCCCTCCCCACCTCTCTCCTCCAAGCACCCGAGCAGACTGATTCAGAGTCTCGGGTGCCGGTATTATGAAGCCAGCTGCTGTGACATCACATTGATGTCACCTGGCCCCACCCCCAGGGATGCAGGAAGTGGGGGGAGGGCGATTTCTGCCCTCTCCTCGCCACGGAAGATCCTGGGGTGGTGATTGGAGCCCCCCCCCCAGTGAAGAGGAGACCCGTCGGCAGGCAGCGCGGCCACAAGTAAGTAAATGTCATTTTGAACTCTTTTTTTTTTACAGTTAGCAGCTGCTGCTGCTGAAGTGGGGGTGGGGCTACTCTGGGGGCTCTCCTGGAGCCATCCGAGCCCCCACGAGGGATCGGATGCCACCAAATTAAAGAGGAGACCCGGCCGGATCCAACGAGGGGTCAGGTATTTTTTTTTTTCAACTAGCAGGGGGGGAAAGTTAGGCACGTAGATTCTACGTGCTTGGCACTTAAGTGGAGTAGAAGCGAGAACGTAGAATCTATGTGCTTGGCACTGAAAGGGTTAAATCAATAATGAGTATAAACATTGCAAAATGTATTTCTATGGGTAACAAATATAAGCGGATAAAGTTAAACCCCTCATGGCAGACACATGCAGTTAGAAGGGCAATAAAGAACAAGAAAAGGGAGCTGAGGGTTAATGGCAAGTCACCCGCTTGCCGCAGACTCCCGCATAGGAGTCTCATGGACCCCTAACCAACTGACAAAGGGTTAAATGTAAAAAGACACATCAGCAAAAGTATAATTTAATAAAAGACCTTTTTTTCTTAACTTATCTCTGATCCAGCGGCAATTCTATGTCCTCATCAAGCCGATCACTGACAGCTGGTAGTGATCAGTGGAGGGTGGGTGTGGGGGCAGGGGATCAGAGTCAACTAAGCTGTCAGAAACAGGGGGGCATGAAATGGACATTCTCCTACCCACTGAAGACACTGGGGGCTCAGAGGCCTCCGTAGGAATTGGAGACCCCCACTGCTTGATCCCGCATGAAGGTGTTTTTTCACTTTTAAAAAGGGTTAAATGTCAGCTACGCATACCTTCCAACTTTTGAACAGAACAAAAAAGAGGAACATTTTTCTTAAACCATGCCCCCAGTCATGCCCCCAGCCACCCCTTTAAAGGAAAACACCACCTAATAATTACATAATAATAATAATAATAATAAAATAAATTACAGGCAAGCCCTCCACACACAGCTAACCCTCTCCCCCACACACAGCAAAGCCCCCACACACAGACAGCCAAGCCCCCTACACACAGCCAAGTCCCCACACACAGCCAAGCCCCCAAACACACAGCCAAGGTCCCCTCCACACACACAGCCAAGGTCCCCTCCACACACACAGCCAAGCCCCCTACACAAACAGCCAGCCCCCCCACACACAGCCAAACCCCTCCCACACACACAAAGCCAAGCCCCTTAAACACACACAGCCAAACTCCCAAACAAACACACAGCCAAGCCCTCACACATTTTCTTCATTGTAGTTTTACACAGATTTTCTCTGTTTAGTATGTAATCATGGCACATTGATTGATTAATTGCTCCTTCCCATGTGCATAACCTCACATTTATCTATGTAAAACTTAATTTGCAATTGTATTGCCCATGTTTCCAGTATATCTAAATCTATTTGTAGTTGTCTGCTGTTCTCTTTTATGTTAATCACCTTATACAGCTTATTATCACCTTCAAAGATGGATACAGTTTAATCCCTTCCCAATGTCATCTGAGCACTGTCAAAAGACAACTGGAGTTGGCAGCAGCATGAGGAGATCATATATTGCCTGAAAGACACACCTTGGAGTTGGCAGCAGCATGAGGAGACCACATAGTGCCTGAAAGACACACCCTGAAAGGCAGCAGCATGAGGAGACCACATAGTGCCTGAAA
Source organism: Gastrophryne carolinensis (assembly GCA_027917425.1). NCBI lineage: Eukaryota > Metazoa > Chordata > Amphibia > Anura > Microhylidae > Gastrophryne > Gastrophryne carolinensis. The sequence continues at coordinate 181,394,621 of CM051240.1, forward strand.
GACACACCCTGGAGTTGGCAACAGCATAAGGAGACTATATAGTGCCTGAAAGACACACTATGGAGTTGGCAGCAACATGAGGAGACCATGTATTGCCTTAAAGACACACCCTGGGGTTGGCAACAACATAATGAGCCCAAATATTGCCCGAAAGAATCACTGGAGTTGGCAGCAGCACAAGGAGACCGTATATTGCCTGGAGTGTAATGAAGTATGACATGCAGATCAGAGGTATCACTATTAGAATCACTGTCACAGAGCAGCACATTGACAAAGTCTTGAGGTGACATCAACATGAGGAGACTATATATTACCTGAAAGACACACACTGGAGTTGGCAACATCATGAGGAGACCATATATAGCCTGAAAGACACACCCTGGGCTGGCAACAGCATAAGGAGCCCAAATATTGCCTGAAAGAATCACTGGAGTTGGCAGCAGCATGAGGAGACCATATATTGCCTGAAAGACACACCCTGGACTTGGTTGCAGCATGAGGAGCCCATCCATTACCTGAAAGACACACCCTGAAGTTGCCAGCAGCATGATAAGCCCATATATTGCCTGAAAGACAACTGGAGTCAGCAGCAGCATGAGAAGATCATATATTGCCTGAAAGACACACCCTGAAGTTGGCAGCAGCATGATAAGCCCATATATTGCCTGAAAGACAACTGGAGTCAGCAGCAGCATAAGGAGACCATATATTGCCTGAAAGACACACCCTGAAGTTGTCAGCAGCACCAGGAGCCCATATATTGCCTGAAAGACACTCCCTGGTGTTAGCAGCATGAAGAGACCGCATAGTGCCTGCAAGACACACTCTGGAAGGCAGCAGCATGCCTTAAAGACAACTGGAGTTGGCAGCAGCATGAGGAGATAATAAATTGCCTGAAAAGCACACCCTTGAGTTGGCAGCAGCACAAGGAGACCATATATTGCCTGAAAGACACACCCTGGAGTCGGCAGCAGCATGAGGAACCCATATATCACCGGAAAGACACACCCTGGAGTTGGCAGCAGCATGGAGAGAACACAGTGCCTGAAAGACACACCCTGGAAGGCAGCAGCATGAGGAGACCATATAGTGCCTGAAAGACACCCCCTGGAGTTGGCAACAGCATGAGGAGACCATATAGTGCCTGGAATACACACCCTTGAGTTGGCAACAGCATGAGGAGAACATATACTGCCTTGAAGACACAACCTGGAGTTGGCAGCCGCATAATGAGCCCATATATTACCTGAAAGACAACTGGATTTGGCAGCAGCATGAGGAGATCATATATTGCCTGTAAGACACACCTGGGAGTTGGCAGCAGCATGAGGAGAACATATATTGCCTGAAAGACACACCCTGGAGTTGGCAGCAGCATGAGGAAACCATATAGTGCCTGAAAGACACAATCTAGAGTTGGCAGCAACATGAGAAGCACAGTAGGCCAGCTAAATGTGCTCCAGCAAGCTTTAAAACAATGTTTTGGTACAAAAGCAAGAGGTCTATATTTCTCTCTTCCTCATTTCCTGGGTCTTTGGCTGCTAGCTCTGCCCTTTGTGGGTGGGGTAGGTGACATCATCTAAGATGTCACCCGGCAGCAGGCACCTCGCATCAGCCCGGATAAGCTCAGTCACTCCGGGTGTTCAGAGGAGAAATTTGGAAGAGCGAGAGGGCTGTGATCCCCTCCCAGCCCTCCTCCAACGATCACCCTACAGCAGTCATTGTAGCTGCGTGGGACATAATCGCTGGGTGACAGGAGAGGATTGGAGGTGAGTAGAGAAAGTAAAATTGTCTTTTTTATTGTGTGGTGTGTTTATGGTAACCCCTTGTGAACTGGTAAGGGATCCATGAGATGCAATATGGTTTTCTTTAATAAAACAAATATTTTATTTAAAATAAAGGAGACAATTTTTTACACAAAAAATATTTTTAAAAAACTGTAGAAATGATACACAAGGCATTTCATGTTAAAGCCTAAACTATGCTGCAAAATATAAAAATATATAATTTTTCTGGAAATTCCTGCAAAAATGCCATGCCATGGTTAAACATGGCATAAAATGGTGAAAAATGCCAACAGAGGGTGACAAAACTTAAAGTAGGCTGGCAATTAAAAGGGTTAAAAGTAGCTATGCATGTTGGGTATTGTTCTGTTTGGGGGACCTTGTGCTCTCAGATTTAGCTTACATTTTCTTATTTGCATATTGATATTTTATGAAAACATGGTTTTTAATTCTGCTTTTTTTTTTTTTTTTTTTTTTTAGGAAAACCTCATGCAACCTAAGAATTCTTCGAGGAATTCTTGACTTGATTCCCTGAGGAATTCAGGGAATATGTGGTTTATGTGGGGTATACCAAATTTAAAGGGTTGTTTTGCTTGAAAAAGCAAAAGGTGCATGCTTTGTGTGCAGAGCTGAAATTTTCAAGTAAAATTACGGTTATGCGAATGCTTTACTTTGGGGTGTTGGCAAGTCTTCCATTGACAGTAACTATGCATGTTGCATATTGTTCTGTTCAGGGAACCTTGCTTTTTCAGATTTAACTTGTTTTTTCTTGTTTGCATATAGTTTTTTTAGGAAAATGTTGCTTTGTTTTTCTTTTTTATTATTTTTTAGGGAAACTTGCAACGAAAAAATTCATTGAAGGATTACTTCCAGAAAACTACGCCCACGTAAACAAGCCTGGCATGCCTAGAAAGCTTGGAGCGTGTACTTCCAGAGAATATATTTGTGGGGGGTATTTCGAATGTAAAGGGTTGTTTATCTTGAAAAACTGCAAGGTGTGTATAGCAGTTGTATCTTATCTGAAAATCTCTTAGAACGCTGTTTGGAGGGATTCTCCTGGGAAGGAAAAGGGTGTCTACCAATAAATTTGTGGTACCGCTGTAAGAGGTGAGAAATGGGGCTTTTACATGCAATATGATTTTATTTAAAAACTTACATTTTTTAAAAAACTGTACAAATTGTAAAATATTTTTAAATAAATGAAAACATATATGTAAATGTAAATTTTTGCACATATTTCACAAAAAAATATTGAGAATACACTACAAAAATAATAAAAAATACATTTTATGTTGAAACCCAGACACTGCTGAAAAAAAACAATATATAATGTTTGGGGTTAGTTTTACTCTTTGGCAATTAGTCTTTCCGTCTCCAGCTTTGCCGCCCTTATTTTTTTGTTTATAGTTTTGTAAAACTTTCACAGTGCCTTCTTGTGTCAAATGTTTAAATGCTTTTGTTTTTTTATTGCCCCCCTAAACTTTTTGTTTTGCCACATATGTTTACTCTTGTTTCTAATCTTTTTATTCCTGTAAGGTATATATCTATAATAATGAATATTAACAATTTATTATATCCCAATTTAGTGTCCATGCTATTGGGAATGTTTTCCCAGTCAATGTGGTTTAGCGCATCTTTAAGCTAGTCAAACTTTGCCTTTCTGAAGTTCTGTGTTTTTGTGGCTCTTTGATAAGGAAAGCTAGTGACTGCAAAGAGGAAATAAATAATATTATTATCACTGTTTCCAAGGTGGTCTCTGATGTGTACCTTTGTTACTGGTATATAGGTTAGTATTGTTGTAGCATGCCATCTTTTGTTTTCGACAAAAAAAACATTTATCTTTATGAGATCCATAGGTTTTAGCTTCCCAATATATACCTGGGTAGTTAAAGTCCCCCATAATAACCATTAGCGGCTTTATCTATTTGCCTTAGCAGCCAGTTTTCTGTGGATTACAATATATTTGTGTGTAGCAAATAGCTATTAGTATTTTATTTTTTTTGTCCATGTATTTCAACCAGGATTCCGGGCCGGACTGACGGGGAAGCCTTTCCCAAGTGCAGGTGGAGAGTGACGACACAGGTTGCCTAGCAACCCACCCATCGATGGATTGGCAGTGACAGAAGCCCCACTCAACATTATTATGTATGGGCAGAAGGGGGATATATACCAACCGGTAATTTTTTTTTTGATTGTACACTGACCTTTACAGGTCAAATTGTAAGTGGAATGCGTTAATCTGCTTGACTTTGTTCTTGTGTGTCCCTGATGAAGGGGTATCAACACCCCGAAACGTTGGACGTATGGATGCATATTGGCGCAAACTAGTGGATGGAATTTGAATACTGCATGTATATATTTTTTGCACAAAACTTGCAGATTTTAAATATATTACTTACCATTTTCAGACTATTTTCACCTTCACAACTTTGAATAAACAGGCACAGATAATAAGCAGGCCTGTCACTTTAAATGTGCCTCTTAAAGTGGACCAAAACCTACGCTAATCGATTCCCTCCTCCTGGGGCATCCAAAATCGGATGCCCCGCTGTGTGAAACCTCCCCAGGTCGCCCCATACACTTACCTTGATTCTTGATCCAATGGCGCATGCTCAAGCCACTGCTGCATCCCTGCTATCCCTCTAGCAGGCCTCTGGCAGCCATTTGTGAATGCCCGCCGCAGGCACGCTCCCTGTTAGACGGAAGCAGGGGATGCGGCCACCAGCGTGCTTGGAGGACGGAGCCTTAGACGAAGGCTTAGATGACTCCGGTGGCTCCGAATATGCTGATTGAACGAGCGGCCGTGCATGCGGCGTGGGACCCCAATCGGGGTGCCCCGGGGAAGTGAAACAAAACCCAGGATAGTCAAAATCCTGGGTGTTGGTCCACTTTAAACATCTCTCCCCACAGGTTTTTCCTTTTAACTGTTAGCATCCTATACTGAATCAGGACCTACAGTATATTTGTAGAGATATTATGCTTGTCAGTGGCATGTATGGCTTATGGACAACACATCCTTAGTAGATTAGCGGACTCCTTACCCTATTGACAAAAGCAGTCAGTCTTTCATTACAGTCTTTAAATTGAACTTGTATAGGCAAAGTTGCTCCAAACATTGCGACACATCCTCTTGGTTTTAAAACACGATCTACTTCTTTGAGAAATCTTTCAACTTCAAACCAGTGGACAGCCCAGGCTGCAGTTATAAGATCAACAGTGTTGTCTTCTAGACTCATTTCTTCGGCAGAGCTAATTCTGTAAAAAAAACAGATGCCAAGCTATTCTAGGTTGACTATTGACTATTCTTTTTCCAATCAGTTGTATTCCCTGGAGTAAATATAATTTCTGACACTACTTAAGGGGGAACAAAACATTTTTTTTTACTATCCTTCTCATCTTACAGCTTATGCGCTGGCCGAAAGCCAATCAGCATCTTGAGCTTTATTCGGCTTTTATTTTGTCGCAATGAGCTCACAGCAGCAAGTAAAAGCTAAATGCCTAGTGTGGTTATGTGCCTGAGCAGGGATGTGGCTGTGGCCCATTCATGGGGATTACACACATCAGGGCATTCCAAATTAAGATTCCACACATAAAAGGAAAACCACCAGCCCTAGACTCTATATTACACAACTCTAAGAACACATTTGTATTGTAAGCATAAATACTTACATATAGGAAACGTGTATTGTAAGCATACATACTTACATATAGGAAACCTGTGTATTGTAAGCATATGTACTTACATATAGGAAATATTATCTGTTGATGGGTTTGCACGAGCTTCGTTTATCTGAGACTCAGATGTGTCTAATCCAATCACCTTATCAAAGTAAGGTGCAAGCTCTCGGGTGCTTCTTCCTGTTCCACAGCCAACATCTACAGCCAACTCAAAATGTTTAGCCTTCTGTATAAAACAAGTAAATAAAAAAATCTGAAAATGTAAACCATAAAAATAAAAAAATGAATAGGCAGTTCTAGTAAATAAATAAATAGGCAGTTCTAGTAACAGGAAGGTTTGTATCCATGTCCCAAAATACTTTATACCTTATGGAGGCAAATTGTCACGCTCTGGGTACTCTAATGACACGCTCGGGTAACTCCAGCCTTCCAGGTAAGCCCTCAACCCCCAATCTCCGCAGCCAGCTTCACCTGTAGGAGCCCCCGCTTGCTGGGACGCAGTATACACCTGTCCAGGATCAGTTGCCCCCAGGACTTCAATGGCTCAAAGGATGGGAGCTTACTGTTTGGAGGTCTGAAGAACCAGTAGCTGGGAGCGGTATAGAGCGAGTCCAAAAGCTAGGGCGAGAATGGTCGGTTCAGACAGTGGTCGGCAACGGAGATCAGACAAAGAATGGTTGGTTCAGGCAGTGGTCGGCAACTGAGATCAGACAGAGAATGGTCGGTTCAGGCAGTGGTTGGCAACGGGGATCAGACAGAGAATGGTCGGTTCAGGCAGGGGTCGGCAACGAAGATCAATCACGGTATAACACAAGTCAAAGCTAGGTTCAAGGCGCTATCACAGGCACTGAACATTGTAACAATGATGCTTATATAGGGGAAAAACCAGGATGGGAAAACAGGAAGGTGTGCGTGATTGGTGCGATTACGATTCACTGGCTGATAGGTTCAGCAGGGCGAATAGCCCTCACAGTGTCTTGGGCTCATTGACCCTTTAACTGCAGGGGGCGTTCCTGCCCCCGCTGGGCTCGAAGTTAACTCCTCCTCCGGCGGCCGCATTGAGAGCAGCGCTGCCGGAGGGCATAGAGGGAACGTGCTTGCGCACGTCAGTGCCAGAGACATCGGCAACAGAGGAGGAGGGGGGCGCGCTCGCAGAGGAGCAAGCAGCCGCCCGGCGCCCGATCAAGGAGACGGCGGGGACACCGCTGGAACGCGGCACAGGTAAGCTGATTGTGACACAAATATTCAAGTGGACCAGGGGATTTTGCCCATTCTGGCTTTTGATCTGTTCCCCAAGTATAATCATTTTGAATGCCCCAGTGTCTGAAACACCCTTAACCACTTTTATTCTTAGCTCAGGAATTAGCGGCTGTTAGCTCATTAATTATTGGCTAGGAAACCTGAATGGCAGGCTAGGCATGTGCCTCCCACTGACCGCTACCCTCGATGTACCCCCTTGGGAGCAAGCACCAGACAGAGGGCCTAGGATGCAAGGCAAGCAAACACAGTGATCCTGAAGGTGGTTCACACATAAAGGCATCCAAAGTCAGGATGTCCTGTGTGGATCTTCAGACCCTAGAGTCTTATAACACAGGTGTGCTTCTCTGCAGAATTGGAACAAGGAAATATAGGTATTTAGCCTTTGTAAGGCTTCCTTTTGCTATTAGCCATGGGGCATTCCAAATCCAGATGCCCCAATGAAGGCATTCCTAAAATTCAAAAAGGCTTTAGGAATTTTCAGGCAAATGTTTACATTAGCATGCCTAATGCTGACTGTCAGGAGCTGCAGCTTTCATTCACCAACACTTTGCATTTCCTGATAAACCTTATTGAATGTGTTCCCTTCTGCTTACTGATTTTTTCAATACCCTTACTGAATTCACTTCTGAGTTGACTGCCACATTGAGACGTGCATGGATGAGTCCTGCTCTGCTGCTTAGGAGGCCTTGCAGAGGACCAAGCATTTACTATTACTTATTAAGAAATATGAAGCAGGCTGAGCCAGCATGAGAAGAGAAGAAAGCAGGCTAATTTAAACCTTTGTCCATTTTATACAGAATTGTAGGTGGCAGGCGGGATTCCCCAGCCCCACCCGTCTCAGATTCAAATCTGGCTTCTGCATTTTAACATAAAATGTTTATTTATACGCAATATTTTAACAAAATTTGTCTGCTAAAATGTGCATGCTGCTGTGTCTCAAAGTTGTAGTTTCTTTGTCCTTTAGACTAAGGAGTAGCATGGGGGGGGTCTATGGGGGGAGCGGTTAGGTCTCTCATGGGGGCTCTCTGGTGCAAGTTACATGGAAGCACCATGTGGGCGCAGTGCCTGAGTTGACGCAAGTCTTCCTGGAAGAAGGAGGCATTCCCAGCTCCACCTACTTTGGAAAGTATGGGCCCCGGCAATGAGGAACTTCAGTGACAGGCAGGCAAGACACAGGCAGAAAGCTGCTGAGGACTTTATTTCTGTATTTCCACTGGCAGAGCATAAACCTTTCTGCCAAAGATCTCCGTGGGGAGAGAAGCTGGCTAGCTAACACGCAGCTCACAGACAGCAGATTGTACAACCAGCCTGCCTGTCTGCAGCAACATGACACTGGACTAAAGAAGATGAAAAGGACATTTGTGTACTCACTGGTAAATTTCCTTTTTCATCTTCTTCCACCAACAGTAGCACTATTGAGTTCTCTTTTCTCATCTCTCCCATTCCGGGGCACCACCAGTAGCAACGCGTGGAATGTCCCAAAGCAGTGCCCACAATATGGGTGAACTAACAGCCAACTGAGTCAACCTAACCAAGAACAACGGCACTGACGCCTCAAGCTTAGACCCCCGGAGAGGAGTTCACCACCATCTGCAACACCTTACTCCCCAGAGCAGCAGCAGCAAATTCCCTGACATCAAGTCTGTAAAACTTGGTGAAGGTGTGGAGAGACGACCAGGTCGCCATCTTTCAGACCTGTTCCACTGATGCCCCTGTTGGCAAGCCCAAAACGCAGCAATCGCCCGGTGGAGTAAGTTCCCCTTGCAGGTGTGTACTTGTATGACTGCCTGCTTGAGCCATGTGCTAGGAGTAGACCTGGCACCTTCTGGGATCACGAACAAGACATCCATCTTACGCATCTCTCGAGTAGCTGCCAATTAATACTTTAATGCCCTGACCACATCGAGGGAATGCAGGAGTCGCTTCTTATGTAGGGTGGGGCATGGGCACAAGGAGGGTAGTACTATCTCTTGATTAAGATGGAAGGGAGAGGCCACCTTGAGAAAAACATTCTGCTTCACATGAAACACCGCTTTGTCTTCATGCAGCACCAAAAAGGGTGATCTGATCAAAAGCGCTGCCCACTCTGAAACCCACCGGATGAAAATAATCACAACAAGCAAAGCCAAAATGGACCTGGCCCTTAAGGGTGAAGGGGCTATAGGCCAGTGTGCAGGCCTTACTGGAGGAAATCCAAAATTTTGGGTACCTAATTATTCTGAAAGATGATGGGAGTGGGCCTCCCTAAACCCTTGATCCCATTAACCCTGCCATGAACCTACCAAGAACCTTCTACAGGAGTAGCCCTTAGATTTGCATGAATCTAAGGCCCTCCAAGTCCTGTTGTAAATTCTAGAGGACGACTGTTTCTGTGCTCAAGGTCCGAATTACAGGGGCGGACAAATCCCTTGCCTCCAATATGCTGGTTTCAACAGCCAAGCCGCTGAAGCCAGTGCTGGAGAATTGGGGTGCCGCAGAGCATCCTGTTGCAGAAGATGGGTGATTGGGTAGTCGCCACGGGGTACTTGGCATCCATGACCTTTCTCCAGCAAGAGATGGAAGCTTATTCTAACTCTCACACTCCTTTGCCACCAGCCTGTTGAAAAGCCTGGGAAAAACCTACCTGACCTTCTGACTAGAGATGAGCGAACTTTTGATAAAATTCGATTCGACTGATTCGCCGAATTTTCCGACAAAAATCGTTTCGACCCGAATTTATTCGCGACGAATCACTATTAAAAATGGCTATTTCTGAGCTTCCTAGAGCCTCAATAGGGTTGTAAACCATTCTGCCTTGCTGTAACACGCATAGGATGCGTGCTGGGTTACTGAAATAATACTGTAAATAATTGAGAGTTGAGGTGGCATCACTATGAGGGGCCCCTATATTGCCTGAAAAACACACCCTGGAGCTGGCAGGAGCAGGAGCCCAAATATTGGCTGAAACACATCCTCGAGTTGGCAGCAGGAGCCCAAAAATTGGATGAATCACACTCTGGAGTTGCAAGCAGCAGCAGGAGCCCAAACATTGCTTTAAAGAGACACTGGAGTTGGCAGCAGGAGCCCAAAAATTGGATGAATCACACCATGGAGTTGCAAGCAGCAGCAGCAGGAGCCCAAACATAGCTTGAAAGACACACTGGAGTTGGCTTCAGGAGCCCAAAAATTGGATGAATCACACCCTGGAGTTGCAAGCAGCAGCAGGAGCCCAAACATTGGCTGAAAGAGACACTGGAGTTGGCAGCAGGAGCCCAAAAATTGGATGAATCACACCCTGGAGTTGCAAGCAGCAGCAGCAGCCCAAACATTGCTTTAAAGAGACACTGGAGTTGGCAGCAGCAGCAGCGGGAACCTAGAAATTGGCTGGAAGGCACCCTGAAGTTGGCAGCAGCAGGAGCACATACATTAGCTGGAAGGCACACCCTGGAGTTGGCAGCAGCATAAGCAGGAGCCCAAACATTGCTTAGAAGACACCCTGGAGTTGGCAGCAGCAGCAGGAGGCCAAAAATTGGCTGAGAGAGACACTGGAGTTGGCAGCAGGAGCCCAAAAATTGGATGAATCACACCCTGGAGTTGCAAGCAGCAGCAGCAGGAGCCCAAACATTGGCTGAAAGAGACACTGGAGTTGGCAGCAGGAGCCCAAAAATTGGATGAATCACACCCTGGAGTTGCAAGCAGCAGCAGCAGGAGCCCAAACATTGCTTTAAAGAGACACTGGAGTTGGCAGCAGCAGGAGCCCAAAAATTGACTGACACACCCTGGAGTTGGCAGCAGCAGCAGCAGGAACCTAGAAATTGGCTGGAAGGCACCCTGAAGTTGGCAGCAGCAGGAGCACATACATTAGCTGGAAGGCACACCCTGGAGTTGGCAGCAGCATAAGCAGGAGCCCAAACATTGTTTGAAAGACACCCTGGAGTTGGCAGCAGCAGGAGGCCAAAAATTGGCTGAGAGAGACACTGGAGTTGGCAGCAGGATCCCAAAAATTGGATGAATCACACCCTGGAGTTGCAAGCAGCAGCAGGAACCCGAACATTACTTTAAAGAGACACTGGAGTTAGCTTCAGGAGCCCAAAAATTGGATGAATCACACCCTGGAGTTGCAAGCAGCAGCAGCAGCAGCCCAAACATAGCTTGAAAGACACACTGGAGTTGGCTTCAGGAGCCCAAAAATTGGATGAATCACACCCTGGAGTTGCAAGCAGCAGCAGCAGCAGGAGCCCAAACATTGGCTGAAAGAGACACTGGAGTTGGCAGCAGGAGCCCAAAAATTGGATGAATCACACTCTGGAGTTGCAAGCAGCAGCAGGAGCCCAACATTGGCTGAAAGAGACACTGGAGTTGGCAGCAGGAGCCCAAAAATTGGATGAATCACACCCTGGAGTTGCAAGCAGCAGGAGCCCAAACATAGCTTGAAAGACACACTGGAGTTGGCTTCAGGAGCCCAAAAATTGGATGAATCACACCCTGGAGTTGCAAGCAGCAGGGGCCCAAACATAGCTTGAAAGACACACTGGAGTTGGCTTCAGGAGCCCAAAAATTGGATGAATCACACCCTGGAGTTGCAAGCAGCAGCAGCAGGAGGCCAAACATTGGCTGAAAGGCACACCCTGAAGTTGGCATCAGCAGGAGGCCAAAAATTGGTTGGAAGGCACACCCTGAAGTTGGCATCAGCAGGAGCCCAAAAATTGGCCGAAAGACATAAATATTTTGCACCATTTGGAAAGTGTAAAACGTGGCACCATGCTGAATCTAGTCGCATGCATCAGGCATTGGTGGGTGGAGATCCTGGCTGATCCATCCCTGATTCATTTTGACAAAGGTGAGTCGCTCCACATTTTTAGTTGACAGACGAGTTCTCCTCACCGTAACACCCGCTCAAATGGCACGCTATTTGCCGGGCAGGACAGCTTTTCCAGGGCAAACTCTGCTAGTTGCGGCCACAAATCAAGTTTAGCTGCCCAGAAGTCCAGCGGATCCTCAAGGTGTGTTGGCATGGTCATGTCAAGGTATGACATGACCTGCTGGTTGAGGTCCTGCTCCAGGTCTTGCTGCTGCTCATGAGTAGCCTCACTATGCGGGTGTAGAAAGCTACTCATTAGCGACTGAAGACTGAGGCTGCTGCTGATGGAGCTGCTGCTGCTGCTCCTGCCAACCCCCCCAGCAGCCATGGCAGTGGAAGGTGAGCGCAGAGGTCCCCTCGAGTCAGACCTGCGAGAGTATGGACCATGGCGCAGATAGGCATCGGCCAACTGACTACATAGAATGTCTTTGTAGTAGTTCAGTTTGTCCTCCCTCTCGGCGGGTTTAAAAAATGCCCCCATTTTGTGCCAGAAGCGAGGGTCCAATAAGGTGGACAGCCAGAAGTCATCCCGCCGACAAATGGAAACAATTCTGGGGTCACTACGCAAGCACGTGAGCATGTTTCCTGCCATTTGCGCAAGTGACTCGGATGGACTACCTGTCTCCATCTGCACTGCATACTGCCACGGTGTATCCGGGTCCTCTGTCTCACCTTCCTCAAAACCCTTTAGCTCCTCTGGCTGCTCCTGTTCCTCCTCTCCTGTCCGCTGACTAGATAAACCAGCCATTTCGCCAAGCCTAAACTGTGCTTCACTGTACCCCTCCTCCTCCTCTTTCTCCTCCTCCTCCTCCAGTTCAGCTCCAACGGGGTTAATGTGGCCGTAAGATGTAGAGGCCATGTCTCCAGTTCCCTGACCAGCCATGGTTTCCAACATGTGCTGTAGTACATGAAGCAGTGGAATCACGTCGTTCATCCCGTAATCCTGCCGACTGACAAATAAAGTGGCTTCCTCAAAGGGCCTGAGCAAATGGCAGGTGTCACGTATGAGCTGCCACTGGTTGACATTGAAGTTACACAGGGGAGTCCCCCTATCCGCTTGGATCATCAGGAAATCCGTGATGGCTTTTCTCTGTTCATATAATCGGTCCAACATGTGAAGGGTGGAATTCCAATGGGTGGAAACATCGCAAATCAGACTATCCCCTCGATTCAAAGAGCAAAAGTTAATTGATTTCGTTTCGAGAATCGTAAGTTTGGGTGGGTGTTTGTCATTTTTTCTTGTTTTTTTGCCCATTTCGTATTCGCACGATCGTTCGCGCATAGACGTATATGAACATACGCATTTCGTACGGGAATCGTATATTTTGCGTTAGTTCGTGTCTTTTTCCCGTCAAAATCGTATTATTTGCGTCAGATCCTATTTTTTACGTCCTTCACATGGGCTTGCGACCAATTCAGAGAGGTGATTGCTAATTGTTTTGAAGCCCATTAAAGAGCTGCTTTACGAAATGTTTGCCGGCAGCTATTTGGCCTCGGGAGTAGGATGGAGAGGAGCGAGTTTGTGGCACATCAAGGGCTTATGCTTTTTGGCATTGAGTTGATCCAGATGTCTGAGAGCAGATTGCCCCTGCGTCGTCGCATGAACATCGATAGCATGAATGATGTTGAGCTGTTCGAGCTGACCAGGCTTAATCGCGCTTCCCTGCATAAATTATATAGTGAGCTGCGGCCATGGTTAGCCCGCACCACAAGGAAGGGGCAAGCAATTTCAGGTATGACCAAGATGCTTGGCTGCCTGCAATTTTTGGCGAACGGCTCGTTCCAGAGGCTGGGTGCCCTCTCCGTGGGGATGTCCCAGCCTACGCTGAGCCGCGCACTATCTAAATTTTTGGAAGGCATGGCTGCCATAACTCCAAAATATATTTATTTTCCGGATGATATGGCAGCCAGAAACGCCATTAAGCTTGGTTTTTATAATGTGGCCGACATGCCCAACGTTATTGGTGCTGTTGACTGCACACATGTGGCACTTGTACCTAGAGCAGCCGACGAGTATATATATAGGTATTGATATTTTGTTTTAGTTTATTATGTTGCCCAACGTGTAATGTAACCTGTTTTCCTTTGCGGCAGCATATTTTTTTTGGGCTCATTTGTGTACATGCCTTATTTAGGCTTTTCATTAGTAGTTTCCAATAGAGTGCAGACATGTTTTAAATTTTTGATCCTTTTTTCAATTATCAATTACCCTTTTTGTATGCTTTTCCCTTAAGGAATCGAAAAATGGGACACTCCCTTAATGTCCAGGCCGTGGTTGGGCCGGACATGCGTTTTCTGAGTGTCCTTGCCGGCTACCCAGGATCGTCGCACGACTCCTATATACTCAGACGATCTGGGTTGTTTCGGAGATTTGAGTCAGGTGAATTTTCGGGTGCATGGCTGCTTGGTAAGTGTGTCCTATTTATTTGGTATTACATTTCAGACTAATCTGTTATTTGTGGATATTTCTGTTTTTGTATTCTTTACATAAGCCTGAAACTGCATTTTAGTTGGGTCTTCTTTTCGGAACTCCAAACCAAAATGCTTGCCTCACTTTGTCCTTCAGAATGTTTTCCCTTTAGTTAGGATGTCTGTAAGTTCCATGTCCCCAAATATATTGGTTGTGAGTTGATACCCAAGTATCTGTTAGTTTAGGTTCCTTTTGTAGTATTGGTCTTTAAATGTCAAAGTGGACTTAAACTGCATACATTGTATTCTTTATATAAATGTTGAGTGGCCCTAGTTCCATGTCCCCAAATATATTGGTTGTGAGTTGATACCCAAGTATCTGTTAGTTTAGGTTCCTTTTGTAGTATTGGTCTTTAAATGTCAAAGTGGACTTAAACTGCATACATTGTATTCTTTATATAAATGTTGAGTGGCCCTCAGCAGCATCCTAATTGTAACATGTCCGAAAACCCAAAATATCTGTAAATTCTAACTGCCCTTGCCCGTGCAGATGTTTTATAATTCTTTTGTATATTTAAGCGGCATTTTTATTTATGTACTCCATTAGTGGCAATAGTTATTTTGCTAATGTGCCCTGGGTGTATTTTTACGCCCTTTACCTTACATCATTTGGATATATGTCAAATTCTTTGTGTTTGTTGTCTTGCCTTTTTAATGTTTATGAAATTTCATTGTCTTGTTAAGGTGATTCCGGGTACCCACTTCTCCCCTGGCTCATGACGCCTGTGCTGCGGCCCCAGGATGCCTCTCAGGAAGCGTACAACCGTGCGCACCGCAAGACCAGGGCTGTTGTGGAGAGGGCCTTTGGGCTGTTGAAGACCCGTTTTCGTTGTTTGGACCATACTGGGGGCGCCCTGCAATATGATCCCAAAAAAGTGATCGACATCATCATGGCATGTGCTGTTTTGCACAATTTTGCTATACTAGAACGTGTCCCACGTTATGTGGATAGTCTGCCCTCTACAGCCCTAGAGGATGATGGCGAAAATTATGTTGGCCCACCCAGTGAGTCTGGACAATCAGTTCGAGCAAACTTGATATTGCAGCATTTTAGTTAATTTAATTCCGTTTGGCAACATTCTGTGTGTCTGTCTTAGCCTTTTGGTTCAATATGTTGTTTTGCCGTAATGTGGCATTACCTTAAATTAAAAAATTGTTCCCTTAATTGTTGCCTAATGTATTTCATGTTGTTTATTTAGCTTGATATTTGCATTGTTACACCTCTTAAACCAAAAAGGATCTGGTTTAGCCCAAGCTGATTTAAACTGTGTTTCCACTAAAAACGCCACAAGTATAGTAAATTTAATTTTTTTTTTACTTTGTATAATTATAGTTATTTGGCTTAACATAAAACATTCCACATACAACTGTGGTTAAAAAGGCATGATATAACCAAACAAAAAACCACATCTACACCTGGAAGTGAGTGGCACAACCAAACAAGGACACCCAGTCCAAAGGCCAGCCTAGTCCAGTCATTAATATTGCCTGTGCCCAGGGATATTTGGGCATGGCCATAATGTCACACAAACATGTCTGCAAACAGGAGGAGCACAAACCAAATACATATTTCAAGCCATAAGTGGCCAGATACACTCCACATAGACCTATGGCATTGGCTAGTGGCATTAATCATTACTCTAAGGAGCTATATGGGAGCAAATACAAAACACAACCTGCATGAGCAACACAAAATGGATTGTTTGAAACCTAAAAAGACAAGTAAATACAGTGGGGGGTAAGAGAAAAGATGTCCCACACAATCATGGCTTAATAGGGTGGCTGCCCATAATACCCAGGTGGAGGTCTGTGGGGATGGGACCTAGCCTGGGCCATGGCTGCATTGTGAATTTGAAACTGCTCCATAATGTTTCTCTGCATATTGGTCATCTCAGCCATGGCTAACTGGATGCCATTACTTGCAGTTACCATGTTGCTGTTGAGGGTACGCAACTCCGCGAGGATGCCCTGTAAGCTGGTATTGATGTTGACCATGTCGGCATGCCTTTCCTCACGCTCATTAACGAGCTGTGCCTCATAGGAGTCCCTCTCTTGGGTCCATAATTGAAGCAGGGCACTCTGCCTCCCCTGGGAAATTGTGGGGCGGCGTAATGGAGTCCGCCGCACAATTACCCTGGCTCTTGGGCGTGCCCTGCCGCGTGGTGTCGTCCCCTCAACAGCAACAGGCATGCTTTGCAAATCCTCAGCAGCAGAGTGAACACTGGGGACTGTTGTGTCAGTCTCCCCATGTGCATGCGCAATGGGTGGAGATTCACTCTGCTGCTGAGGATTGGCCAGAGAAACATTAGGGAGCAGTTCCAGATTGGGACCCAGGGGGAGGTCATCGGACGTGCCCTGCAGGGAGACATCAGCTTCCTCCATTTCCATGATATCTTCCATGATTGTGCGGGTCTGTAGGGACATATAAAAAAAAAGGGTAAGTTGGCGTCCAAATTTGGGATTCCATCAGTTTAACACATGCTTAAGCACTTGGTAGTATTTATGGTACTAAATTAACTCGGATCTGGGCTCCTATGCTGTACGGACCTGGTAGGCATAAGCAACCTGGGTGGTGAGTTTACCCTTGCTGAGGGGTCATGCTGGGCTGAAGAAGAGAAAACAAAACCAGGTAAACACACACATAAGCATGGTTTTTTTAGTTACTAAAAAAAGCCACTTTTTGTAATATTAAGCAACTCTACAGCAATGGGGACAATTGTTAAAATACACGCAATTTTAGATAGGTGCAATGGCTCGAGAAAACTGCTAACTGACCTCATTTCAAAGTCAGGAAGTGTACCCAGTCAGCATACTACTTGCACAGCAACTATTTGGAATTTGACTACCATTCTCTAGGTCAGGGGTACTCAAACACTTCTTGTAAAGGTGCATTTAAAGGTATGTGGTGAGAGGTGAATGTCTGGCCATGGGGCTGTCGCAGGGGGTGTCTAGTTAGAAATAAACACACTGGGGGAGGGGCTGGAGATTGCCAAGTGCAAACTAATAAAGGCTGCTTGCCCTTGCTGGGCTGGATGTGGCAGAGCTGAGGGGACAGGGATTGGATGGCTAAAGGTGGGAGGTCAGGAATTGATGGTGATGGGATGGATAGAGCAAATATGTTAGAAATGTATGGGGCTTATGTGGGGGGGGGGGGGGGCAGATGGTGGGACTGTGGCAGATGGGGCCGAGCTGGGGCAGCGGTACAGGATTGGACCAAGAGAAAGATGCACCAAGTTACTGTGTACCTTGCAATGCCACTTCCTGTGCAGTACTTCATATTGCAATGCTATGTTTCAGGGAGCCATGACATTGGGCAGGAGACCAACCACTACATCGGCGATCAAGGGGGCAGCTCTGAGCACGTCAACACAGAAGTAACTGAGTGCAGTGCTGTCTGGGCAGGGGTCCGGGAATCTGGTGCCAAGGTCCGCATTGGGACCCCGGGCCGCCAGTTGAGTCTCGCTGCTCTAGGTCAGATATGTTTGGGGGTGTGTCATTAAATTGTTACCTCAAACACAACTCACACAACAAATAGCCAACACATCCCTAATGTTGTGTGTTTTGTGATTGAGTCCAAATCTAAAACTTTTCAGGATAAACTTCAATAGTTGACAAATATTTTGGGTTAATTGGTCTTTTACATAATGTATGTGGTCCTAAATGTGTGATTCACAGGGACCAAAACAGGACACAAACAGGCACAGTAGTGCGAGCCAAAGCAAGCCACACCATAGGGCCATACCGTCATCTTGGTACTAGTGACCTTTATATTTTGTAGCAAACAGGCAAACATGCAGATTAAGAGTACTCACCGTGGGTACGGGTCGGTGAGTCTGTGTCCCTTAGACCCGCATGGCCACCGACCGCGACCGGATGGAGAAGGCCCAGCACAATCTCCTCAGCAGGGGTAAACTCCAATTTGGTAGGAAAGCCATCTCCAGTTTTCATGCTGAAAAGAGAAAATCGTTTGGTACTCAGAAAAGGTGCATACAGTACATCCTAAACCTTATATTTGGAAACATCATTTATTTACCTGTAATTATGCCTTTTAATCTCTTTTTGACGTACAGCATATTTCAGATCCGAGATTTTCTTTTGAATTTGTGGCACATCTTTCCTCTCTTCCCCCGCTGCATTTACTTGTCGTAGGATGGTTTCAAACAATTCCATCTTGCGCTGCTTCGTGGTGTGTTTTGATTTGCTCCCATAGAGCTCGTCATAGTATAATGTAAGGCCACTAGCCAATGCCATATTTTGGTCATGGGAGAATCTCCCACTCAACTGGCCGCGGCGCAATGTGCGGCCAGATGGTTGGCTTGGCTGCTCCTCCATGTGTGCAGACACATGTGGTGACATTATGGCCTGGGGCTGGGTAGGGGAATGGACGGATTGCTGGCTTCCCAATGACTGGACTGGACTGGCCAAGGGACTGGGTGTTCTTGCATGGCTGCCCACGAACTTCCAGGTGTAGATGTGGTCCGGGCGGCCATTCTTTGGCCTCTTGGGGGGCTCTGTTCCCGGCTGGTGCCAGGTCGGGGGCTATGTTCCCGGCTGGTGCCAGGTCGGGGGCTTCGGGCCCTTCTGCGCGGGCTGGATGGGCTTCGGGCACCTCAGCCATCTGTACTCAGAAGCATCACACTTACTGAGGAGAGGTGAGTGGGATAAGGTACAGGGGGGTGGGTTAAAGCTGTGCTTTGTTCAGACACAGCAGAGCTGTGGTCATGGGAAGGTCATCAGTCCAAGAATGCCGAGCAGCACACACACTTACAGTTTGCATGAACTTCCTGTTTGCAGGCTGCCTGCAAAGAAGGCATTTTACATAAGCCGACATCTTGGAGGTTCAAACCATCATAACATGCCAGGCAGGTGGCCTGATTTGTAATGTTGGCTATCTGTATGTACATGGTGTGTGAAACATATAACATAAGACCAGACTCTGAATCAGAGTGAACGTCCGCTTTAAGGCACTCCCCAAAAATGGCTGGCACTCTAAATGTGTGTGTTAATGACATGACATTCGCTACTTGTGATGCAACACATATGGCTCTGTGTGTAAAAGTAAAAGCTCTGTGTCCATTATGTTTTTCAGATCATGCTTCAGCGCCGGTATGACTTCGCGCCCAATGTGTGTGAAAAAAGGGACATCGCCCGGGAGATCATCGCGGAAATACACCGTGTGACCAGCACCACCTTCACTCACACCCAGATAATGCAGCATTGGTCGGACCTGAAACGTCTGCACATGCCCCGGGTGCGGAGGTTTTTTGGAATCCATTTCCCAAGTAAGTACAAAGCAATTGCATGGTATATGTTCCAAATGTATAAGTTATGCCTTTATTTATAATGACTTTTCTTTGGTAGTGTTGGAAATGGATTTCAGAATTCGCCGCACCCGGAGGCGCACAGGCCGACCAGTGCTGCATGATTCTGCATCTGTGAGTGAAGGTGGTGGATCTCCCGGGCGACGGACCTACCCCTCCTCTGTGGCCTCCTCAGACCAGCCCCTGGACCTTACCACAGAGGAGGGGCCCAACCACGTGGGCGTGGAGTCATACCTGGCCAGGCATGGGGAAGGCTCTGGTATGTCACTCTTCATGTATAGGCACAAAGATATACATGGCAGGCCAAAAACTAAGTTATCCTTTATTATGTATTTGTAGAAGCTTCTGGTGCGGGTGAGATAGTGGAGGAGGAGGCAGCAGAGATGCTGGAAGTTGATCCTGGCGAAGGTGAGTGATGTCAGCCAGACTGGGAGCCAGATATGTTGGGAATAGTGACTCTATACAACTACTAACCAAATGTCACATGTTTCTCCAGGGACTTCTTCACAGCATAGCCAGGACCAAGGGCAGCCTGTTGGCCCCAACCAGCCATCTGTCGGCCACCAACTCAGTAAGTATCCATGCCATTATTCATATTAATGTGTTGTTAGCTAATAACACACACATAACTAAAGGCGTAGCCAATGTGTAGTTAACACTTTCATGTGGCCACTTCGTTAGCTTAAAGCGGACCCTAACTCGTATTAAGAACATAGCTAATATTTAGCCAACACACTGTACATACAGATTGGGAACATTGAAAAACAGCCTACAGCCATCTAATGCATGTTAGGAGCCTGAAAACATCCAATATGGCGGAATATTGAATGCGCAATATTTACATGCTGCATGGGATACAGATTTGAAAAAGTAAGGTGCTGCCATGCATTGTGGGACTGATGACCTTTCCCTGAACCCAGCTATGCTCTGTATTCCCAAAGCACCACTGTAACCTACTCCCCTGTACTTGATCCCACTCTCCTCTCCTCATTAACTGTTATGCTTCGGAGTCCCGATGGCGGCGCAGTAATCCTAAATCCCCCAAAATATACTTCGATCTGGTGCCGAATCATTTGGGACTAGTTATTGCTTTTCATTAAATAATGTAGAAGGTCCGGTTTAAGGAGTTTCAATACTTAACTGTGGGAAATGCATTTACTTTATCCCTTTGAAGAATGACATATGTCATGCATTTACATGTATTTAATTAACCCCAAATCTATTTCCAGCATACAAACCGGTCTGGTACTCCTATTTAGGTTTATTTCTCTATTGCTTACAGGGATGATCCCAAAAACATTGGAGGGGAAAAAAAAAGAATAAAGGAGTTGGTGGCCGAGCTGCTGGCCATACAGGCGACGTTGGGGCCAACAGATGAGGAAGAGGAGGAGGATTAGTGCCCTTGGTCCTGGCTACTTTTGTAAAATAGTTTTAAATTTGTTATTCAAAAGTTGAATTTTATATTTTTTACCAAAAAAAAAATTTTACACATTTTTAACATGTTTTTAAAAGAAACTACAAAAAAAAAAAAATTTTTTTAAATAAATAATATTTTAACCCTTCATAAATGTGTTATTTCTAATATGCGCACAAAAAGACATTTACACAAACACGAAAAAACACGCTTAGAAACATATAGACATATGTACATTATGTTGTTTGGGTAAGTTTTAGGGTCGTCAACATGAAGAAGGATGCAAGCGCTAAGGGGTTTAGGTAAGTGTTATGGACCGAGAAATGAAGTTGGATGCAAGCGCTAAGGGGTTTAGGTAAGTGTTAGGGACCGAGAAATGAAGAAGGATGCAAGCGCTAAGGGGTTTAGGTAAGTGTTAGGGACCGAGAAATGAAGTTGGATGCAAGCGCTAAGGGGTTTAGGTAAGTGTTAGGGACCGAGAAATGAAGAAGGATGCAAGCGCTAAGGGGTTTAGGTAAGTTTTAGGGACCGAGAAATGAAGTTGGATGTAAGCGCTAAGGGGTTTAGGTAAGTTTTAGGGACCGAGAAATGAAGAAGGATGCAAGCGCTAAGGGGTTTAGGTAAGTGTTAGGGACCGAGAAATGAAGAAGGATGCAAGCGCTAAGGGGTTTAGGTAAGTGTTATGGACCGAGAAATGAAGTTGGATGCAAGCGCTAAGGGGTTTAGGTAAGTTTTAGGGACCGAGAAATGAAGAAGGATGCAAGCGCTAAGGGGTTTAGGTAATTTTTAGGGACCGAGAAATGAAGTTGGATGCAAGCGCTAAGGGGTTTAGGTAAGTTTTAGGGACCGAGAAATGAAGTTGGATGCAAGCGCTAAGGGGTTTAGGTAAGTTTTAGGGACCGAGAAATGAAGAAGGATGCAAGCGCTAAGGGGTTTAGGTAAGTGTTAGGGACCGAGAAATGAAGAAGGATGCAAGCGCTAAGGGGTTTAGGTAAGTGTTATGGACCGAGAAATGAAGTTGGATGCAAGCGCTAAGGGGTTTAGGTAAGTTTTAGGGACCGAGAAATGAAGAAGGATGCAAGCGCTAAGGGGTTTAGGTAAGTGTTAGGGACCGAGAAATGAAGAAGGATGCAAGCGCTAAGGGGTTTAGGTAAGTTTTAGGGACCGAGAAATGAAGTTGGATGCAAGCGCTAAGGGGTTTAGGTAAGTGTTATGGACCGAGAAATGAAGTTGGATGCAAGCGCTAAGGGGTTTAGGTAAGTTTTAGGGACCGAGAAATGAAGAAGGATGCAAGCGCTAAGGGGTTTAGGTAATTTTTAGGGACCGAGAAATGAAGTTGGATGCAAGCGCTAAGGGGTTTAGGTAAGTTTTAGGGACCGAGAAATGAAGTTGGATGCAAGCGCTAAGGGGTTTAGGTAATTTTTAGGGACCGAGAAATGAAGTTGGATGCAAGCGCTAAGGGGTTTAGGTAAGTTTTAGGGACCGAGAAATGAAGAAGGATGCAAGCGCTAAGGGGTTTAGGTAAGTGTTAGGGACCGAGAAATGAAGAAGGATGCAAGCGCTAAGGGGTTTAGGTAAGTTTTAGGGACCGAGAAATGAAGAAGGATGCAAGCGCTAAGGGGTTTAGGTAAGTGTTATGGTTCATAAAGGAAAGTGGGAGCCTGGCGCGAGGCAGTAGTGGTGAGAGTGCGCATGCGCAAGATCTTATATACATACGAAGGAACGAATCTAAGAGGCCAAAAACCAATGAAAACCAGAGCCAAACGCAAGTAATTGGAAGAGGTGGACGATGGAAGCAGCACAAAAAACAGGCTGCCGCCGCAACAAGTGAGCACATGAACGTGATTTTTACGATTGTCAACTGACTGAGGCAAGTTCGGGAGATATCATACGAACGGACGTATATTTTAGGATAGAAACGTATTTGCTTATTGAATCACTCGCAAGTTCATACGAACGCACGAGCGGACGGGAAAAATAGGATGATCGGCACACAAATCCAAGCTGTTACATGTTTCTTTGAATCGACCCTTATGTTGGGGGATACCGTTCTGACGCTGTAGCTCAAGAAGGGTGTGTTTGGCGGTGTATGAGTGGCTGAAGTGCATGCAAAGTTTCCTTGATGTCTTGCATATGGGGGGAACACTTCAGAAACCGCTTGACAACCAGATTGAAGACGTGAGCCATGCAGGGGGCATGGGTCAGCCTTCCTTGGCGCAGCGCAGACAAAATGTTCTTCCCATTGTCGGTAACCATGATTCCCATTTTAAGTTTTCTTGGAGTAAGCCATGTTTGGATTTCCTGATGAATAAATTTAAGCAGTTCCTCCCCTGTGTGACTCCATTCGCCAAGACAAACCATGTGAAGCACTGCGTGACACCTCCGTGCCCTGCACACATGGTAGACTGGAGGGGCACTTAGACTTGAGCCTACAGTGGAGGGTGAGGAGATGGCCGAGGATGAGGAGGCCGAGTCGCACAGTGTCACAGGCCCAACGGGCAGGGAGCGCGGAGGCTGAAACGGCGTGACCTGTCCAAGTTGCTGCTGCTGCTGCTGCAAAGGGACCACATTCACTCAGTGGGCCGTAAACCACATGTACTGTCCCTGACCGTAGTTACAGCTCCAGACGTTGGCGCTTCCATGCACTTTGCTACACACCGACAGGCTCAAGGACTGGCCCACCTTCTGTTCAACAAAAGTGGGCAGCGCTGGTACTGCCTTCTTGGCAAAGAAATGACGGCTTGGGACTCTCCACCTCGGCTCGGCACAAGCCATTAGTTCTCTGAAAGGTGCAGAGTCCACCACCTGAAAAGTGAGCGACTGCAGCACCAGCAAATTGGACAGGAGCACATTCGGCTTCTGCGCCGTAGGATGAGTGGGCGCATACTGCTGTCTCTTGGACATGGCTTCGCTGATGGATTGCTGGCAGGATGCATGACTTGGAGGAGGAGGAGCAGGAGCTACAGAGGATGGGTATGCTGGAGCCTTGGCTGGCAGAAATTTGGAGCGGCGTGCCACTTGGTGAGGAAGCAGACTGGACCACCCCTGGGGAGCCTCGGTTCTCCCAGGTCGCTTTATGGTGACGCATCATATGTTGACGCAGCGCCGTGGTGCCAACATTTGGGCCCTGGCCACGCTTCACCTTCTGCCTACATATCTTGCATGTGGCCATGTTACCCTCCTGCGGATGCTTCAGGAAAAACTGCCACACTGCCAAGTAGCTACTTTTCCCACCAACAGGCCTCACTGATTCGCTGCTATTGTCGCCAACTCCAGGAACCCCTGCTCCACTACCTCCCGATAAGGTAGCCTGCCGCGCAGCAGGTGCTTTACCCCGGCCCCGTTTGGCTCCAGGCTTTACAATTGTGCCCCCATGCTGCTAACACCTTGCTGCCTGAGCTGCTGACTCCGGGGCAACCTGCGCCCCTCTTCTCCTGATGATGACGATGAAGCCCCTTCATCACCCAGCTCCCAAGTGCGATCGGCTTCATCATCATCATCACCGAGTTGTGGCTGTACGTCACTGATGTTCTCGGTTTCCTCAACAGTGTCTGGCGCAGAAGCTGGAAATTTCGCAACACCCACGACACTGTCCACATCACTATTTGTCTGCCGAGCTAAAGAAGCCACCTCCATTTCATGGCTGGGCAGTAGCTGCTGGCTGTCCTCTATCTGATCGTCCTCCTCACAAAAGAGTAGAGCTGAACCCAAAGCATAGGATACATCGCTGGGGGAGGGAACGGCGTAGGACAGAGGCAATGGGAGGACAGGGACTGCTCTCGGGGCATGCCAACTCAGGGTTGAGACCCTAGACTGGGGGTCTCAGACGTAACTTGTGATGATGTTGATGAGCGCATTAACCAATCTACCACAGCAGATGCGTTACTGGTGGAGACACGACCGCTAGCAGATACTGGCAGATCAGGTCTCTCACCATGACTCCTGCTGCCACTCGCCCCTTGTCTGCTGCGACCTCTGCCTGCTGAATCTTGGCCTCTGCCACTCCTCTTTGAACATCCTGGCACTTGTCTGCCTGACATTTTTATGTATTTGCTTATTTAGTATAAACAGATAGGGTGCAAGGTGCAGCTTTGGGGTGCCCTGCGGCCTGGTTTATTGAAAGCAGTCAAAAACAAAGTGCAAACTGAAGTAGCTTAATGAAGCTGATGCTGAACAATGCTTATGTTGTATAAGAGATAGGGTGCAAGGTGCAGCTTTGGGGTGCCCTGCGGCCTGGTTTATTGAAAGCAGTCAAAAACAAGTGCAAACTAAAGTAGCTTCATGAAGCTGATGCTGATCAACGCTTATGTTGTATAACAGATAGGGTTAAAATAGCATGTGCCTTGGGATGCCAGTGTGGCGTAATGTATTTTAAGCTGAACAGAAACTATTAACAGTAATCCAATTATAAGAAATGCTTTTGTTTAACAGATAGGGTTAAATAGCATGTGCCTTGGGATGCCAGTGTGGCCTAATGTATTTTAAGCTGAACAGAAAATATTAACGCTTATCCAATAATGAGAAATGCTTTTGTTTAACAGATAGGGTTAAATAGCATGTGCCTTGGGATGCCAGTGTGGCCTGATGTATTTTAAGCTGAACAGAAACTATTAACACTAATCCAATAATGAGAAATGCTTTTGTTGAACAGATAGGGTTAAATAGCATGTGCCTTGGGATGCCAGTGTGGCCTGATGTATTTTAAGCTGAACATAAACTATTAACACTAATCCAATTATGAGAAATGCTTTTGTTTAACAGATAGGGTTAAATAGCATGTGCCTTGGGATGCCAGTGTGGCCTGATGTATTTTAAGCTGAACAGAAACTATTAACACTAATCCAAGTATGAGAAATGCTTTTGTTTAACAGATAGGGTTAAAATAGCATGTGCCTTGGGATGCCAGTGTGGCGTAATGTATTTTAAGCTGAACAGAAACTATTAACACTAATCCAATTATGAGAAATGCTTTTGTTTAACAGATAGGGTTAAATAGCATGTGCCTTGGGATGCCAGTGTGGCGTAATGTATTTTAAGCTGAACAGAAACTATTAACACTAATTCAATTATGAGAAATGCTTTTGTTTAACAGATAGGGTTAAATAGCATGTGCCTTGGGATGCCAGTGTGCCGTAATGTATTTTAAGCTGAACAGAAACTTTTAACACTAATCCAATAATGAGAAATGCTTTTGCTGAACAGATAGGGTTAAATAGCATGTGCCTTGGGATGCCAGTGTGGCGTAATGTATTTTAAGCTGAACAGAAACTTTTAACACTAATCCAATAATGAGAAATGCTTTTGTTGAACAGATAGGGTTAAATAGCATGTGCCTTGGGATGCCAGTGTGGCGTTATGTATTTTAAGCTGAACAGAAACTTTTAACACTAATCCAATAATGAGAAATGCTTTTGTTGAACAGATAGGGTTAAATAGCATGTGCCTTGGGATGCCAGTGTGGCGTAATGTATTTTAAGCTGAACAGAAACTTTTAACACTAATCCAATAATGAGAAATGCTTTTGTTGAACAGATAGGGTTAAATAGCATGTGCCTTGGGATGCCAGTGTGGCGTAATGTATTTTAAGCTGAACAGAAACATTTAACACTAATCCAATAATGAGAAATGCTTTTGTTGAACAGATAGGGTTAAATAGCATGTGCCTTGGGATGCCAGTGTGGCGTAATGTATTTTAAGCTGAACAGAAACTATTAACACTAATCCAATTATGAGAAATGCTTTTGTTTAACAGATAGGGTTAAAGTAGTGTTCAGGGCTAAATAGCAGAAAGGGTTTAATAGCATGTGCATTGCATGCACAGTGTGCAGCTGTATTTAAACCAAATATATTAACAGTAACCCAGTAATTATGAAATATGAATCATAGGCAGCACTAGGTACCCTGTCAATGTGACTTGTATGCTGCTGGATTGTTCCGGTTTTAAACCTATCTTTCCCTAGCTCTGTCTACCACTCTAAATCTCCCTATCTGTCTCTCTCTTTACCTATCTGTAACTGTCTCTAGCTATCGCTAACTCTCACCTAACTATGACTAACTGTGTCCGTGTCTGCAGCTAGCTCCGTTCTGTCTGCAATGCAAGTCTCAACTGCGCAAAAGGAAAATGGCCGCCGCTTTATATAGCACGGTGACGTCACCGGGCTTCCTGGCTGCTGATAGGCTGCATGTGACTGTCCCATCGTCACTTGCCCCTGGGGACATGTCTGAACATGTCCGTCCACCATCTTAGAATGCCTGTCATTGAGTTTAAAGGAAAACTTCGATCGATCGAATCGCCGGGAAATTCGGATTCGTTCAGAATCTAATTTTTCATGAAATTCGGAACGAATCCGGGTTCGTCCGGATCGATTCGCTCATCCCTAATGCCCGTTGTCGCCGCTTCTATATATCCTTACCATAGAGCACTTGGCAATAGCCATACAGAATAACCTGGACATAAAAGGGAATAGAGATTGATAATAGGCAATATAAGCTGTCTCTATATGCAGACGATTTACTGCTCCACCTAGCCTCTCCTACTATTTCCTTTCCATCAGTATTAAAAGAGTTCGAGCAGTTTGGGGTGGTAAGTAACTTTAAGATAAATTATGCGAAATCGGAGGCCCTCAACTTAACCCTACCGACTGGAGAAGTAGACAGGCTCAAAAGTAACTTCCCCTTTAAATGGCAGTCGGCCGCCATTAAATACCTAGCTGTCCAGATACCAAATGATCTAACAAAAATATACGAGCTAAATTGCATGCCTCTAATGAACAAGACAATTTGCGACCTAAAACATTATGATAGAAGGTCCCTGTCATGGTTTGGGAGAATTGGAGTGATAAAAATGGATGTGCTGCCCCGATTCCTGTATATCTTTCAAACAGCCCCTATAATCCCCCCAACTGCTTTTTTCTAAAAACTACGTTTCTTAAATTCGTATGGGGAGTATCTAAGCCATGTATTCGCTATGAAACACTGTCTCGGAGTAAGGTGAGGGGGGGTGCGGGGTTACCAGATCTCAAGTTTTACCATTCAGCGGCGGTCCTCATGAGAGTCCTAGACTGGGCTCATCATAGTATGAACAAACTATGAGTCGCAATGGAGAAAGGACTATCGCCCCTCCCATTGGTCTCACTGCCCTGGACAGGACCTCAACCCAAACGTATTCTTAGATCCTTACCTTTTCTACCTGTTCACAGTGTGGGACCGACTGACCCCGATTATCGGGAACCCGGACTTTGCACCCGGAATGGGGTCTCGTCCTTTCTGGGATGGCAGGCGCCGACAGACCCGCTTTTACGGCATATCATGGGAGAGTCGGGTTTTCCAAAACTAGAGGAGATTAGAGCACATTTCCCTGGGGCGCATGTCTCCTGGTTCCTTCATAGACAGCTGGCCAACTATGTATCCTCCCATCGCTTGGGTGAGGCGAGGAGCTGCCCGTTGACAGATCCAGAGAAGCTTCTCTCTTCCGAGGCACCTGTACCCCACGCCCTCTCCATACTCTATCAAACCCTGATGAACAATGTACACTCAAACCCTTTGAGGTATATTACCAGATGGGAGAGCGAGATGGGTCAATCCTTTTCAGAGGAAGACCTTTCTAAAATGTTCAGCTTGACACATAAATCGACTCTGGATGGGGCAGCGCTGGAGAAGAGTTTTATGATCATCTCGAGATGGTACAGATGTCCAGCGGACATCCACATGTACGCACCCCAGACTTCAAGTAAGTGCTGGCGTTGTCTGATGGAGGAGGGAACCATGACGCACATATGGTGGGGGTGCCTGGCTGTTAACTCATTCTGGGAAAAGGTTTTGAACATACACGTGGAGACAACGGGCATGAAAGTAACCAACTCACCTCAGCTAACCCTTCTTTCCTTAGTAGAGGGCTCTATATCTCAACACAAAAAGGGTTTACTTAGGCACTTCTTAATGGCAGCTCGAGCTATTATACCCAGACACTGGAAGACGCGGGAGACCCCTTCTTTAGCAGAGTGGGTAGTGGAGCTATAACATATCAGACAAATGTAGGAACTCATCTTGAGTGTGTCACGAATAACTTACCTTCTACCCGTGCCCGCGGTGTCCCTAGGCAACGGGCTCGGGTTCCTCCTGCCTCCTGATCCGCTTATGCCTCAGTTGCCATCCCCTATAGCGCATGTGTCGCCGAGTAAGTCCTTCCCCCTTGCCCATTGTCACTCAGCTTGTGCTTGCTGGCCTATACAGTCAGCTCATGTCTTCCGGTGGTGCAATACTCAGAATGGCCACCGGAGGCTGTTTAAAAGAACAAAGTCTAGAAGGTGCAGCACTGAGCAGTTTGCCTGGGAAGCTCAGCTGGGGCAATCAGCCCAGAGCTCACCAATCAGACTACAGGGCCAGTGCTCCAATCGGCCGCCAGATCCTATGTGCACCAATCCTAGCCATTGTCTCCCTGTCCAATCCTGCCGGTTTTGCCACTATAAAGGGATTTCCTCTGCAGTTGATCCTGGCCCGTGATAGCGTGCTGCTGGGTGTGATTGTGATTTTCCTTACGATTCTGCCGTGTATGACCATTCCTGATTGCCGCCTGCACCGACCTTGCCTGTTTTTGACCACGATTCCTGCCTGCTCCTCTGTACCGCGTATCTCTGACCTCCTGGTGTGACCTTTGGCTAGCCCTGACCATTCTTCCGTCTCAATCCTTTTGTACCGTGCTTCCTTGGACTGATCACCTGTGTATGACCTCTGCCCGTTTGTCTTACCAGTCTTGTTCCTGGTTCGTCCACCTTCCCCTGCATAAGTCAGCATCCTTTGTGCTAACAAGTCCTGGGGGCAACCGTGTCCGGTGAGGCGTATCCTGCGTCCCGGCAAACGGGGGCTTGGCTATAGGCGAAGAAAGCAGCGGAGATTGGGGGTTGCTGACTTATTGGAAGGAAGACGTCCCACGGGACCTGACATTATCACGGGCCAACTATCATCATAGATGGAAGAATTAATGCAGGAGGTGCAAGCTTTGGCCACCGCCATCAACCAGCTGGCCCAGCGAGTAGCCACTCAGGAGAGTTTTGATTTTGAGCGACTTGAACAACAAGTGCATGGCATGGGTACTGCCATTAACTACTTGTCCCAACGTGTGGCTAATCAAGATCGCCAGCCGGCTGCACCACCTTCATCCTTACCTCTTGTCGAGCCGAAGGTTCCCCTTCCTGAAAAATTTAATGGGGACCGAAAAAGATTTTCCAACTTCAGGAACTCGTGTGAACTTTATTTCAGACTACGGCCCTACTCCTCGGGCACCGAATTGCAGAGGGTTGGTCTGGTTATCTCTCTGCTCCAGGGTGATCCACAGTCCTGGGCGTATGGCTTGGCGCCCACTGATGAGGCCTTGCAAACTGTCGCAGCTTTTTTCTCCTCTATGGAGATTCTGTATTCTGACCCAGACAAGACTTCGACCGCCGATGCCAGGCTTCGAAGCCTGAAACTGGGAAAGCGTTCAGCAGAGGAATATAGCGCTGAATTCCGCTGCTGGGCGATTGAATCCCATTGGAATGATCCTGCTCTCTGTAGTCAGTATCGTATTGGTCTCTCAGAGAGTATTAAGGATGTTCTAACGAATTTTCCCTACCCCAGAAGCCTGGATGAACTCATGCCTATGGCCATTAAAATTGACAGACGGCTACAGGAGAGACATATGGAGAAGAATCGTTCTGACTTCCGGGAATCTTCTCATTGGGTGTCATCCACTGTAGGAGAGGTCTCATCTTCGCCCCCTGATGAGCCTATGCAGCTTGGTGCTACTCACCTTTCTCTTAATGAAAAGAGTAGACGTCGCACCTTAGGCCTATGCATGTACTGTGGGACTTCTGGTCACCTGGTTAGGACCTGCCCCAATAAAAAACCTTTGGCGGGATTGCAACGTCCTGACAAGACTGAGAAAGTTTGTCAGGACGGTCAGGTAACTTTCCTTCACAGAAATAAGATGTTGTTACCTGTTACTGTGGGTTGGGAATTATCCAGGAAATCCATCCCCGCTCTAGTCGATAGCGGAGCAGTGGGCAACTTTTTGGATAAATCCATAGTGACCGCCTTAGGCATTCCATTAATACCCCTTGGGAAGCCCCTCCAGATGTTGGCTGTAAATAATATTCCTGTTCGTGGAGGAATAGTAACCTCCAAAACCCCTTTTATCAGCCTAGTTGTGGGACCCTCCCATTCTGAGAATCTTGAATTTTTTGTATTTGACTGCCCTGAAACCCCGGTTGTCTTAGGGTTCCCTTGGTTGAAGATGCACAACCCTACCCTTAATTGGGAAACTGGGGAATTGACAGGATGGGGCCCACACTGTGAAGAACACTGCGCTAGCATCACTGTTGGGGCAACCCTGGTCTCAGAGTTTGTTTGTCCGCCTGCCTTTCCATCCAGGAGGGTACCTCGTGTATCTTCATTGAAGTCTGTCAGAACTATTCGGGGCGGTTGTCCTGTGGAGTCTGGTGAGGGTCCGGAGGCCCCTCGTGAAGGGGGGGGTAGTGTCACGAATAACTTACCTTCTACCCATGCCCGTGGTGTCCCTAGGCAACGGGCTGGGGTTCCTCCTGCCCAGGATCCGCTTATGCCTCAGTTGCCATCCCCTATGGCGCATGTGTCGCCGAGTAAGTCCTTCCCCCTTGCCCATTGTCACTCAGCTTGTGCTTGCTGGCCTATACAGTCAGCTCATGTCTTCCGGTGGTGCAATACTCAGAATGGCCACCGGAGGCTGTTTAAAAGAACAAAGTCTAGAAGGTGCAGCACTGAGAAGTTTGCCTGGGAAGCTCAGCTGGGGCAATCAGCCCAGAGCTCACCAATCAGACTACAGGGCCAGTGCTCCAATCGGCCGCCAGATCCTATGTGCACCAATCCTAGCCATTGTCTCCCTGTCCAATCCTGCCGGTTTTGCCACTATAAAGGGATTTCCTCTGCAGTTGATCCTGGCCCGTGATAGCGTGCTGCTGGGTGTGATTGTGATTGCTATTTTCCTTACGATTCTGCCGTGTATGACCATTCCTGATTGCCGCCTGCACCGACCTTGCCTGTTTTTGACCACGATTCCTGCCTGCTCCTCTGTACCGCGTATCTCTGACCTCCTGGTGTGACCTTTGGCTAGCCCTGACCATTCTTCCGTCTCAATCCTTTTGTACCGTGCTTCCTTGGACTGATCACCTGTGTATGACCTCTGCCCGTTTGTCTTACCAGTCTTGTTCCTGGTTCGTCCACCTTCCCCTGCATAAGTCAGCATCCTTTGTGCTAACAAGTCCTGGGGGCAACCGTGTCCGGTGAGGCGTATCCTGCGTCCCGGCAAACGGGGGCTTGGCTATAGGCGAAGAAAGCAGCGGAGATTGGGGGTTGCTGACTTATTGGAAGGAAGACATCCCACGGGACCTGACAGAGTGATAAAGGCTTAGTAGAAAAATACATTATAACATGGGCCTGCTGGATTGACTTCCGGGACTCGGATCATTTCTGAGCATTGTTACAACAATAAAATGTGGACCGAAAGAGGTACTTGGTTGCACCTTAGTTTGGCTTGAGCTAAGGCCTCTACGATAAAAGTATACAATTAAGCACAGAGCATATAGTTAATCTTATATCAAAAGATGCAATCAAGTTCTAAATAAATAGGTTCTAAGCAGTCCTATTAAGTTTCTGAATGCATAAGCTGTTAAATGTCCTTGACAATCTTTAAACACTTGGTTTCCTTCCAATGGAAAAAAATCTTTCAATACTGGTCAGTTAGTGAGTCCAAAGTATTGTGCTTGTAAATAAAGGCTCTGTTCCTTTAAGTGACCTTCACCTTGTGCCCACCACCTATAAAATATACTCTTACCAAATGGCAGTAGTAACTGGGCGTTTCACATAGAGCCTTTAAGCATAATCTTGATCTTGGCTTAATTGGAAGCTTTCCACTAATCTCTCCCATTGATTTTATATGCATGAAAGAGAAATGATGGACAGATCTGGCATAATATCGCTTTTAATGCGTTAATCTTTAAATAAGTACCAAATGCGTACTCACATTTAAAAATGGAATCAACAACGGGGGCGTGGCTTGGCCGGGGAGTGGAATGGCTGCTTGAACCGAGTGCTCTCGGCGGGGTCTCCACTAACGCAGCTTTTTCAACACTCCTGACGGGCGATGGGCCGAATTAGCAAAGCTGGGGCACCCACAAAGACCCCCAGATCTTCGCAGACCCCAAAATCAGGAAGCAGGAACCTACCGGAGATGTTCTCCAGTCAGCGTTTGGAGGACGCGGCTCCTCGTGGGCCTAAGATGGCGGGCGCCTCTTCCCCTCATGGCTCTCCGGATAGGAGAGAGGAGACGTTGTCGGACGATGAGGATCAGGGTCTGGCGGCACAACTCAGCCAATTACCTACCCGTAGCGAATTGGCCAAGTTTGCAGGAGACATCAAGTCCTCCATCACAGAGGCGATCGCAGATCTCAGAGCAGACATGCGGTCTCTTTCCCACCGCATTGACAAGGTTGAGCGCGAGGAGGCCGGCACCAGTGCGAGACTCACGGAGGTTAAGGAGGTGGTTTTGGCTCATAACCGGCACCTACTGAGCTTTCACCGGCATCTAGAAGATCTAGATAACCGCAACAGAAGATGCAACATCAGAGTGCGGGGTGTACCGGAAGCGGTTGCACCGGATCAAACTCAGGAGGCCCTGACGTCCATCTTTAACTCTCTGTTGGAGAGGCCCCCGGACACCCCAATAGACTTTGTAAGAGCACACAGAGCCCTTCGCCCGCGGAGCATGGGCGAGTCCTCCCCACGCGATATCATATGTTGCTTACAGAGCTTCCAGCTCAAAGAGGATATACTCTCTAAGGCCAGGAGCCGGGATGTGATCACCTTTCATTTCCAATTTGAATATTAACAACTTTAACATTTACCTGACCCATGCAATCTCCCCCCACCAGGCTACATTTTTGGACCTGACCTTGACTGTGACAGACCATGGAACGATACAGACTAAATTGTTCAGGAAGGCCACGGCTACAAACAGCCTTTTGCACTATTCTAGTGCACACCCGACAAATTTAAAAAGGGGGATACCTGTGGGTCAATTTCTGAGGATCAGGAGAAATTGCTCTGAAATAGTAGATTATAGAACAGCCAAAAAAGAACTACAGAGACGCTTTGAACGACGTGGATACCCCAGGGGTGTGATTAAGAAAGCAGTCAAGAAAGCAGATACAACACCCAGAGAGACATTGCTACGATACAAGGCACGGGAGTCTAATGATGAGGTGAGATTTATCTCTAGGTTTAATAACGATTGGCCCTCTGTTCGGTCCATTCTTGCAAAGCATTGGCCCGTATTACAGACGGACCCCTGCCTTGCAAGATGGACCAAAAGGGGTCCGCTTATGACCCCCAAACGTGCTCCCAATTTACGGGATCGTTTGTGCAAAAGCCACTATACACGCCCAAGGATGTGGCTCACTCCTGCACCCAACAAGGGTTCCAGTAGACCATGTGGCCAGTGCAGCATTTGCCGTTATGTGAAGACTTGTGAGTTCTTTGTGGGACTACACTCTCCAAAACAATATACGATTAAACAACATATAAATTGTCGCACAGAGGGGATCATATATATAATACAATGCCCCTGCCCTCTTCAATATGTTGGTGAAACCAAAAACGCTGCAAAGGTGCGTATACAAGGCCATCTATCAAATATAAAACTCTCTACAAGGGACAGGGAGGCAGGTAAAACACTTACCCCAGTTGCCGCACATTTTTTGGCCAAACACAGTGGCAAATGTGATAACTTGCAAGTTACATTCATTGAAAGGGTCACACTTGGAGGGAGAGGAGGGAACCTAAAAAGAAAATTGGAGCGTAGGGAACTAGAATGGATCTTCAACTTAAATACGCGGGCGCCTCATGGTATCAATGAGGATTTCTAATTTTCCTCCTTTTTGGGACGGGATGGGTGAATTGTTTTTGCTGTCTATCATTGCCATCATTATAGGGGACAAATTGATAAGATCTGACAGTATGATGCTTTGTTGCACCTATCCCTGATTTGTGGTGGTGGTGGCACAGTCACTATTAAAGTTCCATTGGAACAATGTATTTGTTAATGTACATCAAGTAACATTTGTTATCTAACATTTCAGAGCATCCCCCAGGTATCCCCTCGAATTGAGGGGTGGTCTACCATATAATCCTTTTTCCATGAAATAGAATCCACCATGAGTAAATGTTCACACCAACTACAATGGAGCCCTGGAGGACCTCTATCCCCGTGGAGGAATGGTCTGGAACCTTGACATCTACTATGTATCAATAAAGCTATATGTGGGACGTCTCTAGTTGAATATCGAATGAATAAAGTAGCCGGAGGGTTACTGGCAGCATCCATGACCAAACTTGAGTCAAGGTCTTATTACTCATTGGATTTACTAATACCAAAACATGGAGGACTTGTATACAGCGACCAGTGACTTTTATACATACAACCTATGGCATCCAGTGAGCCTCGCATTTGGCATGATATATATCGCATCACTTCCATGAGGGAATGGTTCGGAACCTTCTTGATACTCTAGGTGTACCAATAAAGTTATATGGTGGACGTTTAAAGATGATCAATGGATGAATTAAGTAACCGGAGGGTTACTGGCAGCACCTATGGCCACAGTTGATCCGAGGACCTATTGCTTACTGGACCTATGGACGTCACCCTATGGAGGACTTGTATATAGTTTCCAGCGATCTCTCCTTTACACATCTATAATATTCAGTGTCAATTGAGGTGACACATGTTTTATTATGCTCTCTTTGAAATATTGGCAATGTGTATATAGTGATAATTATAGTGTTGTAGACTCACGCTGGGATATATAGATAGGATGTAACTCATTGATTCTCTTTGTCCTGGTCTCCCATCATAGGTATTTAGCCCTGTGCTTGCTTATATATAGATAGGCATACAATTTTGATTGGAAGATAGGATTGTACAACATTATTATTTTTATATTTTACCATTATCCTTTGATTATATTGGGGTATTGCCTTACACCTACTACCATGTTACCTATGTGGCACATGGTTGTATCCTCCAGCCTGTTCATTAAAGACAGCCTAATATACAGCTCTATGCTGTATCTATCCATCACAGAGTAGAGACGCTGCGCCGCTCTTGGCGCATGCGTGCTGCGCTCTGCGCTCGCTCCCGGACGCCTCCTACTGCAGGGGTAGGCGCCCGGGGGCGGGGTGCTGAGGCGCGCACGCGTGTGTCACGTGGACGCAGCGTGCTCTGCATTCAAGGACCTGCCGGATGGGGGTAATTTGGCCACCTGCGCGTTCATCATGTGTGCGCAGATGGGCCAGGCACCGGCATTGGTTCAACTTAATTCCCATCCACTATATAAGGCTGGAGGAGACAAGCATCGGTTTACAGCATCCTGAGGAAGTGGGCGGGGCCACGTAACGCGTAGATGCCGGCAAGCCCTCGGTGGCATCTGGGACTCGTTTATACAATGGTGATATGAGATTTTTATATTTCTTTTTCTGCCTGGCTCTATATACATATCTTTAATACGGCATTGGGAACCGAATAGATTTGTCATTCATCCCATTACACACACTTTCTCACTATTGAATAGCACATGCACTTTTTTTGTCTTTTTTGGGTTATCTCTTTAGCTCAGATAATCTATAGCACAGGGCACTTTATGATTAGGTTGCGTTTTGTAGATGTTTTTTGCACACCATTATATACACTGTTTGGTTTTTTGGCACTGTGTGTATATTTATTTATTCATTCAACTATTTTTTCTTGTATCTATTTGTAATTAGCATGTAATCAGTTTGTATATTAGATTATGGATTCTTCACATATTATCATTAATTGAAGTGGTTCCCATTTATTATAATTATTATTAGGCAGGTAGTTAAATTAATTAATTAATATATATTTTTTTACATAGAGTCATTAAGAGTTTTTGGCCACCGGAGGGCATTGTCTTTCATGTTTTTTAATTGTCTTGTCTATGTATGTTTGTATATATATCCCTTTTTGGTTATGGTACTTTTTTGATATTAAATTTGATTGATCATCTTAACTGTTGGATTGTGCGGTCTCATCTATAAGGTGCCCATTTGGGCTTGTGCTGGCAGGCCCACTCTCTTGGTATATTAAATAAGTACCAAATGCGTACTCACATTTAAAAATGGAATCAACAACGGGGGCGTGGCTTGGCCGGGGAGCGGAATGGCTGCTTGAACCGAGTGCTCTCGGCGGGGTCTCCACTAACGCAGCTTTTTCAACACTCCTGACGGGCGATGGGCCGAATTAGCAAAGCTGGGGCACCCACAAAGACCCCCAGATCTTCGCAGACCCCAAAATCAGGAAGCAGGAACCTACCAGAGATGTTCTCCAGTCAGCGTTTGGAGGACGCGGCTCCTCGTGGGCCTAAGATGGCGGGCGCCTCTTCCCCTCATGGCTCTCCGGATAGGAGAGAGGAGACGTTGTCGGACGATGAGGATCAGGGTCTGGCGGCACAACTCAGCCAATTACCTACCCATAGCGAATTGGCCAAGTTTGCAGGAGACATCAAGTCCTCCATCACAGAGGCGATCGCAGATCTCAGAGCAGACATGCGGTCTCTTTCCCACCGCATTGACAAGGTTGAGCGCGAGGAGGCCGGCACCAGTGCGAGACTCACGGAGGTTAAGGAGGTGGTTTTGGCTCATAACCGGCACCTACTGAGCTTTCACCGGCATCTAGAAGATCTAGATAACCGCAACAGAAGATGCAACATCAGAGTGCGGGGTGTACCGGAAGCGGTTGCACCGGATCAAACTCAGGAGGCCCTGACGTCCATCTTTAACTCTCTGTTGGAGAGGCCCCCAGGCACCCCAATAGACTTTGTAAGAGCACACAGAGCCCTTCGCCCGCGGAGCATGGGCGAGTCCTCCCCACGCGATATCATATGTTGCTTACAGAGCTTCCAGCTTAAAGAGGATATACTCTCTAAGGCCAGGAGCCGGGATGTGATCACCTTTAATAACAGTGAAGTGCAACTTTACCAGGATCTCTCCTTAATTACGCTTCAACAGCGTCGGGCCTTGAGGCCCCTCACAGCTGCCCTGAGAGAAAGGAGCATCCCTTACAGGTGGCGCTTTCCGTTTGCCCTCTCCGCGACCTGCAATGGTAGGACCGGTGTCCTACGCTCACCTGAAGACCTACCTGAATTCTGCGAGCTGCTGCACCTCCCACAGAT
Organism: Gastrophryne carolinensis; assembly: GCA_027917425.1. NCBI lineage: Eukaryota > Metazoa > Chordata > Amphibia > Anura > Microhylidae > Gastrophryne > Gastrophryne carolinensis. The sequence continues at coordinate 181,432,645 of CM051240.1, forward strand.
TTCCTTACCGGACTGGCTCAGTGACTTCTCGATTCCCCTGCTTGTGCAGAGAGCGGGGCGACAGGGTCTTGATGGCGCTTCCCCGAGGCGGGCATCGGATGTCTCCCCCCCGCGAGCCAGGAGAGAGCGGAGCAGATCTGGACAACGGAGATGAGCTGCTTTTGCAGCTGGCCTGAACGTCATACCGACATTATCTGTGATGTATATGGTTATTCTGACGTCTTTGCCATAGGCCATTTCTTGCTTAGCTATAGATATACTTGCTAACTTTATCATGAAGGTATTTTTATGAGATTTGCTCTCCTGTGGTCTTCACCGTGGTACTCGGCGCATATGGCGTGGGGGCTATGGAGGGGACCATGGAGATAGCACTAAAGGTAGCGGGGCGCATACTGTTCTATGTTTAATAGCGATATACTATGTTTAATTGACTGGGTGATTTTGGGGACCGTTGTCCCGCACTCTTCCTGATATTTGGGGCTCGTGGCCCCGCCCCCCCTGCAGCGGGGCGGGCTGTCCCGGAGCTGTCTCTATGCCTTGTGAGCAGCGTTGTCGCTTTTGGAAGCTCTTCGGGGCCTCCTGCTCTGTGCTCCTCCGGCTGCTTTGCGGTTGGAGGCCCTATTGCCGCGGCTTCGGGACAGGCTGCCTCCTTATCTGTGATGTATATGGTTATACTGACGTCTTTGCCATAGGCCATTTCTTGCTTAGCTATAGATATACCTGCTAACACTATTATGAAGATATTTTTGTGAGATTTGCTTTCCTGTGGTCTCCACTGTGATATCCCCCTGCTCTGCGCGTATGGTGTGGGCGCTATGGAGGGGACCACAGAGATAGCACTAAAGTTAGCTGGGCGCATACTGTACTATGTTTAATGGCGCTATACCATGCTTATTTGACTGGGCGTCTTTGGGGACCGTTGTCCCGCACTTTTCCTGATGTTTGGAGCTTGCGGCCCCGCCTCCCCTGCAGCGAGACGAGCTGTCCCAGAGCTGTTTCTATGCCCTTTGAGTGGCGCTGTCGCTTTTGGAAGCTCTTCGGGGCCCTCTACTCTGTGCTCCTCCGGCTGCTCTGCGGTTGGAGGCCATATTGCCGCGGCTTCGGGACGGGCTGCCTCCGAGCTAATAAGGGCGCTATAGGGGACCACGGCCTCTGTAGAGCTGGTTCTGGGTGGGGAGGGCGGAGCGGGAAGAACCCCCAGCATAGAGCTGACATTGCGGCTAGGTTGAGACCCTATCTAATTTAATAAGCGGTGTATTTAACATAACATGTATGTCTCTTATATGCCATCTCATGCCTTGGTGTGGAATTATCTAGTGTACCCTGCTATGATGATGCTGCGGTGGACTCTGCTCCTGCGGGGCCTCCTCAGTGGCGTCTCCGTACCCCATGGGATCGGCGGGGGCGCTGCGGGATGGCCCGCAGGGGGAGTGGTGGGGGGTGCTGGGAGTGTACCTCGGTATAAGCGGTGCCACGGCTGATTGGGCCTCGTTGGGGCTTTTTTTCCCGAGCCCCTCCCGTTGTCTGAGACTGACGCTCTTGTTTCCCTGGTAACGAGACGAACACTCTCTCTCTGGCGCAGCTGCCTTGTTAACGGCGCCGCTGCTGCAAGGTGCTCTCTCAGGCTCCCGACTCTGTGCCCCTCCAGGTGTCTGTGGCCGACAATTCTTACCACCATGGCACCGGGCGGTGCTGTACCGGGACTGACCGGGGCGCTCTGGGGGGAGATAGCGTCCAGAGAGGTTTCTACTGATGAGAGGGGGCTGGACGGCTGGGGGGTTAATTAAATGTCTTTGGGCGATGGGACTTGCCTTATCTCCATGGAGTTCTTTAGGTGCATACGGGCATGCCACACTTTATGCTCACGTTGATGTTTTTGCTGCCTTGCTCCCATTATAAAATTTAGGGGACTGGTGGGGGTTGGGGGTGGCAGCGAGTTGATACTGTTTGTTTTCCATAAAAGGGGGTCATTCCTCAAAGCCAATAGGAGGGGAAATTTGGCGGATCTGTTTGTGCTGGCTGGGGCGCGGGCCCGCGGGAGTGGTTCCTGCTCTTTTTTGGGTGTTGGGGTGGGGACTCCACCGATACTACTGTTTCCCCTTGTTCTTGTTTCACATTGATTCGGGTGGTTGGGTGGTGTGTCTCGCTCTTCGGCCTTCCACGTTTTCCCCCAAAAGGGTAACAAACTACAGGGGTGCAGTGGAGAGACGGTAAAGGTGCTCTCCTCTGTTAGGGGTCTTGAGGGCTCTGCCCCAGATCGCGGGGGACAACTGAGGAGGCTTGCCCTCCGTGTTATTAATAGTTGTTCCAAGAGTTTTCACCACTCTTAAGAGGGGATTTGTCCCTCATCGCCCTCTTCATAGCCATTGCCTGTTATTTGTCCTTGTCTTTGTCTGCGTTGGTGGTTGTTGGTGTTTTGTCTGTGTTTTCTGTTCGTGCTCCTCCTTTTCTCCACCCCAGACTTTCTCTCCTTCCCTTACTTTTCTTGCTGTTTCATTCGGCTGGTGGGGGTGGGGGGGGTGAGGGTGGCCCCTGACTGTACTGAGTTAATCGTTAGGGTGATTGCCGATCTGTTTCCAGTTCTAAGATAATGGGGCCTCTGTGTCTAAATGTGGTGTCTATAAATGCTAAAGGGTTAAATTCCCCTCAAAAACGTCATGCCCTGCTTAGGGAACTCAGAAACTTTAAGGTGCATATCGCATTGGTGCAAGAGACCCACTTTCAAAGACACAAGGCTCCTTATTTGGGAAACAAGACATACACGTCCTGTCACTCGGCCCCATCTCCCAACAATAAAGCTAAAGGGGTTGCTATTTTGGTTGCCCAGGAGGTGGACCTTAAGGTGCTGGCTAATATATACGCTCCAAATAGAGACCAGCACACCTTCTGTAGGACGGTCTTCGGGAGACTACGGGGTTTCCAAGAGGGTATCCTGATCTTGGGGGGCGACTTGAACTGTGCTATGAACCCCTTGGTAGACACCTCGGATGCCAAGACGGCCATATCCTATAGAGCATTGAAGCAAATTAAAAGGGCTTTACAGGACCTCACGCTAGTAGATACATGGCGTATGATGCATCCGTCTGATAAAGATTTCACTTACTACTCACCCATACATACCAAATATTCCAGAATAGACTATATTTTTCTGTCCCAGCCTGATCTTGAGAAGGTGGATTCAGTACGGATTGGAAACATTTCTTTCTCCGATCATGCCCCGGTCTCGCTCTCCCTGTCCCTTCCATTCAGAGAGTGGAGGGAATGGAACTGGAGAATGAACGAGAGTATTTTGAAAGAGCCTGGTTTAGTGAAAAAGCTGAAAGAGTCCATTTCGTGGTACATTAGAGAAAATGATACGGGCGAAGTGGACCCTGTAACTCTCTGGGAAGCCCAAAAATGCACGCTACGGGGGGTTTTGATTCAGGAGGGGGCGAGACTCAAACGAGAGAGGGGGTTGAGGCTCGATGGGTTGACCAGGCAGATAGCAGATCTGGAGGCACAGCATAAGCGCTCTCTCCTGTTGAAACATTTGGAGGAGTTGGATTCCAAAAGACAGGAACTGAGAGACCTTCTGGCCAGGGAATCGGGCAGTTTTTTCACCCGCCGCTGTGGCTTGTTCTATGAGCAAGGTAACAAAACGGGACGTTTATTGGCTAGAGCTCTACACCCGAAGTACACCCGGACTAGGGTCGAGGGCATAAGAGGCTCTGACGGAGCTATGCTTCAGAAAAATTAGGACATTGCAGCGGCTTTTGGCAACTATTACTCTTCCCTGTACAACCTGCCGGGACATGGGAGGTCGGGAGTTAGGGACAACAATATGGAAACTTATCTAAGAGAGTCCATGATGCCGTCTCTGCCAAAGGAAGTGGTGGAGCAGCTTGAAGCGCCTGTGTCGGTTCTTGAAGTACATAGGGCAATTAAGGCTTCCAGACTAGGGAGGGCCCCCGGACCTGATGGTTTCCCTACTCAGTTCTACAAAATCTTTTCTGATCAATTGGCTCCTCTTCTGGCTCGGGCTTTGAGTCCACTGCCTCCTCAGGCACCTTGCCTGGCACGGCTCTAGAAGCACGGATTGTGGTAATCCCAAAGGAGGGCAAGGACCCCTCAGGCTGCAAGAGTTATAGACCGATCTCCCTCTTGAACGTAGATATAAAAATCTTTGCAAAAATACTGGCGGACAGATTGGGGGAATTCTTGCCGTCTCTGGTAGGTCAGGACCAAGTAGGCTTTGTTCCGGGTAGAGAGGCCCGAGATAACGTGATTAAGGCCTTGAATATCCAATGGTGGGGCAGATCCAAAAAGGTACAGTCCATGATGTTATCTACTGACGCCGAAAAGGCATTTGATCGGGTTGACTGGGGCTGGATTGGGAAGGTTTTAGAGCATGTTGGCTTAGGTGAGGCGGCCAGGAAAAGGATTTTAGCTTTATATTCAAACCCTGTCGCTAGGGTGAAAGTCAATGACTACTCCTCTCCCACTTTCCATATCCGGAACGGGACTAGGCAGGGTTGCCCGTTGTCCCCTTTGATTTTCGCCCTCTCGTTGGAACCCTTCTTGCGGAAGGTTGATTTGTGTGGTGGTATCAGGGGTATCCTGATAGGGGACAGAGAACGAAAAGTAGCTGCATACGCTGACGATATGCTCTTTTTTCTGCGCTCGCCGAGAGTGTCGGTCCCTAACCTGCTAAAAGAATTTGAGGTCTTTGGTCAGCTCTCGAATTTGAAAATTAATTTTAGCAAATCTAGTGCCATGAATATATCACTACCAGACGTGGAGGTGAGAGCTCTTCAAAGCTTATTCCCTTTTGGTTGGGAAATGAAATGTCTTAAATACCTGGGAGTCCTGCTCCTGGTCAATCCTTCCAACCTGTTCCAACTTAATTTTATGCCCCTAGGATCTAGGATTAGGAGAGATCTGGAGAAGTGGACCAAACTAAGACTGTCCTGGTTCGGGCGCATGGCGGTCCTAAAAATGAATGTGCTACCACGAATTTTGTATTTGATGCAATGCATACCCATCAAACTGCCGGATTCCTTTTTCAACTCACTGTCGAGATGCTTCCGGACTTTTGTATGGGCGGGCAGACCTCCCAGGATTAGACGCAATCTTCTTCTGCTCCCAAAAGATCAGGGGGGGTCGGGTCTGCCGTGCATGAAATCTTACTACCAAGCCGCCCATATTGGGAGAGTGGTGGACTGGCAGGTTAACGGGGCACAGAAGGATTGGGTGCGAATTGAGGGAGAGGCTGCCACTGGGGGGGGGGGTCTTGACTCTGTGTGTAACCTTCGGAGGTGTGAGATTCCGATGGGGGCCAGGGTTCACCCTTATGTGGGCTCCTCCTTATCGGTGTTACACCTTCTCTGCAAGGGGAAATCTGCTCTGACTTCGTTTCCGGGTCCTCTATCCCCAATTTTAAGCAATCCGGCCTTCCCACCAGGAAGACAGCCATCCAAGCTACATGAGTGTGGGGGCCCCAAACCCCTGCGGGTTTTCCACCTCCAAAATAGAGGCACGTTTCAGGACAAACAGGGCCTGCAAGAGGTAATTGAGGCAGAGATTCCAGCCTTCACATATTTCCAGCTAAGACATTTTTTCATCTCTGGGGCTGTGAAAGAAAGTCTGAAGAGAGAGCTGACAGAGTTTGAAAGGGTGTGCCTGGGCCAGGGCCCCAAGGCGCATCTTCTGTCATGGGCCTATGGTCTGATTAGGAGCAGGGGGAAACGAGAAATTAGACCATGGGAAGCAAAGTGGGAGGCGGATATTGGACGGCCCCTAGGTGAAGACGAGTGGAAGGACATATATAGGAACGCTCATAAAGGGTTAATGAGTAGTTCGATGCAGGAAGCTAACTACAAACTGGTCACGCGCTGGTACCGAACCCCCGAGCTATTACATTCGATTTTTCCAGCTGTTCCAAACGTCTGCTGGAGATGTGGATCGGCTGGCGCCTCGATGGTCCACATCTGGTGGTCCTGCCCCGGGATACGTGACTACTGGGAGCAGGTGAGAGATATCTGTACCGAGGTCTTGGGCGAACCTATGGACTGGAGTCTTGAGAGTGTCCTCCTGGGGTGGTCATCAGATGGCAAGGGCGTGGCAGGGGGGGGGGCTCCCCTGGGCAGGCATCTTCTAAATGCTGCTAAAGTTCTGATTCCAAGGAACTGGAGATCCCAGAAACCGCCCTCAGTTAAAGACTGGTTCAGGCAGGTTAATCACGTTGAAGCCATGGAGGAAATCTGCTACGCCAAACAAGATAGAATGGCTGCTTATCTCAAAATTTGGACAATCTGGGCTTCGTTTAAGAATTCTGCTCATTACAAGCGGGTATGGGATCCCTGAGTGGGGAATGGTTGCTTCAGTGGCGGTCTGCAATGTGATAGGCCAGGGGCATTATGTTCCTGCCTAGAGAAGCTTCAGAGTGTGTTGTGCACTCGCTTCCGCGCACGAACTCGCTCTGGCGGGTGGGTGTTGGCCTCTTCCCCCACCCCCTCCTATCTAGGTCTTCTTTTTCTTCTCCCACCTCTACTTCTTTTCTCTTTCCCCTCTCACGCTTTCTTTACTTCCCTTATGTGTCCCCCCTGTATTTGTCGTAAGTCTTATTGTCGGTTTGTCTCTGTTAAGTGTTAGTCAGGTGTTTCCCGTCCTCTTGTCCAGGTTCAAGCTCTTAGGCTCTGTGCATATGGGCAGCGAGCTGTTTCATGGTAATGTGGGTCTGATCGAGACGTGACTGTAGGTGCCCAGTCCTGGGGTATAGGTGCAGGGAAGGCCTGAAGAGCGACACGGTAGTTTGAGGGCATGTGATGTACATTGGGAGCGAGGCATAGGACTGGCCCTCTTCCCGATACTATGGCTGCGGTCCCTGGGCTCCCAGGGGTAGAGCTCCTGGGGTACCGGTAGCTGTCCATCTCTTTATATAAGCTACGGGTTACTATCTGCACTTAGTATTTTGCCCTGTAAACTGATGTTATGTATTCCTGATGATATGTGATAGCTGGACACTCTATATTTGTTCCATGTTTCTGTATTGTACTGAAAAACTTCAATAAAAAATGTTCAAAAAAAAAAAAAATGGAATCAACAACAAGTGTAACAGATAAAATCCTCTCCGCATCCGCCCCACACCTCGGCCGCCGGTGTTTTCGGGTGGTGAAGGGGTGAATAGAAATCAATGTGCTGCTGCTGAATCCAGATAATAAAAAGAACGTCTAACCGCCCTGCCACCGTCAACGTTTCGTTGCGCTCACCGCAACTTTTTCAAGACTGGCAGCGCGGCGGTCAGCTCAGTCCTTTAAATGTTAGATAGTGGACGGGCCTTGGGAGGTCAGTGACGTGAGTGGTTTAGAAATTAACGCGTAATTGATTCAAAGCGAAGCCAGTAAAGCAGTGACTGGCCGGGAGACCTGTCTGTCAAAAACAGAAGGAAAGGATGTGCTAGCCATGCATTCTGGGATTCGTAGTCCCCTGAGTGCAGAGAAACACCTGTTCTTTCTATTAGTTCAGTGCTGGCAGGCAGAATAGAAAGACAGGTATAGATAGAAAGCCCAGCTGCTCATATAATGAGGACTGTTAACCCTATACGGGCCTCTCAATGTGTTTAAATGGTGCCAGATACTGAGCAGTTACTACTGCTTTTAAATAGGTAAAATCTCTAATAATTCGGTGGCTAGAATGGCCAAGGGAAAGTCTTTTATATATAAATAAATACAAACTAGGTATGGGCTACTTGGTTATTTAGTGCATACCCTTTCCTTATGGTGGTATAGAAATAATTAGTATCTTAATGTGGACCCAAATTGTAAAATTGAGATTACAAGGGATGGGGCGAATTTGTTCACTTGGAGGCTAAGGAGCAGGGGTATGCAGGAGTGTTTTCTCTGCTTTACAAAATAAAACAAAATTCATCATAATAATGGTAACAAAATGCTGTTAACAATAATATATTCGAACAAAGTGCAAGAATAACTAATATGATGTTCTCATAGAAGGTGTTGGATTAAATAAACTCTAGATGTATATGTGCTTGATGAGTGGTGACTGAAAATGTAGTGTAATAGCTGGGGATATAAATGCTAAGTGAATGAACCCAGCATAATGTGCATTGATACTAACAAATGTTGTGCATTACTTAATGTGCAATAATTCTAACAAAAGTGTGCTAAGTGAATACGTATAAGTCTTATGCTTAAAAGTGAATGGCCTCTAAATAATGTGCCCTACTTTCGATTATGAAAGAGAAAAATAAAAGAGAGTTGATGTGTTATGTAGTGTCCAAAAAGCAATTTAAATCAAAATCCACATTTAAACCCTTAGGTGTAAAAGCATCCAAAGTGTATATCCAATAGCCCTCTCTTTGTGAGATTTCTCTTACTATATTGGACCCCCTCCAGTGTCGATCCACCCATTCTATTCCCATGAATGACATCTTTGTTGGATCTTGGTCATGGTGCCGTGTGAAATGCGCTGAAAGACTATGCGTGGTCAGACCTCTTTTGATATTATACAGGTGTTCCTGTATACGAACCTTCAATGGCCTTATAGTTCTGCCCACGTATTGTAGTCCACATGAACACCATATAAGATAAATTACTCCTGCAGTGTTGCATGAGATAAATTTAGAAATTTTATGTTCTTTTATCTGTTTAGAGTCTGTAAACGACCTCTTAGGTTTATCTATCGGAATGCAAGTTCTGCAGCCCATGCAGGCCCCACATTTATAAAAGCCTTGTAAAGGTTTACTTACTAAAGTAGTTTTTTTGGGGGGGTCTAAATAGCTTTGTGTAAGTTTATCTTTTACATTTGGGGCCTTCCGATAGATAATTCTGGGTTGCTCTGGTAATGCTGGTCCTAGAATTGTGTCGCTTTTAAGAATGTGCCAGTGCCTCATTATTAATTTTTTTATCTCTTTGTGCTGTACATTAAAGCCCTTTATAAATGTAAAATCCGGATTAGTTTTATCCTTATTCTCTTTATTCTTTAAGGTCCCCCAACAGGGTAGCTCTATCCCGGGCTCCTATCTCTTTTCTCTGTATCTCAATGTCTGTTCTTTTATATCCTTTGTTCACAAAACGGTTGGATAACATAGTTGATTGGGCATCGTAATCAGTTTGATTTGTGCAATTGCGACATATGCGCATAAATTGACCCCTAGGTATTGCCTTAAGCCATGCGGGGTGATGGCAGCTGGAACATACCCGTTCCGGTCTGGGCTGATTGCCCCAGCTGAACTCCAAAGGCATACTGCCCAAAACTGCACCTCCTAGGTTTAGCTCTTTTAAACAGCCTCCAGTGGTGTGTAGCACCACCGGAGGACATAAGCTGACTGTACACGCGCACAAGCACGAGTCGAATGACAGTGGACGAGGGAGGAGGGCGCACTCGGCGACGCACACGCCTCTGGAGCTGGCATCTGAGGCAGAAGCGGCTGCTGGGCAGGAGAAACCCCGGCCAGTTGCTTAGGGACACCACGGGCACGGGCTGAAGGCAAGTCATTCATGACAGTAACTGTGACAGGTATATATCACATTCCAGCCAAGCCAACTACAAACTCTTGTTGAGGCTTGTTACTTCTACAGCAGTATGGAGACAGAGGCAGTCAGAAAGACGAGATGTTCCAGTCATCCTTCCCCCACATTATTTCATTCCACTGTATCCCTGTCTGATTTTCAATTCAGGTACAGTTTCAGTTCATTCACTCCCATCCAAATTTGACGACCGGCCCAGGTGAATCCGATAGATAACCAGTGCTAAAACTCAAACGAAGAAGGCATTAATACCTAACACCTAATATATAATGTGCCCAATGTGCCCCTCATATAACAACCTGTGACTCACAAAGACATATACTATTAAACAATTAAAGCAATAAACCCAAACTACAAGAAAAATATAAGTGATAAAAATAATAAAGGTGAAAAAATAATATGAACCCCTTATGTGTTATATACCCCCTATGTGCCCAAAATAGGTGTAAAGGCCAGGTCCTCATTCAATCTTATGGTAGAATGGGTACTGAGATTGAAAATCCAGCGCAGTTCTTTTTTGTTGTAACGCCCTTTTTATATCCCCCCCACGTGGACCCAAACTAACTTTCACAAGGGGTTAAATGTAAAAAAAACAGACACACAAAGAGAAAAAATTATTTTATTAATATTTTTTTTTTAATACTTACCTCCCATCCATCCTGGAGCACTTTGTCCCTCGGCGATCACTGGCTTCTGCTCACTTGCTAGAAGCCTTTTATAGCTGCTGGATGATAGAACACAAAAGGGTTAATTAAAAAAAAATGACATAGGGTCCACCCTCCCAGGGAGGGGGACCCCATTTTTTTTTGAATTTTTAAGGGTTAAAACCCTTAAAAATAAAAAAGAAAATGGCGTGAGGTCCCCCCTACCCAGTGTAACCAGCTATGGGGGCTTGTAGAACAGGGTGCAGGGGCCTGCCGGCTACAAGCCGTCATAGCCTAGGGCCACGGCTCTTCTGCCCCCCCCCCATGGGCTTTGGAGAGGCAGGTAATTTGGGTGGCCAGGGGTTAATGGCAAGTCACCCGCTTGCCGCAGGCCTTATGAACTGGTATAAGGGGTCTCATGGACCCCTTACCAGTTCACAAAGGGTTAACAGTATAAAAAAAAAAAGACACACACAGGTTGTTGAAAAAGTCTATTAAAAAAAAAATTTACCTTTACTCACCTCTGATCTTCAGATGCAGTGTCCCGCGGCGATCTGATGCAGGTGACAGCTGGGCAGAGAAGGGGGGAGGCAGGCGATCGACCCGAAGGGGCGGGGCTAAAATCCAAGATGGCGGCCGCCATTGGAAGCTGCTGCGGAGGGAGGGCTGTTATGCCCCCCCTCCAGAAGACGGAAGACCCGGGGGGGGGGTGATCGGAGCCCCCCCCCCCCCATGAAGAGGAGAGGCGGCGGGAGCGGAGGTGAGTAACTGTCATTTTTTATTTTTTTTTTGCAGGCAATCCCGGCGGCTGCTGAAACGGGGGGGGGGGGCACCCTATTCCGGGCCCTCCCCTGCAGCCGGAGGAGCCCCAATCTGCGATCGGAGCCCCTCTGGCTGAAGAGACCCGGCCGGATCGAACAAGGGGTCAGGTAAGTGACACTTTTTTTTACTTTTTTTACTGTTATTGGGGGAAAGTCAGGCACATAAAATTTACATGGCTGGCACTTAAGTGACGGAGAGGCAACCACGTAAATTTTACGTGGCTGGCATTTAAAGGGTTAAAGGTCTGTTTTGTGTGCTTTGATTATATTTTTAGGTGAGTGAGAACGCTGTTGCACCACCCAGGTGGTACTTGATATAATCCGAAATTTGAAAGTTGCACTAGATAAAAAACGTTGGTAACCTCTGCTCTAGGTGTTATTTCAACCAACTTTTCAGCATGCATTGTCGGGAAACCTACAATATAATAGTTATAAGAATAAGGAATACCATAAAGCCCAATGAAAAGGGTTACTAAATAACAAACCAACAAGACTTTGAGGTTTGTTTTACCTGCAAAGTGGGGAAATCTTTTTCCATAGAATGTGAAAAACAAAATAATTCACCAAATTCATGCATAGAAAGTTTGTGCATGCTTAGGTGAAGCATTTATGCATACAGTGTATGCTTGATTGATTGCTATAAGTTTTATGACTGTTGTGTTGTTAAAGTGAAAGTCCAGTCCAAAAAATTAAAAGTTATCTCTGACTGCAATTATCTTACCACATATAGGCTCTCCACAGCTGCCCTGGCCCTACACTATTGCAATAGTAAGTTGAGGGATTAGCTGTGTAGATTCCTCTCCCCTCCCTTCCAACTACTGCTCTTCCTTAACACTTTCAGGGTTTAGAGAGGGGAAATGGGGAGAAATCACCCAGCAGCATGGCACATCCGACGGCATCTATTAACCCGTACAGCAGCAACCCTAATATACCACCCCGCACACCATGGGTCAGACACCTACCACCAGGCCAGATTAACTCGCCAAGCCAGTCTAAGTATGATATACATTATGTCAAGCCAGTCTAAGCATGACAGCGCTTCAATATCATTAAGCCAGAATTTACCAGAATGATTCCCTTGTTACAGACAGAGGATACCTACCTTTCCTGCTGCTACAACTGAGGGAATAATTGCTACAATAGGGGGGAAACAACCCTTTTTCCTGCTACAAATGGAATTTCCAGAAGTTCTCCAGGACGGCTAGCCAAGTATGACCTCTCACCTGAAACAGGAAAAGAAAACTGGACAAGATTAAAAGCCCATCCCCTCCTCCCGGGCCTCAGTGTTTTAACCAAGTAACCCCAGAATGAACAATTAATCTGTAAACAATCTAACTCCCTAGAACATCAAAGATCTAAAAAGGGCGGGAAGTAGGATGTCATCCTGGAGGACTTCCGTAAATTCCAATACCAGTAAGCTAATGGGGTTTTTCTCAAATGTCCTCCAGGATGGCTAGCTGAGGATAAGTGAGAAATAAAGAACTGTGCTACCTCAGGGTGAGATCTTCAGATCATTTAGCCCTGATTAGTTTCCCTAATCCATCAAAGGAAGCCTTAGAGGCCTGCAACCCTCTATTCTTGCCTGCGAAGGACACTATAGGTGGTCAGATCTTTGCCAACCGACAGATGCATCCCACAGATGCATCTGGTCATTACTGTTTGAGTCCTCTGGACCTGAAAAACAGACCTCCTGAGACCTATGAAATTCAGAGGCAGTCTTTAGTAGATACAATGGATCAGGTCTATTTGTAACACGGTTGGGGAAAATCCTCAGATAAGGCGCCTTAACTTATAACGCCTTAATTTTTTTGCCACCTCCTTCAAAGGCTCAAAAGGAGGACATGTAAGGCCCTTCCTTCAAAACTAAGGATATATCCCAAAAAGGAAAGGCATTAGAATCAATGACAGACAAAAAGTACTGCAATTTGTACCTTTAGGGAGCCGATTGCCGAACCCAAATCGGCCCCTTCCTGAAGGAACTCTAGAACGACTTGACCAAACCAGGTTACGAAGGGAACAAAAAGAGGAAAACTTCTTACAAACTTTCCCGTACAACTTATGGGTAATCTCTTTCCTGCCTTGTAGCAAGGTCCAAATCACTTGACTAGACAGGCCTTTGCTCTTTAACAGCCTTCATTCAGGATGGAAGCCATCAGGTTGAGGCTCCAAACCTGCGGGTGAAACACCGGACCCTGATGCAACAAATCTGGGATCAGTGGTAACTTTATGGCTGGTCTCACGGCCATCTGTTGGAGTAGCGAAAACCACAACCTCTTTGGCCACCAGGGACCAATGAGAATTACCCGAGCCTTCTCCACCATAATCTTCCTTATGACCAGGGGAAGAATTTGGAAGGAAGGAACGGCATAGCCATGCCTGAATCAATTCCGACTCTGGCATGGAGCATCCTTTGCTAGTTCCCCCTCATTCTTCAATAGAGAAAAGAAGACTCAGCAATTTGAGTTTTTCTTGTTGTCAAAAAGATCTATTTCTGGTGAACCCCACCGACTTACCAGGTCATTGAAGACTGCCTGGTTTAATTGCCACTTTGATTGCCTGAGTTCTACCATACTGAGGAAGTCCACTACCACATCTAGTTCTCCCCTGATATGGACAGCTTGTAAGGAAACTGCAATCTCTTCCTATGTGGAACAAATCCTTACAGCCAGAAACTAGAGGTTGAAGGATCTTTTACCTTCCTGATGGTTCAGATAGGCCACAGCAATGGCATTGTTTGAAATGATCAGGACTTCTCAACCTCTTTTCTATTCTCCAGGTGATTTAGAGCTAATTGAATCCCAATTAAACCTGACCTTCAGCATCATTTCATGAAAACCCCAAACCCAAACTATTCCCCAGCATCTAAAATTAATAGATTTGAAGTTTTTTTGTAACTTATTTTTTATTCTTTCCCCTGCTGGGCTACAACTCTGGTCAGGACAAGGATGATTTTTAATTTGGGAAATCTGTATGTACAGAGTGGGGGGAACATATTAGATATGCTCTTATTTAGAATGAAGGTCCAGTTTAATTCCCTGAAGTTTGATGACTTCCTGCCATGGGACCAGACCAGGTGAGCTGTAATTCTAAGGCTTAAGAGCTGCCCAGCTGGCCCCTGGCCCTGATCATTCAAACCTTTATGCCCCATAGCACAGGTCTGATGACTAGCACTGGCCCATGCTATGGGCCACCAGGCTCATCTGCACCTTTATGCCCATTGGTGGGGCAGGTAATATAGTAAGAACTGGTATAGGGGTCCATGGGACCCATTACCAGTTCAAAGTGAAAAAAAATTACACACACAAGTTTGGTAAAAATAATAGCTTTATTAATCTTAATTAACTCATACTTACCTTCCCACTCCAGGCTCCCACTCCAATCTCCCTGACGTCACTTATGATGTCACAAAAAGGGAGGGGCCTAGAGGGAGTGGCCCAGGAAAATCCCCCCTAGGTCCCTCCTCTCCCTCACTGGGTAGCAAGGATGAAAGAAGGGCAAACATAAATGTATGCCACCAGAGCATCCAAATGGCGGTGTAGCCATCAGTTTCTGATAGCCCAGGGAACTCCTATACCAGTTCACCATGGTAAGGTGCTGGCATGGCACCTGTCAGGCTTGACCCCAAATGAATAGTCCGGTGCCCATTAGTGTGGGCATAAGGGCTTGTAGCTTGCAGGGACAGGGGCTGCCAATAGCGCAGCCTCTGAGCCCTGGGTTACAAGCCCTTATGCTAAGTGCCCGGGCTGGTAGCCTTTGTAGGGGGACCCCACTTTTTTTTTTTATAAATGTGAGAAACATTAAAAAAAAAAAAAAAAAAAATATGATTCCCCACTGTCACTTTCCTGGCTTTAATGAATGCAGATTAAGTCGCATTCAATAAAACAAGGAAAAGTGACAATTTTTTTTTTTCGTTAGATACAAATTGTATCTAATGAAAAATGCCAAACAAATTACCAAAAAACATAAAGCAATAAACCCACAGACAGTTTTAATGTTAAATGGGTTGCCTTTAATACAGCATTTAGTAAAATAGTTACATCCTGAAAAATACGATTTAAAAATAAAAAGTCAGGCTTTTGTTCATTAGATAAAAATTGTGTCTAATGAGAAATACCCCAAAAACTACCAAAAAAAATGAAAAACAATAAACCCATAGACAGTTTTCATGTTAGTTAGATGCTTTAAAAAGCTGCATTTATTAAAACCTTAAAAAATATAATTAAAAAACAAAAAGTCAGGCTATTGTTTATCAGATAAAAATTTTATCTAACGAAAAATGGCAAAAAAAATAACCAAAAAATATTTAAATAATTAACCCCCAGGAAGTCACCTTCAGCGGGAATGAACTAAACATGGAAAAACTCTTATTTTTACAGCCATTTTTGGAACCCAAAGTTCGCATCCCCATTGATCCAATAGGGTTCAGGTTTGGACTCAGGGCCCCAAACCCAATCTTTGGTGGCAAGTTTGACCGATCTCGGCAAATCCAGATTTCAACCAACCCGCTCATCACTATTACAGACCCTTTAGACACACTCAGGAGGCTGGGAATATTGGTCACACCCCCTGAGCCAGTCAGTCAGTTGAGCAGAGTTGTGGAGGAGGGTAAGGCAACCGTGTTCAGGCACTTCAACACAATTTTGAAGGACAAAGCTATTATGTGGTGGTCGGATTTTAAGCGCTGGGACAATGAGGGCGTGTATAGGCTCTATGATGCCTATGCTTCTGGTAAGGGTAACCCTCCTAGTGCCAGCTACGTGAGTCTCATGTAGTCGCCTACCCGCACCGTTAAGTGCCAGCTACGTGAGACTCACGTAGCCGACTTTAAACCCCCCACAGAAAAAAAAGTATAAAAGTTAAAAACTCACCTACCCTTTGATGTATTGGGCCGGGTCTCCTCTTCACCCGGGGAGCATCCTATCCCCTCCCGTGGCTCTTCTCTCTTCAGGAGAGCGCCCGAAATAGTGCCCCCCCCCTGCTTCAGCCGCTCCCACAGTTAATTGTAAAAAAAAAAATGACATTTACTCACCCGCGGCCTTGATCCCTCCCGCTGGGTCTTCTCTCCACCTGGCGGGGGGGGGGGGGATCCAATCTTCCATGGTGAGGAGAGGACGAGAAGTCGCCCTCTCCCTCACTTCCTGGGTGCTGGCTGCTAGTCCTAGGAGGGGGTACCCTATGTCATTTTTTTTAATTAACCCCTTATGTTTATAGTGTGGATAGTCTTTTATTTGTAAATGTTATAAAGTGTTCTTTTTAGTTTGGGGGGTCTCCTGGGCAGGAATGGGGGGCTACCGATTCATATGTGGTACCGTTGTAATCAGGAGAAATAGGGCTTTCACATGCAATATGGTTTTCATTAATAAAACAAATGTTTTATTTAAAATAAAGGAGACAATTGTCTTAAAAATATGTATTTATTTATTTTTTTTGTTTTTTTACACAAAAATACTTAAAAAACAGTAGAAAAATTACAAACAAGACATTTCATGTTAAAGCCTAAACTCTGCTGCAAAAAATATATGTATAATTTTCCTGGAAATTCCAGCAAAAATCACGGTTTAACATACACACAAAATGGGGAAAATGGGGTGACAAAACTTCAAGTAGGCTGGCAATTAAAAGGGTAATAGTA
The DNA here is from genome assembly GCA_027917425.1 of Gastrophryne carolinensis. NCBI lineage: Eukaryota > Metazoa > Chordata > Amphibia > Anura > Microhylidae > Gastrophryne > Gastrophryne carolinensis. The sequence goes on from CM051240.1 coordinate 181,449,266, forward strand.
CCTATGCATGTTGGGTATTGTTCTGTTCGGGGGACCTTGCGCTTTCAGATTTAGCTTGTTTTTTCTTGTTTGCATATTGATAATTTAGGAAACCATGTTTTTTATTCAGCTTTTTTATACATTTTTTTAGGGAAACCCTGTGCAACCTAAGAATTATTCGAGGGATTATTTCCAGAAAGATGAGCCCACTACAACAAGCTGGGTACACTTAGAAAGCTTAACATGTGTTCTTTCAGGGATTATATGGTTTATGGGGGATATTCCAAATGTAAAGGGTTGTTTTGGTTGAAAAATTGCAAGGTGCGCACTTTGTCTGCAGAGCTAAAATTTTCAAGTAAAATTACCGTTAGGTGCATGCTTTACTTTGGGGTGTTTAGCAACTCTTCCTTTGACAGTACCTATGCATGTTGGGTACTGTTCTGTTCGGGAGATGTTGCTTTTTCAGATTTTCCTTGTTTTGTCTTGTTTGCATATAGTTTTTTTTAGGAAAATGTGGGTGTTTTTTCAAATGCTTCAGTTGGGGGGAGTCTCCTGGGCAGGAAAGGGTGTCTGCCTATACATATGTGGTACCGCTGTAACCGGAAGAACGGTTTCACACGCAATAAGATTTTAATGACAAACGTACATTTTTTATTACAAAAAAACACTACAAATTGCAAAAAATTGATTTTTAAAATTTTTTTTGCATATATTTCACCCAAAAGTATTGAGAATACACCTAAAAAATGACAAACAAGGCACTTCATGTTGAAGCCAAATGTATAATTTTCCTGGAAAATCCCTGGAAATCTCTTCAAAAATCAAGGTTGAACATGTGTAGAGCAAAATAGTGAAATGTGGTCTGGCAACAGGGGGTGACAAAAATTCTAGGAAGGCTGGCACTTAAAGGGTTAATACACATACACATACATTATTGTTACATATTTACACATTAAAATGCTGATGGCTAATCATTTCTCCTTTTTTTTTCCCTCTCCACAGATAAGCCTGCTCCCCTGGGTAAGCACAGGAAGGGTATCCTCCCCCGCAGATGAGTGGTTGGGTCGAATGAGTCTGCAGGGGAGGGGCCCTCTTGCAGATCCCAAATTTAGGACCCAAGGGAGGAAGGGGATGATGCCCCAGTGGAGTCAGCTGTTGGGGTGAGGGCAGTGTAAAGCCTCAGCTCCTTGGATTCGGACTCCCAACAACCTGGGGGCCACTCTCAAGTGGGGAGTCCCAGTGGGGAGGAGGCGAAGGACTCCACCACACTCCCTGAGGGATCAGGGAGTGAGAGGGAGGAGGGTGGCCCCTTGGGTTTGGGCTCATTGTTGGGCCCATTTTGAGGAGTGGAGGCTCCACCCCTTCATCTCATAGCCCTCCCTGGGATCCAAGCCACCCGTCATCCCCTGGTGAGTGTACTTCTTATATTTGCTTTGTGTTGTCATTTTACATTTGTTTTGTCTAAACTTTTTCTTTCATGTTTATTGTTTTTTTTCAGGGCATCATAGATCCCTAACTATATGCATACATTGTTTTAGCCCAATATAATTTAATTTACAAATGAGACCTGATATTGTTGTAAAGTGGCCATGTAGCCTCTATCACAGTTAACATTCTTCAACTTTATAAAATGATGTAGGTTCAACATGTATTTTGCAAAGTAGATTAGTATTAGCTAACACATGGCCAAGTGTGTTCCAAAAATTAGTCAGACTGAACTATTCCATACAGATAAATGTAAGGGTTTTTGTTAAAAATTAAAATACAATGTTCTTATGATTGTTTCTGCTGTGTGTTTTCTCTATACAGATGTTTCTACACAGACGGAGGATGTGTTAATTCTCCCCACCCCATGTCCAGGACCCTCCAGCAGCATAGGCCCAAGCCACAGCTGTGATGGTGAGTAATGTTATTTTTTAATAAAAACTTGAAGACATGCACACATGTTCCATGAGCATGTACACATGTTAATGGCAGTCTAGAGTTGACATTCATACATGGAGACCCACTTTTTATTAGATTCAATCATCATTGAATCAAAGCATGGTAGTTTCCTGTCACTGCCAATGTAGCCTAACCCTACATGATAAATGCAGCAGTTTGGTATGTGTTTTATGTGCTGGATTTATATTCCTGTAACTATTGTAACTAGGGATGAGCGAATCGATCTGGACGGACCCGGATTCGATCCGAATTTCATGAAAAATTCTATTCGGATCGAATCCGAATTTCCCCGTGCTTCGATCGCTCGAAGTTTTCCTTTAACATTCATTCATTTACATTACAGGCATTCTAAGATGGCGGACGGGACATGTCCACACATCTACCCCGCACCAGTGCATGCTGGGGCAGTCACATGCAGCCTATCAGCAGCCAGCAATCCCGGTGACGTCACAGCGCTATTTAAGGCGGCGGACATCTTGCTTTTCCTCATTTCTCTATTGCATTCGTGAGAGACAGGACGCTGCTGTAGTCAGGGAGAGACAGTTAGAGAGACAGGGACAGGCAGGAGACAGGCAGGAAGTCAGCGAGAAGCAGGGAAAGTTAGGAAAAATCGGAGGCAGTCACAGGGAGATTTCTTTTTTTTTCATCCAGCCTGAGTGTTACTGGCTGGCTCACTGGCTTTGTTAGCGTTTTCAGGCTGCTTATACACTTACTGTGCATATATACTGAACTGATCTCAAGTCTGCTGTGGGAACATTACCATTTTGTAAGATCTCGTTTGCCTATGTATTTACTGTAAGCTGCACAGTTATTTCAAGTAATTTGGCCTGTATGAGCCACACTGCTGCTGTGCGCATATATTACTGATCTCAAATCTGCTTGGGGCATCCCATTCTGTAACATACCATTAGCCTCTGTATTTACTCTAAGCTGCACAGTTATTTCAAGTAATTTGGCCTGTATGAGCCTGCTTACACACTGCTGCTGTGTGCATATATACTGATCTCAAGTCTGCTTGGGGCATCCCATTCTGTAACATACCATTAGCCTCTGTATTTACTCAAAGCTGCACAGTTATTTCAAGTAATTTGGCCTGTATGAGCCTGCTTACACACTGCTGCTGTGCGCATATATACTGATCTCAAGTCTGCTTGGGGCATCCCATTCTGTAACATATCATTAGCCTCTGTATTTACTCTAAGCTGCACAGTTATTTCAAGTAATTTGGCCTGTATGAGCCTGCTTACACACTGCTGCTGTGCGCATATATACTGATCTCAAGTCTGCTTGGGGCATCCCATTCTGTAACATACCATTAGCCTCTGTATTTACTCTAAGCTGCACAGTTATTTCAAGTAATTTGGCCTGTATGAGCCTGCTTACACACTGCTGCTGTGCGCATATATTACTGATCTCAAGTCTGCATGGGGCATCCCATTCTGTAACATACCATTAGCCTCTGTATTTACTCTAAGCTGCACAGTTATTTCAAGTAATTTGGCCTGTATGAGCATGCTTACACACTGCTGCTGTGTGCATATATACTGATCTCAAGAATGCTTGGGGCATCCCATTCTGTAACATACCATTAGCCTCTGTATTTACTCTAAGCTGCACAGTTATTTCAAGTAATTTGGCCTGTATGAGCCTGCTTACACACTGCTGCTGTGCGCATATATACTGATCTCAAGTCTGCTTGGGGCATCCCATTCTGTAACATACCATTAGCCTCTGTATTTACTCTAAGCTGCACAGTTATTTCAAGTAATTTGGCCTGTATGAGCATGCTTACACACTGCTGCTGTGTGCATATATACTGATCTCAAGTCTGCTTGGGGCATCCCATTCTGTAACATACCATTAGCCTCTGTATTTACTCTAAGCTGCACAGTTATTTCAAGTAATTTGGCCTGTATGAGCTTGCTTACACACTGCTGCTGTGCGCATATATACTGATCTCAAGTCTGCTTGGGGCATCCCATTCTGTAACATACCATTAGCCTCTGTATTTACTCTAAGCTGCACAGTTATTTTAAGTAATTTGGCCTGTATGAGCCTGCTTACACACTGCTGCTGTGCGCATATATACTGATCTCAAGTCTGCTTGGGGCATCCCATTCTGTAACATACCATTAGCCTCTGTATTTACTCTAAGCTGCACAGTTATTTCAAGTAATTTGGCCTGTATGAGCATGCTTACACACTGCTGCTGTGTGCATATATACTGATCTCAAGTCTGTTTGGGGCATCCCATTCTGTAACATACCATTAGCCTCTGTATTTACTCTAAGCTGCACAGTTATTTCAAGGAATTTGGCCTGTATGAGCTTGCTTACACACTGCTGCTGTGCGCATATATACTGATCTCAAGTCTGCTTGGGGCATCCCATTCTGTAACATACCATTAGCCTCTGTATTTACTCTAAGCTGCACAGTTATTTCAAGTAATTTGGCCTGTATGAGCCTGCTTACACACTGCTGCTGTGTGCATATATACTGATCTCAAGTCTGCTTTGAGGCATCCCATTCTGTAACATAACATAACCTACCTCTCTTATTTACACTAAGCAGCTCTCTTATTTAAACTAAGCAGGCCTCTTATTTACACTAAGCAGCTCTCTTATTTAAGCTAAGCAGCTCTCTTATTTAAACTAAGCAGGCCTCTTGGAGGCCACTTTTGGGTGTGCATTTATATTCGGTTTCATATACAGTGGGGTATCCCAATTTGTAAGATAACCTACCCCAACCATGTAAACTAAAGAGGCCTGTTGCAGCCTGAGTTTCTCTGCTTGCGTATGGCCTGCATTACACAATCTGTCTCTTTCAATGACACTGCTGCCTGGGGTATCCCAATTTGTAAGATAACCTGCCCCAACCATGTAAACTAAAGAGGCCTGTTGCAGCCTGAGTTTCTCTGCTTGCGTATGGCCTGCATTACAATCTGTCTCTTTCAATGACACTGCTGCCTGGGGTATCCCAATTTGTAAGATAACCTACCCCAACCATGTAAACTAAAGGTTACGTCCTTCCAGAAGGAAAACGTATGCCGAACACTATTTTTGTTAGGGCATTGACCTTTGGATTGATCGGCATGAAATTAAGGATTTTTTTTCAAAGTATGGCGCTGTAAAGAAGGTCAAAATTATTTCTCATACTTGGATTATTGTTACTTTTTGTTCAGCTTGAAATATACAAGGCCACACGGGCATCCCAAGGCACATGCTATTTTAACCCTATCTGTTATACAACATAAGCGTTGATCAGCATCAGCTGCTTTATTAAACTACTTCAGTTTGCACTTGTTTTTGACTGCTTTTAATAAACCAGGCCGCAGGGCACCCCAAAGCTGCACCTTGCACCCTATCTGGTATACAACATAAGCGTTGATCAGCATCAGCTTCATTAAGCTACTTCAGTTTGCACTTCCTTTTTGACTGCTTTCATTTAACCAGGCCCGCAGGGCACCCCAAAGCTGCACGTTGCACCCTATCTGTTTATACTAAATAAGCATCTACAGCCTCAGCTTTATAAAGTTATTGCATTTTGAATTGGTTTTGGTCTGCTTTAAATACACCAGGCCGCAGGGTATCCCAAACCTGCATGTTGCACCCCATCTGTTATACTAAATAAGCGTTGATCAGCATCAGCTTTATTAAGCTATTGCATTTTGCATTGGTTTTTGTCCTGCAGCCCTTTTTTTTATTTATTTATTTTTATTTATATAGAGCTGTAATAGCTTATATAGTTATTGAGGTAAATTTGCCATTTTGCTTCATTATATAGAGCAGCCCCTGTGTAAATCTGAGGGGCAATAGTTTATATTATGAGGTAAATTCATGGTTTTGCACCATTATATGGAGCAGCCCCTGTGTAAATCTGAGGGGCAATAGCTTATATAGTGAGGTAAATTTGCCATTTTGCTTCATTATATAGAGCAGCCCCTGTGTAAATCTGAGGGGCAATAGCTTATATTGTGAGGTAAATTTGCCATTTTGCAGCATAATATAGAGCAGCCCCTGTGTAAATCTGAGGGGCAATAGCTTATATTGTGAGGTAAATTTGCCATTTTGCTTCATTATATAGAGCAGCCCCTGTGTAAATCTGAGGGGCAATAGTTTATATTATGAGGTAAATTCATGGTTTTGCACCATTATATGGAGCAGCCCCTGTGTAAATCTGAGGGGCAATAGCTTATATAGTGAGGTAAATTTGCCATTTTGCTTCATTATATAGAGCAGCCCAGTTGCCATCTAAATCAACTACTGTCCGGCCAGTACAGCTTTTCCAGGGCAAACTCTGCTAGTTGCGGGCACAAGTCAAGTTTGGCTTCCCAGCAAATCCAGTGGATCCTGAAGGTGTGTTGGCATGGTCATGTCAAGGTATGACATGACCTGCTGTTTGAGGTCCAGCTCCAGGTCTTCCTGCTGCTCATGAGTAGACTCACTATGCGGGTGTAGAAAGCTACTCACTAGCGACTGAAGACTGAGGCTGCTGCTGATGGAGCTGCTGCTGCTGCTCCTTCCACCCCCCCAGCAGCCATGGCAGTGGAAGGTGATCGCAGAGGTCCCCCCGAGTCAGACCTGCGGGAGTATGGGCCATGGCGCAGATAGACATCGCCCAACTGACTACGTGGGATGTCTCTGTAGTAGGTCAGTTTGTCCTCCCTCTCAGTGGGCGTAAAAAATGCCCCCATTTTGTGGCAGAAGCGAGGGTCCAATAAGTTGGAGAGCCAGAAGTCTTCCCGCTGACAAATGGAGACAATTCTGCGCTCACTAGTACGTAAGCATGTGAGCATGCATCGTGCCATTTGTGCAAATGACTCGGAGGGACTACCTGTCTCCATCTCCACTGTAAACTGCCACGGTGTGTCTGGGTCCTCTGTCTCGCCTTCCTCCCAACCCTCTAGCTCCTGCTCCTCCTCTCCTGTCAGATGACTAGATAAAATGGTCATTTTGTGAAACCTAAACTGTGGTTTGCTGTGCCCACAGGCTTCATGTGGCTGTGAAATGTATGTGCCATGTCTCCAGTGCCCTGACCAGCCATGGTTTCCAACATGTGTTGTAGTACATGAAGCAGTGGAATCTCATCGTTCATCTCATAGTCCTGGCAACTGACTAATAAAGTAGCTTCCTCAAAGGGCCTGAGCAAACGGCCGGTGTCACGTATGAGCTGCCAATGGTTTACATTGAATTTACACAGGGGTGTCCCCCTATCCGTTTGGATCATCCAGAAATCCGTGATGGCTTTTCTCTGTTCCTATAGTGGATCCTGCATATGGAGGGTGGAATTCCAACGGGTGGAAACATGGCAAATCAGACTATGTTGGGGTACACCGTTCTGACGCTGAGGCTCAATAAGGTTGTGCTTGGTGGTGTAGGAGTGCCAGAAGTGCATGCTAACTTTCTTTCCTGTTGTTCGGATGTCTTTCAGATGAGGGGAAAGACTTCAGAAAACGCTTGACAACTAGACTGAACACGTGTGCCATGTCAGGACGCATGACTCTGGCTTCCTTGTCGCAGCGCAAACAAGATGTTCTTCCAAGTATCAGTCACCATGGGTCCAAATTTGCTGTTTTCGTGGATTAAGCAATGATTTCATGGATTGAGTTCTCATTTTTAGTAGTTCCTCCCATGTGTGACTCAAGGAAAACCATGTGAAGAACAGCGTGAAACCACAATCAAAAGGATATATATTGTCCACCATGAGTCCATAGTTACAGCTCCAGACGTAGACAACACTGTGCACTTTGGTACACACTGACAGGCTAAAGGACTGGCCCACCTTCTGTTCAACAACATTTTACAGGGCAGTTACTGCCATCTTCGCAAAGCAATGATACCATGGGACTCTCCACCTCGGCTCGGCACAAGCCATCAGTTCTCTGAAAGGTCCACCACTGGGTAATGCAGCAGGCTGGACTTATGGTGACGCTGTCTGAGAGGAGGAAATCCCTCAGACATCAAGATTAAAAATTCCAAGAATTTTTGAGGCTAATTATTCAGAGGCAATGATACCTAGTTGTTTCTGATTTAATTACAAGGTGGAAAAACACCCTCAAACAAAACTTCACTTTGGCAATACTATTGCATTTGTTTATTCATAATTTTATGTATATATACTAACTAACCTACTTTTTCTCCACAGGATTGTGGATGCTGTATGAAAAACTGCCACATCGCTGAGTAGCTGATTTTCCCAACCAACAGTCTGCAATAATTCACTGCTGCTGCCGCCGCCACCGCCGCAGGCTCCAGGGACCCTCTTCCACTACCTCGGCTTGCAACACCTCCTCCCACGACACTCTCCTCATCACTAATTGCCCGGCTAGTGGAAGAAGAGGTGAGTGTCTCCTCCACTTCTTGGCTGGGCAGTAGCTGCTGAATTTTATGATTATCAGATCTTCATCAATGGATAGTGGAGCTGAACCCAAAGCATAACAACAGACAGTTGACTGGGGGTGTCAGATGCCACTTGTGATGCAGTGGACTTCTTTTGCAGCACTTCGAGACAAAGTTGCTTCATTGGCTGACACAATGACTGGTAAAGCTGTGGAACATATGGTTGAAAAGCAAGAATAACCATTTGTTTTTATATGAAAAAGACCCTGGTTTATACATACTTTTTTTCCCCAGAGACTGCCCTGCGTGGAAATGAATGGCGCATGGATCAGCCAAGCTTTCCTCCCAACAATGCCTGATGTATTCCAGTAGATTGATGACGGGGCCAGACCAACACAAAAGAAAGATGGATCGTGCAAAACAGATTTAAGGCGCTGCTCTCCAGTTACAGACATTCCTCCGCATCGGACCACAAGTAAGTATTGATAAAAAATCCTTTACGTTACTCTTACTTTTTATTAATATTCTTCAGATAAGATGGATCAGACATCCAGATTAAAAGTTCCAAGAATTTTTGAGGGCTAATTAGTCAGAGGCAATGATACCTTGTTGTTTCTGATTTAATTAAAAGGTGGAAACACACCCTCAAACAAAACTTCACTTTGGCTATACTTTTGCATTTGTTTATTCATAATTTTATGTAGATATTACTAACTAAGCTACTTTTTCTCCACATGACTCTCCACAGGGTGTGATTCATCCAATCTTTGGGCTCCAGCAGCCAACTGCAGTGTCTCTTTCAAGCTATGTTTGGGCTCCTGCAGCTGCAGCTGCTGCTTGCAACTCCAGGGTGTGATTCATCCGATTTTTGGGCTCCTGAAGCCAACCCCAGTGTCTCTTTAAAGTAATGTTTGGGCTCCTGCTGCTGCTGCCGCCATCTCCAGGGTGTGATTCATCCAATTTTTGGGCTCCTGCTGCCAACTCCAGTGTCTCTTTAAAGTTATGTTTGGGCTCCTGCTGCTGCCAACTCCAGGATGTGATTCATCCAATTTTCGGGCTCCTGAAGCCAACTCCAGTGTCTCTTTAAAGTAATGTTTGGGCTCCTGCTGCTGCTGCTGCCAACTCCAGGGTGTGATTCATCCAATTTTTGGGCTCCTGCTGCCAACTCCAGTGTCTCTTTAAAGTTATGTTTGGGCTCCTGCTGCTGCTGCTGCCAACTCCAGGGTGTGATTCATCCAATTTTTGGGCTCCTGAAGCCAACCCCAGTGTCTCTTTAAAGTAATGTTTGGGCTGCTGCTGCTGCCAACTCCAGGGTGTGATTCATCCAATTTTTGGGCTCCTGAAGACAACCCCAGTGTCTCTTTAAAGTAATGTTTGGGCTTCTGCTGCTGCTGCTGCCAACTCCAGGGTGTGATTCATCCAATTTTTGGGCTCCTGAAGCCAACCCCAGTGTCTCTTTAAAGTAATGTTTGGGCTCCTGCTGCTGCTGCCAACTCCAGGGTGTGATTCATCCAATTTTTGGGCTCCTGCTGCCAACTCCAGTGTCTCTTTAAAGTTATATTTGGGCTCCTGCTGCTGCTGCTGCCAACTCCAGGGTGTGATTCATCCAATTTTTGGGCTCCTGTAGCCAACCCCAGTGTCTCTTTAAAGTAATGTTTGGGCTCCTGCTGCTGCTGCTGCTGCCAACTCCAGGGTGTGATTCATCCAATTTTTGGGCTCCTGAAGCCAACCCCAGTGTCTCTTTAAAGCAATGTTTGGGCTCCTGCCCCTCATAGTGATGCCACTTCAACTCTCTGCAATTGTGCCGCTCTGCGATTCTATTAGCGATGCCTCTGATCTGCATGTGATATTTATTTAAAGTATTATTTAACTAACCCAGCACGCATCCTATGCGTGTTACAGCAAGGCAGAATGGTTTACAACCCTATTGAGGCTCTAGGAGGCTCAGAAATAGCCGTTTCTAATAGCGATTTGTTGCGAATAAATTCGGGTCGAAACGATTTTTGTCGGAAAATTCGGCGAATCAGTTGAATCGAATTTTTCAAAAGTTCGCTCATCTCTAATTGTAACAGCACAATCACTATTTATTAGATATTTTAACAATTAAAAAAAAGGTGTATGTTTGTAGATCATATTGCCTCAGGTATACTTGACCACTACATTAAGTACATTTTTCCTGTGGTCATTTAGGCATTATTTGGTAAGGTTATGTCCTTTGAGATGTTATAGTAGTGTGGTTATGTAGATTGGCTAAACAGGTTATTGCAATTTGCCATCTAGGATTCAGAAAGTTTGGCCTGTTGTGTATGTTTACAAATATTGCAAATAAATTATGGGTAAACATATTTTCCTAATATTATAGGTATCTAATTTATTTTTTAAACTGTGGGACTTGTGTATTTTCTTTCACACAGCTTGCAGAGAAGAGCATCACAGACTGTGCCAGTATGTCATGGAGTTGAGGAGAATGCTGCTGGAGTTGCAAAATAAACATCAGGGTGGGGAGAATTAATTTTGTCACTGTGCGGCTGTTTTTGGCTGTTTTTATGTACTTTTATGTACTTTTTGAAACATACATTTGTGTTTGTTTTTCACTTACAAGAGTATTGTCTGACTACACACACAAACAAAACACATGTGAAATATTCGTAAAATAAAAAAAAGAACAAATAAGAAGTACAAAAAAAAGAAAAAAAAAGTACAAAAATAGAAAAAAATACAAAAAAAGAACAAATAAGAAGTACAAAGAAAGAAAAAAAAATAAAAAAAAAAGAAGTGCAAAAAAAAAAATTATAATCTTATGATGCTGTAACAGCAGCTATTGTAACGCTCAGGCGCTCCACTGAATTAGGGTGAGTGCCTGTTCAGTGCCTTTACAGCGACTCACATACATGACATTTAACATTGGTAAACTGATTCCTATAGAGTGGCTTCAGCGACTGGAAAGCTCTGTTACAGCGCCCGATAGCTGATCACAGCATCTACTAGCGGTCACTTCTAGCACCGCTGTACAGACTCTCATCTGACGATAGCTGGCGCTATTAGTGAATCAGCCTGTATGTTTCTACCCGTGATCTCTCTCTTTCCATTAGAACATTTATTACACTGCAACTAACTTATAACTTATCATGTAATAACTGCCTGTAAAATTTAAGGTCTTTTGGGGAAACTTCAAGAAAGTATTGGATTAGTGAAGAATCTTTACTGTGCTGGTGAATTAAACCAGATTTCATTTATACATCTTACTGTGTGTGTGTGACAGATAATTTCTCACACAGTAGATTGTAAAGGCATTTGAGCGAATATTCCCTCTTAGGACACTTTACTGGATGTGCTTCAGTGACCATTGGATTGCATCGGATTGATGGCTGTTGGGCTGATATGATTTCTGGTATTTGCGATATCTATATTATTTATCTATTTATTGGAGATGAATTTTCAGCAGATAAATCATATTTTCCTCATACAGGAGCATAAACTAAACTATTCTCACATCATTAACTGCTACATCACCTTAAGCCTTCAACAAGCATCAATCCTTACACACCTATATTTTCTGAGGAAGCCTCTGAAACTTGTGAAATGCATAGAGAGTTTGATTTAAGGACCTCTTTACCTATTATAACAAGTATCAACATACAAATGGTTTGATTACTCTTTACAGTTATAAGCATATTTTACCTCTACGTGGCATTATAGCATACCTACAGTCAAAAAAGTAAAGTTTAGTACATTTCTCCTATTAATAATAATATCCCTCTTGCAATCAGTGATGTGAGCTATTTGAGAGGGGTAAGCTCCATGCATATATGGGACCGGCCATTGAACCTAGTCCCATAGTCAAAATGACCCTAAATCTCTCTTGAAATAATGCATTAGCTCTAGCTAGAAGAAACGAACCATCAACTCTAATGGCTCATCGCTGAATAATAAATCTTTTAAAACATTGTAGAAATGAATATTGCTGCAATGCTCTGCGGTAGCTGAGGCCATTGACTTACTCGATTGATTGATACATAGTTACATTCATCTCCTCCAGCAGTGTGTCAATGTGCTAGCAAACACTCTCCCCTATTCCCCCACTCATGCTCATGTGTAAGCAGGGCTCTCAGGTGTGTTCCAAAAAGATTGCCACTCCCATGTAATTCTAGTAGTGCAGCTATTCCACAACATCCGCATGGGGTTAAGCCCACTCAAACAGAGTACTCCACTGATCATCAAAGGGGGGCTTTATGGGAGCAAATTAATAAACTTTATTTTGACTGATTATATATTTAACAAATCTAAAATCACTGACCTTCCTGAGTTCTGGATTCAGGCTAGGGATGAGCGAATCGATCCGGACGAACCCGAATTAGTTCCGAATTTCAGGAAAAATTTGATTCTGAACGAATCCGAATTTCCCCGTGTTTCGATCGATCGAAGTTTTCCTTTAAACTCCATTTATTTCAATTACAGCCATTGTAAAATGGTGGATGGACATGTCCGGACATGTCCCCTGGGGCAAGTTATCATGGGAACGTCACGTGCAGCCTATCAGCAGCCAGGAAGCCCGGTGACGTCACAGTGCTATATAAACGGCACCCATCTTGCTTGTGCGCATTTCAGCCTTGCATTGCAGACAGAACGGAGGTTGCTGCAGACAGGGAGAGACTAACAGACAGGCAGGGAGAGTCAGGGAGACCCACAGAGACTAACACAGTGCCAGGGAGAGCCAGGGAAAGATAGGGAAAAATTGGGAACGATCCAGGCAGGAACAGCAGAGAAAGTGACAGGGAAACTTATTTTTTTTTTTCACTTAATTTGCCAGATCAGTTTTAAATTTCAGTTCTTTGTGCTGTAAATATTCCTGGCCACTGTGCATCCCATCTTGGCAGTGGCATATTTAACCCTATCTGTTACACACAAGCATTTCTTATAACTCGACTATCTGTTATACTAAATCAGCTTCTAAAGGCTCTGTTTTATTAATATATTGCATTTTGAATTGGTTTTGTGCGTCCTGTAAAAACACCAGGCCACATGGGCATCCCAAACCAGCACATTTCACCCTATCTGTTATACTAAATCAGCTTCAAAAGGCTCTGTTTTATTAATATATTGCATTTTGAATTGGTTTTGTGCGTCCTTTAAAAACACCAGGCCACACGGTATCCCAAACCGGCACATTTCACCCTGTTATACTAAAGCAGCTTCTACAGGCACTGTTTTATTAGTATATTGCATTTTGAATTGTTTTTTTGCATCCTGTAAAAACACCAGGCCGCATGGGCATCCCAAACCAGCACATTTCACCCTATCTGTTATACTAAATCAGCTACTAAAGGATCTGTTTTATTAATATATTGCATTTTGAATTGGTTTTGTGCGTCCTGTAAAAACACCAGGCCACATGGGCATCCCAAACCAGCACATTTCACCCTGTTATACTAAAGCAGCTTCTAAAGGCTCTGTTTTATTAATATATTGCATTTTGATTTTGAATTGGTTTTGTGCATCCTGTAAAAACACCAGGCCACATGGACATCCCAAACAAGCACATTTCACTCTGTTATACTAAATCAGCTTCTACAGGCTCTGTTTTATTAATATATTGCATTTTAAATTGGTTTTGTGCGTCCTGTAAAAACACCAGGCCACATGGGCATCCCAAAACAGCACATTTCACCCTATCTGTTTAACTAAATCAGCTTCTAAAGGCTCTGTTTTATTAATATATTGCATTTTGATTTTGGATTGTTTTTTTGCGTCTTGTAAAAACACCAGACCGCAGGGTATCCCAAACCAGTACATTTCACCCTATCTGTTATACTAAATCAGCTTCTAAAGGCTCTGTTTTATTAATATATTGCATTTTGAATTGGTTTTGTGCGTCCTGTAAAAACACCAGGCCACATGGGCATCCCAAACCAGCACATTTCCCTCTGTTATACTAAATCAGCTTCTAAAGGCTCTGCTTTATTAATATATTGCATTTTGATTTTGAATTGGTTTTGTGCATCCTGTAAAAACACCAGGCCACATGGACATCCCAAACAAGCACATTTCACTCTGTTATACTAAATCAGCTTCTACAGGCTCTGTTTTATTAATATATTGCATTTTAAATTGATTTTGTGCGTCCTGTAAAAACACCAGGCCACATGGGCATCCCAAAACAGCACATTTCACCCTATCTGTTTAACTAAATCAGCTTCTAAAGGCTCTGTTTTATTAATATATTGCATTTTGATTTCGGATTGTTTTTTTGCGTCTTGTAAAAACACCAGACCGCAGGGTATCCCAAACCAGTACATTTCACCCTATCTGTTATACTAAATCAGCTTCTAAAGGCTCTGTTTTGTTAATATATTGCATTTTGAATTGGTTTTGTGCGTCCTGTAAAAACACCAGGCCCCATGGGCATCCCAAACCAGTACATTTCACCCTATCTGTTATACTAAATCAGCTTCTAAAGGCTCTGTTTTATTAATATATTGCATTTTGAATTGGTTTTGTGCGTCCTGTAAAAACACCAGGCCACATGGGCATCCCAAACAAGCACATTTCACTCTGTTATAATAAATCAGCTTCTACAGGCTCTGTTTTATTAATATATTGCATTTTAAATTGGTTTTGTGCGTCCTGTAAAAACACCAGGCCACATGGGCATCCCAAAACAGCACATTTCACCCTATCTGTTTAACTAAATCAGCTTCTAAAGGCACTGTTTTATTAATATATTGCATTTTGATTTTGAATTGGTTTTGTGCGTCCTGTAAAAACACCAGGCCGCATGGGCATCCCAAACCAGCACAATTCACCCTAACTGTTAAACTAAATCAGCGTCTAAAGGCTCTGTTTTATTAATATATTGCATTTTGAATTGGTTTTGTGCATCCTGTAAAAACACCAGGCCACATGGGCATCCCAAACCAGCACTTTTCACCCTGTTATACTAAATCAGCTTCTAAAGGCTCTGTTTTTTTAATATATTGCATTTTGAATTGGTTTTGTGCATCCTGTAAAAACACCAGGCCGCAGGGTATCCCAAACCGGCACATTTCACCCTGTTATACTAAAGCAGCTTCTACAGGCTCTGTTTTATTAATATATTGCATTTTGAATTGTTTTTTTGCATCCTGTAAAAACACCAGGCCGCAGGGTATCCCAAACCGGAACATTTCACCCTATCTGTTATACTAAATCAGCTTCTAAAGGCTCTATTTTATTAATATATTGCATTTTGAATTGGTTTTGTGCGTCCTGTAAAAACACCAGGTCGCATGGGCATTCCAAACCAGCACATTTCACCCTGTTATACTAAATCAGCTTCTAAAGGCTCTGTTTTATTAATATATTGCATTTTGAATTAGTTTTGTGCATCCTGTAAAAACACCAGGCCGCAGGGTATCCCAAACCGGCACATTTCACCCTGTTATACTAAAGCAGCTTCTACAAGCTCTGTTTTATTAATATATTGCATTTTGAATTCGTTTTTTGCGTCTTGTAAAAACACCAGCCCGCAGGGTATCCCATGTTGCCAATTTTCAAAAGCTTTTGCTTTTCAAAGTAAACACATTTTTTTAAGTGCCTATTGCACATTTCAAATACATAAAAATGTCAGGCAGACAAGTGCCAGGATATTCAAAGAGGAGTGGCAGAGGACAAGATTCAGCAGGCAGAGGTTGCAGCAGACTAGGGGCGAGTGGCAGCAGGAGTCGCGGTGAGAGACCTGATCTGCCAGTATCTGCTAGCGGTCATGTGTCCACCAGTAACGCATCTGCCGTGGTAGATTGGTTAACGCGGTCATCCACATCATCACAAGTTACATCTGACACCCCCAGTCTAGGGTCGGTAGGTTCCTCTGACACAACCCTGAGTTGGCATGGCCCAAGAGCAGTACCTGTCCTCCCATTGCCTCTGTCCTACGCCGTTCCCTCGCCCAGCGATGTATCCTATACTTTGGGTTCAGTTCCACTCTTTAGTGAGAAGGACGATCAGATAGAGGACAGTCAGCAGCTACTGCCCAGCCAAGAAATGGAGGTGGCTTTCTCGCTAGGCAGACAAATAGTGATGTGGCGTGGGTGTTGTTGCGAGCGTTCCAGCTCCTGCGCCAGACACTGTTGAGGAAACCGAGAACATCAGTGACGTGCAGCCACAACTCGGTGATGATGATGAAGCGATCGCAGAAGGGGCTTTATCCTCATCATCAGGAGAAGAGGGGCGCAGGTTGCCCCGGAGTCAGCAGCTGAGGCAGCAAGGTGTTAGCAGCATGGTTGGCAGTCAGCATGGGGGCAGAATTGTAAAGCCTGGAGCCAAACGGGGCGGGGTAGAGCACCTGCTGCGCGGCAGGCTACCTTATCGGGAGGTAGTGGAGCAGGGGTTCCTGGAGTTAGCGACAGTAGCAGTGAATCAGTGCGGGCTGTTGGTGGGAAAAGAAGCTACTCGCCAGTGTGGCAGTTTTTCCTGAAGCATCCGCAGGAGGGTAACATGGCCACATGCAAGATATGTAGGCAGAAGGTGAAGCGTGGCCAGGGCCCAAATGTTGACACCATTGTGCTGCGTCAACATATGATGCGTCACCATAAAGCAGCCTGGGAGAACCGAGGCTCCGAAGAGGTGGTCCAGGCTGCTTCCTCACCAAGTGGCACGCCGCTACCAATTTCTGCCAGCCAAGGCTCCAGCACCTCAGCCGAAGGCAGCTGTGCGTCATACCCATCCTCTGTCGCTCCAGATGCTCCTGCTCCTCTTCCTCCTCCAAGTCATGCATCCCGCCAGCAATCCATCAGCGAAGCCATGTCCAAGAGACAGCAGTATGTGCCCACTCATCCTATGGCGCAGAAGCTGAATGTGCTCCTGTCCAAGTTGCTGGTGCTGCAGTCGCTCCCTTTTCAGGTGGTGAACTCTGCACCTTTCAGAGAACTGATGGCTTGTGCCGAGCCAAGGTGGAGAGTCCCAAGCCATCATTTCTTTGCCAAGAAGGCAGTACCAGCGCTGCACACTTTTGTTGAACAGAAGGGGGGCCAGTCCTTGAGCCTGTCGGTGTGTAGCAAAGTGCATGGCAGCGCCGACGTCTGGAGCTGTAACTACGGTCAGGGACAGTACATGTCGTTTACGGCCCACTGGGTGAATGTGGTCCCTTTGCAGCAGCAGCAACTTGTACAGGTCACGCCGCTTCAGCCTCCGCGCTCCCTGGCCATTGTGCCTGTGACACCGTGCGACTCGGCCTCCTCATCCTCCGCCATTTCCTCACCCTCCACTGTAGGCTTAAGTCTCAGTGCCCCTCCAGCCTACCATGTGTGCAGGGCACGGAGGTGTCACGCTGTGCTTCACATGGTTTGTCTTGGCGAGCGGAGTCACACAGGGGAGGAACTGCTTAAATTTATTCATCAAGAAATCCAAACATGGCTTACTCCAAGAAAACTGAAAATGGGAACCATGGTTACCGACAATGGGAAGAACATTTTGTCTGTGCTGCGACAAGGAAGGCTGACCCATGCACCCTGCATGGCTCACGTCTTCAATCTGGTTGTGAAGCGGTTTCTGAAGTCTTCCCCCCATCTGCAAGACATCCTAACAACTTCAAGGTAACTTTGCATGCACTTCAGCCACTCATACACCACCAAGCACACCCTTCTTGAGCTACGGCATCAGAACGGTAGCCCCCAACATTTGCGATGTTTCCACTCGTTGGAATTCCACCCTGCATATGTTGGACAGACTATACGAACAGAGAAAAGCCATCACTGATTTCTTGATGATCCAAGCGGATAGGGGGATAGGAGGACAAACTGACCTGCTACAGAGACATCCTACGTAGTCAGTTGGCCGATGCCTATCTGCGCCATCGTCCATACTCTCGCAGGTCTGACTCAGGGGGCCCTCTGCGCTCACCTTCCACTGCCATAGCTGCTAGGGGGGGTTGGCAGGAGCAGCAGCTCCATCATCAGCAGCCTCAGTCTGCAGTCGCTAATGAGTAGCTTTCTACACCTGCATAGTGAGTCCACTCATGAGCAGCAGGAAGACCTGGAGCAGGACCTGAACCAGCAGGTCATGTCATACCTTGACATGACCATGCCAACACACCTTGGACTTCTGGGGAAGCCAAACTTGACTTGTGGCCGCAGCTAGCTGAGCAGGTGTTTAGTGCGGCGGGGGCCATAGTTACGGTGAGGAGAACTCATCTGTCAACTAAAAATGTGGAGAGATTCACCTTTGTGAAAATGAATCAGGGATGGATCAGCCAGGATTTCCACCCACCAATGGCTGATGCATGTGACTAGATTCAGCATGGTGCCACGTTTTACACTTTCCAAACGGTGCAAAACATATTTGTCTTTAGGCTAATTTTTGGGCTCCTGCTGATGCCAACTTCAGGGTGTGCCTTTCAGCCAAATTTTGGCCTCCTGCTGCTGGTGCTGCCAACTCCAGTGTGTCTTTCGGTCAATTTTTGGGTTCCTACTAGCAATTCCAGTGTCTCTTTCAAGCTATGTTTGGGCTCCTGGTGCTGCTGCTTGCAACTCCAGGGTGTCATTCAGCCAATTTTTGGGCACCTGCTGATGCCAACTTCAGGGTGTGCCTTTCAGCCAAATTTTGGCCTCCTGCTGCTGCTGCTGCCAACTGCAGTGTGTCTTTAGGCCAATTTTTGGGTTCCTGCTGCCAACTCCAGTGTCTCTTTTAAGCTATGTTTGGGCTCCTGCTGCTGCTGCTTGCAACTCCAGGGTGTCATTCAGCCAATTTTTGGGCTCCTGCTGCCAACTCCAGTGTGTCTTTCAAGGTATGTTTGGGCTGCTGCTGCTGCTTGCAACTCCAGGGTGTCGTTCAGCCAATTTTTGGGCTCCTGCTGCCAACTCCAGTGTCTCTTTCAAGCTATGTTTGGGCTCCTGCTGCTGCTTGCAACTTCAGGGTGTCATTCGGCCACTTTTTGGGCTCCTGCTGCCAACTCTAGGGTCTTTCAAGCTAGGTTTGGGCTGCTGCTGCTGCTGCTTGCAACTCCAGGGTGTCATTCAGACAATTTTGGGCTCCTACTGCCAACTCCAGTGTCTCTTTCGAGCTATGTTTGTGCTGCTGCTGCTGCTTGCAACTCCAGGTCGTCATTCAGCCAATTTTTGGGCTCCTGCTGCCAACTCCAGTGTCTCTTACAAGCTATGTTTGGGCTGCTGCTGCTGCTTGCGACTCCAGGGTGTCATTCAGCCAATTTTTGGGCTCCTGCTGCCAACTCCAGTGTGTCTTTCAAGCTATGGGCTGCTGCTGCTGCTGCTTGCAACTCCAGGGTGTCATTCAGCCAATTTTTGGGCTCCTGCTGCCAACTCCAGTGTCTCTTTCAAGCTATGTTTGGCCTCCTGCTGCTGCTGCTGCCAACAGCAGTGTGTATTTAGGCCAATTTTTGAGTTCCTGCTGCCAACTTCAGCGTCTCTTTCAAGCTATGTTTGGGCTCCTGCTGCTGCTGCTTGCAACTCCAGGGTGTCATTCAGCCAATTTTTGGGCTCCTGCTGCCAACTCCAGTGTCTCTTTCAAGCTAGGTTTGGGCAGCTGCTGCTGCTTGCAACTCCAGGGTGTCATTCAGCCAATTTTTGGGCTCCTGCTGCCAACTCCAGTGTCTCTTTCAAGCTAGGTTTGGCCTCCTGCTGCTGCTGCTGCCAACAGCAGTGTGTATTTAGGCCAATTTTTGGGTTCCTGCTGCCAACTTCAGCGTCTCTTTCAAGCTATGTTTTGGCTCCTGCTGCTGCTGCTTGCAACTCCAGGGTGTCATTCAGCCAATTTTTGGGCTCCTGCTGCCAACTCCAGTGTCTCTTTCAAGCTAGGTTTGGGCAGCTTCTGCTGCTTGCAACTCCAGGGTGTCATTCAGCCAATTTTTGGGCTCCTGCTGCCAACTCCAGTGTGTCTTTCAAGCTAGGTTTGGGCTGCTGCTGCTGCTTGCAACTCCAGGGTGTCATTCAGTCAATTTTTGGGCACCTGCTGCCAACTCCAGTGTGTCTTTCAAGCTAGGTTTGGGCTGCTGCTGCTTGCAACTCCAGGGTGTCATTCAGACAATTTTTGGGCTCCTGCTGCCAACTCCAGTGTCTCTTTCAAGCTATGTTTGGGCTCCTGCTGCTGCTGCTTGCAACTCCAGGGTGTCATTCAGCCATTTTTTGGGCTCCTACTGCCAACTCCAGTGTCTCTTTCAAGCTATGTTTGGGCTGCTGCTGCTGCTTGCAACTCCAGGTCATCATTCAGCCAATTTTTGGGCTCCTGCTGCCAACTCCAGTGTCTCTTTCAAGCTATGTTTGGGCTGCTGCTGCTGCTTGCAACTCCAGGGTGTCATTCAGCCAATTTTGGGGCTCCTAATGCCAACTCCAGTGTCTCTTTCAAGATATGTTTGGGCTCCTGCTGCTGCTGCTGCTGCTGCTGCTTGCAACTCCAGGGTGTCATTCAGCCAATTTTTGGGCTCCTGCTGATGCCAACTCCAGTGTCTCTTTCAAGCTATGTTTGGGCTGCTGCTGCTGCTTGCAACTCCAGGGTGTCATTCAGCCAATTTTTGGGCTCCTGCTGCCAACTCCAGTGTGTCTTTCAAGCTAGGTTTGGGCAGCTGCTGCTGCTTGCAACTCCAGGGTGTCATTCAGCCAATTTTTGGGCTCCTGCTGCCAACTCCAGTGTGTCTTTCAAGCTAGGTTTGGGCTGCTGCTGCTGCTTGCAACTCCAGGGTGTCATTCAGTCAATTTTTGGGCACCTGCTGCCAACTCCAGTGTGTCTTTCAAGCTAGGTTTGGGCTGCTGCTGCTGCTGCTTGCAACTCCAGGGTGTCATTCAGACAATTTTTGGGCTCCTGCTGCCAACTCCAGTGTCTCTTTCAAGCTATGTTTGGGGTCCTGCTGCTGCTGCTTGCAACTCCAGGGTGTCATTCAGCCATTTTTTGGGCTCCTACTGCCAACTCCAGTGTCTCTTTCAAGCTATGCTTGGGCTGCTGCTGCTGCTTGCAACTCCAGGTCATCATTCAGCCAATTTTTGGGCTCCTGCTGCCAACTCCAGTGTCTCTTTCAAGCTATGTTTGGGCTGCTGCTGCTGCTTGCAACTCCAGGGTGTGATTCATCCAATTTTTGGGCTCCTGCTGCCAACTCCAGTGTCTCTTTCAAGCTATGTTTGGGCTGCTGCTGCTGCTTGCAACTCCAGGGTGTCATTCAGCCAATTTTTGGGCTCCTGCTGCCAACTCCAGTGTCTCTTTCAAGCTAGGCTTGGGCAGCTGCTGCTGCTTGCAACTCCAGGGTGTCATTCAGCCAATTTTTGGGCTCCTGCTGCCAACTCCAGTGTGTCTTTCAAGCTAGGTTTGGGCTGCTGCTGCTTGCAACTCCAGGGTGTCATTCAGACAATTTTTGGGCTCCTGCTGCCAACTCCAGTGTCTCTTTCAAGCTATGTTTGGGCTCCTGCTGCTGCTGCTTGCAACTCCAGGGTGTCATTCAGCCAATTTTTGGGCTCCTACTGCCAACTCCAGTGTCTCTTTCAAGCTATGTTTGGGCTGCTGCTGCTGCTTGCAACTCCAGGTCATCATTCAGCCAATTTTTGGGCTCCTGCTGCCAACTCCAGTGTCTCTTTCAAGCTATGTTTGGGCTGCTGCTGCTGCTTGCAACTCCAGGGTGTCATTCAGCCAATTTTGGGGCTCCTAATGCCAACTCCAGTGTCTCTTTCAAGATATGTTTGGGCTCCTGCTGTTGCTGCTGCTTGCAACTCCAGGGTGTCATTCAGCCAATTTTTGGGCTCCTGCTGATGCCAACTCCAGTGTGTCTTTCAAGCTATGTTTGGGCTGCTGCTGCTGCTTGCAACTCCAGGGTGTCATTCAGCCAATTTTTGGGCTTCTGCTGCCAACTCCAGTGTGTCTTTCAAGCCAGGTTTGGGCTGCTGCTGCTGCTGCTTGCAACTCCAGGGTGTCATTCAGACAATTTTTGAGCTCCTGCTACCAACTCCAGTGTCTCTTTCAAGCTATGTTTGGGCTCCTGCTGCTGCTGCTTGCAACTCCAGGGTGTCATTCAGCCAATTTTTGGGCTCCTACTGCCAACTCCAGTGTCTCTTTCAAGCTATGTTTGGGCTGCTGCTGCTGCTGCTTGCAACTCCAGGGTGTCATTCAGCCAATTCTTGGGCTCCTGCTTCCAACTCCAGTGTCTCTTTCAAGCTATGTTTGGGCTGCTGCTTGCAACTCCAGGGTGTCATTCAGCCAATTTTTGGGCTCCTGCTGCCAACTCCAGTGTCTCTTTCAAGCTATGTTTGGGCTCCTGCTGCTGCTGCTTGCAACTCCAGGGTGTCATTCAGCGAATTTTTGGGCTCCTGCTGCTCCTGCTGACAACTCCAGGATGTCTTTCAGCCAATATTTGGGCTCCTGCTGCTGCCAGCTCCAGGGTGTGTTTTTCAGGCAATATAGGGGCCCTCATAGTGATGCCACCTCAACTCTCTGCAATTGTGCCGCTCTGCGATTCTAATAGCGATGCCTCTGATCTGCATGTCATAATTATTTACAGTATTATTTCACTAACCCAGCATGCATCCTATACGTGTTACAGCAAGGCAGAATGGTTTACAACCCTATTGATGCTCTAGGAAGCTCAGAAATAGCTGTTTTTAATAGCGATTTGTCGCGAATAAATTCGGACCGAAACAAATTTTGTCGGAAAATTCAGCGAATCAGCCGAATCGAATTTCTCAAAAGTTCGCTCATCCCTAATTCAGGCCATTATTTTACCCTTATTTCTGTTAGTAACATCAGATTAACTTTTTTTTCCAAGCATGTCAATCCCAAGAACTCCTATACAAAGACTAGCATGTCCTGGAATTCACTGGTACAATGTTTAGTTAGAAGATCATACTGGGTTATGCTGTTTGATGAGAAATGGAGAGACACAGACACGAGAAAGCTACATCCAGATGTCCAGTTGCTGGCTTACTTACTTTTTCCATCAAATAGGACAGAATCCTCGGCAGAAAATTTTCAGAATAGGAAAGAGGAAATCTACCAAAGTCAGAAGAATAATCCTTATAGTGAAAAATGGCTTGCTCCATCTAAGAAAAAAAAACAGATTATTTTATTACCAGTAGGATATATGCTGACAACACAAAACTGAAACATTTTGGCTATGGCATGGCAGTCTATTCATTATTCTGTAATGGCACAATTTCCCTATGCAGAGGACAACTTTCTGCTTACGTTTACTACTGAGTGTTCTTCATCATTTAAGTATTTGATAGTAAGCTGATAAGACTTCTGAAATCTTCACAGCAGGTAACTCTATGCTAGATAGTGTTGTTGGCTGACTACTCGCAATGCAGACCTATTGTACACCCTCACTTGAGCTTCTTTGGCTGTTTTCATATGTTCCCATACAATAAGCATAATGGCTGCAATTCTGTCCTGCTTTTGGGCTACATGTTCAATGACACTTGGGGTGAAGGCTTTTCCTCCCACATTTCTTTTGCAATATCTAAGAGACTCCTGGATTATCTTCCATACAAAACTCAAATGGGCAAATGGGGAAAACCCAGAGACCGAGAACATCAGATAGGGCAAAAGACAGTCCCAGTCCTTTCCATCTTTATCAACCACCTTTTAAACATACCCTTCAAGGTTAGATTGAACCTTTCCACCAGACCATCACTCTGGGGATGGTACACGGAGGTGCGTAATTGTGTAACCCTTAACAATTTACAAAGTTCTTTCATAACTTAGGACATAACAGGCATCCCCTGAGTTCAGCTGTAGGGTAGTCTTTACTGTCACCATGGATACACACCACCCCCAAATGGTGGGTTTGAAACCGTCCAGGGTCCACAAGACTAGCATGTACTAAAGCAGACCTGGGAATTGTATGGCCCGTATGGCCCTTTGATTGGCTCTGACCGGCCCAGGCTGAGCTCGCTGGCCGAGTCCCGCTCGTGCTGCCTGAGAGGCGCCTGTCCGACCCTCTTCGCAGCGGGTCGGCGCCTTACTGTGAAGAGGGACCACACTGTACACAGGCGATCACTTAAGCAGTAGCCGATCGGCCTCTAGGCTCGTCGGGTCTGGCACGTTCTCCCTTCCTCACTCGCCTGACCCGACGAGCCAAGCGGCTGATCGGCTGCTGCTTAAGTGATAGCCTGTGTACAGTGCGGGAGGTGCCGAGGGATGGCGGGCGTCCAGCATTGAAGAAGAGCCCAAAAAGGGGAGGAGAAGGAGGTAGGCTCCGGCGCCATCTTGCATGGGTGGAGGGACAGGAAATACAATTAATACAATACAATACAATTAATATTATGCAGAATTGAGTTCAGCCTTTTGGCCCGGTCCTCCACAATATTTTTAGTTTCTCATGTGGCCCCATGGAAAAAATAATTGCCCACCCCTATACTAAAGTTACCATACTTCCAGAGTCCAGGAGCGCCATCACATTATGCCCCTATTTTTACTGGACACACTAGTCTTGTCTCAGTGTCCAGGTGAGCAGCATAGGCAGTCTAGCAACTCACACTTCATGGGCTCAACCCTCAACGGACAATCTGCAGCAAAGTGTCCCAGTCCCTGACAACTCCAGCATACTATTTGGCCATGGGCTCTTGGGGCAGTGTTCTTTCAGAGCAGTTTGGTGCACCACAATCAGCAGCCAATTAATCTCATCCTGTGCCTTTACAGCTTCCTCATGCACCAGCTGCTGCATTTTCACAGACTCCTCATGTGCCCACTGCTGCATTTTCACTGCTTCCTCAAGCCCCCCTGCTGCATTGCAGTGACTTGTTGCTGTGCCCTCAAGGCTTCTTCATGAACCCGCTGCTGTGCTGCAGTGGCTTGTTGCTGTGTTGCATTTGTTAGCATTAACTGCTTTAGAATTTTCTCCATTTTCAACTCTTAACTTCAACTTTAGGTCCACAGGTGCACTGTCACTTTACTTTACTAAGTTCTGTCTCTTTAAGGATTTTGCCCACAATCAAACACCATCCCCTTGATTCAAAGAGCAAAAGTTAATTGATTTCGGATCGAGAATCGTAAGTTTGGGTTTTTTTCTGTTTTTTTGGCCATTTACGACTCGCACGAGCCTACGTTCGAATGCGTATATGCTCTTACGATCATCGCAAGTTAGTTCCTAAATTTTAGGATCAAAACGTAAAACTTAGGATCAAATCCTAAAACTTAGGATCAAATCCTAAAACTTAGGATCAAAACGTAAAACTTAGGATAATCGAATGGGTTTAGGTGTGATTCAGAGAACAGTTTTCAAACCTCTAAAGACGTTTTAAAAGAAAGCCACTGCCGACACCTTTTAGCAGTCGTATTGCTGTTCTTGAACAGGTTTCTTGGCTATGTGGAGGAGTCTGCGCGTCTTGAGCTCCAATGAACTGCATGTATCAGCATGGCCGAGGCCATAAATTGTATGGCAATGCATACCTGATTCATGTATGCCTTATAAAAGCATTTTAATGTGGACCTTAATTAGTCCTTTGCATGTAAACCTTTATTTTGCAATCTATTTGCGTTAATTAAAGAAACTTATGTCCTTTGGTATTTATTTTAAAATTGATGTACTAGAATAATATTTTTAGATTGCATTTATTGGTGTAGTTGTTTACCTTTGCTTTGTTTAATTATTTAAGCACATCTTTGGTCAGATGCATCACACTTACTGAGGAGAGGAGAGCGGGATAAAGTGCAGGATGTGGGTTACTGCTGTATTTTGCACAGACACAGCAGAGCTGGGGGCACGGAAAGATCAGAAATCAAAGAATGCAGAGCAACACAGTCACAAGGCCCTTTCTGTTTGCAGGCTGCCCGATAATACCTGACCCGCCATCTTGGCTGTTTCTAGGCTCATAACATGCAGAAGTTGCTGGGTGTTTTTTTATATTTGAGAGCAATCTGTATGGAGAGGGTGTGGGTAACCACACACAAAATTTTAAGTTGTACCATTTGAAGCCAAAATATTAAAATTAAATCCACAAGTAAAAAATGCAAGTTAACTAAAAATTAAACAAAGTAAGATTTACTTATGCAAATGCATTCATTAATGGTTGGTTACTACAAAATGAATGAAATAAAGAAAAATAAGACCAAATATTTAGAATGCACTTTAATGAGGTAAGTTTGTAGTGCGCAGGCGCAAGATCAGAAGGATTTACGTCCAGACAAAAAAGGAAAAAGGGCAAAACCAATGTTGCAACCTGAGAAATGAAACGGAAAATTCAGGATGGAAACTGACATAGGTCTGATTCCCGAACTGCCATACGAACGGACGTACTTTTTAGGATAGAAACGTATTTGCTTATAGAATCACTCGCAAGTTCATACAAACGCACGAGCGGACGTGAAAAATAGGATGATCGGCACCCAAATCAAAGCTGTTACATGTTTCTTTGAATCGACCCTCATATGTTGGAATAAGCTCTTTAGTGTTGGTCAGCATGAGATACAAAGCAGTTGATGACAGTCAAAGCAGAGGCACAGCACAAGTAAATAAACATACTTCAGGCAGGTTCCCTTCACAAAGCTGTCCCAACAGCTTTTTTTCAGCAAGCAGGGCATCAAAATAAACACAATAGGGTTGATTCAGAGAGACATAAAAAGATTTTCGGTTTTGTGTCGATTTTTTTTGTTTGTTTTCCCGCTTGCGTATGAGTGTACGAGTGATTCTAAGCATGCATCGCAAGCCTTCAGTAAAGTGTTCGTCCGTTCGTACGCCAACGAGGTCATTTTTCAGCTTTCGTTTAGGTTACTTAGGAAACAACGTAGGCTTCCATTTTTTGCCTTTTTCCAACGTCGCCTTGAACGAATGATTTACGTTTCCCGTTAGATTCTGAATTGCTTTTTCTATAAATAAACGTCCAGATGAAAATCTTTCCGACCTTACGCCTGCGCACAACAAAATTAACTCATTCATGTGCTCATCTCAATATTTTTAGCACTCACTTCTGCTACAATGCTTACCTCAATTCATTCGCGATTTCATTCTTCTTCCCTTTGCGCCCTTAATGCTTACCTCAATTCCATTGCGGTCTGTATATTCTTCATGTTGCACACCTAATGCTTACCTCAATTCCATCACGGTTTCATTCTTCTTCCCTTTGCGCCCTTAATGCTTACCTCAATTCCATCGCAGTTTCTAGATTCTTCATGTTGCGCCCTTAATGCTTACCTCAATTCCATCGTAGTCTGTATATTCTTCATGTTGCGCACCTAATGCTTACCTCATTTCCATTGCGGTTTCATTCTTCTTCCCTTTGCACCCTTAATGCTTACCTCAATTCCATCGCGTTCTGTATATTCTTCATGTTGTGCACCTAATGCTTACCTCAATTCCATCGCAGTTTCTAGATTCTTCATGTTGCGCCCTTAATGCTTACCTCAATTCCATCGCAGTCTGTATATTCTTCATGTTGCGCACCTAATGCTTACCTCAATTCTATTGTGGTTTCATTCTTTTTCCCTTTGCACCCTTAATGCTTACCTCAATTCCATTGCAGTTTCTAGATTCTTCATGTTGTGCCCTTAATGCTTACCTCAATTCCATCGTGGTTTCATTCCTCTTCCCTTTGCGCCCTTAATGCTTACCTCAATTCCATCGCGGTCTGTATATTCTTCATGTTGCACACCTAATGCTTACCTCAATTCCATCGCGGTTTCATTCTTCTTCCTTTTGTGCCCTTAATGCAGACCATCGCGGTCTGTATTATCTTCATTTTGCGGCCTATTTTTTTTAGTTATTCCTACGTTTTGCTGTAACCAACCCTTGACCCTTTAAGTGCCAGCCTACCTGCAGCTTTTGTCACTCTCTGTTGCCAGACCCCATTTTTGGGGGGGATTTCCAAAAAAAATTGACATGGGGTCCCCCTTACCCAAAGTAACCAGCCCGGGACCAGCTATGCAGGGCTTGTAGAAGCAGGGCACAGGGGCCAGCTTTTGTGGCCCCCTGGCCCTGCAGGCTACAAGCCCGCATAGCCCGTGGGCCCGGGCTCTTCTGCCCCCCCCCCTGGGCTTTGCCGGCTGCTCGTGACATTACAATGATGCGGGGCTAGCAGTCGCGATCCAGGAAGTGGGGGGAGAGGGCATTTTCTGCCCTCTCCTCGCCACCAAAGAGGCTGGGGGGATGATCGGAGACCCCCCAGTGAAGAGAAGACCCGGCGGGAGGCAGCACGGCCACAGGTAAGCAAATGTCATTTTTTTTTTTACAGTTAGCAGCTGCTGCTGCCGAGGCGGGGGGGCGGCCTATTCCGGGGGCTCTCCTGGAGCCATCCGACCCCCCACGGGGGATCGGATGGCACCAAAGTAAAGAGGAGACCCGGCCGGATCCAACGAGGGGTCAGGTGAGTATTTTTCATTTTTATTTTTTAAACTAGCAGCGGGGATATCGAGCACGTGACACAGAAACCAGTTTTAGTTTTTTTTTCTTTCTTTTTTTCTTTAGTTAAAACTTTGTACAAAATGTAAAAAACTAAAACTATATACAAAAGCATGGCAGGCCCCAGATAATTATTCTTCATCTGTGGTCCCCAACGAATCTCGCAGCTCCTGCATATTGCCCACCAGCCAAAACACAGTCGCAGTGAGTTGTGCTAATCTCGCAAGTGCGGTGTCTGTAAAAAAAAAAAAAGAGAAGAAAATTATTGTTCTGCAAATACATGTTTAACAGCTGTGGCTGGAATGATTATTAGGTTGAAATCAACTCATGAGGCCATATGTCATTATGCTAAGGAATTTCTTAAAGGAAGAGGCCATATGTAATTACGCTAAGGAATTTCCAAAAGGAAGAGGCCAAATGTCATTACGCTAAGGAATTTTTTAAAGGAAGAGGCCATATGTCATTATGCTAAAGACATTGACAATGGATTTAGGTAGATTGGTGATGATGTTATTTTACACATACTCAAAATATTTACATTACAACTTACTTCGGTGGTGGGCGACCTCTGCTTCGGGGACCACCCTACAGTCTGGGGCCTGCCACTGCTGGGAATGTGAGTCTGTAGAGACATTTAATATAGGCTCACTTCTAATGTCTGATTCAACAGTAACCAAATGACACTTAGAATGTGTGTGTGACATCACCCACTTCTCCATGTTCCTCCTGGGCATGATCTGCTGCAGTCTCTGCTCCAGATCATTCACCTGCTACATATTCATCTATCAAAAGAGATTAAGGGAATCGGCTTTTGTTTAAATAGCATGTATGTGTGTGGGGTTACAATAAGAGTCACATATCAGAGGCTAATGCCTGAGTCGTTTCGTACGACTGCCTGCCCCCGCCGTGATGCCCCTCCTCTGTGGATATGTCCAGGGGCTGGTCTGACGTAGCTACAGAGGAGGGGTAGGAACTTGGCCCTGGAGATCCACCACCTTCACTTGCTGGTGCAGATTCATGCTGCACTGGCCGGACTGCGCGCCTCCGGATGGGTCGTATGCGACAGTCCTTTTCCGACACTATAAAAGAAAAGCATTTATAAATAAAGGCCTACCTTCTGTATTAGTTACATCTAGCATGCAATCGGTATGTACTTACTTGGGAAATGGTTCCCCAAAAATCGCCGCACCCAGGGCCACGATCTACAGGGCCAGATTCCTCTTCTCAAAGGCGTTAGGCAGGTAGTCGTACCTGCGCTCAAGCATAGCCTAAAAAACACAAAAAACAAAATAGTTGTTAGATCAAACAGCATACATTCACAATTAGATCAGTTGCCTAAATGACATTACCAAACACATTTCTAGCCTTAAACTATCCTTCTAGATGCAAGTGAGTTGGTTCGCACATGTGCGCACTAACTTCTGTTTTGCATGGAGTTTCCATCACTTCCTGCGCTTCCTTAAGGCCTATGCATGCATTTAGCTGTCAAATCAACGTCCTTACAATACACTTACGAGCATAATGAGCTCTTGTTGTTGTTGGCGGGTGAAGATTGTGGGTGTCATCTTTCTTCTTGTCTGCAGCAGATAGGTAATTCCCCAGTGGTTTCATTTGTATTTAAAGGGTAATGGACACACAGCTCATTCTCTTTGAGATTGTCATCATTAGAGATGAGCGAACCGGTTCGGACGAACCGGAATTCGCTCCGAATTTCAGGAAATATTCGATTCGGCACGAACCCGAATATTTTGTGGTTCGTGGCGATCGAATTTTTCCTGAAATGAAAAAAAAAAAATGCCGGCATGGTGGGAGCGGGCCTCTGATGACGCGCCCTCAGATGACAGCTGAGAGCGGCGCCGGCCTCCACGCTCCGGACCTGCAGGTAAGTGTTTGCTTTTTTTTGAAATGCCGGCATGGTGGGAGCGGGCCGGCCGGTTCCGCTGACAGCGGAGCGGGCCGGCCCGCTCCCACCATGCCGGCAAAAATGCTTTTTTTTTTTTGTTTTTTTGTTTTTTAAATGCCGGCATGGTGGGAGCGGGCCGGCCGGCTTTACCGGACCGCCGGCCGGCTCCGCTGTCAGCGGAACCGGCCGGCCCGCTCCCACCATGCCGGCATTTTTTTTTTTTCATTTCAGGAAAAATTCGATCGCCACGAACCACAAAATATTCGGGTTCGTGCCGAATCGAATATTTCCTGAAATTCGGAGCGAATTCCGGTTCGTCCGAACCGGTTCGCTCATCTCTAATGATGACAATCTCAAAGAGAATGAGCTGTGTGTCCATTACCCTTTAAATACAAATGAAACCACTGGGGAATTACCTATCTGCTGCAGACAAGAAGAAAGATGACACCCACAATCTTCACCCGCCAACAACAACAAGAGCTCATTATGCTCGTAAGTGTATTGTAAGGACGTTGATTTGACAGCTAAATGCATGCATAGGCCTTAAGGGGAACTTCGTAAAAGTTCGATTCGGCCGAACCCGAATTTCTTTGTGAAATTCGGCGAATCGGCCGAATCGAACTTTTCAAAAGTTCGCTCATCTCTAGTCATCATGGCACCCAAAAAAGCTAGCACAAAGCAATCAGCAGCCAAGGAGGTCAAGACAAGGACAGAGCGGCATGAGGACACTTCATCCTCCAGACCGAGAACTCGGTCGCACAAATCTACTGCAAAGGTGCCTGAAACACGGAGCAAAAGTGGCCACCACAAGGCTACATTGGCCACAACTCCAGGCACATCAAAAACATCAAGCAACCGCAAGGAAGGATCCTCCAAGAAGAAGGCTCCCCGCGCAACCACATCCAAACAGCAAGGTAGCACAACGTCCAAGGGGAAAAGTAAGCAGAGGGCGAGAAGCCCAAGACCACAAACAACACCCTCTCCTCCTCCCCGCGCAACCACATTCAATGAGAAAGGGAGCACAACGTCCAAGGGTCAAAAGAAGAAGAGGGCAAGAAGCCCCAGCCCCAAAAGCACACCCTCTCCTGCTCCCCGGCCTACCACATCCAAAGAGAAAGGCAGAACAAGTTCCAAGTGGAAAAGTAAGCAGAGGGCGAGAAGCCCCAGCCCACCAAGCACACTCTCTCCTGCTCCCTGGCCTACCACATCCAAAGAGAAAGGCAGCACAAGTTCTAAGGGGAAAAGTAAGCAGAGGGCTAGAAGCCCCAGCCCAGCAAGCACACCCTCTCCTGCTTGTGCACATTTGCCATCGGCACACATGGAAACCAGCAAGACCTATGTCACATCCACGCCTGCTAGTTCTGTGGCCACCCAACCAATGACCCCCAGTCCTAATGCCAGCCCAGTCCATTCTTTTGCCAGCGAAGTGACAGCCTATTCTTCACCACACACCCAGCCAAGAATGTCCCCTGAATTGCCACCAACCAGAGAAGAGCCAGAAGAACAACCATTAGGCCGAACCTTGCGGCGAGGCCAGTTGAGCAGCCGGTTTGGGGAGGCACAAACCCTAGCCTTGGCAAGTGGCCTAACACTGCATTTTGATTAGCTATTTGGGCGCAATTCCAAAGCAAAAGTGCGAAAAAAACAAATCTGGGAAGAGCTCACCAGACAGGTGAATGCAGCGGGGGACAAGAGGAAAGATGTGGAGCAGATCCAGAGAAAAATATCTGACCTCAAATATGCAGTACGGAAGAAGCAGAATAAACGGCACAATCACAGGTACATATTTGAGGTTTGCATTTTGATGCTTGTTGTAGTGACCACAACGCAAATTAAGTTTTATCATCTTATTTTCAGCTTCCAAACTGGTGGAGGCTTCCCCACAAAATTACAATACACCAGAGCTGAAGAAATGGTCCTGGCTTTAATCCACCCCGTAGCATTACAGGGCCAGGACACCCAGGACATTTCTGCAGGTTAGTAATGATTGTTTTAATGTAAACTTGGGAAATGAGGCACACAGGCCCCTAGGGAGTGGTTTTGAGGGGAGGTTACTGTTTTAGGTGGGTGTTTAATGTCTGAGGAATGGGCTGCATGATGGACACTCTCCCAGGGTGCAGTAGTTAATGGTCCTTAGAAAGGTTTGCAGGCCATACACGACCTTTGATATTATTTCTTGAAAATATTAAAAATGTATCTTACCAAAGCACTGCATATGATGTGAATATAGTCAATAATTGCCAACACTTACTTCTTTGTGTTTCTACCACTGGGGTTCTAGCTGTGCTTTGGTCAGACAAACTTGAGATGGGGTAAGCGAAAGGTCAACATTGCAAGAGTGCACAGCAGCATACTCAGAAGCCAAATGCTATTTGCAAGCTGACTGTTGGCCCCTAAGGCGCCATTTTGGATCTGTAAAGCCTCCTAACATGCAGTACATGCATGTTTGGATTATTTAAGGTGACCAATCTGTATGTACAGGGTGAGGCATACATATAAGATAGACTCAGATTCATTGTGAAGGTCAACTTTAACCGTTGGGGGAGTTGTCATTCCTGCTTGCCCACGTGTTTTCTTAAGCGTATGTACCCATCAGGTTCATCAAGGGATGTTTGTGTGTTTACGTGCTGTGGTAAATTGTATCAAAATGTCGGTTTCTTCCCTGCTTGGTTGTATAAAGCACAATCCGGCCTGGGTTTTCAGGACCCGGGTCACTTCCCCAATTCCATAACGGGTTGTTACATGTTCTAAGGCCTCCACAAGTGTGCACGCTGATTACAGGGGAAGCCTGTATAAGAAGAGAGCACACGGCCTTTCCCTGGTTGATGACCAGCCTGTTGGAGTGAGCCCAGGCTGAGCTGCACCGTGGTGAAGGATAGCACTGGACTTTGAGCAGAGGGCTGATACGCCCTGTAAAGTGGACTGGAACTGATGAGCTTGCTGGAGTACCCGGCCCAGGACTATTTTTGGTTGGTGAAGTAACCCTTTTTGCTTACTGCATTTATGCTGCAATCTACTGAACTTTGCTGAATAAAAGCCGTTTTGCCGCTCAAATCCGTTGTCATCACTGCTGATTGTTTGCCCGCTTACAGTGCCTTTTACTTTTTACCACAGCACAGCATCCAGCCTCCTGGAAGTGTGGAAGCCTCCTCCAGTTTGAGCACGCCGTCTACTTCCCTGCTGCCTAGGACACAGGACCAGATATATAGGGTAAGTGGACTTTACTGAAACTGGTGATGCATGTGAATGCACATGACTAATTTGGTTATCAAATATATTTAGGCCCAAATCTGACACACTTTTTCACATGTCCAAATAGACTCCCACACTAATGGAAGTCATCCAGGATATGGAGGAGGAGGATGCCAGCCAGATTGAACCTCGCTAATTACCCCCCTGGAACCTAATCTGCCACTGCCCCAGCATCCTACTGCACCAAATCCTCTGCAGCAGAGTGAAGCTGGACGCATGCTGCCAGCCCATCGTGGGCAGCAGGGTGAGACTGAGCCTACAGTCCCTAGTGCTAGCTCTGCTGCAGAGGTTTTTCCAAGCACATCTGGTACTGTTGCTTGCCCTAGAACTCCAGCATCTGCAGGCGCTCAAACCCGGGGAAGTGGAAGACGCAGTCAACAACATCGACCAGTTTCCCAGGGGAGGCGCGTGCCGATCCTGGAGTCAGCATGGCGCCATGACAGCCGTAGGCAGGTGACTCAACGAACAACAGAGCAGATGACTGCACAATTAGAGAACTTCAATACTACATTCACCACTATGCTGACTGAATTTAGGACGAGCAACAGCCAGATGGCTGAACAAATGGCCACCTTAAACAGACAGATGGCAGAACAAATGGCCACCTTAAACAGACAGATGCCAGAACAAATGGCCACCTTAAATACAAACTTCACTGCCATGCTAGATGAATTTAGAACTAGCAACAGACAGATGCTGGAGCAGTGGCAGATTATGAATGCCCCACATGCCCAGGTGTTGGGCCACCTCCAAGGCCCACCACAACCTTATTATGGGCAACATCAATATTAATAATTTGACCTGGATCTGCTAAACATCTTTCCTCTACATCCCAACTCTATTTACCTGTGTGGTGAGCGCAACCAAGATTGGGTGGTTTATGGCTTTGGTGGTTTGTTTTGGAATTCACCCATATAGGTCATTAGAGTGCTCACATACCCCACTAGCCAATGGCTGAGCTTAAGTCTCAGTGAAGCAGACGCTCAAGCTCCCACAGAGCAGGTTTGGGCCTAAAGAAATGCTGGCTGACTCATCCTGTTTGGTGGCAATATTGGGGGACATTCTTGGCTTGAAAAAAACAACATTTGTCAATGGCAAAGATTGGACTGGACTGCCATGGGGCCTGCCTGTCATATTCCGCCAAAATTACAAGCAGGAGAGGTTGTGTATGTGGCCCTATGTATTCCTGGCCGACTATTCCCCTTGAAAGTCGTGCTCCCTATGGATCTTGATGTTGGTGGACGGGTAAACTTCGGCCTGGAGTCAGTTACCTTAGAACTCCTGGATGTGCACAATTGCTAGGGCCCAATTTAGACTTAGGTTTGAAAATGTATGTCCATGGAGTCTGCGAGTGGCCTTCACCCAAAATTTGTCATATTTCCTGAAAATGTATTGATTTGGACTTTAGCTGTTCTTGCCTAAGTTGATGCATTCATGTTTGTGTTGTTTTTACATTAATGAAGGTTTGTAACCACAAACATGAGAAAATAAAATGCATTACGATCAAATCAGGTGTAAAATGTTTAGTAATTAAAGCATGACTACATTGTTAAACCAAAAAAAAGGCCTTCACATAGGCACCAAATATTAGAAACAGACAAAAACAGAAACAAACAAAACAAATCTTAATAAAAATAAGAAGAAATATTATGGGCATGCACAGATTGCCCAGAGGCACTCGGGGGGGCCATCATAGATGTAATTTGCATCCTGCCTGGGTGGAGAGGGGGCCATATCGCTGGCTCAGGGCAAAATTATGCAGCACGCAGCATGCAAGGATGATTTGGATCACCTTGTTGGGGTCATACTGCAGTGCCCCCCCCTGTATGGTCCAAACAACGGAAGCGGGTCTTCAGCAGTCCGAAGGCCCTCTCCACTACGGCTCGGGTCTTCCGGTGGGCCCGATTATACGATTCCTGGGCCGCATTCTGTGGGGGAAGCATGGGCGTCAGGAGCCAGGGCATCAGCGGATATCCAGAATTCCCTGAAAGAATAACAAAATACTAACATAAATTACACATTCTAAGCAACATTATTGTTTAACATGTCATCAAGGGAAAAAAACAGCCATAGGTTAAAGACATGGGTCATCAACTATATTCATAGGCATACAGTGAAAAGGGAATGATGGAATTTCAGCAAACTTACCCAGGAGCCAGCCACCAGATAATTCTCCAGACTCAAATCGACGAAATAAGCTGGAGCTCCTCAAGATATACGCGTCATGGGATGAGCCTGGATACCCTGCAAGTACACTACGGAATCGAATGTCCGGCCCCACCACTGCTTGGATATTCAGCAAATGGCACTTGCGATTTCTGAACCAAAAAAAAAAAAAGTCAAAGTCAAGGTAACCAACAAAAACACTAACTCCAAAAACAAAATAAAAACAGTTATACAATCCCTAAATAAATAACAAAGGACGTAAGTAGTTTAAAAAAACAATATTATAAGAATGTGTTAGAAAAGAAAGTTGAACATGCTAAAGACTATTTAAGGTCAGCATTAAAATGCTACATGAAAAGTATTGATTAAGGTATGCATTGGAAAGTGCTTCAAAGGGACACTTGAGAAGGAGGGATTAAGGTATGCATTGGAAAGTGCTTCAAAGGGACACTTGAGAAGGAGGGATTTATAGATAGTTACAATTAAGACTAAACAATATAACAAAATGACATCATTAACTTACCTATAGATGTACTCATCGGCTGCGGGAGGGACCAATGCAACGTGTGTGCAATCGATCACACCCATGACTTTGGGCATGTCAGCGATATTATAAAAACCCAACTTAAGCGCGTTCCAGGCTACCATGTCGTCCGGAAAGGAAATATATTTGGGACTAATGGTAGCCATGCCATACAGAAACTTGGATAGCGCGCGGCTCAACATAGTCTGGGACATCCCCACGGAGAGGGCACCCAGCCTCTGGAACGATCCGTTCGTCAAAAGTTGCAGGCAGCCAAGCATCTTGGTCATTCCTGAAATTGCTTGCCCCTTCCTTGTGAGGCGGGATAACCGTGGCCGCAGCTCACTATACAGTTTATGGAGGGAAGCGCGATTAAGTCAGGTCAGCTCGAACAGCTCAACGTCATGCATGCGATCGATATGCATGTGTTGCTGGTTCAATCTAGCCTTGGCCATGCTGATACATGCAATGCCATGGAGCTGAAGGCGCTCATACTCCTCCAAATAGCCGCAAAACATGATCAATCCGAGTCAAAAATGGTCCCGTAAGTGGAGCGGAAATGAAACCGTTTTATAGGGCGGTGGTTCATCGGCAATCAGGTCTCAGAATCAGACGCAAGCCCATCCCAATAATGTAACTTATCTGAACTAACGCAAAATATCAGATTTAGATCCGTAACTTCTCCGAACTAACGCAAATTATCAGATTTAGATCCGTCCATCGAAAGCGCATATACGCGAACGTGTAACATACGCATGGAAAAAGTAACGTAAAAAGCAAAAAACAAGGCAAACATTAAAAAAAAATACACAGACACATGCGAAAGTGCATGCGAATGTGTCTCTGAATCAACCCTAATGACGGCTTGTATTCACAAGCAACAGTTGCAACACAGGATAGCTGTTCAGCATAAAACATCCGAATGGACAATAGTTCAAGGCTATGAAGTACAGGCTTCACACTCGCATGCTTTTCACAAGCTTGTTATATTCCACAGTAATGGCAACTGCACACACATGGCTGCTCAAATCTCAACCTGCAATTTCCAGCCCTCTAAACTGCCAGGTCTCTCTCTTTTGAAAACTCCCCAGCTAGGGACAGATAGGAAACCTGGCTGGAATGTACACACAATTTAGTTCTCTCTCAGTCCCTTTCTTACAATATGTAAAGTCTAAATGACTCAAGTCTAGGTTAACACTTCCCCAGGGATGCCCTTCAGTGTGAAACTCCCTCACCTTGCCATATCCTCATCGTATTCCAGGAACCCACAGCAGCACACTGCAGCAAAGAGCAAATTGTTTTTTTGGTGCTGTAGAACAGTGCGCCCCCATGGGAACCCAGAACAAGACAAGACAACAGGGCATCCAAAATGAGAATGTCCTCTAGGAATAGATTTTAAAGGGCCAAAGTGACAAAACCAGGTTTTGGCCCACTTTAAGAGTTTATTGAATCATGTATCTTATGCTATATGGTTAACATGTGGGTCAACTCTTTTATAGTATTATTATTATACTACAATTGTTGTTACTAGCAATTTATGTTACTAAATATATAATGGTTTTGTGGCTAGCTATTAAGGGTATTACTGAATTTTTGCCCTGTAAGATGCACCTGCCCATAAGACGCACTTTGGATTTGGAAGAGGAAAATAAAAAAAAATATTCTAAACCAAGTGTTGTACTAAAACACCCCATTACAGACAGTGTGGCATTCCCCCTCCCATTCCCATTGGCAGTGTGGCATCCCCCCCTCCCATTCCCATTGACAGTGTGGCATTTCCTGAACCCATTCCCATAGGCATTCCCCCCCTCCTATTCCAATAGGCAGTGTGGCAATCCCCCCTCCCATTCCCATAGGCAGGGTGGCATTCCCCCCTCCTATTCCAATAGGCAGTGTGGCATTCCCCCCTCCCATTCCCATAGGCAGTGTGGCACCCCCCCATCCCATTCCCCACATGCACTGTGGAATCCCCCCATCCCATTCCCATGTGGATGAATCCCCCCACCTCGACACTGGAGATATAAAAAAAAGATATACTTACAGCCTCGCCTGGAGCCTTGTGCTGCAGCCACCGGGAGCCCAGCCGATTAAAGAGCAGCGGGCAGGGAAGGCAGGGTAACTGAATCCCACCTGCTGTCCCCACTCTGGCCACTGCCGGCACTCCTCGGGGGCATATGGCCGGTCCATGCAGCCAGGACGCAGGCCACACCCAGCGGTTGCATAGATGGGATGTGTGTGTGAACTGGCCCAAGAAGTAGCGGCGGTGCCAGCAGAGGCCAGAGAGGGGACAGCAGACAGGATTCAGCTACCTTGCCTTCGCTGCCCATCACCCTGTCATCGGCTGGCCTCCCAGTGGCCGCAGCACGAGGCTTTTGTAAGTATATCTTTTTTTTACTTTTTTGTTGTTTTTTTTTTACATTCACCCTATAAGATGCACTTACATCCCCCCCACTTTTGAGGAAAAATAGCGCATCTTATAGGGTGAAAAATATGGTATGTGATGTATCTATTTACAAGAAAAAACTATTAGGCTGATTCATTACTAGCGCCAGGTATCGGCAGATGAGACGTGTGTACATAGGCACTAAGAGTGACAGCTAGTATATGCTGTGATCGGCTATCGGGCACTGTAACAGAGAGTCTCATTCATTGTAGTAATTGATGAATGTGATCTATATTGGGCACTCTAACACCAGTACAGGACTGCAGGGAGTGAAAGGTAACTCAGCGACTCCATATTCAACAAAAAAACAGACACAGAGCGTAGGCGCTCTGGATCTGGTCGCCATAGCATAGAGCGGCAGAGGCTGTGTGATTAAAGTCTGTTTTTGAACACATATCCACCAGTAACAAAGCGAAAACACATTGAATGACATTGCTGTAACATTGTGACATTAATACTTTAATGTCAGACCTGTAATGACAATTCTGCATAAAAAAAAGTTTTCAAAAATTACTCTTTCTAGGCCAGGAGAGGTGACACAATTATTTGAGAGAAAAAAAATTAAATACAAAAAACCCTGTTTAAACAGAAGAAAAGGAACCTCCATTGAAATGTATGGGAGAGCGACAGGTAGCAACAGGTAATACCTGGCACTCTGGAAGCCAGAGCGTCGGTGCTATACGCTGAGCCACCTGTAATGATGAATCGGACGCTACATGGCACTGTTACAGTCGCTCACCCGAATTGCCTTCATAAATGTGGTTTTGCGTATAACGCCCAGCATTCACCAGACGCTGCCTGTCCCTATAGAGGCACTACCTGCCGCTATGTCTTGATGAATAAACCCCCTTATCGCAGAGCCAAATCAATTAGTCAGGGTGCAGTCCCCAGATGACACTCCCAATAGCAGGTAAAATAAGAACCTAGTCCCCTGCTACAGTAACCGACCCAGAAAACAATATAAAGTTTATTATACAAAATCATCAATGTAGCAAATAAATAAAATACCTAAAAAAACAAGAAACTAAACAACATCGCATGTTCAAAAATAAAGATGAGAGTCCCTCCAACAGCCAATAAGTAAATACAATCATAAGCTGGCTTTAAAGAGAGTTCTTACGAAGCCAATAAAATTGGGACAGTAGATAAATAAGACAAAGTGCCAGAGTGGTCTATTCAAGAAAGCCTCTATATATGCACACCTTAATGCAGAAAAAAAATATCCAAATAAATGAACAAGACAAAGTGCCACTGCTGTCTATTCAATAAGGCCTCTATTCATGCACACCTTAATGCAGAAAATATATATATCCAAATAAGTAAAGTGCTAGTGCAAAGATAGACACATCTCCT
The DNA here is from genome assembly GCA_027917425.1 of Gastrophryne carolinensis. Classification (NCBI taxonomy): domain Eukaryota; kingdom Metazoa; phylum Chordata; class Amphibia; order Anura; family Microhylidae; genus Gastrophryne; species Gastrophryne carolinensis. Next base: position 181,489,466 of record CM051240.1, read on the forward strand.
GCTTTAACTATATAAATAATGGCAACATATTACAAAGGCTTCTATATATGCACACCTTAATTCAGTAAACAATATGGGAAAAATATATTCAAATAAACAAAGGGGTTTATTCATCAAGGGATAGTGACAGGCAGTGCCTCGTAGCGGCAGGCAGCATCTGGTGAACGCTGGGCGCTGTACGCAATGCCACATTTATGAAAGCGAATCTGGTGAGCGACTCTAACAGTGCCATGTAGCGTACGATTCATCATTACAGGTGGCTCAGTGTATAGTGCTGGCGATCTAGCTTCCAGAGCGACAGGTATTACCTTTCGCTCTCCCATACATTTCAATGAACGTTCCTTTTCTTCTGTTTTAACTTTTTATTTTTTTTACTCTCAAATAATTGTGTCACCTCTCCTGGCCTAGAAAGAATCATTTTTGAAAACTTTTTTGATTTTTCATATTTTTATGCAGAATTGTCATTACTGGTCTGCCATTAAATTAATGTCACGTTACAAAAATGTAATTTCATGTGTTTTTGCTTTGTTACTGGCGCTCTGTGCTATAGCGACCAGATCCAGAGCGCCCACGCTCTGTGTGTCTGTTTTTTTGTTGAATATGATGTGAGTCGCTGAGAGTCAGTCGCAATGAGCTGGCACTACCTTTCGCTCCTTGCAACGCTGTACTGGTGTTAGAACGCCCAACATACAACACATTCATCAATGCCAGCCAGGTTATCACAGCTTATACAAGCGTTTGCTCTTAGCACCTCTGTACAGACGCTCATCTGGCAATAGCTGGTGCTAGTAATGAATCAGCCTGAAAGTGGTAGTGCGAAAATAGGCACATCTCCAGATTTGACTATATATCAAGTAATATAATATATGGCAAAATATTACAAAGACACCATCCAATGATCAGTGTATTAACTAGTGTCACATACAGTAGTCACATAAACATGTATATAACATATATAGGGATGAGTGAATCGATCCGGACGAACCCGGATTTGTTCCGAATTTCATGGAAAATTCAATTCTGAACGAATCCGAATTTCCCCGCGATTCGATCGATCGAAGTTTTCCTTTAAACTCCATTTATTTCAATTACAGGCATTCTAAAATGGTGGATGAACATGCCCAGACATATCCCCTGGGGCAAGGTATCATGGGTAAGTCACATGCAGCCTATCAGCAGTCAGGAAGCCCGGTGACGTCACCGTACTATATAAACCGGCGGCCATTTTCCTTTTGCGCATTTCAGCCTTGCATTGCAGACAGAACGGAGGTTGCTGCAGACAGGAAGAGACTAACAGACAGGTAGGGAGAGTCAGAGAGGCAGACAGAGAGGTAGACAGAGCCAGGGAAAGATAGGGAAAGACAGGGAAAAACCGGAACCATCCAGCCAGGGACAGCTTAGAAGTGACAGTGAACATATTTTTTTCATTAGCCAGATCAGTTTTCAATTGAATTTCAGTTCTCTGTGCTGTAAATCTGCCTTGCCACTGTGCATGCCATCTATGCAGTGGCTTATTTAACCCTGTTATACACAAGCATTTATCATAATATAACTGGATTAGTTTAAATATTTTTGGTCTGCCTTTAACAAAAAAAACACCAGCCCACCTGGGTATCCCAAACCTGCACTTAGCAGCCTATCTGTTATACTAAATAAGCTTGTTCATCCTCCTCAGCTTAATCAAAGTATTGCATTTTGAATTGGTTTTTGGTCTGCCTTTAACAAAAAAAAAACACCAGGCCGCAGGGCATCCCAAACCTGCACTTAGCAGCTTATCTGTTATACTAAATATGCTTGTTCATCCTCCTCAGCTTAATCAAAGTATTGTATTTTGAATTGGTTTTTGGTCTGCTTTTAACAAAAAACACACCAGGCCGCAGGGCATCCCAAACCTGCACTTAGCAGCCTATCTGTTATACTAAATACGCTTGTTGATCCTTCCTCAGATTAATCAAAGTATTTCATTTTGAATTGGTTTTTGGTCTGCCTTTAACAAAAAAACACCAGGCCGCAGGGCATCCCAAACCTGCACTTAGCAGCCTGTTATACTAAATACGCTTGTTCATTCTTCCTCAGATTAATCAAAGTATTTCATTTTGAATTGGTTTTTGGTCTGCCTTTAACAAAAAAAACACCAGGCCGCAGGGCATCCCAAACCTGCACTTAACAGCCTGTTATACTAAATACGCTTGTTCATCCTCCTCAGCTTAATCAAAGTATTGTATTTTGAATTGGTTTTTGGTCTGCCTTTAACAAAAAAAAACACCAGGCCGCAGGGCATCCCAAACCTGCACTTAGCAGCCTGTTATACTAAATACGCTTGTTGATCCTCCTCAGCTAAATCAAAGTATTGTATTTTGAATTGGTTTTTGGTCTGCCTTTAACAAAAAAAAACACCAGCCTGCAGGGCATCCCAAACCTGCACTTAGCAGCCTGTTATACTAAATACGCTTGTTCATCCTCCTCAGCTTAATCAAAGTATTGCATTTTGAATTGGTTTTTGGTCTGCCTTTAACAAAAAACACACCAGGCCGCAGGGCATCCCAAACCTGCACTTAACAGCCTGTTATACTAAATACGCTTGTTCATCCTCCTCAGCTTAATCAAAGTATTGTATTTTGAATTGGTTTTTGGTCTGCCTTTAACAAAAAAAAACACCAGGCCGCAGGGCATCCCAAACCTGCACTTAGCAGCCTGTTATACTAAATACGCTTGTTGATCCTCCTCAGCTAAATCAAAGTATTGTATTTTGAATTGGTTTTTGGTCTGCCTTTAACAAAAAAAAACACCAGCCTGCAGGGCATCCCAAACCTGCACTTAGCAGCCTGTTATACTAAATACGCTTGTTCATCCTCCTCAGCTTAATCAAAGTATTGCATTTTGAATTGGTTTTTGGTCTGCCTTTAACAAAAAACACACCAGGCCGCAGGGCATCCCAAACCTGCACTTAGCAGCCTGTTATACTAAATACGCTTGTTGATCCTCCTCAGCTTAATCAAAGTATTGCATTTTGAATTGGTTTTTGGTCTGCCTTTAACAAAAAAAAACACCAGGCCGCAGGGCATCCCAAACCTGCACTTAGCCTAGTTGTTATACTAAATACGCTTGTTCATCCTCCTCAGCTTAATCAAAGTATTGTACTTTGAATTGGTTTTTGGTCTGCCTTTAACAAACACCAGGCCGCAGGGCATCCCAAACCTGCACTTAGCAGCCTATCTGTTATACTAAATACGCTTGTTCATCCTCCTCAGCTTAATCAAAGTATTTCATTTTGAATTGGTTTTTGGTCTGCCTTTAACAAAAAAAACACCAGGCCACAGGGCATCCCAAACCTGCGCACTTAGCAGCCTATCTGTTATACTAAATACGCTTGTTCATCCTCCTCAGCTTAATCAAAGTATTGTATTTTGAATTGGTTTTTGGTCTGCTGCCAAAACACTAGGCCGCAGGGTATCTCATATTGCCAATTTTCATAGTATCCGGTGCAGAGAAGCAGTTCCTCACTTTATTTAGCTTCTTCTTTTTAAAGTAAACACATTTTTTATCGTACCTATTGCGCATTTCAAATACATAAAAATGTCATATGGCAGACAAGTGCAAGGATGTTCAAAGAGGAGTGGCAGAGGCCAAGATTCAGCAGGCAGAGGTCGCAGCAGACTAGGAGCGAGTGGCAGCAGGAGTCACGGTGAGAGACCTGATCTGCCAGTATCTGCTAGTGGTCGTGTCTCCACCAGTAACGCATCTGCCGTGGTAGATTGGTTAATGCGCTCATCAACATCATCACAAGTTACATCTGAGACCCCCAGTCTAGGGTCGGTAGGTTCCTCTGACACAACCCTGAGTTGGCATGCCCCAAGAGAAGTCCCTGTCCTCCCATTGCCTCTGTCCTACGCTGTTCCCTCCCCCAGCGACATATCCTATGCTTTGGGTTCAGCTCCACTCTTTATTGAGGAAGATGATCAGATAGAGGACAGTCAGCAGCTACTGCCTAGCCAAGAAATGGAGGTGGCTTCTTTAGCTAGGCAAACAAATAGTGATGTGGACAGTGTTGTGGGTGTTGCGAGCGTTCCAGCTCCTGCGCCAGACACTGTTGAGGAAACCAAGAACATCAGTGACGTGCAGCCACAACTCGATGATGATGATGATGAAGCCGATCGCACTTGGGAGGCGGGTGATGAAGGGGCTTCATCGTCATAATCAGGAGAAGAGGGACGCAGGTTGCCCCAGAGTCAGCAGCTGAGGCAGCAAGGTGTTAGCAGCATGGTTGGCAGTCAGCATGGGGGCACAATTGTAAAGCCTGGAGCCAAATGGGGCCAGGGCTGGGGTAGAGCACCTGCTGCACGGAAGGCTACATTATCTGGAGGTAGTGGAGCAGGGGTTCCTGGAGTTGGCGACAGTAGCAGTGAATCAGTGCGGCCTGTTGGTGGGAAAATTAGCTACTCGGCAGTGTGGCAGTTTTTCATCAAGCATCCGCAGGAGGGTAACATGGCCACATGCAAGATGTGTAGGCAGAAGGTGAAGCGTGGCCAGGGCCCAAATGTTGGCACCACGGCCCTGCGTCAACATATGCTGCGTCACCATAAAGCGGCCTGGGAGAACTGAGGCTCCGAAGAGGTGGTCCAGGCTGCTTCCTCACCAAGTGGCACGCCGCTCCAAATTTCCGCCAGCCAAGGCTCCAGCACCTCAGCCGAAGGCAGCTATGCGTCATACCCATCCTCTGTCGCTTCAGATGCTCCTGCTCCTCCTCCTCCTCCAAGTCATGCATCCCACCAGCAATCCATCAGCGAAGCCATGTCCAAGAGACAGCAGTATGCGCCCACTCATCCTACGGCACAGAAGCTGAATGTGTTCCTGTCCAAGTTGCTGCTGCTGCAGTCGCTCCCTTTTCAGGTGGTGGACTCTGCACCTTTCAGAGAACCGATGGCTTGTGCCGAGCCGAGGTGGAGAGTCCCAAGCCCTCATTTCTTTGCCAAGAAGGCAGTACCAGCGCTGCACAATTTTGTTGAACAGAAGGTGGGCCATTCTCCGCCATCTCCTCACCCTCCACTGTAGGGTCAAATCTCCTCCAGTCTACCATGTGTGCAGGGCACGGAGGTGTCACGCTGTGCTTCACCCGCCATTTGCTCAGGCCCTTTGAGGAACCCACTTTATTTGTCAGTCGCCAGGATTACGGGATGAACGACGTGATTCCACTGCTTCATGTACTACAACACATGTTGGAAACCTTGGCTGGTCAGGGCACAGGAGACATGGCGTCTACATCTTACGGCCACATGAACCCCTTTGGAGCCGAACTGGAGGAGGAGGAGGAGGAGGAGGAGGAGGGGCACAGTGAAGCACAGTTTAGGCTTGGTGAAATGGCTGGCTTATCTAGTCAGCTGACAGGAGGAGGAGGAGCAGGAGCAGCCAGAGGAGCTAGAGGGTTGTGAGGAAGGCAAGACAGAGGACCCAGACACACCGTGGCAGTATGCAGTGGAGATGGAGACAGGTAGTCCCTCCGAGTCACTTGCACAAATGGCACGAAGCATGCTCACGTGCTTGCATAGTGACCACAGAATTGTTTCCATTTGTCAGCAGGATGACTTCTGGCTCTCCACCTTATTGGACCCTCGCTTCCGGCACAAAATGGGGGCATTTTTTAAACCCGCCGAGATGGAGGACAAACTGACCTACTACAAAGACATTCTACGTAGTCAGTTGGCCGATGCCTATCTGCGCCATGGTCCATACTCTCGCAGGTCTGACTCGGGGGGACCTCTGCACTCACCTTCCACTGCCAAGGCTACTGGGGGGGGTGGCAGGTGCAGCAGCTCCATCAGCAGCAGCCTCAGTCTTCAGTCGCTAATGAGTAGCTTTCTTCACCCGCATAGTGAGGCTACTCATGAGCAGCAGGAAGACCTGGAGCAGGACCTGAACCAGCAGGTCGTGTCATACCTTGACATGACCATGCCAACACACCTGGACTTCTGGGCAGCTAAACTTGACTTGTGGCTGCAACTAGCAGAGTTTGCCCTGGAAAAACTGTCCTGCCCGGCCAGCGTGCCATCTGAGCGGGTGTTTAGTGCGGCGGGGGCCATAGTAACGCCGAGGAGAACTCGTCTGTCAACTTAAAATGTGGAGAGACTCACCTTTGTGAAAATGAATCAGGGATGGATCAGCCAGGATTTCCACCCACCAATGGCTGATGCATGCGAGTAGATTCAGCATGGTGCCATGTTTTACACTTTCCAAATGGTGCAAAACATATTTAATGTCTTTAGTAGAGATGAGCGAACTTTTGAAAAATTCGATTCGACTGATTCGCCGAATTTTCCGACAAAAATCGTTTCGACCCGAATAAATTCGCGACGAATCGCTATTAAAAACGGCTATTTTTGAGCCTCCTAGAGCCTCAATAGGGTTGTAAACCATTCTGCCTTGCTGTAACACGCACAGGATGCGTGCTGGGTTAGTTAAATAATACTTTGAAGAAATATCACATGCAGATCAGAGGCATCGCTAATAGAATCGCAGAGCGGCACAATTGAATTCAAGAGAGTTGAAGTGGCATCACTATGAGGGGCAGGAGCCCAAACATTACTTTAAAGAGACACTGGGGTTGGCTTCAGGAGCCAAAAAATTGGATGAATCACACCCTGGAGTTGCCAGCAGCAGGAGCCCAAATATTACTTTAAAGAGACACTGGGGTTGGCTTCAGGAGCCCAAAAATTGGATGATTCACACCCTGGAGTTGGCAGCAGCAGCAGCAGGAGCCCAAATATACACTGGAGTTGGCTTCAGGAGCCCAAAAATTGGATGAATCACACCCTGGAGTTGGCAGAAGTTGGCAGCAGCAGCAGCAGGAGCCCAAACATTACTTCAAAGAGACCCTGGGGTTGGCTTCAGGAGCCCAACAATTGGATGAATCACACCCTGGAGTTGGCAGGAGTTGACAGCAGCAGCAGCAGGAGCCCAAATATTACTTTAAAGAGACACTGGGGTTGGCTTCAGGAGCCCAAAAATTGGATGATTCACACCCTGGAGTTGGCAAGAGTTGACAGCAGCAGCAGCAGGAGCCCAAATATTACTTTAAAGAGACCCTGGGGTTGGCTTCAGGAGCCCAAAAATTGGATGATTCACACCCTGGAGTTGGCAGCAGCAGCAGCAGGAGCCCAAATATACACTGGAGTTGGCTTCAGGAGCCCAAAAATTGGATGAATCACACCCTGGAGTTGGCAGCAGCAGCAGCAGGAGCCCAAATATTACTTTAAAGAGACACTGGGGTTGGCTTCAGGAGCCCAAAAATTGGATGAATCACACCCTGGAGTTGGCAGGAGTTGACAGCAGCAGCAGCAGGAGCCCAAATATTACTTTAAAGAGACCCAGGGGTTGGCTTCAGGAGCCCAAAAATTGGATGATTCACACCCTGGAGTTGGCAGCAGCAGCAGCAGGAGCCCAAATATACACTGGAGTTGGCTTCAGGAGCCCAAAAATTGGATGAATCACACCCTGGAGTTGGCAGCAGCAGCAGGAGCCCAAATATTACTTTAAAGAGACCGAGGGGTTGGCTTCAGGAGCCCAAAAATTGGATGAATCACACCCTGGAGTTGGCAGAAGTTGGCAGCAGCAGCAGCAGGAGCCCAAATATACACTGGAGTTGGCTTCAGGAGCCCAAAAATTGGATGAATCACACCCTGGAGTTGGCAGCAGCAGCAGCAGGAGCCCAAACATTACTTTAAAGAGACACTGGGGTTGGCTTCAGGAGCCCAAAAATTGGATGAATCACACCCTGGAGTTGGCAGCAGCAGCAGCAGGAGCCCAAATATACACTGGAGTTGGCTTCAGGAGCCCAAAAATTGGATGAATCACACCCTGGAGTTGGCAGAAGTTGGCAGCAGCAGGAGCCCAAATATTACTTTAAAGAGACCCTGGGGTTGGCTTCAGGAGCCCAAAAATTGGATGAATCAAACCCTGGAGTTGGCAGCAGCAGGAGCCCAAATATTACTTTAAAGAGACACTGGGGTTGGCTTCAGGAGCCCAAAAATTGGATGATTCACACCCTGGAGTTGGCAGCAGCAGCAGCAGCAGGAGCCCAAATATACACTGGAGTTGGCTTCAGGAGCCCAAAAATTGGATGAATCACACCCTGAAGTTGGCAGAAGTTGGCAGCAGCAGCAGCAGGAGCCCAAACATTACTTCAAAGAGACCCTGGGGTTGGCTTCAGGAGCCCAACAATTGGATGAATCACACCCTGGAGTTGGCAGGAGTTGACAGCAGCAGCAGCAGGAGCCCAAATATTACTTTAAAGAGACCCTGGGGTTGGCTTCAGGAGCCCAAAAATTGGATGATTCACACCCTGGAGTTGGCAGCAGCAGCAGCAGGAGCCCAAATATACACTGGAGTTGGCTTCAGGAGCCCAAAAATTGGATGAATCACACCCTGGAGTTGGCAGCAGCAGCAGCAGGAGCCCAAATATTACTTTAAAGAGACCCTGGGGTTGGCTTCAGGAGCCCAACAATTGGATGAATCACACCCTGGAGTTGGCAGGAGTTGACAGCAGCAGCAGGAGCCCAAATATTACTTTAAAGAGACCCTGGGGTTGGCTTCAGGAGCCCAAAAATTGGATGAATCACACCCTGGAGTTGGCAGCAACAGCAGCAGGAGCCCAAATATTACTTTAAAGAGACCCTGGGGTTGGCTTCAGGAGCCCAAAAATTGGATGATTCACACCCTGGAGTTGGCAGCAGCAGCAGCAGGAGCCCAAATATACACTGGAGTTGGCTTCAGGAGCCCAAAAATTGGATGAATCACACCCTGGAGTTGGCAGAAGTTGGCAGCAGCAGCAGCAGGAGCCCAAACATTACTTCAAAGAGACCCTGGGGTTGGCTTCAGGAGCCCAACAATTGGATGAATCACACCCTGGAGTTGGCAGGAGTTGACAGCAGCAGCAGCAGGAGCCCAAATATTACTTTAAAGAGACCCTGGGGTTGGCTTCAGGAGCCCAAAAATTGGATGATTCACACCCTGGAGTTGGCAGCAGCAGGAGCCCAAATATACACTGGAGTTGGCTTCAGGAGCCCAAAAATTGGATGAATCACACCCTGGAGTTGGCAGGAGTTGACAGCAGCAGCAGCAGGAGCCCAAATATTACTTTAAAGAGACCCTGGGGTTGGCTTCAGGAGCCCAAAAATTGGATGAATCACACCCTGGAGTTGGCAGCAACAGCAGCAGGAGCCCGAATATTACTTTAAAGAGGCCCTGGGATTGGCTTCAGGAGCCCAAAAATTTGATGATTCACACCCTGGAGTTGGCAGCAGCAACAGCAGGAGCCCAAACATTACTTTAAAGAGACCCTGGGGTTGGCTTCAGGAGCCCAAAAATTGGATGATTCACACCCTGGAGTTGGCAGCAGCAGCAGCAGGAGCCCAAATATACACTGGAGTTGGCTTCAGGAGCCCAAAAATTGGATGAATCACACCCTGGAGTTGGCAGAAGTTGGCAGCAGCAGGAGCCCAAACATTACTTCAAAGAGACCCTGGGGTTGGCTTCAGGAGCCCAACAATTGGATGAATCACACCCTGGAGTTGGCAGGAGTTGACAGCAGCAGCAGCAGGAGCCCAAATATTACTTTAAAGAGACCCTGGGGTTGGCTTCAGGAGCCCAAAAATTGGATGATTCACACCCTGGAGTTGGCAGCAGCAGGAGCCCAAATATACACTGGGGTTGGCTTCAGGAGCCCAAAAATTGGATGAATCACACCCTGGAGTTGGCAGCAGCAGCAGCAGGAGCCCAAATATTACTTTAAAGAGACACTGGGGTTGGCTTCAGGAGCCCAACAATTGGATGAATCACACCCTGGAGTTGGCAAGAGTTGACAGCAGCAGCAGCAGGAGCCCAAATATTAATTTAAAGAGACCCTGGGGTTGGCTTCAGGAGCCCAAAAATTGGACGATTCACACCCTGGAGTTGGCAGCAGCAGGAGCCCAAATATACACTGGAGTTGGCTTCAGGAGCCCAAAAATTGGATGAACCACACCCTGGAGTTGGCAGCAGCAGGAGCCCAAACATTACTTCAAAGAGACCCTGGGGTTGGCTTCAGGAGCCCAACAATTGGATGAATCACACCCTGGAGTTGGCAGGAGTTGACAGCAGCAGCAGCAGGAGCCCAAATATTACTTTAAAGAGACCCTGGGGTTGGCTTCAGGAGCCCAAAAATTGGATGAATCACACCCTGGAGTTGGCAGAAGTTGGCAGCAGCAGCAGCAGGAGCCCAAACATTACTTTAAAGAGACCCTGGAGTTGGCTTCAGGAGCCCAAAAATTGGATGATTCACACCCTGGAGTTGGCAGCAGCAGCAGCAGGAGCCCAAACATTACTTTAAAGAGACCCTGGGGTTGGCTTCAGGAGCCCAACAATTGGACGAATCACACCCTGGAGTTGGCAGGAGTTGACAGCAGCAGCAGCAGGAGCCCAAATATTACTTTAAAGAGACCCTGGGGTTGGCTTCAGGAGCCCAAAAATTGGATGAATCACACCCTGGAGTTGGCAGCAGCAGGAGCCCAAATATTACTTTAAAGAGACACTGGGGTTGGCTTCAGGAGGCCAAAAATTGGATGAATCACGCCCTGGAGTTGGCAGGAGTTGACAGCAGCAGCAGCAGGAGCCCAAATATTACTTTAAAGAGACCCTGGGGTTGGCTTCAGGAGCCCCAAAATTGGATGATTCACACCCTGGAGTTGGCAGCAGCAGCAGCAGGAGCCCAAATATACACTGGAGTTGGCTTCAGGAGCCCAAAAATTGGATGAATCACACCCTGGAGTTGGCAGAAGTTGGCAGCAGCAGCAGCAGGAGCCCAAAAAATGGCCTAAAGACATAAATATGTTTTGCACCATTTGGAAAGTGTAAAACGTGGCACCATGCTGAATCTAGTCGCATGCATCAGGCATTGGTGGGTGGAAATCCTGGCTGATCCATCCCTGATTCATTTTGACAAAGGTGAGTCTCTCCACATTTTTAGTTGACAGACGAGTTCTCCTCGCCGTAACTATGGCCCCCGCCGCACTAAACACCCACTCAGATGGCACGCTACTTGCCGGGCAGGACAGCTTTTCCAGGGCAAACTCTGCTAGTTGCGGCCACAAATCAAGTTTGGCTGCCCAGAAGTCCAGCGGATCCTCAAGGTGTGTTGGCATGGTCATGTCAAAGTATGACATGACCTGCTGGTTCAGGTCCTGCTCCAGGTCTTCCTGCTGCTCATGAGTAGCCTCACTATGCGGGTGTAGAAAGCTACTCATTAGCGACTGAAGACTGAGGCTGCTGCTGCTGATGGAGCTGCTGCTGCTGCTCCTGCCAACCCCCCCAGCGGCCATGGCAGTGGAAGGTGAGCGCAGAGGTCCCCTCGAGTCAGACCTGCGAGAGTATGGACCATGGCGCAGATAGGCATCGGCCAACTGCCTACGTAGAATGTCTTTGTAGTAGTTGAGTTTGTCCTCCCTCTCTGTGGGTTTAAAAAATGCCCCCATTTTGTGCCGGAAGCGAGGGTCCAATAAGGTGGACAGCCAGAAGTCATCCCGCCGACAGATGGAAACAATTCTGGGGTCACTACGCAAGCACGTGAGCATGCTTCCTGCCATTTGCGCAAGTGACTCGGATGGACTACCTGTCTCCATCTCCACTGCATACTGCCACGGTGTGCCCGGATCCTCTGTCTCGCCTTCCTCAAAAACCTCTAGCTCCTCTGGATGCTCCTGCTCCTCCTCTCCTGTCCGCTGACTAGATAAACCAGCCATTTCGCCAAGCCTAAACTGTGTTTCGCTGGGCAACTCCTCCTCCTCCTCTTCCTCCTCCTCCTCCAGTTCAGCTCCAACGGGGTTCATGTGGCCGTAAGATGTAAACGCCATGTCTCCAGTGCCCTGACCAGCCATGGTTTCCAACATGTGCTGTAGTACATGAAGCAGTGGAATCACGTCGTTCATCCCGTAATCCTGCCGACTGACAAATAAAGTGGCTTCCTCAAAGGGCCTGAGCAAACGGCAGGTGTCACGTATGAGCTGCCACTGGTTGACATTGAAGTTACACAGGGGAGTCCCCCTATCTGCTTGGATCATCAGGAAATCCGTGATGGCTTTTCTCTGTTCATATAATCGGTCCAACATGTGAAGGGTGGAATTCCAACGGGTGGAAACATCGCAAATCAGACTATGTTGGGGGATACCATTCTGACACTGTAGCTCAAGAAGGGTGTGTTTGGCGGTGTAGGAGTGGCTGAAGTGCATGCAAAGTTTCCTTGAAGTTGTTAGGATGTCTTGCAGATGGGGGGAACACTTCAGAAACCGCTTGACAACCAGATTGAAGACGTGAGCCATGCAGGGGGCATGGGTCAGGCTTCCTTGGCGCAGCGCAGACAAAATGTTCTTCCCATTGTCGGTAACCATGGTTCCCATTTTAAGTTTTCTTGGAGTAAGCCATGTTTGGATTTCCTGATGAATACATTTAAGCAGTTCCTCCCCCCGTGTGACTCTGTTCGCCAAGACAAACCATGTGAAGCACTGCGTGACACCTCCGTGCCCTGCACACATGGTAGACTGGAGGGGCACTGAGACTTGAGCCTACAGTGGAGGGTGAGGATATGGCGGAGGATGAGGAGGCCGAGTCGCACGGTGTCACAGGCCCAACGGGCAGGGAGCGCGGAGGCCGAAGCGGCGTGACCTGTCCAAGTTGCTGCTGCTGCTGCAAAGGGACCACATTCACCCAGTGGGCCGTAAACGACATGTACTGTCCCTGACCGTAGTTACAGCTCCAGATGTCGGCGCTGCCATGCACTTTGCTACACACCGACAGGCTCAAGGACTGGCCCACCTTCTGTTCAACAAAAGTGTGCAGCGCTGGTACTGCCTTCTTGGCAAAGAAATGACGGCTTGGGACTCTCCACCTCGGCTCAGCACAAGCCATCAGTTCTCTGAAAGGTGCAGATTCCACCACCTGAAAAGGGAGCGACTGCAGCACCAGCAACCTGGACAGGAGCACATTCAGCTTCTGCGCCGTAGGATGAGTGGGCGCATACTGCTGTCTCTTGGACATGGCTTCGCTGATGGATTGCTGGCGGGATGCATGACTTGGAGGAGGAGGAGCAGGAGCGACAGAGGATGGGTATGATGCACAGCTGCCTTCGGCTGAGGTGCTGGAGCCTTGGCTGGCAGAAATTGGGAGCTCACTTGGTGAGGAAGCAGACTGGACCACCCCTTGGGAGCCTCGGTTCTCCCAGGTCGCTTTATGGTGACGCATCATATGGTGACGCATCATATGTTGACGCAGGGCCGTGGTGCCAACATTTGGACCCTGGCCACGCTTCACCTTCTATCTACATATCTTGCATGTGGCCATGTTACCCTCCTGCGGATGCTTCAGGAAAAACTGCCACACTGCCGAGTAGCTACTTTTCCCACCCCCTGGCCTCACTGATTCACTGCTGCTGTTGCCAACTCCAGGAACCCCTGCTCCACTACCTCCCGATAAGGTAGACTGCCGCACAGCAGGTGCTCTACCCCGGCCCCGGCCCCGGCCGGCTCCAGCCTTTGGAATTGTGCCCCCATGCTGACTGCTACCACCTTGCTGCCTCAGCTGCTGACTCCGGGGCAACCTGCGCCCCTCTTCTCCTGATGATGACGATGAAGCCCCTTCATCACCCGGCTCCCAAGTGCGATCGGCTTCATCGTCATCATCATCATCACCGAGTTGTGGCTGTACGTCACTGATGTTCGTGGATTCGTCAACAGTGTCTGGCGCAGGAGCTGGAACGCTCGCAGCACCCACGACACTGTCCACATCACTATTTGTCTGCCTAGCTAGAGAAGCCACCTCCATTTCTTGGCTGGGCAGTAGCTGCTAACTGTCCTCTATCTGATGGTCCTCCTCACTAAAGAGTGGAGCTGAACCCAAAGCATAGGATACATCGCTGGGGGAGGGAACGGCGTAGGCCAGAGGCAATGGGAGGACAGGGACTGCTCTCGGGGCATGCCAACTCAGGGTTGTGTCAGAGGAACCTACCGACCCTAGACTGGGGGTCTCAGACGTAAGTTGTGATGATGTTGTTGATGAGCGCGTCAACCAATCTACCACGGCAGATGCGTTACTGGTGGAGACCCGACCGCTAGCAGATACTGGCAGATTAGGTCTCTCAGCGTGACTCCTGCTGCTACTGGCCCCCAGTCTGATGCGAGCTCTGCCTGCGGAATCTTGGCCTCTGCCACTCCTCTTTTCACTTCCAGGCACTTGTCTGCCCGACATAGTCTAACTGGCGTGGTAGTAGGTGATATTTAAAGAACCCCCGGGCAGCGGTGGGTCTATATGAAACAGAATATAATGCACACCAAAAGTGAGCAGTAACACTCAGCCTCCAACAGGCCTGCTTAGTGTAAATAAGAGAGCTGCTTAGTGTAAATAAAGAGGGGTATGGTATGTTACAGAATGGGATGCCCCAACAGAAGTGCACCTGGCAGGCAGCAGTAAGTCTATGCACAGCAAAAGTGTCTTTATCAGGCCTAATTTCAATTATAATAAGTGCAAATGGTTATATGGTCTTAAACAGAGGCTGCTGTAGTCACAGAATGGGATGCCCCAAAAAAGAAGTGCACCTGGCAGGGTCCAGTAGTGCTATGCCCAGCAAAAGTGTCTTTATCAGGCTAATTTCAATTATAATAAGTGCAAATGGTTATATGGTCTTAAACAGAGGCTGCTGTAGTCACAGAATGGGATGCCACAACAGAAGTGCACCTGGCAAGGTCCAGTAGTGCTATGCCCAGCAAAAGTGTCTTTATCAGGGCTAATTTCAATTATAATAAGTGCAAATGGTTATATGGTCTTAAACAGAGGCTGCTGTAGTCACAGAATGGGATGCCACAACAGAAGTGCACCTGGCAGGGTCCAGTAGTGCTATGCCCAGCAAAAGTGTCTTTATCAGGCTAATTTCAATTATAATAAGTACAAATGGTTATATGGTCTTAAACAGAGGCTGCTGTAGTCACAGAATGGGATGCCCCAAAAAAGAAGTGGACCTGGCAGGGTCCAGTAGTGCTATGCCCAGCAAAAGTGTCTTTATCAGGGCTAATTTCAATTATAATAAGTGCAAATGGTTATATGGTCTTAAACAGAGGCTGCTGTAGTGACAGAATGGGATGCCCGAAAAAAGAAGTGGACCTGGCAGGGTCCAGTAGTGCTATGCCCAGCAAAAGTGTCTTTATCAGGCCTAATTTCAATTATAATAAGTGCAAATGGTTATATGGTCTTAAACAGAGGCTGCTGTAGTCACAGAATGGGATGCCCCAAAAAAGAAGTGGACCTGGCAGGGTCCAGTAGTGCTATGCCCAGCAAAAGTGTCTTTATCAGGCCTAATTTCAATTATAATAAGTGCAAATGGTTATATGGTCTTAAACAGAGGCTGCTGTAGTCACAGAATGGGATGCCCGAAAAAAGAAGTGGACCTGGCAGGGTCCAGTAGTGCTATGCCCAGCAAAAGTGTCTTTATCAGGGCTAATTTCAATTATAATAAGTGCAAATGGTTATATGGTCTTAAACAGAGGCTGCTGTAGTGACAGAATGGGATGCCCGAAAAAAGAAGTGGACCTGGCAGGGTCCAGTAGTGCTATGCCCAGCAAAAGTGTCTTTATCAGGCCTAATTTCAATTATAATAAGTGCAAATGGTTATATGGTCTTAAACAGAGGCTGCTGTAGTCACAGAATGGGATGCCCGAAAAAAGAAGTGCACCTGGCAGGGTCCAGTAGTGCTATGCCCAGCAAAAGTGTCTTTATCAGGCCTAATTTCAATTATAATAAGTACAAATGGTTATATGGTCTTAAACAGAGGCTGCTGTAGTCACAGAATGGGATGCCCCAAAAAAGAAGTGGACCTGGCAGGGTCCAGTAGTGCTATGCCCAGCAAAAGTGTCTTTATCAGGGCTAATTTCAATTATAATAAGTGCAAATGGTTATATGGTCTTAAACAGAGGCTGCTGTAGTCACAGAATGGGATGCCACAACAGAAGTGCACCTGGCAGGGTCCAGTAGTGCTATGCCCAGCAAAAGTGTCTTTATCAGGGCTAATTTCAATTATAATAAGTGCAAATGGTTATATGGTCTTAAACAGAGGCTGCTGTAGTCACAGAATGGGATGCCACAACAGAAGTGCACCTGGCAGGGTCCAGTAGTGCTATGCCCAGGAAAAGTGTCTTTATCAGGCTAATTTCAATTATAATAAGTACAAATGGTTATATGGTCTTAAACAGAGGCTGCTGTAGTCACAGAATGGGATGCCCCAAAAAAGAAGTGGACCTGGCAGGGTCCAGTAGTGCTATGCCCAGCAAAAGTGTCTTTATCAGGGCTAATTTCAATTATAATAACTGCAAATGGTTATATGGTCTTAAACAGAGGCTGCTGTAGTGACAGAATGGGATGCCCGAAAAAAGAAGTGGACCTGGCAGGGTCCAGTAGTGCTATGCCCAGCAAAAGTGTCTTTATCAGGCCTAATTTCAATTATAATAAGTGCAAATGGTTATATGGTCTTAAACAGAGGCTGTTGTAGTCACAGAATGGGATGCCCGAAAAAAGAAGTGGACCTGGCAGGGTCCAGTAGTGCTATGCCCAGCAAAAGTGTCTTTATCAGGCTAATTTCAATTATAATAACTGCAAATGGTTATATGGTCTTAAACAGAGGCTGCTGTAGTCACAGAATGGGATGCCACAACAGAAGTGCACCTGGCAGGGTCCAGTAGTGCTATGCCCAGCAAAAGTGTCTTTATCAGGCCTAATTTCAATTATAATAAGTGCAAATGGTTATATGGTCTTAAACAGAGGCTGCTGTAGTCACAGAATGGGATGCCACAACAGAAGTGCACCTGGCAGGGTCCAGTAGTGCTATGCCCAGCAAAAGTGTCTTTATCAGGCCTAATTTCAATTATAATAAGTGCAAATGGTTATATGGTCTTAAACAGAGGCTGCTGTAGTCACAGAATGGGATGCCACAACAGAAGTGCACCTGGCAGGGTCCAGTAGTGCTATGCCCAGCAAAAGTGTCTTTATCAGGCCTAATTTCAATTATAATAAGTGCAAATGGTTATATGGTCTTAAACAGAGGCTGCTGTAGTCACAGAATGGGATGCCCCAAAAAAGAAGTGCACCTGGCAGGGTCCAGTAGTGCTATGCCCAGCAAAAGTGTCTTTATCAGGCCTAATTTCAATTAAAATAAGTGCAAATGGTTATATGGTCTTAAACAGAGGCTGCTGTAGTCACAGAATGGGATGCCCCAAAAAAGAAGTGGATCTGGCAGGGTCCAGTAGTGCTATGCCCAGCAAAAGTGTCTTTATCAGGCTAATTTCAATTATAATAAGTGCAAATGGTTATATGGTCTTAAACAGAGGCTGCTGTAGTCACAGAATGGGATGCCCCAAAAAAGAAGTGGACCTGGCAGGGTCCAGTAGTGCTATGCCCAGCAAAAGTGTCTTTATCAGGCCTTATTTCAATTATAATAAGTGCAAATGGTTATATGGTCTTAAACAGAGGCTGCTGTAGTCACAGAATGGGATGCCCCAAAAAAGAAGTGGACCTGGCAGGGTCCAGTAGTGCTATGCCCAGCAAAAGTGTCTTTATCAGGCCTAATTTCAATTATAATAAGTGCAATGGGTTATATGGTCTTAAACAGAGGCTGCTGTAGTCACAGAATGGGATGCCCGAAAAAAGAAGTGGACCTGGCAGGGTCCAGTAGTGCTATGCCCAGCAAAAGTGTCTTTATCAGGCCTAATTTCAATTATAATAAGTGCAAATGGTTATATGGTCTTAAACAGAGGCTGCTGTAGTCACAGAATGGGATGCCCCAAAAAAGAAGTGGACCTGGCAGGGTCCAGTAGTGCTATGCCCAGCAAAAGTGTCTTTATCAGGCCTAATTTCAGTTATAATAAGTGCAAATAGCTATATGGTCTTAAACAGAGGCTGCTGTAGTCACAGAATGGGATGCCCCAAAAAAGAAGTGGACCTGGCAGGGTCCAGTAGTGCTATGCCCAGCAAAAGTGGCTTTATCAGGCTAATTTCAATTATAATAACTGCAAATGGTTATATGGTCTTAAACAGAGGCTGCTGTAGTCACAGAATGGGATGCCACAACAGAAGTGCACCTGGCAGGGTCCAGTAGTGCTATGCCCAGCAAAAGTGTCTTTATCAGGCTAATTTCAATTATAATAAGTGCAAATGGTTATGTGGTCTTAAACAGAGGCTGCTGTAGTCACAGAATGGGATGCCACAACAGAAGTGCACCTGGCAGGGTCCAGTAGTGCTATGCCCAGCAAAAGTGTCTTTATCAGGCCTAATTTCAATTATAATAAGTGCAAATGGTTATATGGTCTTAAACAGAGGCTGCTGTAGTCACAGAATGGGATGCCCCAAAAAAGAAGTGCACCTGGCAGGGTCCAGTAGTGCTATGCGCAGCAAAAGTGTCTTTATCAGGCTAATTTCAATTATAATAAGTGCAAATGGTTATATGGTCTTAAACAGAGGCTGCTGTAGTCACAGAATGGGATGCCCGAAAAAAGAAGTGGACCTGGCAGGGTCCAGTAGTGCTATGCCCAGCAAAAGTGTCTTTATCAGGCCTAATTTCAATTATAATAAGTGCAAATGGTTATATGGTCTTAAACAGAGGCTGCTGTAGTCACAGAATGGGATGCCACAACAGAAGTGCACCTGGCAGGGTCCAGTAGTGCTATGCCCAGCAAAAGTGTCTTTATTAGGCTAATTTCAATTATAATAAGTGCAAATGGTTATATGGTCTTAAACAGAGGCTGCTGTAGTCACAGAATGGGATGCCCCAAAAAAGAAGTGGACCTGGCAGGGTCCAGTAGTGCTATGCCCAGCAAAAGTGTCTTTATCAGGCCTAATTTCAATTATAATAAGTGCAAATGGTTATATGGTCTTAAACAGAGGCTGCTGTAGTCACAGAATGGGATGTCCCAAAAAAGAAGTGGACCTGGCAGGGTCCAGTAGTGCTATGCCCAGCAAAAGTGTCTTTATCAGGCTAATTTCAATTATAATAAGTGCAAATGGTTATATGGTCTTAAACAGAGGCTGCTGTAGTCACAGAATGGGATGTCCCAAAAAAGAAGTGGACCTGGCAGAGTCCAGTAGTGCTATGCCCAGCAAAAGTGTCTTTATCAGGGCTAATTTCAATTATAATAAGTGCAAATGGTTATATGGTCTTAAACAGAGGCTGCTGTAGTCACAGAATGGGATGCCACAACAGAAGTGCACCTGGCAGGGTCCAGTAGTGCTATGCCCAGCAAAAGTGTCTTTATCAGGCTAATTTCAATCATAATAAGTGCAAATGGTTATATGGTCTTAAACAGAGGCTGCTGTAGTCACAGAATGGGATGCCCCAAAAAAGAAGTGCACCTGGCAGGGTCCAGTAGTGCTATGCCCAGCAAAAGTGTCTTTATCAGGGCTAATTTCAATTATAATAAGTGCAAATGGTTATATGATCTTAAACAGAGGCTGCTGTAGTCACAGAATGGGATGCCCCAAAAAAGAAGTGGACCTGGCAGGGTCCAGTAGTGCTATGCCCAGCAAAAGTGTCTTTATCAGGCCTAATTTCAATTATAATAAGTGCAAATGGTTATATGGTCTTAAACAGAGGCTGCTGTAGTCACAGAATGGGATGCCTCACAGCAGACTTAAGATCAGTTCAGTATATATGCACAGTTAGTTAGTATAAGCAGCCTGAAAACGCTAACAAAGCCTGTCAGCCAGCTAGTAACACTCAGGCTGGATGAAAAAAAAAAAAAATCTCCCTGTGACAGCCTCCGATTTTTCCTACATTTCCCTGTTTTTCGCTGACTTTCTGTCTGTCTCCTGTCTGTCTCCTGCCTGTCTCCAGCCTGTCTCCAGCCTGTCTCCAGCCTGTCTCCAGCCTGTCCCTGTCTGTCCCTGCCTGTCCCTGCCTGTCTAACTGCCTCTCTCCCTCAGCTACACAGCGTTCTGTCTCTCACGAATGCAATAGAGAAATGAGGAAGGAAAAGCAAGATGGCCGACTTAAATAGCGCTGTGACGTCACCGGGCTTGCTGGCTGCTGATAGGCTGCATGTGACTGCCCCAGCTTGCACTGGCGCGGGATAGATGTCCAGACATGTCCCGTCCGCCATCTTAGAATGCCTGTAAATGTAAATGAATGGATGTTAAAGGAAAACTTCGAGCGATCGAATCGCGGGGAAATTCGGATTCGATCCGAATCGAATTTTTCCTGAAATTCGGATCGAATCCGGGTTCGTCCGGATCGATTTGCTCATCCCTAGTCTTTAGGCCAATTTTTGGGCTCCTGCTGATGCCAACTTCAGGGTATGCCATTCAGCCAATTTTTGGGTTCCTGCTGATGCCAACTTCAGGGTATGCCTTTCAGACAATGTTTGTGTTCCTGCTGCTGCCAACTCCAGGGTGTGTCTATGAGTCAATGTTTGGGTTCCTGCTGCCAACTCCAGTGTCTCTTTCAGCCAATTTTTGGGCTCCTGCTGCCAACTCCAATGCCTCTTACAAGCAATGTTTGGGCTCCTGCTGCTGCTGCCCACTCCATTGTGTCTTTAGGCTAATTTTTGGGCTCCTGCTGCCAAGTCCAGTGTCTCTTTCAAGCAATGTTTGGGCTCCTGCTGCTGCCAACTCCAGGGTGTGTCTTTCAGGCAATATATGGGCTCCTAATGCTGCTGCCAACTCCAATGTGTTTTTCAGGCAATATATGAGCTCCCTATGCTGCTGCCAACTCCTGGGTGTGTCTTTCAGGCAATATATGGGCTCCTAATGCTGCTGCCAACTCCTGGGTATGTTTTTCAGGCAATATATGTGCTCTCTATGCTGCTGCCAAGTCCAGAGTGTGTCTTCCAGGCAATATTTGGGCTCCGTATGCTGCTGCCAAATTCAGGGTGTGTTTTTTAGGCAATATATGGGCTCCCTATGCTGCTGCCAACTCCACTGTGTGTCTTTCAGGCAATATATGGGCTCATCATGCTGATGCCACCGCAAGGCTATGTAATTGTGCCGCTCTACGTCAGCGAATCTAATAGCGACGCCTCTGATCTACATGTCATACTTCTTTACAATAGTATTTCACTAACCCAGCATGCATCCTATGCATGTTACAGCCAAGCAAAATGTTCTGCAACCCTATGGAGGCTCTTGGACGCCCAGAAATAGCCGTTTTTAATAGCGATTCGTCGCAAATTAATTCGGACCGAATCGATTTTTCCCAGAAAATTCGGCGAATTAACCGAATCAAATTTTTCAAAAGTTCGCTCATCTCTAGTATTTACAGGTCTGGCACTAAAGTGTTATTGTCCCAGTGTTAAAACAATGTCATTCCATGTGTTTTCGCTTTGTTACTGGTGTATATGTGTTTAAAAACAGACTTTGATGGCACCAGCGTCTGGTGCCTAGCTTTGAACGTCGACGCTGTGTGTGTATTTTTTTGTTAAATATGGTGTGGAGCACCGAGTGCCGGCTGCACTGAGCCAGCGCTATCTGTCGCTCGCTGCAGCGCCGTACTGTTGTTAGAGCGACAAACACACATCCCATTCATCAATGCTGGCCAGGTTACTACAGCGACCACAATGTTAGGTTACAGTGCCCGATACTCGCTTACAGCTTCTACTAGCAGCCACTCTAAGCGCCGCTATACAGACACTCATCTGTAGCGTGGCGTGAGTAGTGAATCAGCCTCCATGTAACAATGACAATGCAATGGCAGACCTGCACATACACTTCTGCATAAAAAACAAACATAAAAATATAACAATATAAGTGTTTGGTAGCTGGAAAGGAGAGGTCACACAATAATGTGATCCTAAAATTGATACAAATAATTAACTAATAACGTAATTAAAACACTATTTATACATAAGCAAAAAAATACCAAAATGTTGAAATGTATGGGATAACGTGCTGAGCGACAGGTGCTACATGGTGCTGTGTGTACGCTACACTACGTGGTAGTACTTGGCGTTAGCGTTTCTTAAATAACCCCAATATTCAAACATGCAACATGCTATGGCCAGTAGTGGGGAATCACATCATACCAATATTCCAGCAGAAAGTGAAAATACCACAAAGAACATGAATCAAATATTTGCAAGGCAGCTGTACTTGTGACATACAAAATAATTAGCAAAACATAGAAATTAACATGATATACCATCTAAAGATATAGAGATGATCACTATAAACCACAAAGCACTAGTACAAATGCAATCACAATTGTGCCGTGATTCACAAGCAATATCACAATATTACATATTTGTGAATGTGAAAACCACCATCACCCTGCCTTAGACTTGCAGCAATTTAGGTGGACCACATGCTGCTAGCACATGCTTGTTGAGTTGCGCTTAAAGTGGACCAACACCCAGGATTTTGACTATCCTGGGTCTTGGTCCACTTCGGTGGGGCACCCCCGATCGGGGTGCCCCACTGTGTGAAACCCCCCCTAACCCCCCGAAAAACTCACCTCTCCCCGCTCCCAGCGCCGACGTACAAGGGGAGAATAGGAAGGTCTAAGCGGCGGCGGCGGCCGCCGCCTCCCTCGCGTCACTTTTGACGCGCGCGCCCCCGCGCCGGCCATTCGCAGACGGCCGGCGCGGAGGCGCGCACGCCTACAGGGGCGCGAGGGAGGCGGCGGCGGCCGGCCGCCGCCGAAGATAAGGTAGGTGAGTTGGGGTGCTTGGGGGGGGTTTCACCCCGCGGGACATCCCGATCTCGGATGTCCCGCGGGGTGGGGGGTGATCGGCCCGGGAATCTTATAGATTCCCGGGCCGATCACCCCAGGGTGTTGGTCCACTTTAAAGCCTATAGCAAACTGCTATCCAATGCAGCACACTAGCCAGGCCAGTGTTTGCTTGTATACCCCTGTTACTGACATATATGACCCCTGCAAGTAATTACTATGCTGATTTACTTTAATTGAAAAGTAATATGCAGGGAAATAAAAAGAATAGTGGTAACCTAACAATTTTTTCTTCAAGCAGATATCAACTTTAGTTCACTTTTTATCATGTTTAAATATGACTAAATTGAATCTAAACAAAATTACCTTTCATTTTTTTTCACTTTTGATGCTTAAAGCGGTCCTTCACTCTGAATAAGAGTCTATCTTATATGTTTCCCCTACCCTGTACATACAGATTGCTCACATTAAAAATCATCCTACCTGCATCTACTGCATGTTATGAGCCTTTAAACATCCAAGATGGCGGCTCATGGAACATCCGGCAGCCTGCAAACAGAAGTGCCTTCTGACTGTGTTGCCTTGCATTCTGGGATTGCTGTCCTTTCCCCGACCACCCCAGTTCTGATCTGTCTAAACAAAGCCCCCCCCCCCCTGTTCTTTATTCCACTCTCCTCTCCTCAGTAAGTGTGATGCTTCTGAGTCAAGATGGCGGCGCCCGTATCCTAAAATCCTGAACAGAGTTGCAGCCCAGTGGGGGAAAGTATATAAGTAAGTGACTAAAAACTTAAAATATATTAACTTTAGATGCTGGGGAATCGTTTTTTAAGGGTTTTGGCTTTTCTATAAATCATGCTGAAGGTCCAGTTTAAGCACATTTAATCGCTTGTATTAGTCAGCTGCACACAAGGAGGGGAGGGAAGAAGGGCTCCAAACGGGTTCACAATATTCGTGTGACACATCCAGGATACAGTTAAGAAAAAGGACAATGTAATATCAACAAAGCTCTCGCCTGGAACCCTCTGGCATATTATCACAGTATTGAAAAACTGACACTCCCTAATCTTCCCTTCATAAAGCTTCTAAGACAAAAGGTGATTTCTTATTATAATCTCCATTGATCTTGAAATTAGACAATCCTGACTTGCTGTCAGGCATGGGAAGCATTTCCTTGCATGAATGTCTTGTCAGTCAAGATCAATGGGCAATTATTGTTATTAAAAACTGTTACTGGTAAGATAGGATCTAGTATATTCACTTAAACATCCTTTCATGAAGTACATTTGAGGTCTTATTTTCTTTGTCATTAGTATACATAAAGGGTATATAGGTGGATTGACTACATTCAAAAGCTGTGGCAATATGGTATAGTATTAGGCAATCTGCAGTAGACCTGCACTCTGATATAAACACTAGCTCCAGCCTGGTTCAAAGGGGTTTCATATATATATATATATATATAATTGCTCCAAATTAATGGTTAATAAATTCAACACTTATCGGAACTAAATTATAGGGCATTACAATCTCAAAGTGAACAAATACAATATTTATTTATAATCCAATTAGCCTCAATAACATCTAAAAAACATATAGACAAATAACAGACACTATAAAACCAACATAAAATACCTGTCTACCCTGGACCCCAATTATGACCTGTTCTTAATGGGTATAATACCCTGGGCGGTCTTTCTAATGATAGCCAGATACCCCCCCCCACACAAAATCCAATGCTCACAATAATAAAAAATCAATCCCCCCTCACAGTCTATAAGAATGTATTTTGTTGATAGCAATTCCAATAGTGTATAAAAAAGTCTATATAATAAATCCCATTAAAAGTGCCAAGTGCTAAGTTGCAGTTCCCACTAAAATAAAGGGCAATTCCACACATAGAAACTACATTCTATTACAAAATTATATTCCCAAAAAATTACAATCCATAAAGTGCATAATAAAAATAAATTAAATTAAAAAAAAAAACTAATACTGTGCAACTCACAAGCATTAAATATTCAATGACCCAGTGATCCAATTCATAAATAGATATACAGTTGAATAATGTGCAAATACAGCAATATTGAGCAAATCCAGCAATAAAAAATACCCAGAAAATAGCAGGGCAAAAAATGAGAACAAACTGAGGGGGAAATGGGGAGAGAAAAAAACAATCTGTTAAATTTAGGTCCACATTATAACATATCTACCGCCCGTTTAACCATCAACCAAAGAATAGGGATACAGGTTGACAGGGTGCCATCCCAGCGCACTCCGCTGTGCGCACACAGCTTCTGGAGGGGTCGTATTTGAATGTGAAGCCTGCATTGACCATAGACAGTCTGGTTTAGACCCTGCCCAAAACAGCCATTTACCAGGACAGAAGGTGGTTGGCCACCGGGAAATTCCCTGGTGCTCCTGATGGTCATTCTTCTCCTGTTTACAGCTAATAAGGTATCTCTAAGCTATACACTTGAATAATTGACTGATGTCCTCATTCATATCTGGGTTTTGGCACCCCATGTCAGGACTAAGTGGTTTTTTATTAAAGAAACGCTATCTCTACATAGCAACATGTAGTGGCAGGTGTTTTTAGTGAGCACCACCAGCAAGTCATATTTATAATGCCCAAAAATGTTTAGCACCTCTCCTCATTCCATGTTTCAACGGGTAGCCCACAGCGCCACGGTTATCCCACAGCACCAAACACCACCACAAGTGAGCACAAATAAAATAAATATGGTTAGAGAGGAACAATGATGTGCCCCCCTAACCTCCGGGATCCCAATACACCTCCTATAGTTAGGCCCCCTAATAAGGAACAGTGATGCCCCCCCCCCCCCCAACCTCCTGGACTCCAGTGCAATGCAGTACAGTGTCCCCTAATGGGGAACAATAATGGGCACTTCAACCTTCTTAGCCCTGGTGCCTCCCCTACAGTTAGGCCCCTAATGGGGAACTATGATAGGCCTCCTGACCTCCTTGGCACTAGTCCTCTTTTTTCATCTACAGAAAATTACAGCACGGCTGCTCCACATGGCACACAGCACAGAAACACAAGGAAAAAAGGTGAAATATAAATAAATCTGCTGCACTATCTAGTTATTTACCCGTCTTAAAGAGAGTACCATGTGGCCCCCTGTGCATGATTTACATGTGGCGTCTCCCCTCCCCAAACACACACATACATGATGCACCCCGCCCAGTGCTACGATACCTTTCTGCCTAGTCAGCCAATTAGTGCAGCAGCAGCGGATGAGGCATTTACACTTTGGAAATGCTGCACCTGGCAAGGAGATTATTCAGTGGATGACTTTTGGAGGCTCATTCATTACTAACTCCAGGTATCGGCAGATGAGGGTCTGTATAGCGGCACTTAAGATGTAAGCGTGAATCGTGCGCTGTAACAGAGAGCCTCAGTTGCTATAGTAACCTGGCCGGCATTGATGAATGTGATGTATGTTGGGCGCTGTAACACCAGTACAGCGCTGCAGGGAGGGAAAGGTAGAGCTAGCTCAGTGCGACCCACTCTCAGCGACTCACACCATACATCAAAAAGCTACACACAGCGTCAGCGCTCTGTGATTAAAGTCTGTTTTTGAACACATATCCACCAGTAAAAAAGCAAAAACACATGGAATGACATTGTTGTAACATTCTGATATTAACACTTTAGTGCCAGACCTGTAATGACAATTCTGCATGAAAAACAAAAAAATCAAAACAGTTTTAAAAAATGACTCTTGCTAGGCCAGGAGAGGTCACACAATTATTTGAGAGAAAAAAAAAAGAAAAGAAAAACCCTGTTTAAACAGAAGAAAAGGAACGTCCATTGAAATGTGTGGGAGAGCGACAGGTAGCGACCGGTAATACCTGGCGCTCTGGAAGCTAGAGCTCCGGCACTAGCTATACACTGAGCCACCTGTAATGATGAATCGGATGCTACCTGGTGCTATTTGAGTCGCTTTCATAAATGGGGTATTGCGTACAGTGCCCAGCGTTCCCCAGACACTGCCTGCCACTATCCCTTCATGAATATACCCCATAGTGTTTATAATCAGTCAATCAGTGCAGCAGCAAGAAAGTCATAGCTGCTCAAGAATTAGCTGAATAATCAATCTGTGATCGCAAATCAGCCGCCGAATGCAGGGGGAGTATGCGCCTGGTGCTGGTCAGGTCAGTCCTGTTTTTTATTTTTAACAGCAAAGTCAGGTTCAGAACTGGTGTGTTTGGTCCGGGAGGTATACAATGTGACCCCCTCACCTCCATCAGTTACAGCAATCTAACTCACATTTTATAATGATAAAAAAATAGTATTGGCATTTTCTCACAGTGACGCTGCACCTATACCACCACTGCAGGCCTCACTTCCTCTTCCATCCAATTGGCCAATCATGGGGCCGGGTTTCACCAAAATAGTGAGGATCAGGTAAGACAAACAGGCTTGCATGGAAGATATGCACAGCCCCCTGCACTGTAATCAACTTTTTTTTTTTTTTTATAAAATTTGTGTTGGATCACTTTAATCACCCCTCCACGCCCATTAACCTCTATAGACACACATTGTTAACCCCACCACACACACAGAGGTTGAAAACTCATTTTGCCCGATATCCCCATGCTTTGGCCATTTTATTTACAGATCCAGCATTTCCACAGTGCATATGCGGGTCAGGCAGCATCCCTAGCTATCTGAATAGCTGTGCATGGGAACACAGCCAGAGGGGGATCTGTGGACAGACAAGCAGCTCTTGCTAATCAGTGTGAACATTAATGCACGGCATAGCATGCTGATTGGAAAAGTGTCCGAGTTTGCAGTGTGGGATTCAAATCAGGATGCCCCAGTGACCAGAAACAGGGATGGTCAAAGTCACAAACTCCACCACACACACACTGTTAAACCCATAACTGAGTTACCCACACAAGTGCCCATTACCATTACGTTCCCCACTACACATAACATTAACCCCACCACATACAGTTAAACCTCCACATACCCATTAAACCTATTACCCTACCCCCTACACACGCACACACAGTTAACCCCATCACACACACCTGTTAAATATTTTCATTTTATTGGGTCTTGTCCCTTCTAGTGGGGGAATTTTGATTTGGGATGTCCCATCTTGTGGATTTTCCTTGTTCCCACGATGCAACCATGAGCTGCTCAGCCAATTAGCTGTGTTCGCTCCATCTAGAGGAGAACAGAGTGTCAAAGTAGTCTGAATGGAGTAAGAGCCTTCCCACTTGCCTCTAAATATGGGCATGCCTGCACCTGCCATTAAAAAAGGCCTGGCGCATTTGCACCCAGAAAATGGCATTCTGGGGATGCAGCCATGACACTAAGATGTGGTGAAGGCTCAAGGAAGAAGTGAGTAGATCGGGTGACCCCCAGGGTTTCACATAACAGGGCATCCCAGTTTGGGATGCCCCATACAGTGGTAGACCACCGCCAAGACTCAAGAGAGGTGGTTGTTCCTTTAAAGAGGAGCAACCGCCAGCCTAGGATATGAAAGATTCTAGGGTCTCGTTCTTTTTGGGGAATCCCGATTTCTACCTCTTTGAGGGACATCCTACTGTGGGAAACCCCCAGAATCGTCTGAAACACTCACTCTTCCACTGAACACACAGTGCATGTGTCCACTCACTCCCCTTATCTGTGCATACCTGCGCCAGCCATTCACAAAAGCCTTGTGCGGGTACATGCTGAGGAGTTGGGGGTGTGGGCAGCAGCACATTCTTCCATTCTGAGCTCAGACAGCAAAGCAAAAGCTGAATGGAATGTGCAGCTCCGATTGGGCAATGGCCGCACATACATTGAGGGAACTGAGGAAAGGCAAGTTTATGGGTGTTGTAGTGTAAATCCCGGGTTTTGTTCCTCTTTAACCCCCACAAATAAAAAACAGTTACCATCCATTAACACCCCCCATGCAGTGCAACGGACATTGGGAAACTCATTGGTAGCTCAGTGGAAGTTACTGCACACTGCTATTATTTTAATCCAAGCAAAGATGGTCTCAGCATAGACCCCCACATCCCTCATAGACCACCCTGTTAATCCACCAGTGTGCCAACAAGTGATGCAGCAAGGACGGGGGCCCCTGCTAAGCCACCAATTATCAAGGCAGCCTGCAGCAGATGGATTGCCTTCAGCAATTGCAACCGGCTCACTGTGGGACAGAGTGGGCAGTGAGGAGCAACCTGCCCAGCTGGAAGGCTAGGATGGGCGCACCCTAGAAAAGTAGGAAAATGTAGTAAAAAAAAAAAAAGACTTGCTGTATTGCCCATCGGTGCGGCACATGGGCAGGCAGACGGGGGGGGGGGGGGGGGTTGTTACTCAGCTGAGGACCTATCAAGACCATTTAAAAAAAAAAAAAATCTCTGAATATAATATAAAAATCTCTGACTATAAGAATAAAATTGAATCAGCAACACAGCAGGCCCTAGTAAGGGGTGCCCTGTGCAGCAGCACATTGCGGTATCAGTACATAGAGTGTAGTAGTTGAATACTAGGATTTAACAAGAACCATTAAAATGTACCCCACTGTATGGTGCAAGGCACACTAATAAAGAAACATTGGTAAGAAGGCACTAACATATCAAATGGGAATAATGCAGGGTGAAGCTACAAGCATATATGTGTAAACAAAAACAAAATAGGGGAATAAGCGGGGGTTAAACAAACAAGAAAAATAATATAGAAAGGAAAGAAAAGGAAAAGGAATAGGAAAATAGTAGCAGAACTGAAATTGCAGTAATAACTAATGATAAATGCTAAAAAAACTAAGAATTGTAACAGTCATGAACATACTTTTTATGTTTTCTTTTTTAAATAATGAAGCCACAGTACAAACAACCTTCAGTTAAGTAATATGTTGGGGGACCCTCAACATGATTGAGAAATGTGGGTAGATCAACAAGCCCTGCAAATCATGAAAGCGACAGGGATTTTTCTGCTGCACCATCTTGGTGCACCACTTCTGGAGCAAAAATCCTGGAGCTCCAACAAGAATCCCACTCAGCATTTAATTTATCAATTGCACTGGTTTCTGTTTCAGTTCTGGCGCTGTGTCACAGGCAGCGCCACCTGAACACACAGGTGTTCAGTGGTGTTCTCCTATAGACTTCAACTGCTTTTTTTATGTTTTGGCTGTTTTTAAAGATTCCCAAGGTTCATCCCCATGCCTATATTTTCAACTGTCAAACATGTTTGGAAACACATCTGTGGTCAACTAATGTTTGCTCCCCTAATTTCACAGTTCAACCTTACTCTCAGTTTTTTTTTCTGGAGCATTTTCACTTGCATACTGGCGTTCTGTGTCTCAGCGCCCAGATGCCGAAGCTCCAACTCAGACGCCGGTGTTCTGCATGATGAATTCGGCATAATCCACCTTACTATCACAAGGTACAGCGCCAGATTTGGCTCAACAAAGAACGATGTCTGCGCCCTTTTTGCACTTTGGGCGGTGCTGCTTTAGAGCTGTAAATGCTGGGAGTGGCTGAAATGGCACTGACTGGTGTTCTTTATTAATTAGGCCCCCCAGTGATTCACTAACAGATCAAACCCCTAGCACTATATCAAAGACAATTTCGCTTTCTCCACTGGACATAGCATCTCACATGTGTAGGATATTGCGCGTACAAGCAAAGTTAGATCAAGACCAACAGCTGTCCATCAGGTAGCAATGAAATTTACTGACAGATCAGTCAGATACTTTCTGATGCATATCACAGAATTTCTAGAAAGATAATCTAAACTTGAGTCTATACTAGAGACGCAAAAGAAAATTAAGACCTTGACAATACTGCGGGACAATAAAAAAACAAGTCATAAATGTACAAAAATGTAATACAGGTACAAGAACAATGGAAGTTATAAATCATGAGTCACAAGAAATAATGCTGATAGCACTTTGAATGATTGTCAATACGATGATTGGAATCAGTCACCCATGCTGTACAGGATGCTGAGGAAAAATCAATCACCCCGGAACCAGGAAGAGAAATGTAAACAAGTATAAAGGAACTATCAGACCATATAGCCCTGATGCAATCTGACCTCACAACCATGGAAGAAAAAAAATGTCAAGTACTGCGCATTACAAAAGCTTATCAGGCAACTATGAGGCTGATTCACTACTAACGCCAGGAATCGGCAGATGAGCGTCTATATAGCGGCGCTTAGAGCGACCGCTAGTAGATGCTGTAAGTGGGTATCAGGAGGTGTAACAGAGCGCCTCAGTCGCTCTAGTAACCTGGCCCACATTGATGAATGTGATGTTTGTTGGGCGCTCTAACACCAGTACAGCACTGTAGGGAGCAAAAGATAGCGCCATCTCAGTGTGACCGACTCTCGGTGCTCCACACCACACAAAGAACACACAAACAGCTTTGGCGCTCTAAATCTGGTCGCTGTAGCAAAGAGCGCCAGACGCTGTGTGATTAAAGTCTATTTTTGAACACATATACACCTGTAATATACATGGAATGACATTGTTTTAACACTGTGACATCAACACTTTAGTGCCAGACCTGTAATGACAATTCTGCATAAAAATATAAAAAGTCAAAAAATGTTTCTAAGAATGTTTGTTTGCAGCCAGGAGAGGTGACACAATGATTTAAGCAAAAAAAAAAAAACTGTCAAACACGTTGTTTAAGCGCAAACAAATGAACGGCCATTGAAATGTATGGGAGAGCGACAGGTAGTGAAAGGTAATACCTGGCGCTCTGGAAGCTAGAGCACCAGCGCTATATGCTGAGCCACCTGTAATAATATATGGGACGCTACATTGCGCTGTTAGAGGAGCTCACCAGATTCACTTTTATAAATGTGGTTTTGTGTACAGCGCCCAGCGTTCACCAGACACTGCCTGCTGCTACGAGGCACTACCGGGCGCTATTCCTTCTTAAATAACCCCCTATATCTTCTTTAGTAACAAAGGTTAACAACTAAAAAAACAGGTCACAAAGTCATAATATCAAAATAAGAGAAATTACAGCAACTATAAACAATACAGCCCTTCACCCATATGTACAACTGTTTGCATATAACTTAAATATGGATAATCCCAAAGGTATAAATATTGACTGAGCACACCATGTTGGACAAAAGAAGAAAGAAGCATGAAATACACACTAAACACATGGGAAGCCTTATTTATGAAACATCAGCACCACACAGCGCAACTTTTTTTGACCTCAATGCCACTGTGAGAAAGAGAAAAATGTCCGCACCGCTGTGGTCGCCAGATAGCTTTTTACTTGACACTAGCACCGAAAATAATGCAGTGATGGGTGCTCTGGTTGAAGCAGCGCCACGTGAGCACAATGGACAGAACTGGATTGAATTGTTTAATAGTTATATTTAATATTAAAGACATTTTTTGGACAGAACTCACATTGTGAGTGATCAGTAATTGAAACAAAGGACTAGAGATTAGCGAATCGATTCGGACGAACCCGGATTCGTTCCGAATTTCATGAAATATTCGATTCTGAATGAATCCGAATTTCCCCACGATTCGATCGATTGAATTTTTTCTTTAAACTCCATTTACTGCAATTACAGGCATTGTAAAATGGTGGAGGGACATGTCTGGACATATCCCCTGGGGCAAGGTATCATGGGAAGGTCACATGCAGCCTATTAGCAGCCAGGAACCCCGGTGACGTCACAGCGGTATATAAGTGACGGCCATCTAGCTGGTGCGCATTTCAGCGTTGTATTGTGGCGAGAACGGAGCTGGGGAGAGACAGGGAAAAACAGGGAAAGACAAACGGAGAGCCAGAGAGAGCCAGGGAAAGATCAAGGCAGAGACAGCAGATAAAGTGACAGAGCCATTTTTTTATATTTTCATTTGATTTAATAGCCAGATCACAGTTTTAAATTGCTTTTGTTTCTGCTGTAAAAACCCCTGGGCACTGTGCATCCCATGTTTGCACATTTAACCCTATCTGTTACACACAAGCAGGTCTTAAAGCTGATTTCATCTAACTAGACCAGAGTTTTAATTGTTTTTGTGTCTGCTGTAAAAACCCCTGCCCACTGGGCATCCCATATTAGCACATTTAACCCTATCTGTTACACACAAGCAGCTCTTAAAGGGGATTTCATCTAACTAGAGCACAGTTTTAATTGTTTTTGTGTCTGCTTTAAAAACCCCTGAGCAGTGGGCATCCCATGTTTGCACATTTAACCCTATCTGTTACACAGAAGCAGGTCTTAAAGCTGATTTCATCTAACTAGACCAGAGTTTTAATTATTTTTGTGTCTGCTTTAAAAAACCCTGAGCACTGGGGATCCCATGGTTGCACATTTAACCCTATCTGTTACACAGAAGCAGGTCTTAAAGCTGATTTCATCTAACTTGAGCACAGTTTTAATTGTTTTTGTGTCTGCTTTAAAAACCCCTGAGCACTGGGCATCCCATGTTTGCACATTTAACCCTATCTGTTACACAGAAGCAGGTCTTAAAGCTGATTTCATCTAACTAGACCAGAGTTTTAATTGTTTTTGTGTCTGCTTTAAAAACCCCCGAGCACTGGGCATCCCATGTTTGCACATTTAACCCTATCTGTTACACAGAAGCAGGTCTTAAAGCTGATTTCATCTAACTAGACCACAGCTTTAATTGTCTTTGTGTCTGCTGTAAAAATCCCTGGCCACTGTGCATCACCTGTTTGCACATTTAACTCTATCTGTTACACAGAAGCAGGTCTTAAAGCTGATTTCATCTAACTAGAGCACAGTTTTAATTGTTTTTGTGTCTGCTTTAAAACCCCCTGGGCACTTGGCATCCCATGTTTGCACATTTAACCCTATCTGTTACACAGAAGCAGGTCTTAAAGCTGATTTCATCTAACCTGAGCACAGTTTTAATTGTTTTTGTGTCTGCTTTAAAACCCCCTGAGCACTGGGCATCCCATGTTTGCACATTTAACCCTATCTGTTACACAGAAGCAGGTCTTAAAGCTGATTTCATCTAACTAGAGCAGAGTTTTAATTGTTTTTGTGTCTGCTTTAAAACCCCCTGGGCACTGGGCATCCCATGTTTGCACATTTAACCCTATCTGTTACACAGAAGCAGGTCTTAAAGCTGATTTCATCTAACTAGAGCACAGTTTTAATTGTTTTTGTGTCTGCTTTAAAAACCCCTGAGCACTGGGTATCCCATGTTTGCACATTTAACCCTATCTGTTACACAGAAGCAGGTCTTAAAGCTGATTTAATCTAAGTAGACCAGAGCTTTAATTGTTTTTGTGTCTGCTGTAAGAACCCCTGGCCACTGTGCATCCCCTGTTTGCACATTTAACCCTATCTGTTACACAGAAGCAGGTCTTAAAGCTGATTTCATCTAACTAGACCAGAGCTTTAATTGTTTTTGTGTCTGCTGTAAAAACCCCTGGCCACTGTGCATCCCCTGTTTGCACATTTAACTCTATCTGTTACACAGAAGCAGGTCTTAAAGCTGATTTCATCTAACTAGAGCACAGTTTTAATTGTTTTTGTGTCTGCTTTAAAACCCCCTGGCCACTGTGCATCCCCTGTTTGCACTTTTAACCCTATCTGTTACACAGAAGCAGGTCTTAAAGCTGATTTCATCTAACTAGACCAGAGCTTGAATTGTTTTTGTGTCTGCTGTAAAAACCCCTGGCCACTGTGCATCCCCTGTTTGCACATTTAACTCTATCTGTTACACACAAGCAGGTCTTAAAGCTGATTTCATTTAACTAGAGCAGAGTTTTAATTGTTTTTGTGTCTGCTTTAAAACCCCCTGGGCACTGGGCATCCCATGTTTGCACATTTAACCCTATCTGTTACACACAAGCAGGTCTTAAAGCTGATTTCATCTAACTAGAGCACAGTTTTAAAAGTGTTTTTGTGTCTGCTTTAAAAACCCCTGCCCACTGGGCATCCCATATTGCCAATTTTCATAGTATCTGTTACAGAGAAGCAGTTCCTCAGTTTATTTACCTTCTGCTTTTTAAAGTAAACACATTTGCCTGTTGAGCATTTCAAATACATAAAAATGTCAGGCACACAAGTGCCAGGATGTTCACAGAGGAGTGGCAGAGGCCTAGATTCAGCAGGCAGAGGTCGCAGCAGACTAGGGGCGAGTGGCAGCAGGAGTCGCCGTGAGAGACCTGATCTGCCAGTATCTGCTAGGGGTCGTGTCTGCACCAGTAACGCATCTGCCGTCGTAGATTGGTTAATGCGGTCATCCACATCTTCACAAGTTACATCTGACACCCCCAGTCTACAGTCAGTAGGTTCCTCTGACACAACCCTGCGTTGGCATGGCCTGGGAGCAGTCCCTGTCCTCCCATTGCCTCTGTCCTACGCCATTCCCTCCCCCAGAGACGTATCCTATGCTTTGGGTTCAGCTCCACTCTTTAGTGAGGACGATCAGATAGAGGATAGTCAGCAGCTACTGCCCAGCCAAGAAATGGAGGTGGCTTCTTTTGCTAGGCAGACAAATTGTGATGTGGAGAGTGGCGTGGGAGGTGGTGTGGTGAGCGTTCCAGCTCCTGCACCAGACACTGTTGAGGAAACCGAGAACATCAGTGACGTGCAGACACAACTCGATGATGATGAAGCCGATCGCACTTGGGAGCCGGGTGCAGAAGGGGCTTCATCCTCATCATCAGGAGAAGAGGGGCGCAGGTTGCCCCGGAGTCAGCAGCTGAGGCAGCAAGGTGTTAGCATCATGGTTGGCAGTCAGCATGGGGGCAGAATTGTAAAGCCTGGAGCCAAACGGAGCCGGGGCCGGGGTAGATCACTTGCTGCGTGGCAAGCTACCTTCTCGGGAGGTAGTGGAGCAGGGGTTCCTGGAGTTGGCGGCAGTAGCAGTGCATCAGTGCGGGCTGTTGTGGGAAAATTAGCTACTCGGCAGTGTGGCAGTTTTTCATCAAGCATCCGCAGGAGGGTAACATGGCCACATGCAAGATGTGTAGGCAGAAGGTGAAGCGTGGCCAGGGCTCCAATGTTGGCACCACGGCCCTGCGTCAAAATATAATGCTTCACCATAAAGCGGCCTGGGAGAACCGAGGCTCAAAAGAGGTGGTCCAGGCTGCTTCCTCACCAAGTGGCACGCCGCCCCAAGTTACTGCCAGCCAAGGCTCCAGCACCTCAGCCGAAGGAAGCTGTGCGTCATACCCATCCTCTGTCGCTCCAGATGCTCCTGCTCCTCCTCCAAGTCATGCATCCCGCCAACAATCCATCAGCGAAGCCATGTCCAAGAGACAGCAGTATGCACCCACTCATCCCACGACGCAGAAGCTGAATGTGCTCCTGTCCAAGTTGCTGGTGCTGCAGTCGCTCCCTTTTCAGGTGGTGGACTCTGCACCTTTCAGAGAACTGATGGCTTGTGCCGAGGTGGAGAGTCCCAAGCCGTCATTTCTTTGCCAAGAAGGAAGTACCAGCGCTGCACAATTTTGTTGAACAGAAGGTGGGCCAGTCCTTGAGCCTGTCGGTGTGTACCAAAGTTCATGGCAGCGCCGAGCTGTAACTACGGTCAGGGACAGTACATGTCATTTACAGTCCACTGGGTGAATGTGGTTCCTTTGCAGCAGCAGCAACTTGGAGAG
This sequence comes from Gastrophryne carolinensis, assembly GCA_027917425.1. Lineage (NCBI taxonomy): Eukaryota > Metazoa > Chordata > Amphibia > Anura > Microhylidae > Gastrophryne > Gastrophryne carolinensis. Next base: position 181,525,773 of record CM051240.1, read on the forward strand.
GTCATGCCGCTTCGGCCTCCGCGCTCCCTGGCCATTGTGCCTGTGACACCGTGCGACTCGGCTTCCTCATCCTCCGCCGTCTCCTCACCCTCCACTGTAGGGTCAAGTCTCAGTGCCCCTTCAGTCTACCATGTGTGCAGGGCACGGAGGTGTCACGCTGTGCTTCACATGGTTTGTCTTGGCGAACTGAGTCACACAGGGGAGGAACTGCTAAAATTTATTCATCAAGAAATCCAAACATAGCTTACTCCAAGAAAACTGAAAATGGGAACCATGGTGACCGGCAATGGGAAGAACATTTTGTCTGCGCTGCGACAAGGAAGCCTAACCCATGCGCCCTGCACGGCTCACGTCTTCAATCTGGTTGTGAAGCGGTTTCTGAAGTCTTCCCCCCCATCTGCAAGACATCCTAACAATGGGAAGGAAACTTTGCATGCACTTCAGCCACTCCTACACCGCCAAGCACACCCTTCTTGAGCAACAGCATCAGAACGGTAGCCCCCAACATAGTCTGGTTTGCGATTTTTCCCCCCACTTGGAATTCCACCCTCCATATGTTGGACCGACTATACGAACAGAGAAAAGCCATCCCGGATTTCTTGATGATCCAAGCAGATAGGGTGACTCCCCTGTGTAACTTCAATTTCAACCAGTGGCAGCTCATACGTGACACCTGCTGTTTGTTCAGGCCCTTTGAGGAAGCCACTTTATTTGTCAGTCGCCAGGATTACGGGATGAATGACGTGATTGCACTGCTTCATGTACTACAACACATGTTGGAAACCATGGCTGGTCAGGGCACTGGAGACATGGAGCCTACATCTTACGGCCACATGAACCCCGTTGGAGCTGAACTGGAGGAGGAGGAGGAGGAAGAGGAGGAGGAGGGGCACAGTGAAGCACAGTTTAGGCTTGGCAAAATGGCTGGTTTATCTAGTCCGCTGACAGGAGAGGAGGAGCAGGAGCAGCCAGAGAAGCTAGAGGGTTGTGAGGAAGGCGAGACAGAGGACCCAGACACACCGTGGCAGTATGCAGTGGAGATGGAGACAGGTAGTTCCTCCGAGTCACTTGCAAAAATGGCACGAAGCATGCTCACGTGCTTGCTTAGTGACCCCAGAATTGTTTCCATTTGTCAACGGGATGACTTCTGGCTCTCCACCTTATTGGACCCTCGCTACTGGCAAAAAATTGGGGCATTTTTTACACCCACTGAGAGGGAGGACAAACTGGCCTACTACAGAGACATCCTACGTAGTCAGTTGGCCGATGCCTATCTGCGCCATGGTCCATACTCTCACAGGTCTGACTCGGGGGGCCCTCTGCGCTCACCTTCCACTGCCATAGCTGCTAGCAGGGGGGTGGCAGGAGCAGTAACAGCTCCATCAGCAGCAGCCTGAGTCTACAGTCGCTAATGAGTAGCTTTCTTCACCCGCATAGTGAGGCTACTCATGAGCAGCAGGAAGACCTGGAGCAGGACCTGAACCAGCAGTTCGTGTCATACCTTGACATGAACATGCCAACACACCTTGAGGATCCGCTGGACTTCTGGGCAGCCAAACTTGACTTGTGGCCGCAACTAGCAGAGTTTGCCCTGGGAAAGCTGTCCTGCCCGGCCAATAGCGTGCCATCTAAGCGGGTGTTTAGTGCGACGGGGGCCATAGTAACGCCGAGGAGAACTCGTCTGTCAACTAAAAATGTGAAGAGACTCACCTTTGTGAAAATGAATCAGGGATGGATCAGCCAGGATTTCCACCCACCAATGGCTGATGCATGCGAGTAGATTCAGCATGGTGCCACGTTTTACACTTCCCAAATAGTGCAAAACATATTTATGTCTTTAGGCCAATTTTTGGGTTCCTGCTGATGCCAACTTCAGGGTATGCCTTTCAGACAATTTTTGAGTTCCTGCTGATGCCAACTTCAGGGTGTGCCTTTCATCCAATTTTTGGGTTCCTGCTGATGCCAACTTCAGGGTATGCATTTCAGCCAATTTTTGGGTTCCTGCTGATACCAACTTCAGGGTATGCCTTTCAGACAATTTTTGTATTCCTGGTGATGCCAACTTTAGGGTGTGCCTTTCAGACAATTTTTGGATTCCTGCTGATGCCAACTCCAGGGTGTGTCTTTAGGCCAATTTTTGGGCTCCTGCTGCCAACCCCAGTGTCTCTTTCAAGCAATGTTTGGGCTCCTGCTGCTGCTGCTGCCAACTCCAGGGTGTTTCTTTAGGCCAATTTATGGGCTCCTGCTGCCAACTCCAGTGTCTCTTTCAGCCAATGTTTGGGCTCCTGCTGCCAACTCCAGTGTCTCTTTCAAGCTATGTTTGGGCTCCTGCTGCTGCTGCTGCTGCCAACTCCAGGGTGTGTCTTTAGGCCAATTTTTGGGCTCCTGCTGCCAACTCCAGTGTCTCTTTCAGCCAATGTTTGGGCTCCTGCTGCTGCTGCTGCCAACTCCAGTGTGTCTTTGGGCAAATTTTTGGGCTGCTGCTGCAAACTCCAGTGTCTCTTTCAGTCAATGTTTGGGCTCTTGCTGCTGCTGCTGCCAACTCCAGTGTGTGTCTTTAGGCCAATTTTTGGGCTCCTGCTGCCAACTCCAGTGTGTGTCTTTAGGTCAATTTTTGGGCTCCTGCTGCCAACTCCAGTGTGTGTCTTTAGGCCAATTTTTGGGCTCCTGCTGCCAACTCCAGTGTCTTTTTAAAGCAATGTTTGGGCTCCTGCTGCTGCTGCCAACTTCAGGGTGTGTCTTTAGGCCAATTTTTGGGCTCCTGCTGCCAGCTTCAGTGTCTCTTTCAAGCAATGCTTAGGCTCCTGCTGCTGCCAACTCCAGTGTCTCTTTCAAGCAATGTTTGGGCTCCTGCTGCTGCTGCCAACTCCAGTGTGTCTTTAGGCCAATTTTGGGGCTGCTGCTGCCTACTCCAGGGTGTCATTCAGTTAATTTTTGGGCTCCTGCTGCTGCTGCCAACTCCAGGGTGTGTCTTTCAGCCAATGTTTGGGTTCCTGCTGCTGCTGACAACTCCAGGGTGTGCCTTCCTGCCAATTTTTGTGCTCCTGCTGCTGCCAACTTCAGAGTGCCTTCCAGACAATTCCTGGGTTCCTGCTGCTGTTGCCAACTCCAGGGTGTGTCTCTCAGTCAATTTTTTGGGCTGCTGCTGCCAACTACAGGGTGTCTTTCAGCCAATATTTGGGCTCCTGCTGCTGCCAGCTCAAGGGTGTGTTTTTCAGGCAATATAGGGGCTCCTAATGCTGCTGCTGCCAGCTCCAATGTGTCTTTCAGGCAATATATGAGCTCCCTATGCTGCTGCCAAGTCCAATGAGTTTTTCAGGCAATATATGAGCTCCCTATGCTGCTGCCAACTCCAGGGTGTGTCTTTCAGGCAATATATGAGCTCCCTATGCTGCTGCCAACCCCAATGTGTTTTTCAGGCAATATATGAGCTCCCTTTGCTGCTGCCAACTCCTGGGTGTGTTTTTCAGGCAATATATGTGCTCCCTATGCTGCTGCCAAGTCCAGAGTGTGTCTTTCAGGCAATATATGAGCTCCCTATGCTGCTGCCAACTCCTGGGTGTGTCTTTCAGGCAATATATGAGCTCCCTATGCTGCTGCCAACTTCAATGTGTTTTTTAGGCAATATATGGGCTCCTAATGCTGCTGCCAACTCCAATGTGTTTTTCAGGCAATATATGAGCTCCCTATACTGCTGCCAACCCCAATGTGTTTTTCAGGCAATATATGAGCTCCCTATGCTGCTGCCAACTCCAGGGTGTGTCTTTCGGGCAATATATGAGCTCCTTATGCTGCTGCCAAGTCCAGAGTCTGTCTTTCAGGCAATATTTGGGCTCCCTATGCTGCTGCCAAATTCAGGGTGTGTTTTTTAGGCAATATATGGGCTCCCTATGCTGCTGCCAACTCCACTGTGTGTCTTTCAGGCAATATATGGGCTCATCATGCTGATGCCACCTCAGGGCTCTGTAATTGTGCCGCTCTGCGTCAGCGAATCTAATAGCGATGCCTCTGATCTGCATGTCATACTTCTTTACAATAGTATTTCACTAACCCAGCATGCATCCTATGCATGTTACAGCCAAGCAAAACGTTCTACAACCCTATGGAGGCTCTCGGACGCCCAGAAATAGCCATTTTTAATAGCAAGTCGTCGCGAATAAATTCAGACCAAAACGATTTTTCCCGGAAAATGTGGCGAATCAGCCGAATCAAATTTTTCAAAAGTTCACTCATCTCTACACAGGACCTAGATAGGTCAAAATGTGTTTTGGGTGTTATTGAAATTGATTTTAATGGCTTCTCTTGCTTAACAATTTGCAATTTGGACACCAACAAATGCAGTCTAAAGCACTGTAAAGTTTGTTCCCTTTGTCCCCAGGAGTGATTTCTTGTAACTGTAAAAAATATGCTGACCATTACTGGGAAAATACAGCGCCAAAGAGATTTCAAGTACAAAGATTTGAAAAAAATCATAAATATACTGGGGAGCACTGGAAAAATGGCAATACAAACTGGCACTCACTGGCGCTGGGATAATCCTCCGACAGGTTCAAAAAACTGAGCCTGAAAATGTGACTGGATACTCTATATTCCCTAGTATACTACATGCATGGAACAAACCGCATTTAAGGGGCGCAGCCTTAATAAAGAACAAAATTTAACACCGAACTGATAGCTGACTCAATACCAGATACAATACTGCAATGATATATTCAACTATTGAAGTAGCTACTTGTCTTTTTCATACTCAAAATGTAGGGAAAATGGGAGTTACTTTAGACCAGCAAACCTGAGAAATGGTCCTATCTAATTTAGCAATTTCTTGGCAAATACCCTACTAAACCAATATTACACCAATATTAAAGGTCACTATCGTTAATTGCAAATATATAACATACTCCTACCTGACTATAATCATAAAAATTAAAAATGAGCAACCTTTTTTCATCTGTGGTAGTCATGCCAAGCTATCATAACATTCTGGCAAAGGGTTTTAGATGAGATAAGGAAGTCAACAGACCTTACTGTTATGTAATGTTCCCAAACAATGATTGCTAAGTATCAGTATTCCACCATGTAATAAAAATCGTGAACCTGGCTATAATGGCTGCAAGGAAATGTACTCCCTTGAGCTGAAAATCTAGTTGTCCTTCAATCAAGACATGGTATTAACAAGATAATTTTACAATTACAATCAAATACAGCATGGAAAAAAATATTGAATGATTTTGTGAGCTTCCTGGCAAAAAAGTAGAGGAGGTAGGAGTTGCAGAAAAAGGGGGAAGTGGAAGTCAGATAGACCCCTGTGCAGTACTCAAGTGCTTGTAACTTAGAAAGACAAGCAAGAGCACAACCTCATGGGAATAAAAAAATCCATAAAAATCATCCGCCCATGCAATGTGGCATTTTTATAGGTGAGGCATGTTTCCAGTGTCTTAAGGATACTTTTTAGAAAGCTTGGAAATCATAGGGTGGGAAATTTTTACATCATAGGAAAAATTATGTACCTCTCCTCTAAAATTTCAGGTGATTTTTGGTGAGAAATTAGAAAGAAAATAGAAAGATTCCACTTTTTTGTGCGTTAAAGTTAAAAAGCTCCCCAAGATTCAGGTTTCAGTTAACACCCAAATGTGCACAAAGAGTTAAACTTGCGTTACTAAAAAATAAGCATGTCCCCCATTGGCTGCACTGTTTTACCAAGGGTGACTAAGATTTAAGCTTAGGAGGCATCTACCTCAGCATATGACTCAAAAATTACACCTCATCTGTGTAGCTGAACAAAGGCCTCTGTTCATCTTTGCAGCATCTAAACTTTGTAAAGATGCCATTAATGGCTAGACAAAATTAGAAAACTTGAGATACAGCTAACCCCACTTGGTAGAGATTGACAATCACTATTCTGCTGTGTCTTGCTGAAAGTGGGAACAGTAGTTTCTGTTGCTAAAGCACATTACTAGCATTTTTTTGCTGCCCAAATTCTAATTTACGCTATTGGTGAAGAACCTGTTTCCTAATTTGTGGGGGAAGAAGCTTGTTGGGTAATGGATTTCCTTCTATCAAACACCCCTCTCAAGTTGTTTTAAATTCATGGGTGTGTTTCTTTAATTTTAGTGTGGCGGGGTCTCCCTGCAGCTGGAAGACATCTCTCACTGATTTTTATAATCCAAATGACAATTATGACAATAATGTATTTTTCAATAATTTATTTAGGCTGCACCTAATGCCACACCGATGTTGGTAAAGCATAACCTTATATAGATAACTTCAACTGATACATGCAAACAACATAGAACATTTAATGATAAGTTTGTAATTAATAGCCAGGCACAGCAATGGTGTAATATGCCTACAGCTGATTTTCAAACTTGAAAACAATTTCAATGCATTGGTTAGGAAGATGGACTGAATTACTGTGATACCTGTAATGAGTTAACTGCTCTAAAGATATATGAGCCAAATGTAAAATTAGGAAAACTGTATTTATCTAATCTTGAAAAATAAGTTGTTGTACTGCGTTAGCCATTGCGTTGGCAAAAAAAACAGGATTTAAAGTAACTTCGGAGTTTCTGATTTTACAAAATAAAAATGGTAAGTATTTATATGTATTTACAACTGACACATTATTTACAAATGTGGAGGGCATATTGAGAGACTCTTTTTTTTTTTGAAAGACGATTTTGGAGAGGCTGATGTTCAAGAGAGAGAGAGAGAATAAAATCCACCGAACCTGAAAAGGGGAAAAACAATTTTTTTTCCAAATGTATAAATGACCTTTAAGCCTATGGGAGTTCAAAGGCATTAAAACAAGTGCTTATCCTTAAGTGTTCCTTATTCCTTATAGGCTTCTGTCATTAATTCAGCTGTGGAAAGAACTGTAAAAAAATTCTATAAGTCCCATGCACAGCTGCTTCCTCATAGGTGCAGGATATTTTCTTAGAAGAAAATGTTGTGTATTATGTTAAGCCAAAGTATTTCAAAGCCTCTCAAACCTCAGCATTTTGGAACCGATCAGAATAATTTGAATAACCTCCATATTGTCAAATAATAAAAATGTCTGGGCTAAAAACATTGTATATCTGTATCACTTACCTCAAGAACAGGTAGCTTCCCTGTCAATGTTAAAAACAGTGTTCTTGAAACAGCAACCTGTTAGGTAGGAGAAGAAAGTGCTACCTTGTCTACTGACTGGTAGAAGTGGGGCAAGTAAAAAAGAGGAGGGTTTATGGGAGAGCAGGAGGTGTGTAGAGGTGTGCAGGTCTAGACCAGAAAATAGCTGGCAGCGATCTCTGTCTAAGAGCTTGGATATTACCACATTTTTTTTTTAATTCAGATGCAGACTGCTCTTAATTAAAGGAATATTGAGAAAGGTAGATGGGGTAATTAGGCATGTTTGTTTAACACAATGGAAAGTTATATTAAACAGTTACTAGCAAATGAAAACAACATACCCCTACATCACTGAATACATGTTAAAAATACATTCTGTTCTCCACCATCAGAGACATTCAGCAATGTATAGCCTTGGGTGCATAGCAATGGGAGGGATTTGGATGGAAAATAGGATAATAGTCAATTTTGATTTTGGGTTCACTTTAGGTACTTTAAATCATATCTTCCAAAAATAGCCCATTTAACCTATAACTATTTGGTGTGCATCAACCCTCCCACCCCAACACAGAGGTCATATATGGCAGGTACGCAAATAGAAAAGGTTTCCAGGAAAAAAAGTTAAAACATAGCTTTTTCTAACATTAAAAACAAATACTTCAGCTGAACATGCCTAACATTCGAAGGACTTGACCTATATTTGCTTTCAGGGATGTTAATAAAAGCAATGTTTTAACTTTTTTCCTGAAAACCATCAGGTAATGACAGTAATAAGAAATGAAAATATATGAGGTAATGAATAGTGTTGAGCCAAACCCACCCCTATTTGTTTTGACTGTGATTTTCCTGAATTGGACGCTAAATCTGGGGATCGCATACACACTCTGGATCCCATTCTAGTCTAGGCCCGGATTAACGTAGGGGCGGACGGAGCTGCCGCTCCAGGCCCCTACGTTAAAACAGGCCCAGCAGCCTGCAAACGCGGCCCGCATAGGCCGCCCAGCGCCCGCTACAGAGCCTAGGGCGGAACTTGCAGACGGGGCGGGCTCAGGGCAAATATATTATATATGATAGTTAAAAAAAAAAAAGTTGAGCCTGCAGGCATGAACTTCAAACTTCATTGGTGGTTCAGTGGGAACCCTCCTCTATCCCTCCCTCCCCGCCCCGCACCACACTACCCCACCCCACCCCACCACCCACTCCTCGCTCTGCCACCTGCTCGCAGCCGCCGCCTGTCTTCTTTGACAGGAGCGGCGCACCAGAACGCGCGGGCCCACCTCGTGCTGCCCCCCCTCCCCGCAGCTCGCATCCTATACCTGCATCCCCCGCCCCACTACTCACCCTGCCTCCCCCTCGCATCCTCCGCCGCACTCCTTGCCCTGCCCCCCCATCGCATCCCCTGCCCCACTCCTCGTCCTACCCCCCCTCGCAACCTCCACCCCACTCCTCGCCCCCCCGCATCCCCTGCCCTACCTCCATTCGCAGCTGCCACCTGTCTTCTGTTGGAGTGCGGGAGTTCGGGGGTGTGGTCTCGCAGGCTTCAGCACACATCAGGAGACCAGGTAAGCGGCATAAAGCGCTGATTGGACAAGAGCTTGTGCATGCGCAGTCAGATGAAAGAAGGTTAAAGTGGACCAAAACCCACTATGTGAAACCCCCAAATCTCCCGCATCAACTTACCTCACCCCGGTCCTAGGGCGCATGCGCGGCCGCCCGTCCAATCAGCACACTCTGAGCCACTGAGCTATGCACGTCTGAGCGACGTCTTAGCTCAGCGGCTCCGAGCACTCTGGCCGTTGCATCTCGCACTTCCGTCTAACAGGCAGCATGCCTGCGCCAGCCATTCACAAATGGCAGGCGCGGGCACGTGTCCTGCTAGAGGGATAGCGGGGATGCAGCCATTGGACTGGGATTAATGAAAGTGTAGCGGGCGACCTGGGGGTATCACACAGCGCATGCCCCGCAGGGAGGGAATGGATCGGTTCAGGAATCTTATAGATTCCTGGCCGATCCAGCTGGGTTTTGGTCCACGTTAAGTCTTAGAGAGAACTGGGGGTTTCATACAGCGGGGCATCACAACTCTGGATGCCCCTGAGAAGGTACCAAAACCCAGGATAGTGAAATTCCTGGGTTTTAGTCCACTTAAAGCGGAACAAAACTACAAGATGCTGGCCGCTGTTGGGTTTTGTTCTGCTTTAAGTGGACCAAAACCTAGCATAGTAAAATTTCTGGGTAGTGGACCAAAACCCAGGATTTGACTTTACTAGGTTTTGGTCCTTTCCCCCAGGGCACCCCAATCAGAGATGCCAAGCGCTACTCGCCTCTTCCCGGTCCTCGTCCAATCAGAGCACTCGGAGCCGCTGACATCATGCTGTCTAAGGCCAGTGGCTCTGAGCGCGCTGGCAGCCACATCCCCCGCTTTCCTCTAACAGGAAACGCCGGCATTCACAAATGTCTTGCCCAGGCACGTGCCCTGCTAGAGGGATAGCGGGGATGCTGCTCACACATGCGCTGTTGGACCGTGAAACAAGGTAAGTGTATGGTTTCACACTTCCCGATTTTGGATGCCCCAGGGGAGGGAATCACACTGGGTTTTGATCCACTTTAAAGTGGAACAAAACCCACCAGCGGCAGTCCTGGAATCTACAAGATTCCAGCTCCATTAATTAAACTTTTTCCTTGGGCTTCCCGAATCGGGATGCCCCGCTGTGTCAAACCCCCAGGGCTTTGGTAAAAACTCACCTTTCCATGCTCCAGCAGCTCATGCGCAGACTCTCATTCAATGAGAGCTGTGACTATAGGGTCGATTCAGAGAAACATGTAAAAGCTTTGTTTTTGTTGCCGATCATGGTATTTTTTCCGAAGGCTCGTGCACTCGTATGGACTTGCGAGCGATTCTATACACTAATCCGTTTCCTATCGTAAAAAGCCCGTCCGTTCGTATGCTATCTTCCAACCTTGGCTCAGTCATTTTCCATCGTAAATTATAGGTTGATTGATCTATTGTAGCGGCGGCAGCATGTGTTTTTTCCCTTCTTCCATCGTCCACCTCCACGAATTCCTGGCGTTTCCCGATGGGTTAGAATGGTTTTTAACCTCTAATATTCGTTCGTTCGGAAATGTAGAAGATCTTGCGCATACGCAATACAAGCTACACTCCTCAAACAAATGTGCCCCATATCTTACACTACCAAGCTCACCCCAACTACTTTGCGCCATTCTTACACTTACCTTTATTAACCCTAAAACTTACCCAAACCCCTTGCCGGTTCCATTCTTCTTCATTTTCCTGACCCTAAAACAGACCCAAACCCCTTGCCGGTTCCATTCTTCTTCATTTTCCTGACCCTAAAACTGACCCAAACCCCTTGCCGGTTCCCTTCTTCTTCATTTTTCCCGGACCCTAAAACTGACCCAAACCCCTTGCCGGTTCCATTCTTCTTCATTTTCCTGACCCTAAAACTGACCCAAACCCCTTGCTGGTTCCCTTCTTCTTCATTTTCCCGGACCCTAAAACTGACCCAAACCCCTTGCCGTTTCCATTCTTCTTCATTTTCCTGACCCTAAAACTGACCCAAACCCCTTGCCGGTTCCATTCTTCTTCATTTTCCTGACCCTAAAACTGACCCAAACCCCTTGCCGGTTCCATTCTTCTTCATTTTCCGGACCCTAAAACTGACCCAAACCCCTTGCCGGTTCCATTCTTCTTCATTTTCCTGACCCTAAAACTGACCCAAACCCCTTGCCGGTTCCATTCTTCTTCATTTTCCTGACCCTAAAACTGACCCATACCCCGTGCCGGTTCCATTCTTCTTCATTTTCCTGACCCTAAAACTGACCCAAACCCCTTGCCGGTTCCATTCTTCTTCATTTTCCTGACCCTAAAACTTACCCAAACCCCTTGCCGGTTCCATTCTTCTTCATTTTCCTGACCCTAAAACTTACCCAAACCCCTTGCCGGTTCCATTCTTCTTCATTTTCCTGAACCTCAAACTTACCCAAACCCCTTGCCGGTTCCATTCTTCTTCATTTTCCGGACCCTAAAACTGACCCAAACCCCTTGCCGGTTCCATTCTTCTTCATTTTCCTGACGCTAAAACTTACCCAACCCCCTTGCCGGTTCCATTCTTCTTCATTTTCCTGACCCTAAAACTTACCCAAACCCCTTGCCGGTTCCATTCTTCTTCATTTTCCTGACCCTAAAACTGACCCAAACCCCTTGTTCCATTCTTCTTATTTGTGTTGTTCAGAAATATTACCCCAACCACTTCATGTACATCTGTATTTATTTCTTCAAACATGCCTTTTCGTGTTTCAAAATTTAATGTATGTTATAAATAGAAATGAGTAATTTTAGAATGTTAAAACTTTTATTTTTTGAACAATATATATATTATTTTAAAATATATTGGTTTGTTAAAATTTTAAAATTCTCTTAAAAATTTTAAAACTATTTACAATCTTGAGCCAGGACCAAGGGCACTAATCATCTTCTTTAGTTGGCCCCAACGTCGCCTGTATGGCCTGCAGCTCGGCCACCAACTCAAGGATCCTTTTTTTTATTTTCTGCCACTGTTTGCGGTGGGGTCCCTGTAACCAATAGAGAAATAAACATAAATAGTACTACCAGACCGGTTTGTAGGCTGTGGATTGATTGTTTGTTAGTCAAATCCAGCAGAATCCATCACATATGTCATTCTTCTAAGTAATTAAGGTAATGAATTTAGCGCAGGTAAGTATTCTAAGTCCTTAAACCAGACCTTCAACATGATTTAATGAAAAGCACAAACTCTTTACAAATGATTTGCCACCATATCATATTAAGTTTTTTTTATTTTTTAGTCACTAACTTATTATTCTTTCCACCACTGTGCTGCAACTCTGTTCATGAATTTAGGATAGGTGCGCCGCCATTTTGACTCAGAAGCATAACACTTACTGAGGAGAGGAGAGTGGGATAAGGTACAGGGGAGCAGGTTATAGTTGTGCTTTGCTAATACAGAGCAGAGCTGGGGTCAGGAAAAGGTCAGCAGTCCCAGAATGCAGGGCAGCACATTCATAAGGCACTTCCTGTTTGCATCATGCCTGTAAAGATGGTGGCTTCCCTAAGCCGCCATCTTGGATTTTTAAAGGCTCATAACATGCAGTAGATGCAGGTAGGATGATTTTGAATGTGAGCAATCTGTATGTACAGGGTGTGGGAAACATATAAGATAGGCTCTTATTCAGAGTGAAGGTCCGCTTTAAGCTAAGGAAGTGCCCACAGGAAAGTGTTAACTACCCATTGGCTACGCCTTTATTTATCTGTGTCTTATTGGCAACTAACACAGAAGTCACAATAATGGCATGCCTACTTACTTGGTTGGTGGCCGACAGATGGCTGGTTGGGGCCAACAGGATGTCCTTGGTCCTGGCTCTGCTGTGAAGAAGTCCCTGGAGAAACATGGTAAATAGGGTCATTTTTATGGTCTGAGTCACTATTCCCCAAATATCTGGGTCCCAGTCTGGCTGACATCACTCACCTTCGGCAGGATCATCTTCAAGCATATCTGCTGCCTCCTCTTCCACTTCCTCACCCGCTCCCGAAGCATCTAGAAATACAGAATAAAAGACTAATTATTGTCTGATCTTGCATGTATATATTTGTGCATATACATGAAGAGTGACATACCAGAGGCTTCCGCATGCATGGCAGGGTATGACTCCGTGCCAACGCGGTTCCGCCCCTCCTCTGTTGAAAGGTCCAGGGGTTGGTCTGATGAACCAACAGAGGAGGGGTAGGTCCATCGCCCTGGAGACCCACCACCTTCACTACCAGCTGCAGATTCATGCAGCACTAGTCGGCCTCTGCGCCTCCGGGTGCAGCGAATGTGGGAATCCATTTCCAACACTAACCAAGAAAAGTCATTATAAATAAAGGCCTAACTTATGACTTTTTTACATATACCATGCAATCGCTATGTACTTACTTGGGAAATGGATCCCGAAAAACCCCCGCACCCGGGCAATGTGCAGCCGTTTCATGTCCGACCAATGCTGCATGATCTGCGTGTGGGTGAAGGTGGTGCTGGTGAGACGCTGGATTTCCGTGATGATCTCCAGGGCGATGGCTCGTTTTTCAAAATAATTTGGCACAAAGTCATACCTGCGAGCAAGCATGGTCTGCAAAACATAATTTAAACACAGCATTTATTTTTCAACACCTAGGCATATGTGTTAAATCAGAATTGTAAAAGTTAATGGCATTAACACACACATTTAGAGTAAAAGTCAATATTTGCTTGGGGCTTAAGAGTTGTTTGGCACGTGTGTGGCGTGCCTTTGCTTTTTAATGTATTTTTAAAACATTAAGATCATCCAAACTTGTTCCAAGCGCATCCTTTACATGTAGTCCATCATTTAGTATTAGCTTAAAAGGCAGAGAAAGGCACTTACCAGCATGATGATCTCTTCTTGTTGATGGGTGAAGATAGTGGGCGCCATCTTTATGCTTCTTCAAGGCAGCAGATAAGTCAAACCCCAGCGGTTTCCTGGTTCCGCACGAACATACGTCCGTACGATCGCGTAGGCGAACGCATAGGCGTCACACGCTGGGCGCCTTATTTAAAGGTCCATGCACCCAAAGATCATTCTCTTTGCGAATCCAACAGAAATGGCACCCAAAAAACAAGCACCCAAAAGCGGGAAGCGGCAGGAGGCATTTGAAGGTCCAAAAACGAGGTCCCAGCAACCAAAAAGCAAGCTGAGAACCCAAACAAAGGCAAGTACCAGCTCTGCCCCACAAAGGGACATTGCACCCCACAAAGCCAAAAAGCAGGCCCAAAAGCCCAGACCCGCTACTACAAAAAAAGGTGCAAAACGGGTACAAAGCCCCACTCCAGCCAGCCGACCATCAGCCCCCCTAAGAGGCCGCACCAGGGAGCCTACCCCGCACAGAGGCTCAAGCCGGGCCAGAAGCCCCCAAAGAGGCTCAAGCTGAGCCAGAAGCCCACCCACACACTCAAGCCGGGCCAGAAGCCCACAAAGACACTCCAGCCGGGCCAGAAGCCCACCCACACACTCAAGCCGGGCCAGAAGCCCACAAAGAGGCTCAAGCTGGGCCAGAAGCCCACAAAGACACTCCAGCCGGGTCAGAAGCCCACCCACACACTCAAGCCGGGCCAGAAGCCCACAAAGACACTCCAGCCAGGCCAAAAGCCCACAAAGACACTCCAGCCGGGCCAGAAGCCCCCTAAGAGGCTACAGCTGGGCAAGAAGCCCCCGTCCAGGCCACAGCAGGGCCCCAAGCCCCCCAAGAGGCCAAAGAATGTCCGTCAGCCACATGGCAATGATATCTCCATCTACACCTGGAAGTTCGGTGGCCAGCAACGCCAGAACACCCAGGTCCTTGGCCAGTCCAGTCATCAGGAAGCCATCAGTCGGTGCATTCCCCCACACAGCCCCAGGCCATAATGTCACCACATGTGTCTGCACACATGGAGGAGCCACAAACACAACCATCAGGGCGCGCACATTGCGCCGAGGGCATTTGTGTGGCAGATTTTCCCATGCCCAAAATATGGCATTGGCTAGTTGCCTAACATTAGTCTATGATGACCTATATGGGAGCAAATCCAAATTCACCACAAAGCAGCGCAAAATGGAGATTTTGGAAGACCTCAAAAGACAAGTAAATGCAGCGGGGGAAGAGAGGAAAGATGTTGCGCAAATCCAAAGGAAAATTTCGGATCTTAAATATGCTGTACGGCAAAAAGAAATTAAAAGGCATAATTACAGGTAAATTAATGATGTGGCTAAATGTACTTTGTATGATTTATGCACTTTTTTTGGGAACCAAACAAAATTTTTCTTTCAGCATGAAAACTGGAGGGGGATATCCCACAAAAATGGAGTTCACACCGGCTGAGGAAATGGTCCTGGGCCTTCTCCATCCTGTCTCCGTCGGTGGCCATGAGACTCTAAGGGACACAGACTCACCGACCCGTACTGAAGATGAGTTACCTTAATCTGCATGTTTCCCTTGGTCAAACAAAAATTACCTTAAAAAGTGAAAAAGTTGACGCCATGCCCCTATGGTGTGCCTTGGATTGCCTTTCACTATTGTGCCTGGTTGTGTCATGTTTGTGTCCATTTGTAACACACATTTATTGGCACATACATGATGTAAATGAACACTGACCCCTAATTATCTTTGAACTAACGATTTAATCCAATCCAAGTGATATTTTTTAACTCAATCACAGAACACACATCATTAGGGATGTGTTGTATATTTGCTGTGTGAGTTGTGTTTGAGGTCAAAAATACAAACCATATTCCTAAACATATATGAAATAGACAATGGTAGGCCAACTGTAATTATGTTCTCTGCTAGTTGGATGCTGTCTGTGTACACTTCCTGACTTTGAAGTGAGGTCAGTTAGCAATTTAATAGATCCATTTCACATATATTAAAGTGAGTTTATTGGATTAATTGGGCCCGTTGGTGTATTGTCCATTCAAGGTGGTACTATTGTAAATTGTTGATTGTTTCATGAGCTACATAAACAATGCTTAGGTGTGTGTTGACCTTGTTTCATTCTATCTTCTGCAGCCCAGCATCAGCCCTCAGCTAATGTGGACTCCCCAGCCAGTTTCAATATGCCTTCCACTTCAGTGCAGCATAGGAGCCCTGATCCGAGTTTTCTGGTAAGTTTATAGTGGCAATAAAATGAAACAAAGTGAATAAGCATGCACTTAAATCTTCTATTCAAAATTTGGAACCAAAACTTAACATTTTTTTTACATGTCCCTACAGACCCACACACTCATGGAAGAAATCCAGGAGCTGGAGGAAGATGGATCCATGATGGGCCCATCCGAAGACCTCCCCCTGGGACAGAATCAGCAAGTGTCCCAAAATGTTTCTCTGTCAAATCCTCAGCAGCAGAGTGAATCTGGCTGCATTGTGCATGCACATGGGGGACAGCATGCAGAGACTGAGCCAACAGTCCCCAGTGTTCACTCTGCTGCTGAGGATTTGCCAAGCATGCCTGTTGCTGTTGAGGGCCCGAGACAACGAGGCCGGACCCGCCCAAGAGCCAGGGTAATTGTGAGGCGTACTCCATTACGCCGCACTTTGACCCTGGGGAGGCAGAATGCCCTGGTGGAATTATGGCACCAGGAGAGGCGAACTTTTGAGGCACGCGCTCACAATCTCCATGAGGAAAGGCATGCCCGGATGGACACCCTCAATACAACATTACAGGCCATGCTGAGTGAGTTTCGGACCCTCAACAGCAACCTGGCCAATGCAACTAATGCAAGCCAGGCCTCCATGGGTGAAATGCTAAATATACAGAGAAACATTTTGGAGCAGTTGCAGATTACCAATGCAACCCTGGCACAGGTTAGGTCCCAGCCACACGGACCACCACCTGGGTTTTATGGGCATCCACCATATTAATTCCATCAATCCATGAATGTGTGACAGATCTTTTCTCTTAACCCCCACTGTATTTACTTGTCGTTTGAGGTTTTTCAAAATGCAATTTGTGTTTTACATACATGTTGTGTTTTGGATTTGCTCAAATATAGGTCATTGGAGTAATGAGTTAGGCCAGTAGCCAATGCCATAGTTATATGTTGAGTGTAGGTGGCACTTAAGATGGGCCACTTATGCCTTTTGTACTCTGGAATTAGTTGTGACTCCTCCTGTTTGCAGACATGTTTGTGTGACATTATGGCCAGTAAAAATTATCCCTTGGCACAGGCCAAATTACTGACTGGACTGGGCTGGCCTGGGGACTGGCTGTCCTGGTTTTGGTGTGCCACTGAGTTCCAGGTGTAGATGTTGTGTATTTATGTTTTAATGCCACTTGTGCATGTGGCACATGTTGTTAAGCATGAGAATGTGTATCCTACTCGCTAACTTGCCTACTTTGCCAAAGAACAAACTTGCAATGTGTGTTATTTCCTCAACAGTGTTTTTTTACAGACACCTCGCACAGGAAACACTTCCTTTGATAATGCATTTTTGTCTTACATTTGTATGTGGCATGTTTTATGTGAGCTTAAACATGATTTTGTTGCCTATTTCAAAAGACTAAAAGTAAAACTTTTTGGCCCTTAAAATTCTTGTTGTGTTGGATGGAACATACATTTGACCTCACCTTTGGCTAAAGAAGCCACATTTTAGTTTAAGATGGTTTACAATGTAACTTACACTCTAAGGAAACAGCAGTAACCACATAAGCCAAAAATAACCCAAAAAGTAGTAATTTTTACTGTAAACACAAATTAGGAACAACACAAAATACACCAAAGGATAATCCACACACAGAATGTTGTCCTAAAAGAAACATACATTAACTAAAATGATTAGAAATCAAATTAGACCGAACAGATTGGCCAGACACACTGGGTGGCCCAACATAATTCTCAACAGCATCTTCGCTGGGTGCAGAGGGCGGAACATCTACATACCGGGGGACATGTTCTTTAATGGCAAAATTATGAAGAACAGCACACGCCATTATTATATCAATAACCTTTTTGGGGTCATATTGCAGGGCGCCCCCGGTATGATCCAAACACCGAAAACGGGTCTTCAAAAGTCCAAAGGCCCTCTCAACCACAGCCCTGGTCTTGCGGTGCGCTCGGTTGTATGCTTCCTGAGAGGCATCCTGGGGCCGGAGCACAGGCGTCATGAGCCACGGAAGCAGTGGGTAACCAGAGTCCCCTTAACAAAACCAATTAAAAACACAATTAAGCAAGGAAAGGCATCCCAAACAAAAATATTAGTAGATAGCACAATTATGTCAGCTAAAGAAACAAACATTTCACCCAGGGCCAATGATATAAATGACTAATGTAACAGATGTGTGCCATAAAGAAAAATGCTGCATAAGGGAAAAACAGACTGATAACACATCTGCTATGACAAGTGTGCTGGGAAAGATGTTTGTATTGTAGGGTTCAGAAATGTACGATTTATGATGCTGCTGAGGGGCCCAAAACCTTCCAAAAAAAAAATGCACTGTATGCAGTTCTACTCTAGTTTGTCAGTTACAATCAAATACAAAAAAAGGGCCATAAACTAGCAGCTACTTCTGGTCAATCTGCTATACGAGGGAGTTTGAGAAATGGAAGTAACAGACGTCGGCCAAAAATCTAACAAATGATGAAGGACAAAGTGAGTCCACCGCTTGTTTGTTTGACAAAACTTTAACTATTATGTTGCAACAGTTGCAAAATGTTGTTTAAGGTTAACCACAAATCTAAAAAAGTCCAACAATCAATTTAAAAAAAAATCGCCCCAAAAACAACCCAAAAAAATGTTGGTCACTTACCAAGTAGCCATGCACCCGAAAATTCACCAGACTCAAATCGTCGAAACAATCCAGATCGTCTTAGTATGTAGGAATCATGTGACGATCCGGGGTAGCCGGCAAGGACACTTAGGAAACGCATGTCCGGGGCCACCACTGCCTGAACATTAAGAGAGTGTCCCATTTTGCGATTCCTTAACACAAAAAGAAAAAAAAAAGGGTTAAGTGCTAAGGGCCAAACACATTTGACCCAAAAAACATGTCTTCACACAAATGTCAGTTAAAAATTTAGAACATTTAAACAAAAAATAATGTAATGTCCACTAACCAAATAACTATTACAATGCTGCCTCAAAACCAAACAGGGCACATTACACGTTGGCCCCAAAAAACTAAAAAAAAAAACATTTTCAGAGGAAAAATTCAACAAAGGGATCATTAATCATCAGGAATAGTGAACACAGGGATCATTACGAGGAGGGAATAGTCAAATACATAGACAAGAATAGGAGGGCTAATTAAAGACAGGGATAATTACTTTACGCCAAAAATACAACACAGGTATCAGTGACATAAGGTCAAATATAAAGAGGGCAAAAAACACAAAACAAAAACATTACAAGGAGGGATTAATCACAATTGTGATCAGTAATAGGAGTGAAACTTTAGTAACATAGGAATCAATAATTAAGGGGATAAATCAACATAGGGATCAGTAAGAGAAGGGAAGATTCAACATAGGGATCATTAAGATAATGGCATATTCAACATATGGATGATTAATCGGAGGGAATAGTCAACATTGGGATTATGTTTCCAAAAAAAAAAAAAAAAATTAACAAATACCTGTATATGTACTCGTCGGCTGCCCGAGGTACAAGGGCCACATGTGTGCAGTCAATAGCACCAATGACGTTGGGCATTTCTGCGATATTAAAAAAACCAAGCTTAATGGCGTTTCTGGCTACCATATCATCAGGGAAATATATTTCTGAGTTATGGCAGCCATGCCTTCCAAAAATTTGGATAGCGCGTGGCTCAGCGTAGGCTGGGAAATCCCCACAGAGAGGGCACCCAGCCTCTGGAACGAGCCGTTCGCCAAAAATTGCAGGCAGCCAAGCATCTTGGTCATACCTGAAATTGCTTGCCCCTTCCTTGTGGTGCGGGCTAACCATGGCCGCAGCTCACTATACAATTTATGAAGAGAAGCGCGATTAAGCCTGGTCAGCTCGAACAGCTCAACGTCATGCATGGTATCTATGTTCATGCGACGCCGCAGGGGCAATCTGGCCTCAGACATCCGGATCAAATCAATGCCAAACAGCATTAGCCCTTGATGTTCCTCGAACTCACTCCTCTCCATCCTAATCCCGAGGCCAAAAAGGTGCCAGAAAAGATTTCCCAACTCAACAATTAAATGTGCTTCGAAACACTTAGCAATCAGCTCTCTGAATTGCTCGCAAGCCCATGTCAATAATGGAAAAATTAGGAACGAACGCAAAAAATACGATTTGGACGGGAAAAAAACACGAACTAACACAAATAATACAATTGACGCCCGAAAATCGAAAGAACATATACGTCTATGCCCGAACGTTCGTGCGAATCCGAAATGGCCAAAAAAAAGGAAAAAATGACTAACATCCACCCAAACTTCCGAATCCCGATACGAAATCAATTAACTTTTGGATTTAGAATCGACCCTTATGTCATTAGTCAGACAGCTCTAATTGTGATTAGGAGCCCACGCTGCAGCATTCCCTGGCATTCCCGGGGTGTGTGCGCGATATAGCCCCAGCCATTCAGATAGCTTCCCATTCAAGTCAATGAGAGCCACCTGCCAAATTACGTAGTCACAGCACTGGAGCGTGGAAAGGTGGAAAGGGGAACTGGGGGGTTATGCACAGCGAGGCATCCCACTTCAAGATGCCTCAGGGACACGTAACAAAACTGTGGAAAGTCAAATTCCTGGGTTTTGTTCTGCTTTAAAAAGCTGGTAAATATGATTGATTCTCCTGTGTGTGAAACCTCAGGTAATGCCAAAAATCTTAATTTAAGTTATTGGTTTTATTTGGAACAAAACCCAGCCAGGCTAGCCCTGGAATCTAAAAGAAGCCGCTGGTCCACTGTGTGGATCCCCTCCAGGGTGCCAGTAATCACTCGCCTTTTCTGGGTGCTGCACATGTGTGGACTCTCGTTCAATGAGAGCCGTTTGCTGTGACGATGTTATATGGCAAATGGCTCTCATTGTTTTCAAAGAGATACACTGAGGCAGGAGCGCACACGCTGCTGGGGATGAGGCCGCTTGTGCTAGCCTTTGAAGTCAGTGAGAGCCGTTTGCCGAATGGCTGCTCTCATTCGCCCATGTGCCGTTGGACACGGTAGGTGAGTGAATAGCACCACCCTGGGGGGTTTCACACAGCGGGGCATCCCCATTTGAGATTCCCTGGGGAATGGCACAAAACGGGGAAAGTCAAATTCTCAGGTTTTGTTCCACTTTAACTGTATGCGTGGAAGGCTAAAACAGACCAAAACCTGGGTTTTGACACCCCTTTACTGGTGCATGCATCACCTGGCTATCTATTATTGAGCCACCTGCTGGCTGTTCCCCTCCTGCTGTGCTGGCCCGTTCTGGCCATTTAGCCATTTAGTGCCACCATGAGCCGCATATGCACTGTGGGATGAATGGAAAGTGGGGCATCATGCCTTGGGAGAGGTAATTGGCTGGCGCTGGGGGCTTTTAGACTACAGGGCTGGGCAAAGTCGGGTTTAACAGGTGTGAGGGTTAGGTGTGGATTTATAGTGTGCGTGTAGTGGAGGATATTAGAGTGGGGGTATAATGGGGATAATGGTGTGTGTTTGTGGGTAAATTGATGTGTGGGGCTAATGGTGTGAGGGGTTGATGGGGTGTTTGCCCTTTGCTGATTCCTCTCCCTGATTGTAGGCCCATTTCTTACCTTATCATTGCTCCCTAATAAAGATTGGCTGCTAGCTACCACGTCGACCCAATGACCGCCGATCTACAATCACAGGATCCCGGTTTTATTGAGGGAGTGAGCATCAGGTAAGAACAATTGGGCTTGCAGCACTGTGAGCAAATGTGATCAGTACCTATTTTTTAATAAAATTGTTGGATTGCTGTAAATGATGAATGTGGGGGGGTTAAAGTGTATGTCTGGCCTCCTGGACATAGACCCCTGACAAATCACCAGGAATTTAATTATATTGTACCTGTCCCTGGGGCATCACGATTTGAGATTCCTCTCTGTGTAAAACTCCCCTGATTGCCCACTCAACTCACCTTTCCGCTGTTCCCATATTTGGGCTTTTGTCCAATCAACGTTATGCTGTGCATACTAATGCCAATGTTTTGGACTGTGCATCAGCATCCCTAGCTTCCCTGCCAACTTTGTTTCAGTCTCCACCAGCTTTGCTGACCTGCCTTCCCCCTGTACTCCACTGTACTGGGTCTACAACCCACTTTACCTCTTCTACTTGGTTGGGGGGAGAGGGGGTGAAACACAAATAGTGCCTAGGGCAGCATGAACCTTAAATACGGCCCTGCCGCTATACAAAGGAAAAGGGCCGGCCGCCGTGCTCCGGTGTATGTTGCCCGGCAGCCGCGTGCTGCAGCCCCTCTCCTCCTACCTGCAGAGCTGTGACAGTGCCCACCAGCCCGGACACCCGCCCTGGTCCCAGCCCCCCCCGGACACTCATCCGTACAGCGGCCACAGCCCCGGCTTCAGCTACTCGCACAGTGCCCCCGTGGGCACCGGAGGCGGCCGGGAAGCGGCTTATCATCACCCCCATCACCCCCATCATAATAGCCCGCTTATGCTGGGCGCCGGGGCCCGCGAGCAGTACAGCAGCACCCTGGTGCGATCGGTTGGCAGCTCCTACTCCTTCTCTTACCCCTATGTGGGCCCGGAGATGACGCCTGCCTGGGCCCCCTGACACTTCGACAGCTCCGCCGTGCTGCACAGCCTCCAGGGAAAGGGCCCCGCTACCGGCCACCCGGAAGCCCGGACTGGGTGAATGTCTTCTATGCCTTGGCTGCACAGCTTACACTCAGACACAGACTGCATGTGCTGAACTGGGCAATGGGGCACAATTACAAGATATAGCATTAAAACATAAAACGCATAAATGCTGATTAACCTAATAGCAAAAGGGGATAGAAAACGGATGGAGACTTGTTTGTAGCTATAAATTATTGAAAATATATTTATGTTTTTCTTTTGCATATATATATATATATATATATATATATATATATATATATATATATATATATATATACTAACTAGGCTTACTATAATAGTAAATAAATAAATAAATATATATATAAATATATATATATATATATATATATATATATATATATATATATATATATATATATTATTCTTATTATTAATAATAATATTAATAAATAAATATATATATATATATATATATATATATATATATATATATATATTATATAAATTTACTAAATAGATGATAAATTTAATGGATTTATAGAGATAAAGTGTTTTCTATATATTATATTTTGTTATGAGTGAATCTAAATAAGCGTACTATATAACTGAGACGTATTTATAAGACACGCGATACATAAAGTGGATATATATATATATATATATATATATATATATATATATAGCAGGTGAAAAATAATAGTGCACTTATAAATAAATATATATATATATATATATATTTTTCTGAGCTAGACACGTAATACATACAGTGGATATACTGATATAAAATAAATATATGTGAATTGCAACGTGCATCCCGGTGAGCTTTTCAGCGATAACACACCAAAAAAGTGCAAAAAATGTCTGGCCTACATTCCCCCCCCCCCCCCCAAAAAACATTTTTACAGTTTATATATATTAGATTTCTGTTATGGCACTTTATTGGTTATTAAAGTTGTTGAAAGTGCATCTGTCGTACGTTTTATGTATATTAAATTGCTAGCATAGCCAAAAATGATGTTGGTATATGGATACTTGTACTATGTATATCTTCATAGATATTGTTTGATTCTTTATTTTGTTAAACAAAAATAAATTTTTTAGGGGTGCATTAAGTGTCAAATAGGTGTGCTTGAGTGTGCTTTGCTACAGGGCTGAAACACTTCTCGTGTTTCAGCCCTGTAGCAAGCCCTGTGTGTTAACCAAAAAAACTGCGGGTGTGACGTCACATCGGATAGGTGTTAGTCTGGAGGCATAGCGAACCCTCTACAACACCTCTTTGACACTCTGGGCCCCCCCAAAAGCGAGTTGATTCTTTTTTTTTTTTTAACTAACAAACTCTATGAAGATATGCAAATTTTTCATACACTAACATGTATTCAGCTATCCTGGTAATTTAATGTACATTAGACATGTGACAAATGCACTTTGTCTTAAACAAAATTGGTTTGTGTTGCGTTTTCATTTTATACACTTCGATAAATAGGCCCGTCAAAATCTACAGCACCAGGCCCGGGATGCTCTTAATCCAGCCCTGTTCTAGTCTGTAGGGTAAAAATTCTGATGTATCCTGGCCTCTGGAAAGCACATAAGTGCTGCCAAGTGCTCCAAAAATGCACAGACACACACCATAAAAGCCTGCTGAATTTTCTGAAAGTTTATATTCCTATTACTATTTCATTAATTTGCCACACTAGAGCAAATTCACAAAAGTGCTGGGCCCAAACAGGACGCACACTATCCAAAAACAAACCATCCAGTACCCCCTGTACAGCCAGATGGCCACAGCAGCCATCACGTTGCCACTTTTAAGATTATGAAAGTGCAGCGGGTCCTAGCAGGGCACCCAAGTCCAAAAATTAGTCCAGATCAAGCCAGAGACACTGTAGCCAGCATATAACAGACAATAGGTTTTAAAAATATAAAGTTCCAGGTGGAATGCCTTGGGTCAGAAATGCCCACATAAATGCCAGCATACAGTTTTATACATATTTAATTTGATGATAAAAGTGCGGAGGGCCCTGGGTTCCTCTGGGCCAAAACTGTGCATGCCTAACACCCAAGTAATGGTAGATGGCCAAAGAAATGCAATGTGCTTTTGATTTCAGATTGATGAAGAATATACGGAGGGCCCTGGCAGGGCTCCCCAGTTCAAAAATTAGCCTGCATCCCACCTAGGTACAGGCAGAAGGCCACAGCAGCAATCATATTGCCCACATAGGGTTTCATAAATTTTGTATTAGAGAATGAAAGTGCAGAGAGCACTGGAAATAAGTCCAAATTAAAGCCTCTTCCTGAAAAATGTGTCCCCTTTACGCACACGGATCCAGTCAGAAGAATACTGTAGCCAACAAGAGGCTTCATAAATGTGACATATAGAGCAATGACAACATTGGCATCAGTGGAATTGGGAGAGAACTGTGTCTGCGATTATTGAAATGCATCTTCGATGTTCTATCTATTCCAGGGAGTCAGGTGAACAACATTCTTTGTGGACAGGTGGATGTATTTGTTAGTGGTAAACCCCCCAGCTGCACTGAATAGCCTTTTAGATTGCAAGCTAACAGCAGGGCAGGAGCGCATTTATAGCGTGTATTTTGCAACTTGTAAAGCTATGAACTATGAACTAGTGTCACCCACTAGTTCAGGGGTTCCTGGATCATGACGCTGCAGGGATTCAAGATGCAGTCACGTAATCCTGGATCATATTGTACACATGCTCTCTTTGAGTGGGCTTACTGGGCATTTTCTTTCCAAGTCAATATTAGAAGTCTAGGGAGTAGTGGATGAATGCCTGTTGGCATAGGAAAATTCCTTCTCCAAGATGTTTGCAAGTAAATTTTTTAAATCACCCATTCTGGCTACCCGTGTTACTGCTGCCATGAGTTCTTTTGTTTTGGCCTTGTAGAGTGGATCAAGAAGGTTGTCTATCCAGTGATAGTGTAGCATACGGGTACCTGAGGGGTTTAGCTCCTCAGGGTGTATGGGGAGTGGGTTCTTTGTTAACGGGCTTGAGGGACCTCCTGACGTGGACTTACTTCCAAAAACTCCAATAAGGGCACTTACTTTATTAGCAGGACTTCAGGTACACTTTAGGCTTCACAGCAGGTCATACAGTCTTTCCACAACAGTTTCCTTAGCAGCTTCCATAGCACAAAATTACATCCAGATGTACTCCAACAGGTGGTGGTCACTCATCCTGATCCCATAGCAGAATAATGCGGCCTTAAGCTTCCTCCTCAGCATCTTGGGTGGAATGGTTCACCTTCTCCTGTGGTCACTCGTTAGGTATGAATGTGGCTCCTCTGCTCTCTCTCTCTCTTACTCCACTGCGACTGCTACCAGTTGACCCTGCTGGTACCTTCCTCTCACTCCTCACTCCTCTCAATAGAGGACTACATCTTGTAGAACACTAGAACACTGCCTCATTCTGAGGTAACTACCCTTTTATATACTCCCTCTACTGGCTTCTAGAACCTTCTCTAACTTCTACTCACCTTAGCCAATGGCAGCCCAGCTGTACGCCTATGTGGTTAGGTTTTAGGTTAAACGTTTGGTAGACCTGCAATGTCATCATTCCTTTCTTATTCAACAGTGGTGATGTAGTGCAACTGCAGGACAGATATGAACCATTACATTAAAGAACCACAAAGTTAATGGCTGAATACTTTCCGCCGGCTACAATAGTCTGTTTGCATGATTATGAGGAGGTCCTTTTGTAAATACATTAACATAAACATAAAGGCACTGATGTTCTCTAATGTGTCCACCCCTAAGTGCTGTGGGATAGCTACAATGGACTCTGGCTGGCCATGCCATCTGAGGGGCGGTGGCTCAGGTTTGTGAGTGCTGAAAAGAAGACTCTGTAGCCCCGGTCCCCTCTCCCAAGCCCCCAAGAGTTCTTCCTCTGTTTCTTCATTCTCCTCCATTTACTCCTCAGCTGCCTCCCCCTACCATTGCCTGAGGCTACACAGGAGGCAGTGTATCACTGATGACTGCTTTGTCACTGCTGACCATTTATGTTCTGAAATGGATATAGAGTGGCAAATTTCCCAGGTGAAAAGCAGTGATCCTTCGAATGACTGACAGTGACCTGCTAAAACTGGTACTCCACTATGACACTTTTTGGTTGACATAGCCTCTGCAGCACGTACAGTATAAGGTGGACATCTAAGTGTTGGCAGATCACAAAAAAGTTTGTTCTCAGGCAGGAGGTTTTATCACTACCGGTAAATCTCTTCTAAACTGAAGACAAAAGGGTGAGAATGCCAGTAGTAAACACAACTGTGAGCCAAGCAAGGTATGTGTATGAGCTCTCCAAGGCAAAATGCTGCTACAAGGTTGGACCCTTTGTCAAACACGACCTTGCTTTGCTTCCACCCATGTAGGGTCAGCCATATCTCAAACTAATTCTCTAGAGCACACATTAGTTCTTGGGCTGGGTGCCTACACGTCCCTAAGCATATCTGGTTCAGTACAATGTGGGACTGTTTACCCCTTGCAACAATGTACGGTTTTGTGCCCTTGTGAGTTACCACAACTGTCGACTATGATCCAAAAAGGACAGAAAATCAGGCGGATGAGAAGGAGGTGCAGGAGGGCAAAGAGGTGGCTGAGCAACAGCCAATGTCTCCCTGATGGTCAAATTCCATTAGATTTACCCAACTGACTGTTAAAGAAATGTAATAGCCATGACTATGCTTGCTAGATCAAGTACCAGTGGTCAAGTGGATCCTGGAAATAGTGGCATCTGCGCATTCTGTACTGAGGGAGAGCATTGACCATTAAATAATGTAGTGTGAGGGCAAATGCCAGTGCAAGACTTGCGTGGCTCATGGGTGATTGAGTAGGTAGCATTTCTAGAGGTAGCTAGATTCCTTAAGGTTGGGGATGGCTCCACTAGCTGTGAGCTTTCCATCCAGGCTCCTGTATCTGGAACTCATCTGTTTGTAGCTGCTGTCGAGGGTTTGGTTTCTGGGCCATGGACAGGTGAAAGCAGATGGTGCAGCATGTAAGGAAGCTGATGGAGCCGTATGGGAGGACACAGATGGAGCACTTGTGGGGGAAGCAGGAGGAGACAATAGTTTTGACCTCTTGGCCAGGTGGTCACTTCAAGGAATAGGGTGCTAGGCCCTAATGTGTATGGTAATGCAGGAGGTGCCCATCTTGTTGAGCTAGCGATGGTCCTGGGTTGCTCTGCCCTATTTGTGCTGGGAGACCATGCCTGGTTGGTCACCGTTGGCTGTAGGGTGGCATTATAATGCACGACAAAAAGCGCTGATCGGATAAACACATGCACCGTAATGGGTTTCACACAGCAGGGCATCAGGAAGCCCATAGGGCAAGAATAGCGACAATCCAGAATGCCACCATTCCCTCACCGCTTCCTCGTTCATCGCATGCACCAGCTATCATCTAATGAGAGCCATCTGCCGTGACTATGTCATTCGGCAGACAGCTCTCAATGACTCCCGCCCCAGCCTATCTGAATGGGGTGGAAGCACACCCATGTCACAGGGGATGCTGGGGGGGGCAGAAGCATACGCTCCCTATTCAAAACGACGAGAGCCACCTGCCAAATGGCAGATGGCTCTCATTGGACGAAAGCCTGTGCATGCACCGTTGGATTGGCAGTAATGTAAGTATGTTTTAAAGGAGAACCGGGAGGTTTCACATATTGGGTCATCACAAATCGGGTTCCCTGGAGGCAAGTATCAAAACCAAGGATAGTCAAAATCCATATTGTCATGAGTTTACCAGTCATCCAAAGGGGGTTCCACAGAGCCATGCAGGTGACATGACACAAGGGGCCCAATGAGACTCTTTCACCCAGGGGCCCACAAAACCCTGGAGCCGGCCCTGGATGTGGTGCCTGTCTTATGGCCCGCACCAATAACAGGGGCCCTGAATCATCTTCAGAAAACAGGAGCAGTCCCACACTTATGTTCTACATAATGGGTGTGGGCCACATTGTGACAGGCTCGGGGCAGCATCCAGATTGGTTGAGGCCCCCCACACATAGACCCCCTACAATCTACCTGAGCATCGATCGACCAGTGTTCACATGGGCTGGGCTTGCCTGGCGTCTGGGAAAGAGAAAATGACTCTGACCAACGGCCAATCACAAGGCCACATTTCACCAGTTGATAGAGGTTCAGTTAAGGATGGCTTGGGCTTCTGTAATCCACAAAAAGGATTGTCATCAGATAACCAATATTAAACACTGTAATCCAAACTTAAACATGACAAGCTTCTTCCTGCCAGGGCCCTCTTCTCAACTGCATAGATCCCTGCTGGCTGCCACAACTACGATTTACCTCTATCCTCCTGTTCTTCTTCAGCCCTTTCCTCTAGCTTAAAAAGAGGCTCCACCCCTCTGTCCTCTAAAGGGAAATCCCACCCCCTTCTCTCTGGTTATAAGGGGACTTCACCCACTATCTACTAGAGAAAACTCTACCCACTTTACATTTATAAATAGGCAGCTCCACCCCCTGTCCTCATCCCTACCATTCTAATGGCAGAGAGCAGAGAGCACAGAGATGAGAGGCTGTGTTCAGGACTGACCCAGGATCTGCAGGTACACCCTCCACTAAGGAGGCCCAAACCCCACAGGAGCATCCCAAACCCGGAGACTCTGGGGGATCCCAGTTTCTAGGAATGAAAGAACTTGTCAGGCCAGACCCGGCTCTGCCCCCCTTGCTGGCCTGGGGCTCCCGACCCTGTATGGCCTGGATGGCCGTGGGAGAACTCACTGAGGCATCCCTGCCACAGGATGATGGGGAACCACCCACCTTCCATCACCGGACCCAGAGCTGCAGCCACAGAGATGAGGACTGAGGACAGACATCCCCTGCCAGGGCAAGACTCCCGTTACCCTTCTACCGGCCTAAGGGGTGTCACAGTACTTTCTTACTAAACTTTCCCTCTCTACCTTTAGACATAGACTGCCACCAACCTGCATCAGATGAGGATGCCAGGGGATGTTGTGGGGAATCCCAGCACCAAATGGGGTTTACCCTTTTAACTGCCAGCCTACTTGCAATTTTGTCACCCTGTGCTGTTATTTTTCACCATTTGGTGCCATGTTTAACTGTGATTTTTTGCAGGAATTTTCAAGAAAATGCATATTTTCTTTTTGTGGCAGAGTTTAGGCTTTAACATGAAATGTGTTGTTTGTATTTTTTCTACTGTTTTTTTAATTATTTTTAAATAAATAAGTTAAAAATTACAATGCCCCAAAATACGAATAATTGGGGATTAGAGGGCAAACTCAAACCCAATAACTAAATATGCAAATTCCGCACCACAATACAAATAAAGAGAAGTAATTCAATCCAATACCTGTGGCCGTGCAGCGATGGGAGACTATTTATATCCTAAATCAAAGCCATAGTGTTATAATGATGAATCCAGCAATTCACCAAAATAGTTCCAAATCACTGCACCCCCTCCACGGTAATCAATACATCAACCAAATATATATCATGTATTCATAAATTATTTATTGGCAAGTACCCTTGATAAAGTGGCCTGTGAGCGGGTGGCCACGAAACGCGTTGGGGGGGGATTGTCACTCGACCTGGGACATTCTTGGGGGATACCCAGATCTGCACATTTAGGTGATGTGTTTGTTTATTGTATATTTGTTGTAATCTAGTACTTGAGTCTTTTCTTCTCTTGCCACATTTAGTATCGATTGAATTATGGTTTGCACAAATTTTAGCACTAATGCACTTTATGAATTGTTTACAGTACTGGCACTTTATTGAAATCTAATGTTTGTGGGATTGGGATTATGGGTTTAATTGGGATGCCCCTGGGAATGTGCTGTCCAGTGTTATGTGTCTTTTAATTGTCTGTTATGTGATTTTTATGGGTACTTGCCAAAAAATAATTTATGAATTCATGATATATATTTGGTTGATATATTGATTACCGTGGATGGGGTGCAGTGATTTGGAACTATTTTGGGTGAATTGCTGGATTCACCATTATAACACTATGGATTCAAACCCAATACTGAGAGAGATAGAAAACCTAGGAGGGGACCCCCCCAAGAGAGATCTCGCTGTACAACAAAGATGAGGGCCAGAAATATGTAACGAAATTAAAAATAGAAGATAGAAATATGCCCGGAGAGGAACCAGGCAATCAATCAAATCCCAGACGGGATTTTTTCGGAAATGGCGGAACGCGTGCAGAAATGCACGGGGTAATGCAGCCCGAAGATGGGCAATAGGGTCCCACACAAATGTCCAAAATACCAACTCTATTCCCCGAGCCCCAACCCAGGTAGACTGTGAAGGTGCAACTAACTCAGAAACAATGAGTGATAATATTAAGTCCCTGTATGAATTAACTGAAGATCAATGTGAGTTACTTAGGCTAGGATTAAACTATTGTCCCTCAAAAATCTGGACATCTTTGAAACAGTTAAAGATCTCCATCTCTTCTCATGCAAGGTACTGTGTAAATTTCAATTCATGCCCAAAGATGGGGAGTCTATAAATGTGGCAGACTCACCCTCAGAGCAACAACTAGAAAAAGATATTGAGGAATTAGCAATGGAGGTGGTGGGCCATCATGTGGGAGCCACCAAAAAGAGAAAATTAAAAAAAAACTCCACCTATTATCCATCCATGGGGATTAATCATAACGTGGTAACTTTCACGGACTTAGTAATGGCAGAGGTTGAACAATTATCAAAAAAACCCAAATATTAATCCAACCTAAATATTAGATTACAAGGAACTAGAATCTAACCCTCTAACCCTCACATTATCGTGAAACCTGCGGATAAGGGGGGGAACATCGTGGTCATGTCAGTTGACCAATACGAGGCGATGTGTATGCGCATCCTCAAGAACAAAGACTGGTATGCCAGGGCCTCCACATCCAGACTCGCCAGGAATGCACAGGAATACCATAACATCATCCAACAGGCCCGAGACCAGGGAGTTGTGGATGCCCGCACGGCCCTATGCCTGAAAATTCCAATGTTTTATGCACTTCCCAAGGTGCATAAGTCGATGAAGTCGCCTCCTGGATGACCCATCGTATCGGGCATGGGGGCTCTCATGGAGAATGCCAGCCGTTATGTGGATCAGCATCTGCAGCCCCTGGTAACGGGTCTGCCTTCGTACAGTAAGGATACGGGCCATATTGTCCGTATCTTTGATGATCTATGGGTGAGCCCTGATGCCTTCCTGGTGACTCTGAACGTGGAGGCCCTCTACTCCAGTATTCCACACAATATGGGACTCAAGGCGGTGGAGACCTTCTTAAACGAACTAGAAATTGAAGAGCACAATCATAACCTCTTCGTGCTTCGGCTCCTCAACTTTGTCCTCTCCTACATCCTCTTCCTCTTTAAGAACGATCTCTACCACCAGATACAGGGAATGGCGATGGGGACTACATGTGCCCCGCCGTTTGCTAACCTGTATCTGGGATGGTGGGAAAGGGGGTTGTGGGGGGACCAGATGGCTAAGTACCTGTGCCATGTTTCTGCCTGGCACAGGTATATTGATGACATCCTGGTCATCTGGGAGGGGCCGAAGCAGGAATTGGATGACTTTGTTGCTCATTTAAATCAAAACAACATGAACCTTAAACTTACATGCGAATACAATCAGCGCAGAGTAACATTTCTAGACATTGCAATTAATAAGGACACCGATGGACATATCACTACCACGCTGTATCGAAAGGAAACGACAGCCAATACCATGTTAAGGGCCTCGAGCTCCCACCCCACGCATTTATTAAAGAGTATCCCATATGGAGAATATATCAGGGCACGCCGCAACTGCATCACCCTGGAATCGTTTCAAACTGAGGCAGACACAATCAGACTCAGGCTATGGGAAAGAGGCTATGAACAATCAGTTTTGAAACAAGTTTTTCAAAGAGCCAAAAAGTAGACAGGCAGACCTTACTTTATAGACCCAAAGGGACAAAAATCAACAAAGTCCTGCTCTTATATTGACCTATACAGAGTCACACAGACACATACGCCAGATTGTGAAAAAACACTGGCCGATCCTTCTCAATGATATAGATTTGAAAACCTTCCTACCAAAGGAACCTAAGATAATCTTTAGGAGATCTCCCAATTTAAAAGATCGGCTAGTACATAGCCACTATAGTGTGAACAGGAAAGAGCAATGCTCTTACCGATGTGGCGGCTGCAGAATGTGCCGCTACGTAAAAGTAGGTACCACAGTAACAGTGCAGGACAAGGGGAGTTATGGATTGAAACACTACATTAACTGTCCAACCACTGATGTAATTTATATTCTGACGTGACTGTGGACGCTTTTATATTGGCAAAACAAACCGCCAGTTCAGGCAACGAATATATGAACACCAATATAATATAAAAATAGGGAATCAAAAAACACCGGTGGGCCGTCATTTCACATTGCACCACAATAAGGACCCCAGTTCTCTCTCTAATTCCAAGGATTAGATCGTATACACAACCCCCAAAGGGGGGGGCATTCGAAAAATGACCTTGCAAGCAGATTTGGGGCATCGCGATTTCCGGGACTTAATGACACACTTAGCTTTGCTCCATTTCTGTAGACCCATCACTTTTGACCAATAATCAATTTATTACAACTGTTGTCAATAAGAAGGGACAATTAAATGGGAATTATATATCCTTGATCTGAGTATGAAATATATGATAAGATTGTAAACATACAGTATTGTCTTAAAAACAAATCTGAAACTGTAAACCCTGAGAAACTTGGGCCACCAAAGAACATCTATTGGGAACTTATCGGTAACAATTTCCAATCACACAGAAAATGTCAACCTACACATAGAAATTTGGCCTAAGCCATACACATTTCACACTGCAGTTTCAATAGGCTGGAGTCTTGATGTTGTAAAAGAGGAATGCCCTCCAAACATACGTACGTGTAGCCACGGCAGTGCCATACATCTTTTGAAAATATAAACTAGGGCACCACACATAATGTCACAGGAATTATACTTCTTTTGGAAGCTCTAATTTATCCTCTGGCAAGTGCTCCCCTCTATATATTCCCCTATCTAAGTAGGCAACTAAATAAATAAGAGAAAACCCAATAAATGAGGGACTTATATTAATATTATCATATCAATATGGAGCCGGGCACAGGAATAATTAAGTTTAAACAAATACAGTTTATAATCAGGTGGCCAGTAACTTAAGTGTGGAGTGCGTTCATAACCCTGGACGGGCTACAGAAAAATGGAGCCGCCTCTTTTGTAGACACAGCCTTAATGCGCCAATGAGGCTCCAACAAAATGGAGCTGGAGACGCCGTCTTCATACTTGAGCGCAGCTGACGTCACGCATCTGACGTCACATCCGGCTTCGGCCGGGTGGATGTGCTCTTGCGTTCCGGGGTCCGGAGCGCATGATGTCACTTCTGGTGGATGCCCGCGGGGTCGCGCGCCCACGGAGCCCAGACCGCATAAAGATGCCGCCGGAGTGGCGCCGCATCACCCCGAGACCGACGAGCACATCACTCACGGAAAGGAAGCAGCCTTACTGGGAGCTGGACACGCATTCGGGGGGGGGGAAGTTTCTCGACGCCACAACTGCAGAGGATGCGTGGTGCGCGTTCTTAAAGGTACACAGTTGATTTATGCAATCTAGTTTTACATACTGACATGAACATGGATGGCAAAAAAAGTCTCCTATTATATTCTTTTGCTGATTTGTTTCAGTGCTCATCTGAGGGTAATCAAACTGACCCAGCATCAGATGCTTACCACAAACTCTCAAAAAGATACATAAAAGTATAATTAAAAAATAATCTAAATGCATTGTCATGCATAGATACCTAAAGGCATGACATAATATAACTATATCTCATATTTCATATTAGACTAAACGATATATGAACTCTCTTAAAGGGCCAGTATTCGATGATCCAACATATTCAAAGTGTTTGAGCCACATTTCTCAGGGGACAAACAAGATTAACGAATTATGCATGAATAGCGAATGAATTATGCAATTATGGATTTCCTTTGAGGTATACATATATTTTATTTAATTCATGAAATGAGCAAGCACATACAATTGCCAATATATAATTAACATATATTTCATTGCTCCCTTTCTTTTTACATAAGGGCATTGATAAAGCCAAACAATCTGGCGAAACATGTCTGCCCATTAGAAAGATTCCCATGAGAAAGAAAATTGAACAAAAAGATCATAAGGGAGCAGAAAATGCAATGACACTTATGTAAATAATGTTTAATATATATATGATATGAATTGTCGCACAAGATTTATATGAATGTAACATATAAAAATTAAGGAGCACATTTTTTAATATGTAAAATTTTTAAATTAGATGTGTATAAATAAATGATTTTGGCATACATACAGTGTGGTCATAGTCAAAAGCATCACCATTCGAAACCGGGAGTAGCCTAGACCCGGGACCAGTCAAGTATTTATGAAGCTTGACCATGTATCAACAAAACATTGGAACATATGGAAGGGTCACACCATGTAAATTTTTTTTAATTTGTCTCCTTTATTTTAATTAAAACATTTATTTTATTAAAGAAAACCATATTGCATGTGAAAGACCCATTTCTCCCGATTACAATGATACCACATATGTATCAGTAGCCCCCTCGTTTCTGCCTAGGAGATCCCCTAAACTGAAAAGAGCACTTCATAACATTTACAAATAAAATACAACTACTATCCATACTATAAAGGGTTAAATAAAAAAAAAATGGTATGGGGGGCCCATTTTTTGGGGGGAATTTTAAGTTCTCAAAAAAAATGGTGTGAGGTCCCCCTACCCAGCATAACCAGCCCGTGTACCAGCTATGGGGCTTGTAGAACAGGGTGCAGGGGCCAGCTTTGGTGGCCCCCACCCTGCCAGCTACAAGCCCCAAAGCCTAATAGTCATGGGCTCTTCTGCCCCCCGGGCTTTGGGGAGGCTGGTAATGGGGGGCTCAGGATTAATGGCAAGTCACCCGCTAGCTGCAGGTGACTTGGCAGACCCAGAGCCTTGTGAACTGTTATAGGGGTCGCATAGATCCCTTACCAGTTCACAAAGGGTTAAATGTAAAAAAAAAACACAGGCACAGAGAAAAAAAAATGTATTATGTTTTTTTTAATACTTACCTCCCATCCATCCCATCCATCCCAGAGCACTGTGTCCCTCGCTGATCACTTTGGCTTCTGCTCTCCTGCTGCTGGAAGCCTTTTATACCTACTGGGTGACAGGTAACATGGGGTTAATTTAAAAAAAAAATGATGGGGGGGAACCCCATTTTATTCGGGAATTTTAAGGGTTAAAAATCCAAAAGAAAAATGGTGTGAGGTCCTCCCTACCCAGAATAACCAGCCTGGGACCAGCTATGGGGGCTTGTAAAACAGGGCGCAGTGGGCAGCTTTGGTGGCCCCTGGCCCTGCAGTCTACAAACCGGCATAGCTTATGGCCACGGACTCTTATGCCCCCCCCCCGGGCTTTGGGAAGGCAGGTAATAGGGGGGTCAGAGTTAATGGCAAGTCACCCGCTAGCCGCAGGTGACTTGCCAGACCCAGAGCCTTGTGAACTGGTATAGGAGTGTCATGGACCCCTTACCAGTTCACAAAGGGTTAACAGTAAAAAAACACACCATTACTTTATAAAAAAAAATTTATTTTCTTTACTCACCATTGTCAGGTCCTCTGTTCCTCAGCGATCCGATGACAGATGCCGGTGATCGCTGGCCATAGGAGGGGGGAGGCAGGCGATCGGAGGATCGGATCGCCTACCTCTCTCCTCTTTTGCCCAGCCGTGTGACGGGTGACGACATCCGGGCTGCCCCCGAAGGGGCTAGCAGCAAAGATGTCAGCGACCATCAGAACAACGGAGGGAGAAGACAGCACCTTAACTGTAGCTTTATAATATTTAATAAGGATGGTATTTATTACTCACAATACATTTTGTGGCTGCTTATAACCTAGTTCTGTTATCTAGTAGGCACCACCTGTCCACAGGTTCTCTTGATGCTAGGGAAAAGGAACTATCTCTAGCTTGTACCCACCAGATTCACACACAGAGGGCTCCGATGGCAAGACTATCTGCAGATCAAACCTATGTCTGGCTTGTTATACCATACCAACTTAGAGAATATTCTAGAACAAGCTCTCTAAAACACCTAGGGACTTATACCATTTCCACGAGAAATTCAAGAGTGACACCCTGGGGCCATAGGCACTAACTACAAATGATTAAACACCCTATGCTCTGGTTTAGCTAGGCCCAATAACAGTATATCGAAGTCTATGAAATCTGGGAAATAGGCACAAGGTTAAAATACATTCCCCATAGATGTAAGGTAGAGGAGAAAACAGAAATCTCCAATGGTATCACAGAAATTAATTAAAGAAGATAGAAGATCCTAATCAGTCCAAGAAGTATAAAGTATATATTTTAATATTTTGCTTTCTGTTATCAACAGACCCCCATATCAATGGCAGAGACAATTAAATGCTTCTTTGCAGATAATTTTGACCTAATTCTTTATTTATGCTGTTACCATTCAGGAAGTTATACACATTTTGATTTAAAAGCAAGTATATATAAGCATTTTACAAGGTATAATTGCAGACAAGGTAAAACATACTGTATAGGTAGCAATACAGATTAGATGCTACAAGGTTCAAGCCAAGTGTTGTGAGCACAGGAGACAATAGGAAAGAGAGCCCTGGGAGTGAACGTGAATCTGAACGGGAGTCCAGAATGACGCCCATGCATTGAGCTGAAGAAGTTGCAGTTATTATAAAATTATTTACAAAGACTGTGGTGTTGGGGAGGGGAGGGGTGTGGGATGGTGGGAAAATGACCAGTTCTGTCTGTGTGACCAGTTTAAGGGAGCGAGAGGACATAAAGAAAGAGATGGCTGTTACAGGAATGCAAGAGAGGAGGGAAGAGATATTTGTGCCAGAGAGGAATATCTGAATGTCATCTGTTTAAAAGTGATATTGAAAGCCAAGCAAGGTTATTAGTTTACCAAGACCATAAGTGTATATTGAAAATAGAAGGGGTCCTAGGACAGAGCCAAGAGAGAGCTTGAATTCCAAGAGAAGAAAGAATATTGAGAAGCAGAGCATGGTTGACAGTGTCAAAAGCTGAGGATAGGCTGAGAAGAATGAGAACGTGAGAACGGAGTAGTGGTCTTTGGATTTAGCCTTTAATAGAACACTGGTGACTTTGGTGAGGGCAGTTTAGAGGAAATGACTTGAGCGGAAACCAGATTGGAGGGGATTTAGGAGGGCGTTTGTATACAGATAGTGTATATACAGTATATATTCATATATAGTATATGAGGATGGTAAGATGGCATTATAGCATGGTTAAAATATTCTTAAGGGAAATAAAGTGTACTGTTAGTCACGGGACATATGGAAAAGCATTGAGCGGAGATTATCAATTAACTAACCAAGCAGAATAAAACTGCAATGATGCTGGTCAATAAAAACAATTCTGAAGGATTTGGCTGTTGCTATTTTGGAAGTGATTCAGGATTTTCTTTACATGCAACAATATAGGCATGGAGAGCAGAGACATCCATTTTGGCATCATCAAAGGACTCCTTTAGGACATCACGGAACCTTTAGTTATGACAGATATAAAAAAAAGTATTAGACAAGGCTTTAAGCAGGAAAATGACTACACTGTTCAATAACATTTAGTAATCAACATGTATGGGAAAGGTTCTCGAAAACCAGCACATCGGAAAAATTCAGAAAGCACTCCCGAAATGTGGTGAGCCTCTCCAAATCTTGAATTATCACTTTTGGACAGTGAAACACTGGGGTGCCTTGGGCCCTTAGGCTATAATACAAACAATGGCAAAGTAGCTTTACTCAATTCCCACTGGCTGTCACAGTAACTGATTGTACTTCAGCTCCTGGTTTTCATGAGTAAAATCTGTTTACTCACATTACTTACTCACAATTAAGAAGATATTTTATTGTGGTGAGTCATTTCTTTGGAGGAAATGTGTGCATTGCGCCAGATCTCACGCATACATTTACTCCAAAAGTGTAATTGCGTGGGATTCAGGTGTTTTGCAGAGGGGAAATTGTGCGCAAATGGTTTTTGATGAGTGTTGAGTGAATCTGACCAGCAAATTTTGGATCCATGCTTTAATTTGCGTGTTCCTGCCCTGGAAGCCAAACACAGATTTCACACAGAAATCCGTGTGCATGTTCGGCGCTCTGACCAGACTCCTCCCTAGGGATGAGCGAATCGATCCGGACGAACCCGGATTCGATCCGAATTTCAGGAAAAATTCGATTCGGATCGAATCCGAATTTCCCCGCGATTCGATCACTCGAAGTTTTCCTTTAACATCCATTCATTTACATTACAGGCATTCTAAGATGGCGGGCGGGACATGTCTGGACATGTATCCCGCGCCAGTGCAAGCTGGGGCAGTCACATGCAGCCTATCAGCAGCCAGCAAGCCCGGTGACGTCACACAGCGGTATTTAACGGCGGCCATCTTGCTTTTCCTCATTTCTCTATTGCATTCGTGACAGACAGACAGAACGCTGTGTAGCTGAGGCAGTTAGACAGGCTGGAGACAGGCTGGAGACAGGGACAGACAGGGACAGGCTGGAGACAGGCAGGAGACAGGCAGGAGACAGACAGGAGACAGACAGAAAGCCAGGGAAAGGTAGGAAAAACGGAGCTGGCTGACAGGGAGATTTTTTTTTTTTCATCCAGCCTTTGTTAGCGTTTTCAGGCTGCTTATAGTAACTAACTGTGCATATATACTGAACTGATCTTAAGTCTGCTGTGAGGCATCCCATTCTGTGACTAAAGCAGCCTCTATTTAATAGCATAATAAACATTTGCACTTATTCTCATAGAAATCAGGCCTGATAAAGACACTTTTGCTGTGCATGCTCTCTGGTTTTTGTGGCACTGGCATCCCATTCTGTGACTAAAGCAGCCTCTATTTAATAGCATAATAAACATTTGCACTTATTCTCATAGAAATCAGGCCTGATAAAGACACTTTTGCTGTGCATGCTCTCTGGTTTTTGTGGCACTGGCATCCCATTCTGTGACTAAAGCAGCCTCTATTTAATAGCATAATAAACATTTGCACTTATTCTCATAGAAATCAGGCCTGATAAAGACACTTTTGCTGTGCATGCTCTCTGGTTTTTGTGGCACTGGCATCCCATTCTGTGACTAAAGCAGCCTCTATTTAATAGCATAATAAACATTTGCACTTATTCTCATAGAAATCAGGCCTGATAAAGACACTTTTGCTGTGCATGCTCTCTGGTTTTTGTGGCACTGGCATCCCATTCTGTGACTAAAGCAGCCTCTATTTAATAGCATAATAAACATTTGCACTTATTCTCATAGAAATCAGGCCTGATAAAGACACTTTTGCTGTGCATGCTCTCTGGTTTTTGTGGCACTGGCATCCCATTCTGTGACTAAAGCAGCCTCTATTTAATAGCATAATAAACATTTGCACTTATTCTCATAGAAATCAGGCCTGATAAAGACACTTTTGCTGTGCATGCTCTCTGGTTTTTGTGGCACTGGCATCCCATT
Source organism: Gastrophryne carolinensis (assembly GCA_027917425.1). NCBI lineage: Eukaryota > Metazoa > Chordata > Amphibia > Anura > Microhylidae > Gastrophryne > Gastrophryne carolinensis. The sequence continues at coordinate 181,565,768 of CM051240.1, forward strand.
CTGTGACTAAAGCAGCCTCTATTTAATAGCATAATAAACATTTGCACTTATTCTCATAGAAATCAGGCCTGATAAAGACACTTTTGCTGTGCATGCTCTCTGGTTTTTGTGGCACTGGCATCCCATTCTGTGACTAAAGCAGCCTCTATTTAATAGCATAATAAACATTTGCACTTATTCTCATAGAAATCAGGCCTGATAAAGACACTTTTGCTGTGCATGCTCTCTGGTTTTTGTGGCACTGGCATCCCATTCTGTGACTAAAGCAGCCTCTATTTAATAGCATAATAAACATTTGCACTTATTCTCATAGAAATCAGGCCTGATAAAGACACTTTTGCTGTGCATGCTCTCTGGTTTTTGTGGCACTGGCATCCCATTCTGTGACTAAAGCAGCCTCTATTTAATAGCATAATAAACATTTGCACTTATTCTCATAGAAATCAGGCCTGATAAAGACACTTTTGCTGTGCATGCTCTCTGGTTTTTGTGGCACTGGCATCCCATTCTGTGACTAAAGCAGCCTCTATTTAATAGCATAATAAACATTTGCACTTATTCTCATAGAAATCAGGCCTGATAAAGACACTTTTGCTGTGCATGCTCTCTGGTTTTTGTGGCACTGGCATCCCATTCTGTGACTAAAGCAGCCTCTATTTAATAGCATAATAAACATTTGCACTTATTCTCATAGAAATCAGGCCTGATAAAGACACTTTTGCTGTGCATGCTCTCTGGTTTTTGTGGCACTGGCATCCCATTCTGTGACTAAAGCAGCCTCTATTTAATAGCATAATAAACATTTGCACTTATTCTCATAGAAATCAGGCCTGATAAAGACACTTTTGCTGTGCATGCTCTCTGGTTTTTGTGGCACTGGCATCCCATTCTGTGACTAAAGCAGCCTCTATTTAATAGCATAATAAACATTTGCACTTATTCTCATAGAAATCAGGCCTGATAAAGACACTTTTGCTGTGCATGCTCTCTGGTTTTTGTGGCACTGGCATCCCATTCTGTGACTAAAGCAGCCTCTATTTAATAGCATAATAAACATTTGCACTTATTCTCATAGAAATCAGGCCTGATAAAGACACTTTTGCTGTGCATGCTCTCTGGTTTTTGTGGCACTGGCATCCCATTCTGTGACTAAAGCAGCCTCTATTTAATAGCATAATAAACATTTGCACTTATTCTCATAGAAATCAGGCCTGATAAAGACACTTTTGCTGTGCATGCTCTCTGGTTTTTGTGGCACTGGCATCCCATTCTGTGACTAAAGCAGCCTCTATTTAATAGCATAATAAACATTTGCACTTATTCTCATAGAAATCAGGCCTGATAAAGACACTTTTGCTGTGCATGCTCTCTGGTTTTTGTGGCACTGGCATCCCATTCTGTGACTAAAGCAGCCTCTATTTAATAGCATAATAAACATTTGCACTTATTCTCATAGAAATCAGGCCTGATAAAGACACTTTTGCTGTGCATGCTCTCTGGTTTTTGTGGCACTGGCATCCCATTCTGTGACTAAAGCAGCCTCTATTTAATAGCATAATAAACATTTGCACTTATTCTCATAGAAATCAGGCCTGATAAAGACACTTTTGCTGTGCATGCTCTCTGGTTTTTGTGGCACTGGCATCCCATTCTGTGACTAAAGCAGCCTCTATTTAATAGCATAATAAACATTTGCACTTATTCTCATAGAAATCAGGCCTGATAAAGACACTTTTGCTGTGCATGCTCTCTGGTTTTTGTGGCACTGGCATCCCATTCTGTGACTAAAGCAGCCTCTATTTAATAGCATAATAAACATTTGCACTTATTCTCATAGAAATCAGGCCTGATAAAGACACTTTTGCTGTGCATGCTCTCTGGTTTTTGTGGCACTGGCATCCCATTCTGTGACTAAAGCAGCCTCTATTTAATAGCATAATAAACATTTGCACTTATTCTCATAGAAATCAGGCCTGATAAAGACACTTTTGCTGTGCATGCTCTCTGGTTTTTGTGGCACTGGCATCCCATTCTGTGACTAAAGCAGCCTCTATTTAATAGCATAATAAACATTTGCACTTATTCTCATAGAAATCAGGCCTGATAAAGACACTTTTGCTGTGCATGCTCTCTGGTTTTTGTGGCACTGGCATCCCATTCTGTGACTAAAGCAGCCTCTATTTAATAGCATAATAAACATTTGCACTTATTCTCATAGAAATCAGGCCTGATAAAGACACTTTTGCTGTGCATGCTCTCTGGTTTTTGTGGCACTGGCATCCCATTCTGTGACTAAAGCAGCCTCTATTTAATAGCATAATAAACATTTGCACTTATTCTCATAGAAATCAGGCCTGATAAAGACACTTTTGCTGTGCATGCTCTCTGGTTTTTGTGGCACTGGCATCCCATTCTGTGACTAAAGCAGCCTCTATTTAATAGCATAATAAACATTTGCACTTATTCTCATAGAAATCAGGCCTGATAAAGACACTTTTGCTGTGCATGCTCTCTGGTTTTTGTGGCACTGGCATCCCATTCTGTGACTAAAGCAGCCTCTATTTAATAGCATAATAAACATTTGCACTTATTCTCATAGAAATCAGGCCTGATAAAGACACTTTTGCTGTGCATGCTCTCTGGTTTTTGTGGCACTGGCATCCCATTCTGTGACTAAAGCAGCCTCTATTTAATAGCATAATAAACATTTGCACTTATTCTCATAGAAATCAGGCCTGATAAAGACACTTTTGCTGTGCATGCTCTCTGGTTTTTGTGGCACTGGCATCCCATTCTGTGACTAAAGCAGCCTCTATTTAATAGCATAATAAACATTTGCACTTATTCTCATAGAAATCAGGCCTGATAAAGACACTTTTGCTGTGCATGCTCTCTGGTTTTTGTGGCACTGGCATCCCATTCTGTGACTAAAGCAGCCTCTATTTAATAGCATAATAAACATTTGCACTTATTCTCATAGAAATCAGGCCTGATAAAGACACTTTTGCTGTGCATGCTCTCTGGTTTTTGTGGCACTGGCATCCCATTCTGTGACTAAAGCAGCCTCTATTTAATAGCATAATAAACATTTGCACTTATTCTCATAGAAATCAGGCCTGATAAAGACACTTTTGCTGTGCATGCTCTCTGGTTTTTGTGGCACTGGCATCCCATTCTGTGCCTAAAGCAGCCTCTATTTAATAGCATAATAAACATTTGCACTTATTCTCATAGAAATCAGGCCTGATAAAGACACTTTTGCTGTGCATGCTCTCTGGTTTTTGTGGCACTGGCATCCCATTCTGTGACTAAAGCAGCCTCTATTTAATAGCATAATAAACATTTGCACTTATTCTCATAGAAATCAGGCCTGATAAAGACACTTTTGCTGTGCATGCTCTCTGGTTTTTGTGGCACTGGCATCCCATTCTGTGACTAAAGCAGCCTCTATTTAATAGCATAATAAACATTTGCACTTATTCTCATAGAAATCAGGCCTGATAAAGACACTTTTGCTGTGCATGCTCTCTGGTTTTTGTGGCACTGGCATCCCATTCTGTGACTAAAGCAGCCTCTATTTAATAGCATAATAAACATTTGCACTTATTCTCATAGAAATCAGGCCTGATAAAGACACTTTTGCTGTGCATGCTCTCTGGTTTTTGTGGCACTGGCATCCCATTCTGTGACTAAAGCAGCCTCTATTTAATAGCATAATAAACATTTGCACTTATTCTCATAGAAATCAGGCCTGATAAAGACACTTTTGCTGTGCATGCTCTCTGGTTTTTGTGGCACTGGCATCCCATTCTGTGACTAAAGCAGCCTCTATTTAATAGCATAATAAACATTTGCACTTATTCTCATAGAAATCAGGCCTGATAAAGACACTTTTGCTGTGCATGCTCTCTGGTTTTTGTGGCACTGGCATCCCATTCTGTGACTAAAGCAGCCTCTATTTAATAGCATAATAAACATTTGCACTTATTCTCATAGAAATCAGGCCTGATAAAGACACTTTTGCTGGCCAAAGCCCTACTGGACCCTGCCAGGTCGATTCCTGCCCGGGGCATCCCATTCTGTGACTACAGCAGCCTCTGTTTAAGACCATATAAGCATTTGCTCTTATCATATTTGAAATTAGCCTGATAAAGACACTTTTGCTGGCCAAAGCCCTACTGGACCCTGCCAGGTCCATTCCTGCCCAGGGCATCCCATTCTGTGACTAAAGCAGCCTCTGTTTAAGACCATATAAGCATTTGCTCTTATTATATTTATATTATAAGACACTTTTGCTGGGCATAGGCTTACTGCTGCCTGCCAGGTGCACTTCTGTTGAGGCATCCCATTCTGTAACATAGCATACCCCTCTTTATTTACACTAAGCAGCTCTCTTATTTACACTAAGCAGGCCTGTTGGAGGCTGAGTGTTACTGCTCACTTTTGGTGTGCATTATATTCTGTTTTATATAGACCCACTGCTGCCTGGGGGTTCTTAAAATATCACCTACTACCACGCCAGTTAGACTATGTCGGGCAGACAAGTGCCTGGAAGTGAAAAGAGGAGTGGCAGAGGCCAAGATTCCGCAGGCAGAGCTCGCATCAGACTGGGGGCCAGTAGCAGCAGGAGTCACGCTGAGAGACCTAATCTGCCAGTATCTGCTAGCGGTCGGGTCTCCACCAGTAACGCATCTGCCGTGGTAGATTGGCTGACGCGCTCATCAACAACATCATCACAACTTACATCTGAGACCCCCAGTCTAGGGTCGGTAGGTTCCTCTGACACAACCCTGAGTTGGCATGCCCCGAGAGCAGTCCCTGTCCTCCCATTGCCTCTGTCCTACGCCGTTCCCTCCCCCAGCGACGTATCCTATGCTTTGGGTTCAGCTCCACTCTTTAGTGAGGAGGACGATCAGATACAGGAGGACAGTCAGCAGCTACTGCCCAGCCAAGAAATGGAGGTGGCTTCTTTAGCTAGGCAGACAAATAGTGATGTGGACAGTGTCGTGGGTGCTGCGAGCGTTCCAGCTCCTGCGCCAGACACTGTTGACGAATCCACGAACATCAGTGACGTACAGCCACAACCCGGTGATGATGATGATGATGACGATGAAGCCGATCGCACTTGGGAGCCGGGTGATGAAGGGGCTTCATCGTCATCATCAGGAGAAGAGGGGCGCAGGTTGCCCCGGAGTCAGCAGCTGAGGCAGCAAGGTGGTAGCAGTCAGCATGGGGGCACAATTCCAAAGGCTGGAGCCGGCCGGGGCCGGGGCCGGGGTAGAGCACCTGCTGTGCGGCAGTCTACCTTATCGGGAGGTAGTGGAGCAGGGGTTCCTGGAGTTGGCAACAGCAGCAGTGAATCAGTGAGGCCAGGGGGTGGGAAAAGTAGCTACTCGGCAGTGTGGCAGTTTTTCCTGAGGCATCCGCAGGAGGGTAACATGGCCACATGCAAGATATGTAGGCAAAAGGTGAAGCGTGGCCAGGGTCCAAATGTTGGCACCACGGCCCTGCGTCAACATATGATGCGTCACCATAAAACGACCTGGGAGAACCGAGGCTCCCAAGGGGTGGTCCAGTCTGCTTCCTCACCAAGTGAGCTCCCAATTTCTGCCAGCCAAGGCTCCAGCACCTCAGCCGAAGGCAGCTGTGCGTCACACCCATCCTCTGTCGCTCCTGCTCCTCCTCCTCCTCCTCCAAGTCATGCATCCCGCCAGCAATCCATCAGCGAAGCCATGTCCAAGAGACAGCAGTATGCGCCCACTCATCCTACGGCGCAGAAGCTGAATGTGCTCCTGTCCAAGTTGCTGGTGCTGCAGTCGCTCCCTTTTCAGGTGGTGGAATCTGCACCTTTCAGAGAACTGATGGCTTGTGCCGAGCCGAGGTGGAGAGTCCCAAGCCGTCATTTCTTTGCCAAGAAGGCAGTACCAGCGCTGCACACTTTTGTTGAACAGAAGGTGGGCCAGTCCTTGAGCCTGTCGGTGTGTAGCAAAATACATGGCAGCGCCGACATCTGGAGCTGTAACTACGGTCAGGGGCAGTACATGTCGTTTACGGCCCACTGGGTGAATGTGGTCCCTTTGCAGCAGCAACTTGGACAGGTCACGCCGCTTCGGCCTCCGCGCTCTCTGCCCATTGGGCCTGTGACACCGTGCGACTCGGCCTCCTCATCCTCCGCCATCTCCTCACCCTCCACTGTAGGCTCAAGTCTCAGTGCCCCTCCAGTCTACCATGTGTGCAGGGCACGGAGGTGTCACGCAGTGCTTCACATGGTTTGTCTTGGCGAACGGAGTCACACAGGGGAGGAACTGCTTAAATGTATTCATCAGGAAATCCAAACATGGCTTACTCCGAGAAAACTTAAAATGGGAATCATGGTTACCGACAATGGGAAGAACATTTTGTCTGCGCTGCGCCAAGGAAGCCTGACCCATGCCCCCTGCATGGCTCACGTCTTCAATCTGGTTGTCAAGCGGTTTCTGAAGTGTTCCCCCCATCTGCAGGACATCCTAACAACTTCACGGAAACTTTGCATGCACTTCAGCCACTCCTACACCGCCAAACACACCCTTCTTGAGCTACAGCGTCAGAATGGTATCCCCCAACATAGTCTGATTTGCGATGTTTCCACCCGTTGGAATTCCACCCTTCACATGTTGGACCGATTATATGAACAGAGAAAAGCCATCACGGATTTCCTGATGATCCAAGCAGATAGGGGGACTCCCCTGTGTAACTTCAATGTCAACCAGTGGCAGCTCATACGTGACACCTGCCGTTTGCTCAGGCCCTTTGAGGAAGCCACTTTATTTGTCAGTCGGCAGGATTACGGGATGAACGACGTGATTCCACTGCTTCATGTACTACAGCACATGTTGGAAACCATGGCTGGTCAGGGCACTGGAGACATGGCGTTTACATCTTACGGCCACATGAACCCCGTTGGAGCTGAACTGGAGGAGGAGGAGGAGGAAGAGGAGGAGGAGGAGTTGCCCAGCGAAACACAGTTTAGGCTTGGCGAAATGGCTGGTTTATCTAGTCAGCGGACAGGAGAGGAGGAGCAGGAGCAGCCAGAGGAGCTAGAGGTTTTTGAGGAAGGAGAGACAGAGGACCCGGGCACACCGTGGCAGTATGCAGTGGAGATGGAGACAGGTAGTCCATCCGAGTCACTTGCGCAAATGGCACGAAGCATGCTCACATGCTTGCGTAGTGACCCCAGAATTGTTTCCATCTGTCGGCGGGATGACTTCTGGCTGTCCACCTTATTGGACCCTCGCTTCCGGCACAAAATGGGGGCATTTTTTAAACCCACCGAGAGGGAGGACAAACTCAACTACTACAAAGACATTCTACGTAGGCAGTTGGCCGATGCCTATCTGCGCCATGGTCCATACTCTCGCAGGTCTGACTCGAGGGGACCTCTGCGCTCACCTTCCACTGCCATGGCCGCTGGGGGGGTTGGCAGCAGCAGCAGCAGAAGCTCCATCAGCAGCAGCAGCCTCAGTCTTCAGTCGCTAATGAGTAGCTTTCTACACCCGCATAGTGAGGCTACTCATGAGCAGCAGGAAGACCTGGAGCAGGACCTGAACCAGCAGGTCATGTCATACTTTGACATGACCATGCCAACACACCTTGAGGATCCGCTGGACTTCTGGGCAGCCAAACTTGATTTGTGGCCGCAACTAGCAGAGTTTGCCCTGGAAAAGCTGTCCTGCCCGGCAAGTAGCGTGCCATCTGAGCGGGTGTTTAGTGCGGCGGGGGCCATAGTTACGGCGAGGAGAACTCGTCTGTCAACTAAAAATGTGGAGAGACTCACCTTTGTCAAAATGAATCAGGGATGGATCAGCCAGGATTTCCACCCACCAATGCCTGATGCATGCGACTAGATTCAGCATGGTGCCACGTTTTACACTTTACAAATGGTGCAAAACATATTTATGTCTTTAGGCCATTTTTTGGGCTCCTGCTGCTGCTACTGCCAACTTCTGCCAACTCCAGGGTGTGATTCATCCAATTTTTGGGCTCCTGAAGCCAACTCCAGTGTATATTTGGGCTCCTGCTGCTACTACTGTCAACTCCTGCCAACTCCAGGGTGTGATTCATCCAATTTTTGGGCTCCTGAGGCCAACTCCAGTGTATATTTGGGCTCCTGCTGCTGCTACTGTCAACTCCTGCCAACTCCAGGGTGTGATTCATCCAATTTTTGGGCTCCTGAAGCCAACTCCAGTGTATATTTGGGCTCCTGCTGCTACTACTGCCAACTTCTGCCAACTCCAGGGTGTGATTCATCCAATTTTTGGGCTCCTGAAGCCAACTCCAGTGTATATTTGGGCTCCTGCTGCTGCTACTGTCAACTCCTGCCAACTCCAGGGTGTGATTCATCCAATTTTTGGGCTCCTGAAGCCAACTCCAGTGTATATTTGGGCTCCTGCTGCTGCTACTGTCAACTCCTGCCAACTCCAGGGTGTGATTCATCCAATTTTTGGGCTCCTGAAGCCAACTCCAGTGTATATTTGGGCTCCTGCTGCTGCTACTGTCAACTCCTGCCAACTCCAGGGTGTGATTCATCCAATTTTTGGGCTCCTGAAGCCAACTCCAGTGTATATTTGGGCTCCTGCTGCTGCTACTGCCAACTTCTGCCAACTCCAGGGTGTGATTCATCCAATTTTTGGGCTCCTGAAGCCAACTCCAGTGTATATTTGGGCTCCTGCTGCTGCTGCTGCTGCCAACTTCTGCCAACTCCAGGGTGTGATTCATCCAATTTTTGGGCTCCTGAAGCCAACTCCAGTGTATATTTGGGCTCCTGCTGCTGCTACTGTCAACTCCTGCCAACTCCAGGGTGTGATTCATCCAATTTTTGGGCTCCTGAGGCCAACTCCAGTGTATATTTGGGCTCCTGCTGCTGCTACTGTCAACTCCTGCCAACTCCAGGGTGTGATTCATCCAATTTTTGGGCTCCTGAAGCCAACTCCAGTGTATATTTGGGCTCCTGCTGCTACTACTGCCAACTTCTGCCAACTCCAGGGTGTGATTCATCCAATTTTTGGGCTCCTGAAGCCAACTCCAGTGTATATTTGGGCTCCTGCTGCTGCTACTGTCAACTCCTGCCAACTCCAGGGTGTGATTCATCCAATTTTTGGGCTCCTGAAGCCAACTCCAGTGTATATTTGGGCTCCTGCTGCTGCTACTGTCAACTCCTGCCAACTCCAGGGTGTGATTCATCCAATTTTTGGGCTCCTGAAGCCAACTCCAGTGTATATTTGGGCTCCTGCTGCTGCTACTGTCAACTCCTGCCAACTCCAGGGTGTGAGTCATCCAATTTTTGGGCTCCTGAAGCCAACTCCAGTGTATATTTGGGCTCCTGCTGCTGCTACTGCCAACTTCTGCCAACTCCAGGGTGTGATTCATCCAATTTTTGGGCTCCTGAAGCCAACTCCAGTGTATATTTGGGCTCCTGCTGCTGCTACTGCCAACTTCTGCCAACTCCAGGGTGTGATTCATCCAATTTTTGGGCTCCTGAAGCCAACTCCAGTGTATATTTGGGCTCCTGCTGCTGCTGCTGCTGCCAACTTCTGCCAACTCCAGGGTGTGATTCATCCAATTTTTGGGCTCCTGAAGCCAACTCCAGTGTATATTTGGGCTCCTGCTGCTGCTACTGTCAACTCCTGCCAACTCCAGGGTGTGATTCATCCAATTTTTGGGCTCCTGAGGCCAACTCCAGTGTATATTTGGACTCCTGCTGCTGCTACTGTCAACTCCTGCCAACTCCAGGGTGTGATTCATCCAATTTTTGGGCTCCTGAAGCCAACTCCAGTGTATATTTGGGCTCCTGCTGCTGCTACTGTCAACTCCTGCCAACTCCAGGGTGTGATTCATCCAATTTTTGGGCTCCTGAAGCCAACTCCAGTGTATATTTGGGCTCCTGCTGCTGCTACTGCCAACTTCTGCCAACTCCAGGGTGTGATTCATCCAATTTTTGGGCTCCTGAAGCCAACTCCAGTGTATATTTGGGCTCCTGCTGCTACTACTGCCAACTTCTGCCAACTCCAGGGTGTGATTCATCCAATTTTTGGGCTCCTGAAGCCAACTCCAGTGTATATTTGGGCTCCTGCTCCTGCTGCTGCCAACTTCTGCCAACTCCAGGGTGTGATTCATCCAATTTTTGGGCTCCTGAAGCCAACTCCAGTGTATATTTGGGCTCCTGCTGCTGCTGCTGCTGCCAACTTCTGCCAACTCCAGGGTGTGATTCATCCAATTTTTGGGCTCCTGAAGCCAACTCCAGTGTATATTTGGGCTCCTGCTGCTACTACTGCCAACTTCTGCCAACTCCAGGGTGTGATTCATCCAATTTTTGGGCTCCTGAGGCCAACTCCAGTGTATATTTGGGCTCCTGCTGCTGCTGCTGCCAACTTCTGCCAACTCCAGGGTGTGATTCATCCAATTTTTGGGCTCCTGAAGCCAACTCCAGTGTATATTTGGGCTCCTGCTGCTACTACTGTCAACTCCTGCCAACTCCAGGGTGTGATTCATCCAATTTTTGGGCTCCTGAGGCCAACTCCAGTGTATATTTGGGCTCCTGCTGCTGCTGCTGCCAACTTCTGCCAACTCCAGGGTGTGATTCATCCAATTTTTGGGCTCCTGAGGCCAACTCCAGTGTATATTTGGGCTCCTGCTCCTGCTGCTGCCAACTTCTGCCAACTCCAGGGTGTGATTCATCCAATTTTTGGGCTCCTGAAGCCAACTCCAGTGTATATTTGGGCTCCTGCTGCTGCTGCCAACTTCTGCCAACTCCAGGGTGTGATTCATCCAATTTTTGGGCTCCTGAGGCCAACTCCAGTGTATATTTGGGCTCCTTCTGCCCCTCATAGTGATGCCACTTCAACTCTCTGCAATTGTGCCGCTCTGCGATTCTATTAGCGATGCCTCTGATCTGCATGTGATATTTCTTCAAAGTATTATTTAACAAACCCAGCACGCATCCTGTGCGTGTTACAGCAAGGCTGAATGGTTTACAACCCTATTGAGGCTGTAGGAGGCTCAGAAATAGCCGTTTTTAATAGCGATTCGTCGCGAATTTATTCGGGTCGAAACGATTTTTGTCGGAAAATTCGGCGAATCAGTCGAATCGAATTTTTCAAAAGTTCGCTCATCTCTACTCCTCCCTCCATTGGCCTAGCGCAAAATGAGACCCTGTTGTATAAAAGGCATGGTCCACGTGACGCCGCACACCCCTGCTGCCCACTCTGCATTAAATAGGGAGATGTGCTGCTGCTGAGGAACAGATAAGGCTATTTTTTACAGTTAAAAAACTGCCCTTTTCAGGGCAAACTATAGTCAGGATTAGCAGCTGGAGTGAGGGCTAGAGTAGGGTTGGACTCATTACCACTGCATTAATACCACTGGCTTGTCACTACTGTGGCCTGGGTGCCCCACATCTTCCTTCAAGCACTGGGGTGTACCCTGATGTACCACAACTTGCTCTAAGCACTGGGGTATATCCTGTTATACCACAACTTGGTCTAAGCACTGTTTTAAACCCTGTTACATGACAACTTGCCTGTTATAAAACCACATACTCTAAGCACTGGGCTGTAATCTGTTATACCACAACTTGCTCTAAGCACTGGGGTGTACACTGTTATACAACAACTTGTGCTAAGCACTTGGCTGTAGCCTGTTATATCACAACTTGGTGTAAGCAATGTTATTCCACAAATTGGTCTAACCACTGTGGTGAGTGTACTCTGTTATACAACAACTTGATGTAAGCACTGGTTTGTACCTGTTATACCACAACTTTCTGTAAGCACTGGGGCGAGTTAAGCCTGTAATACCACAACTTGCTCTAAGCACTGGGGTGTATGCTGTTATACCACAACTTGCTCTAAGCACTGGGGTGTACACTGTTATACTACAACTTGCTTTAAGCACTAGGGTGAATGTACACTATTATATCACAACTTTCTCTAAGCACTGGGGTGAGTGAAGCCTGTAATACCACAACTTGCTCTAAGCACTGGGGTGTATACTGTTATACTACAACTTGCTTTAAGCACTAGGGTGAATGTACACTAAGCATTTGGGTGTATGCTGTTATACCACAACTTGGTCTATGCACTGGGGGGAGTGTATGGTGCTATACCACAACTTGCCCTAAGCACTGGGGTATACATTATACCACAACTTGCTCTAAGCACTGGGGTGAAGCGTGTTATACCACAACTTTCTCTAAGTATTGAGGTATATGCTGTTATACCACAGCTTGTTCTAAGCACTGGGGTGTAGCCAGTTACCTGTAACCACAACATTCTCTAAGCACTGGGGTGTACGTTGCTATACCAAAACTTGATATAAGCACTGGGTGAGTGTACACTGGTATACCACAACTTGCTCTAAGCACTGGGCTGTAGCCTGTTGTACCACAACTTCCTGTAAGCACTGGGGTGTAGGCTGTTACACCACAAATTGGTATAACCACTGAGGTGAGTGTACCCTGTTATACAACTTGATGTAAGCACTGGTTTGTACCTTGCTATACCACAACTTGGTCTAAGCACTGGGGTGAGTGTACGCTGTTATACCACAACTTGCTCTAAGAACTGGGGTGAGTGTACCCTGTTATACTACAACTTAGTCTAAGCACTGGTTTGTACCTTGTTATACCACAATTTGTTCTAAACACTGGGGTGAGTGTAGCCTATTTACCACAACTTGTTTTAAGCACTGGGGTTTATGGTGTTATACCACAACTTGCCCTAAGCACCAGGGTGTAGCCTGTTATACCCCAACTTGGTCTAAGCACTAGGGTGAGTGTACACTGTTATACCACAATTTGCTCTAAACATTAGGATGTATGCTGTTATACCACAAGTTGCTCTAATTACTGGGGTGAATGCTGTTACACCACAACTTGCTCCAAGCACTAGGATGAGTGTAGCCTGTTATACCACAACATGCTCTAAGCACTGGAGTGTATGCTGTTATACCACAACTTGCTGTAAGCACTGGGATGTACCCTGTTATACCACCACTTGCTCTAAGAACTGAGGTGAGTGTAGCCTGTTATACCACCACTTATTCTAAGTACTGGGATGTAGCCTGTTACACCATATCTTGCTCTAAGTACTGGGGTGAGTGTATGCTTGGTCTAAGCACTGGGGTGTATGCTGTTATACCACAACTTGGTCTATCCACTGAGGTGTATGCTGTTATACCACAACTTGCTCTAAGCATTGGTGTGTGTTAGTACTGCACTTTAATACTACTTGCTTAATGGAAAACTCCCTTTTTGTCAGGTTTTTGGTGTTCTGCCTTATTTTTTTCCTCTTCTGGAATGTAAAATAAATGTTTGTGTTAGGATTGTACTCCCAGACCTGTGATTTACTTATAAGCATGCTGTTTCCAAGTTTCCTATATTCCTGTGTGTCTGTGATGCCAAGACTTGAATCTGGACTTGAGTAAAAGTACTGACTACATATCCGGGAAACCTTCCACTGTAACAGGTGAGCATGTTAGCAGCTTTAGCAAAGTTAAGCAGCACTAATGACCCTTCCCAGCTTACAACGCTGCCAGTAATCCTTTACCTACTAGAATACAAGATTGTGATCCTCTCTATCTGAATAAGTTGGATCACAGCAGAATGTGTTAAACCTGTCACAGGTATCTTAGCCACTCAGACAATTAGTAAGCTAGAGTGCATCTCTACATCTTACGGACCAGTTGATGTATGTATATTGCTAAGGTAAACACATTGTTGCTAAGTAAAATTTTCTTATATAACACAGGGTTGCAAACAAATAGAAAAAAAACAGATACGCTTAGTACATTAAATAAATCATTTTGGCACACAATAATGGACATTTTTAGAATTGCTGTCTAAAGTGGAATTACCCCTTAAAGCACATGGGGTTTAACTCCACTTTAATACGACTTGTTCATAGCACTGGGGTTTAACTCCTCTTTAATATCAATTGTTCAGGGCAATTGTGTGTCACTAATGTTTAATACCAATTATTTAGGGCAACTGTGTGTCACTACTGATTAATACCAATTGTTCAGGCAAATGCATGTCACTGCTGCTAACAAATAGTAATTGAGTGTCCACTGGTTCAGGCCACATCAGGCTCATTTTATAGTCCACTAATTCAGGCACCTAGCTAGGAAGAGCAGACAGTGTCAGTGAGGGACAGCTGGGGAGGGACATCTGCCTGTTCTCATTGCACCCTGAGGATGGGCAGCTGCTGGTGCACATCTGGGAATTTACATGAGCTCATCTGTGGGCACCACCTGCATTCTGCTTACTGGGGCTTAGAACAAGCACATCAGTTGTTGGCACCCATTGTATTCTGCTTAATGGAGCTTAGAAATAGCCAATACTTTAACCGTTCACTCAGGTGTTGGCACAGCCAAGTCCTGTGAGATTCACATCCGGTTTATCTTCGCGAATGTAAGGTTGTCCACGTTGGCTGTAGATAGGTAGATTCTCTTGTTGATGACACCCCCCTGCAGTGCTGAACACACTTTCTGATAGGACACTTGCTGTAGGACAGGCCAGCACCTCCAAGGCATAGAGGGCAAGCTCTTGCCACATGTCCAATTTACCAATTTACTTTCTGGAACTCCACTATTGCCTGCTGCTGTGGTTCACACACCCTTTCCAACATACAGTATGTAAAATGGAATTCCACCTGGTTGCTAAATCATCTATGAGGCGATGGATGGAAAGGTCAAAGTTCCTCTGAATTGCAGACAGGTGAGCGCCCATGGCGTGCACTTTATGCGGCAGCTCTGGCATGTCTGGGTAATGGGCCGAGAAGCTTTGCACCACCAAGTTGAGCACATGTGCCAGTCAACGGATGTGTCTCAACCCAGCTTGGCCCAAGGCTGCTATCTAGGTTCTGCTTGTTGTCACACACCACCTTGTCAGACTTTAGGTGCCGCAGTAGCAACCACTCATCTGTCTGCTCCTGGATGGCAGTCCACAGCTCCTGGGCAGTGCGTGGTCTTTCGCCCAGACAGATGGTTTTCAGCAGGGGATGAGGAGTCAAGAGAGGAGGAAGTGGAGTGGAGGCAACAAGTGATGTCCGGCTATCCTGGCTGGTGAAAGTATATGCGGCTAAGCACTCTGTGGCTCGGGCCCAGTCACCACTATATTACCCAGTGGGCAGTTAAAGAAATGTAACATACCTGCCCATAGTTGTCCACATGTTATTTGTGATGTGGACCATGCAACATATAGCATTGCACAGTGAACACCTAATTTTCTCCACAATCTCTTGGTGCCTGCTGAGAAAAGTTGTGGCAGCTGAGAATGATGTATTGTGGGGCAGCCGCATGAGATTTCTATTAGCACCATACTCTAGCTAACTGAGATAACCGGTCCCCCCTTGCTATAAGATTTTTAAAGCTCTCCAGCTCCAGGAGCCGGAATGGGAACATTTCAAAGGCAAGCAATTTAATAATGCTTGCATTAAAGACTGGGGGTCATGGGTGAGATGGGCCAAACTTCCACTTTCTGTCCATTGTTTGGTGAATAGAAAGCTGAACGCTGCCCTGGGTTGGTGTGGGCAGGCTTGGAGGTGGTGGTGGTCTCACATACTCCCTTGTGGTGGAGAGACAAAAAAAGGGGAGGTGGAAAAAAGAAAAAATATATAATAATACTAGCAATAACTAGTACATCTTCTAATAAGTATAACTAATAAGTTGTACTAACTAGGACTAATAAAATTAAAAATACTAACAATAACAATACTAACAACTACATAATACTAAATGTGTTTCTGGTTGCTTTGCAGGTCCTTGGTGATAAATGCACAGATTTCCCTAGCTCCAGTGACTGGTGACAAAGTATGCAAATACTCTCCTCCTCCTCTGCCTTGTGCCACTACTGAGCCCTCAAATTCAGCCAGGAACAGCGCCAATAGTGCGTCTACCAGAGTGCTTCTGTACTCTCATCTTTCTATCCTGCTCCAATGCTGGAATCAAGAAGGTGATGTTATCCTTATGGCGGAGATCCAGCAGTGTGGCCACCCAGTAATTAGTGCTATTGAATAGGTGGGTAACTCTGTGGTCAGTCCGCAGGCACTGGAGCATATAGTGGCTTATGTGATCTAGGCTGTCCTGAGTCAAAGAAATGCTGTCCTCAGTGGGAAGTGTTGCCTTCCCACTGTATAGGATAAGGCCACACAGTGCAGGGTGAGCGCCTGGTCTTATCTGGCACTGCAGGAAACTCAGCGCAGGCACTCATCCCATCGCTAGTGCTGATGATAGATGGGACACTACCTGGCACTATCAAGGCACTCTGGATTTTTTACTTGATAACTACACCTTTTTGACTGGGACCTCACATTCACCTGACATTCGTCCGTCTGGCACTAGTGTTTCTTAAAGTGAACCAACACCCAACTGGATCGGCCCGGGAATCTATAAGATTCCCGTGCCGATCCAGTCCGTTCCCACAGGGCATTCAAAATCGGGATGCCCCACTGTGTGAAACCCCCCAGGACGGCCACTAACCTTACCTGCATCCCGGTCCAACGGCGCATACGCGGGCCGTGGCCGCATTTCGCGCTTCTCTCTAGCAGGGCGCGTGCCCGCGCCGGCCATTTGTGAGGTTTGACGCCGCTTTCATGCGCATACCTCAGCGTCTCCAAGCGCGCTGATTGGACGAGCGACTGCACATGCGCCGTAGGAGCGGGGTGAGGTGAGTTGAATCGGGTGATCTGGGGGGTTTCACATAGCGGGGCACCCCCGATCGGGGTGCCCCGGGGAAGTGGACCAAAACCCAGGATAGTCAAAATCCTGGGTGTTGGTCCACTTTAAATAAACCCCTTAACCTAACCCCTCCCACCATGAGGAGGTTTCTGAGTAATTCAAACTTGCCTAGCAGGGTGATGGGTATTTTGCTGTAACCGGCAAGGCATTTTGTTTTTAATGAGCTGAAGCCCACAGCTGGATATTTTGCACCATTCTGTGTAAACTGTGGACTATTGAACATCAAACAGTATCAAAAAAGCATCAACAGTATCAAAAAATCTTCCACCAACAATCATAGTCAGGGGTGGTCACTGGTCATGCTAATTATTTGGTAAATCAAGTTTAGCTTTGGACGTGCCTTTTATGTATATTGTATTTGTATATTATATGTTATTTTTTAATTCTTAAGCAAAATTTTATATCATGGAAAAATGATGGACCTCAAGGTTTAAAAGCCACTGGCTGGGCAAAACAGCCTATGCTTTTCTTTTCTCTTCTGCAGCAACTTTTTCTGCTCCCAGTTTTCAAAATACCCATCTTCAAAATGAACACGTCATGGGAACCTTTTTTTAGAACCAGTAAAAAAAAAACCTGAACCATGAGAAATCTGCTGGCTGAGTATGCGAGTATAGGACATGTTTTGCAAAGATAGGCATTTCAACTAAGCCCTGGTAAATGCGTCAGGACAAAGGGGGAAATTTAAGAAACTCTAAGGCCACGTAGTGCCAGGTAGTGGCATATGAGTGTCAAAAATGTATCAAGTCAAAAATCCACAGTGCCTGTGCCAGGTATCAAGAGCATCTATCTATCAAGAGCACTGGCAATGGGGATGAGTGCCAGCGCTGAGTTTCTTACAGTGCCAGATGGGACCAGGCACTCACCCTGCCCTGTGTGGCCCTATCCCATACATTTCAATGGGCTGGGATGGTTACAATTATTTAAAGGAGCAGTATCGCAAAATTTGCATTAAAAAGATAAATAAATAGCCACACAATAGCTTCTAACATGTGTATAAATAATCTGGCGATAGAAATTGGAAAAAATATATGCCTTTCTTTTAAATTGTATAATTACAATAGCTCAGTCCATTTGCTGAATAGGGGGATCTGCTGGGTTGTATTTAGTGGGCTGCTTCATTTAGCCCACTGGTCTCCTAGCAACACTTTACCTCAGAGGCTGACACTGTAATCAGTGGTAACGGCTGTGTGTGTGTGAGGTGCTGCTTTTGTTATGAGACCAGGTGACTCAAATGTGTAAAATCTATACAAAATAAACTAAACTGACTGAAAATAACTGACATTTTTCTTTGAATAACTGTGCAGGAAAATCTAAAGGTATTAAAGTGGAACAAAACCCTGAGTGGCTGACCCTGAAGTCTATAAGACCTGGCCATTGACCTTGCCCCTTGGGCATTCTAAATCAGGATGCCCCACTGTGTGAAACAACCCCTGGATAACCACAGATCCCCCCATTTTTCTGGCGCGCTCACGCAGATAGTCATTTAGACAGGCCGGGCGGCCAGGAAGGTTACTGCTCAGGCTCCCCATCTGCGTGCAAACAGAGCTGATTGGATGAGAGCCCGCGCATGCGCTGCGGGACAGGGAAAGGTACGTTTTCACAGGCGAACTTGGGGATTTCACATATCAGGGCATCCCAAGTCGGGATAGGAGCACAAAACAAAACTCCAGATAGTGAAAATCCTGGGTTGGGCTTTGCTCAAAACACACAAAGCTGAAAGAAAGATCATATGGAAAAATGAAAAATAAGAATATGAAAGAGAAAATGGTAAACTGAAAGATTCTGCAGCAGAGCCAACACGAAGGGAAAACTGTCAAAATCAGCTAAATGACTTCTAGAGCTTTTCCCTCTGTTTTAGATATATAAGTTCTGGCCAGGCAATGTTGCAATGTTGTTATCTTATGCTGGACGGCTGCCAGCACTGAACAGCTGGTATTTTGATACATTGTTTCACCCCTCTCCTCAGCGTGGAACAGGCCAGAGTGTTGGGCTCCGACACTCAGCAGACATAAACATGAGCTATTAGTCTCCAGCTGCTCAACACACACATCATTTTTTTCTAAATTTGTAATTCTTACTCCAACACTTACCTACATTCAAAGTACCATTTAAATATGTCACCAAGAAAAATTCGCGATACTGCTCCTTTAAGCATTTTAGTAGAATTTTTAAAATTTTTATTTGGCTGGTACATGTGTCACGGGATCCATGGGCTGGTTGGAATTATTTTTATATGCATTCTTAGATTTTTTTTTCCGCTGCAGACTTGCGATTTGGGCCGTGAGAAAGCTATGGGGGTTATTTAAGAAAGGCTAGCGCCAGGTAGTGCTATGTAGCGGCAGGTAGCGTCTGGTGAATGCTGGGTGCTGTAGGTGAAACCACATTTAAGAAAGTGAATCTGGTGAGCGTCATGTAGCATCACATGTATTACTAGAGGCGGCTCAGTGTATACCGCCAGCTCTCCAAGTTCAGGAGCGCCATGTATATGTGTTCAGAAAAAGACTTTGTTAACACAGCATCTGGCGCTCTTTGCTAGCGCCCAGCTTTAGAGCACCAACACTGGGTGTGTGTAGTTTTTTCTTAAATATGGTGTGGAGCGGCGAGTGCCGGACGCACTGAGCTGGCGCTACCTATCGTTCACTGCAGCGTTGTCCTCTTGTTAGATGCGGTGTAGTCTTGGGCGCTTTTACCTTAGGACACCACCTAGCATTCTCCATTGGCTCTGCAGTGAATCAGGGAAAGCGCTTCTACAGCGCCCACCGCACATCACATTCATCAATGCCGGCCAGGATACTACAGTGACTGCTATGCTAGGTTACAGCGCCCAACACCCACTTACAGCGTCTACTAGCGGGCGCTCTAAGCGCCGCTATACAGACGCTCACGTGGCGAAACATGGTGCTAGTAATAAATCAGCCTCTGTCATGTTTGTCTAATGTCCCTAATGCAATTACCATTTTTAATTTAAAAGAAAAAAAACAAAACCCTAAAAAACAAAACATTGGGAATCCAGCAGGCGCTATGTGCCTGAACTGCCTTTTTTTGAGCGCCTCTTGGAGTGCATTGGTAGTTCTTTCTTAAATGTAGTCAGCTTGCGGCGCTCTCAGCTGGTGCTAGGTGTCACTAGCGCATAGGCTTATATAAGCCGTGCGCTGTGATCACTGCCTACAGCTAACAGCTCCGCCGGCCACAAGCTGACACTGTGGTGCAGGAGCTGCTGAGCGTCTTGGACGAGGCGCTTAATTGGCGCCCGCACCAATAATAATGAATAAGACTCCATGTGAACTATGCAAATAGACATACAAAAATTAAATTTAAACCCATACCTTTGTTCAATATTTTGAATGAATTCCTCTGCAAGTTTTGGACACTTTTGCTTGAAGATATGGTACATGGCCATGGCTTTTATGAATTTTATTATATCTCCTGCTGACATTTTGTATGTGATCACCAAGTCAGTAACTCTATTAAAGACAAAAACACATTTATTAATTTGAAAGGCTTATGCCACAACATTAAAACATGTAGGATTTTTAACCCTTCAGCATCCATGTAGAATAGATATTTAAATAAAAAAGTCACTATAAACTGCATCTTAAAGTTCAAGTAAATAAATGATTATGACAAATATAGTTGCCCCCCCCCCCTCCCTCTAACATAGGTATGAACACAAGTAAAGGAAATGAGACCAGAAAGCACAATTTGGAGAGGAGAGAATAATTGGGTTGATTCAGTGCCCCTTTCTCGTTGTTTTTTGGAGGCCCTGCTACAAACGAAAAATCTCACAATAATGAAAACCTTTAACACAATAATTCTTACAGAAAAAAAGGGCTCTGCTGAATCAGTTGAGGGGGAAAAATGGACGAGAACGGAAAATTTCATGCAAAAAAATGCCAAGAAAGGGGCTCTGAATCAACCCTAATGCTTGGGTTTTGGTTAACAATAAAAAAAATTAAAAATACACCAAAATACAAGATATATACATATGCCATATAATAATTCAACAATGACTGATTTACATGTATACAGTAGAACAGATTTAATACAGGACTAGACTAACAACTGTATAAGCACCTTAGAGCCAGGGTAGGCAGCAGCTTCCAGACCCTTTGAAGAATAGGGCCCAATGCAAGCTGCCTTCCCCTTCTCTATGGTATGGATGCAGAGTCACCTGATTGCACAAGTTACCACTACATTCAGCAGCACCCCCACAAATCCATCTGCAGAAGTGGATGAGACTCGAGCAACGCAGTGCTGCCTGGCTAGAGTTTTGCTCTCTCACATAGCTCTCTAGCCAGGCTGCTCCTTCTGCAGCCAGGCTGGCTATAATGGATCTTGAAGCCAGAACAGAAGCAGCAGTGGGTATAATGGGCTTCCATCCATCTTGTTTGCTTTTATCTCCCCTCAGCCTGTGTCCACCCATGGGCATTCCCCGATAGGGCTGGAGGGGGTCCGATAGCACTTGTGTTCTCTTAGGTCCCGTAAAACAAATGTACTCCCCTGCAGATTTAGTTATTTGTTCATAAGATGGAGTACAAGTGCCACAGAAAGAGCTGTCTGATCTAAAGATGGCTTGGAAGAGCATTCAATGTTGTATAAGAACTTAGGCTCCCTAGTAAACAGGGGCATAACTTGAGGGGGTGCAGGAGGTGCAACCGCCCCAGGGCCCATAAAGTCAAGGAGGCCACATAATTGTTGCTCCTATTATTATTTATCATATTTGGGCTCACTTGGCATAATTAGAGAAAATGGGCATTTGTCTCTGCTGTTTCACTCTTCAGTTAGTTTAGTTTAGCTGCAACCAATTGAGGTTAAATAAAAAAAAAAGCTTACTGTATGAGCCGTTAAAGAGCCCCATTTAATGTTCACACCAGGGCCTTGTCACATTTAGGGCCTGATTTACCAAGCATTTCTGCCAGACAGTTCCAGTAGTAATCAATATAGGTAAGCGCACACCAAAATTTTAGTTGCAAAAAGGATCATGTGTTTACTTCAAATTCACATCAATTACATATAGATTACAAAGAGACAAAGACATATATACATCTATATACAAGATTATACAAAATATGAGAGCAGTACTAGGGATGTAAGGAAAGGATACATTCATATCAGAGAATCCAGGTATGCTTTAGTGAGGAGACTGTGTTGCACCAAACCACTGAGGTCTGTAATTAATGACAGAGAGATATTTAACAATAACAGTATCAAATCTATGTATTGACTATATGGTAAAATATTACCTATTATTCTAGTCTTGTGAGGTGCTATCACAGTGATCCTGAAGGTAATCACATACAGGATAAATAACTAGTTAGACTGCTATATAGCTATACATAGGTCAAGGAAAAATGAATACAAATGACAATAGATACAAATGTAACCATAAGAATTATCACAGTCAGTGTGATTCAAAGGTACTACTGTAAGCCCTGCATAAGCTCTGGCAGAGTCAGATGCTGACATCTCATCATGCAAACATAATACTTGAACTATACACAGGCATGATATTGACCAAGGATGGTACAAAACAGTTCAAAATGACAAACAGATCATGATCGCTCAAAGTAAGGTTTACCGACGTTTCACGGCCGCAGGCCGTTTCATCAGGGTAGTGATCGCTACCCTGATGAAACGGCCTGCGGTCGTGAAACGTCGGTAAACCTTACTTTGAGCGATCATGATCTGTTTGTCATTTTGAACTGTTTGTACGATCCTTGGTCAATATCATGCCTGTGTATAGTTCAAGTATTATGTTTGCATGATGAGATGTCAGCATCTGACTCTGCCAGAGCTTATGCAGGGCTTACAGTAGTACCTTTGAATCACACTGACTGTGATAATTCTTATGGTTACATTTGTATCTATTGTCATTTGTATTCATTTTTCCTTGACCTATGTATAGCTATATAGCAGTCTAACTAGTTATTTATCCTGTATGTGATTACCTTCAGGATCACTGTGATAGCACCTCACAAGACTAGAATAATAGGTAATATTTTACCATATAGTCAATACATAGATTTGATACTGTTATTGTTAAATATCTCTCTGTCATTAATTACAGACCTCAGTGGTTTGGTGCAACACAGTCTCCTCACTAAAGCATACCTGGATTCTCTGATATGAATGTATCCTTTCCTTACATCCCTAGTACTGCTCTCATATTTTGTATAATCTTGTATATAGATGTATATATATCTTTGTCTCTTTGTAATCTATATGTAATTGATGTGAATTTGAAGTAAACACATGATCCTTTTTGCAACTAAAATTTTGGTGTGCGCTTACCTATATTGATTACTACTGCATTTGATTTGGGATTAGTTTGGGATATAATCCCAGGAGGCAGCACCCTAGTCAACTTTGATTAGAAGCATTAATATCAACATTATTTTCATTTTTGGTGTGCCAACCACATGTTAATTGTTTTGCCAGACAGTTCCACACAGGTGCAAATTAGAGTAGTAAAAAATATATTTAAAATATATATTTTTTCACATTTGCGTGTGTTGCTGCACTACAAGAAGCACATTTACTGAAGATTTAGCAGTGCAGCAACATGCTGAAAAACTCTGATTTTGCACTAATTAATTAGTTTTCACACTATTAGACGCACATATTTTCCCCAAAAGTTGGAGGAAAATGTCAGTACATCTTATTGAGTGAATGAGGGCAAAAAAAATAAATAAAAATGAAAAATGTCAACTAACCTCTCCATCGCTCTCGCTCGTGCTGTCCCCGCAGAGAGGAAGTGGTAGAGGCAGCTGTATCTGCCGCCTTCTCTGCGGCGACAGCACACACAGAAACCCTGCCTTATACAGTGGTGGTGCCCATCGTTATACCAAGCTGGGTGTTCACTCTGTGTGTGCTGGTGCCGCAGAGAGGAAGCGGTGGAGGGAGCTGTATCTGCTGCCTTCTCCGTGGCGCCTGCACATACAGACATCCACTTCGTACAGCAGGTGAACATGGCCGACGCTTGATCATCGGCCACACCCACCGCTGTATGTAGCTGGCTGTCTGTATGTGCAGGCGCCGCGTAGAAGGTGGCAAATACAGCTCCCTCCCCCACTTCCTCTCTGCGGCGCCAGCACAAACAGAGTGAACACCCGGCCTTATACAGTGGTGGGCATGGCTGACACGCGAGCATCGGCCACACTCACCGCTCAATAGGGCCGGGTGCCTATGTGCTGGCGCCGTGGTGAAGTGGCAGGGACAGTGCGAGTGGCAGAGGCAGGTGTATCTGTCGGCGGAGGCAGCTGTATCTGTCGGCGGACATCCAAGACGAGTGTCTGTGTGTGAAGATGGCGGGGACAGCGGGAAGGATGGAAAGATGAGTTTACTTTTTTCTTTTTACTTTTGCCTATGGGGAATAGAAGATGGGAGGTGCCACACTGCCTATATGGGAATGGGAAGGGGGGGATGCCACACTGCCTATATGGGAATGGGAGGGGGGGGGAATGCCACACTGCCAATAAGGGAATGGGAGGGGGATGCCACCCTGCCTATATGGGAATAGAGGGGGATGCCACACTGCCTATATGGGAATGTGAGGGGGGAATGCCACACTGCCTATATGGGAATGGGAGGGGGTATGCCACACTGCCTGTATGGGAATGGGAGGGGGATGCCACACTGCATATATGGGAATGGAGGGGGATGCCACACTGCCTGTATGGGAATGGGAGGGGGTGTGCCACACGGCCTATATGGGAATGGGAGGGGAGATTCTACACTGCCTATATAGGGAATGGGAGGGGGAATGTTACACTGCCTATATAGGGAATGGGAGGGGGAATGTTACACTGCCTATATGGGGAATGGGCAGGGGGGGTGATGCCACACTGCCTGTATGGGAGGGGGAAATGCCACACTGCCTATATGAGGAATGGGGGATGCCACACTGCCTATATGGGGAATGGGGGGATGCCACACTGCCTATATGGGGAATGGGGGGATGCCACACTGCCTATATGGGGAATGGGGGGAAGCCACACTGCCTATATGGGAATGGGAGGGGGAAAATGCCACACTGCCTATGGGGAATGGGAGAGGGGAATGCCACACTTTCTGTATAGGGATTGGGAGGGAGAAATGCCACTTTGCCTGTAATGGGGGGATTTTGCACATTGCCTATTATTTGGTCTTGGGGCATGGGGGTTTAGCACAACATTTGGTTCAGAATATTTATTTTTTTATTTTACTACAAATCCTAGGTGTGTCCTATGAGCAGGTGCGTCTTATAAGGTGAAAAATATAGTAGCACTGAAATTGCATAGTTTGGCAGAAGTACTTGACAAAGGCCCTTAGTTACGCCACTGCTAGCAAGTTACAGATTCATACTGCAGTGAATGTTTTGTTTGTAGTATCATGTATCAGGTATAGGATGCACAGATATTTTGGTTATTGGCAGCTAGCATTACCTCTCTTTTTCCACAAATGGCACAGCTTGAAAGACATCCTTATACTGGTTAACAACACACTCTTTCATTTTTTCATCCACATAATTTAAAAGAATGTCAAAAGCCTGTGAAAAGTCAAATCACTTATATGTTATTTGCGCATATGTAAAATTAAGCCCACATTTTTTAATTTTTGTTTTATTTTTTATTGTTGTTAGAGGGGAAGCCTATTTTGTCAGACACTAAGCACTTAAAAAAATTTCCCCTACAGAACTTTGCTCTAATTTAAAGTCCATGTCCAGGCACACACTATTTTTCTTCACATTCTCCTCCGTGGGATCTGTGAAAAATTTGCCATTTCAAAGCATCTCAAAGTCTCCATTTATATGTATATACCTTATGTCCGGGGTGCTCAACCTTTTGACGATCACATCTTAATCATGTCCCAAATACCAACCCATCTAAGCTACCACCAATGCTAAGCATACAATTATTATAGGAACACAATTACCCAATTCTACTTTCCTCCAAGCCACCTTGATTTGCCAATGTGCTTTACCTATATCACTCTGACGTGCAATCGCTCATAAATACCCTATTCACTTTTCCCACAGCAGGTCAGGTTGATCTGAGGGCCACGCCTTATGTATTTTTTGCCTAATGAGATAGGCACCATTAGTGATTTGATGCATTTAAACATGGAAAAAAATTTAAAGAAACCCCCGTTAATGTCATTGACCAGACAGGAAAATAAAACTATCCATACTCTCCTTTTTTCCCCCCATAGGCGTAAACAATCCCTCCTAGTCCCCTGCCCTACATTTTACGTTATCGTAGGATCTAGGTCCCGTGCCACTTGGGCTTGATCACCGGTGATGGACAGCTCCCACCATCCATCACATCAATGATGGCACACCTCTCTATTCACTGCAAGTTCAATTACTTTAACTATAGTAGACTATTTGCGAGTGTTGTTTAATTTCAGATATGGCCTCCTGATTCAGGATGCCCGCTGTTTGTATCCCCATGATTCACCCTCACCTTCCTGGTGCTCCCACGGTGCAGCCATGGCCAAAATGGGCAGGCTGATTCATTAATAGCGCCAGGTAGCGACAGTAGCGTTATTTTCACAGCGCCCACTAGTATTCGCTGTGCTTGCCCGTTGTTCGGCTGTTGACAGCGACTCAGTCGGTGTGTGGCAATGTTGAATACGGGGTTATGAGTCGCTGTTTGACAGGTTCCGCGCTGTATGGGAGCGCATGACAGCGAACGGCCATAGCGAACGGCTCCCAGCATATTCATTAACAAATCACGCTCCGAAAATTCTCGCGCTGTGAAATGCTTGTTTAAACCCCAGAGCGCTGGCGGCGATGGGTTAAAAGTAGTTTTTTAACCCCCAAACAACCATATTTTTTGGAAAAAAAAAAACATGTTTTTCAAAACATTTTGTAATATGAATACATTAATATCAGACCTGTAATATCAATTCTGCACAAATTTTTTTTTTTTTTTTTTTAGCTTAAAAAAAAAATCTAACATTGCAGAAGTGGTCACAGAATTTTTGACATTAAAAAAAAAAATTAATAGCAATTAATTATGAATATTTAAAGTTAGCTCCCTTGAAATGCATTGGAGAGCGCCAGGTAGCGAGAGGTCATACCTGTCGCTGTTCAAGGTCGCTCGCTGGCGCTGTGGGGTGAGGCTGGAATAATGATGAATGATTCGCTATCTGGCGCTCTGTCAGTGGCTAAGCAGGATCGGCTTGATAAATGTGTGATTGCGGAGGGGAGCCGGCGTTCTCGTGGCGGTAAGCGTCATTACCGTTTGCTCACCATTCGCTACCTGGCGCTATCCCTTGTTAAATAAGGGCCCAAGTGTACTGATTGGTTGATGCTGCTGTAGCGGGAACAGGTGAGTGAAACGGGCGATGCAGGGAGTTTCACATAGGGGAGCATCCCAATCTGGGATACCCCAGGTATTGCGACTTCTGAAGTTTCAGAATAATGTAATTTTAGTGTGAAAAATGTTCCCACTTACTTTATGTTATAACATCTGCATATAAAACCAATGATAAAAATGTATCAGTAAGTGTTACATTTATTATTAGGTAAGGAAAAACAGAAATAGATAATGCACTCTGCTCAGAAAAAAATATAAAGCAGGTGTGCTCAAGAGGGAAAAATATTCTAATAGACAATGACTATTGGGGGAATAGATGTAATCCAATCCAGCTAGAAAAAATGTCCACAAAAGAGAGCACCTTCCCACAAATCTAACATAAATAACATAAATAATTTTATTAATGAAGAGAAAAAAATGACAAACATATATACTCAAGACAATTAAAAACGGGAACAGAGAAAGGAGGGCCAGGGGGCTAATCAAGAGATTAAAGTTCGTAATGGTATAATCTTAATAAATGTAAACAAGTACCATCCTCAACTAAATTAATCAAAAAGACCATAAAGCAAAAAATAATAATGAAGCTAGAGACCTGTTGAGCAATATATATATATATATATATATATATATATATATATATATATATGACTACGAGTATTAAAAAAAACTCTCAAAGTGAAACCAATTAACTATATAGGGCTGTATAGTAGATATTAAAGTGACCTGTGCCAAAAATAATTGAAGTGCATAATACCAAATATCTAAAGTGCATAATGCTCAATTTCAAGTGAACACAATCTAAAACAATCCACTCCCATAAGTCCCAAATCAAATAAATCATAAATAAATAAATGACACCACAATACATGACCTGCTCATCAGGAATGATAACACCCCACAATGTGCTCAGTTCTGGCCCATGTGTTCTGTAGCATGACCTCAAAATGAGGAGAAGAGCATGGGAGCCTGAAGGTTATGCAGGCTTGTAGCCTTCAGGGCGGGGGGCACAAAAACTGGCCCCTGCACCTGTTGTAAAAGCGCCCATAGCTGGTTCCTGAGCTGGTTATGATGGGTAGGGGGACCCCACGCAATTTGGATGGATTTTTAAGGGTTCTAAACCCTTAAACATACAAAGAAAAAATGCCCCCCCCTATGTCATTTTTTTTATTTTAATCCTTTATAAATGAGACATTTAAAAAAAAAAATATTTCCTATTTTAACTGAAAAATATTTTTAAAAAACACTGGAAAACGTACAAAGAAGACATTTAATGTTAAAGCCTGAAGTGGAAAACATTTTTGGAAATTCCTGTAAAAATCACAGATAAACATAGTGTAAAATGGTAAAAAAATGACCTGTCAACAGAGAATGTTGGATGTTGTTCTGTCCAGGGGGACCTTGCACTTTCAGATTTAGATTTTCTTGTTTGTATATTGCTGTTTGTGGAATAATTTCTATACTTTTTTTAGGGAAACCCTGAGCAACCAACGAATTCAAGGGATTACTTCTGGATTACTCCCAGAAAGATGAAGCCACTACAATAAGCTGGGTATGCCTAGAAATCATAACATGTGTACTTATATAGTTTGTGGGGGGGTATTCCAAATGTAAAGGGTTGTTTTGGTTGAAAAAGTGCAAGGTTCACAAATAGGCCTTGATTCACTAAGAGTTGAAAAAATTCTCATGGTAGTAAAAAATTCAATTCATGAGTAAAAAACCTGAGCACTTCACTGTTAGTGAATCACCAGATAAGAAAATTATGAAAATCAATGGCAGATCTTTACTCCTGAGAAAAGTATTGAACCTTTTACTTGTAGTAAAAAGTGCCATTTGCTTTCATGGTCTTCCTACCTGGTGATTCAGTAACAGTGACATTCTCAGGGTTTTTCTCATAAATTGAATTTTTTTACTACCATGAAATTTTTTTTACAACTTCACGCATGCTTTACTTTGGGGTGTTTGGCAACTCTTCCATTGACAGTACCTATACATGTTGGGTATTGTTCTGTTCAGGGGTCCTTGCTTTTTCAGATTTAACTTAACCTTTTTGCATATTGTTGTTTTTTTTAGGAAAATTATTTTTATTCTTTTTTTAGGGAAACCCTGTGCAACCAAAGAATTCATTGAGGGATTACTTCCAGAAAACTGTGCCCATGTCAACAAGCCAGGCCTATAAACTGAGGTATGTACTTCCAGAGAATATAACGTTTGTAGGAGGTATTTCAAATGGAAGGGGTTGTTTTTCTTGCGCACTTAGATTTTATATTAAAGCACTGTTACAATTTGGGGGTGTCTCCTGGACAGGAAAGGGTGTCTACCAATGCACATTTGTTGTAACCAGGTGAAATTGGGCTTTTACACACAATATACCGGTAATTTTATTGAAAAAAACGCTACAAATCATTGTAAAATGTTCACCCAAAAATATGGAGAATGCACAAAAAAATGACAAACAAGACATTGCATGTTAAATGCCAATATATATATTTTTGGGGGAAAATCCCTTCAAAAATCACATGTGTAGCGCAAAATTGTGAAAAATGGTCCGGCAACAGAGACAAAAAAAAGACAAAAACTCTAAGTAGGCTGGCACTTAAGGGGTTAAAAGCATTAAACTGGACCTTCACCATGATTTATTGAAAAGCCCAAACCCTTAAAAAACAACCCCCCAGCATCTAGAATTAATATATTTTAAGTTTTTAATCACTTATTCTTATTATTATTATTTATTATTATTCTTTCCACTGGGCTGCAACTCTGTTAAGGACTTTAGGATACAGACGCCGCCATCTTGACTCAGAAGCATCACACGTACTGAAGAAAGAAGAGTGGGATAAAGTACAGGGGGGCGGGTTATAGCTGTGCTTTGCTCAGACAGAGCAGAGTTGGGGTCAGGAAAAGGTCAGCAGTCCCAGAATGCAGAGCAGCACAGTCAGAAGGCACTTCCTGTTTGCAGGCTGCCTGATGTTCCATGAGCCGCCATCTTGGATGTTTAAAGGCTCTTAACATGCAGTAGATGCAGGTAGGATGATTTTTAATGTGCACAATCTGTATGTACAGGGTGTGGGAAACATATAAGATATGCTCTTATTTAGGGTGAAGGTCCGCTTTAACATTTGTCTTATGTCTCTCATTATTTTTGATGGGGAGTGCAAGCTGCTGCATCCCCTTCATCTTCAGGCTGTGCATATGATGGAGCACGCATGATAGGGGTGATGCAACAGCTTGTGCTCTTCATTGAAGTCAAAGAGGACTTTAGGGCTGATTCCGCATCTAGAATTTTTTTTTTACTTTTTTGTATGAGGAAAAAAAATGTATCCAGATTTTTTACCCTCCATGCAATTCAGCACTATTTTTAGTTGTGCAATTGTTTCATTATTTAGCACAGCTAAAATGATGCTGAGTTGCACTGAGGAAAAAAACAAGTAAAATGTTTTTTCTCATAAATTATCTCTATAGTCACAGCAAACATCTCTTACTGGACAGGAGCACGCATATTCACTGTTGGACTGAGGAAAGGTGAGTGAATAGCAACCTACTGGGAGGTTTCACACAGCGGGCATCCTGATTCAGGATGCCCCGGGGGAACAGAACAAAGCCTAGTCAAAACCAATCAAATTCCCAGGCTTTGTCCTTTAAAGTGGACCAACACCCAGGATTTTGACTATCCTGGGTTTTGGTCCACTTCGGTGGGGCACCCCGATCGCTGTTTGAAACCCCCCAAAACGCCCGTAAACACTCACCTCCCCACGCTCCTACGTGGGTGCTCGTCCAATCAGAGAGCTCAGAGCTGCTGTGGTATGCACGTACAAGCGGCGTCCAACCACAGCGGCTCTGAGCCCATTCACAAACGGCCGGCGCGGGTGCGCGCCCTGCTAGAGGGAAGCGCGAGACGCAGCCCGCGCATGCGCCGTTGGATCGGGGTTAAGGTAAGGTTTGTGGGCGTCCTGGAGGGTTTCACCCCGCAGGACATCCCGATTTCGGATGCCCTGCGGGGAGGGATCTGATTGGCCCGGGAATCTTATAGATCCCCCCTGGGTGTTGGTCCACTTTAAGATTGCGTCCAGGAAGCCCCATGATACTTTGGCAAATGCTTTTTCTGCATTGAGTGTGACTGAAATTGCTTTGATATTTATAATTTAATTTGTTTAAGAGCCGTTAAGGTTAATGGGATCTTCTGATATATATATCAGTCGGGCAGAAACTTGCCTGGTTCAAAGGTATAATCTGTGGAAGAATTTCTTCCAGTGGTCTATAGATAATTGTTCCATATATTTCTAGATCAACATTGATCAATGACATTGGCCTTTAATTTATACAGTGGGATGGTTCCTTTCCTGTTTTTTTTTTTTTTTTATATTAACAACATTGTTTATATAAACGTTGGACCACTATAAATAAACCTTAGGTGTTCTGGATCAACACCCGAACAGGACTATTGCATAGAAAGCCAGGACAGCAAAGCTGGTCTGGTCAGATTGCATAACACTAAGGTAGGTAGATGATCAATTACTTGCATTCTTTAAAAAATCTTCTTATGCATGGATTGGAGATAAGTAGTTATAGTGGTAGTTGGGTCGGTTTTGTTTAACTTGTGTTATTGCTTGTGATATTTCCACCAGAAGAGGCCCCCTGTTCTTTTTAATTGTTGGTCTTATGTGTTATACAGCTTTTTGGTCTTTTACTTACCTTAGTGCTGTGTGATCTGACTAAGCCAGCTTTGCTGTCCTGGCTTTCTATACAACATTGTTTATATAAGCGCAAATGGTTGTATAGTGTCAATTGAGTTAAATAATTTTAGATGTGGAGCAAGAACCTCTTTGAATGTTTTATAGTATCCCACCAGGAATCCACCACTCCAACTTTAAGATCCATTTGACAGGAATCCATTTGCCAACTTTAAGATTTATTTTTTAAATTTCAAAAGATTCATCTAATTTCTTAGCATACATTTTGTAGTACACTCTATAAAAGACTGCCTTAATTTCCTCTAGGCGGTGTACCAATTTTTCTTTGTTGTCCCTGATTTTTTCAGTTTCATTTTGTTTTATTGTTATGTGTAAACATACAGTACAGTTGTAGAAGTATTACAATGAGAGGCATTTCTATGAACAATCTCATAATATATATAGACCTTATATTGAACCATAAGACATGTCTTAGGATCTCCTGAATTGTTTGTCCGTAAAAAGGTATAAAAAAAGAAAAAATTCAGAAGGAATGTAAAGCCCTCACAAAGTAAGTCTCTGACTGGGTTTTATTCCTCAGCAAAGCAGGTGCACTAGCTGGATTGCAACATTTGTAACATTTCAATTACCAAAACAAACGCTGTGCAGGGCTGCTTATGCAGAGACACTTGAAACTACACCTCCCCGAATTCTTGAGCTTGAGAGAGGATGTGATGTGGTTGGATGGAAAGGACATGTGACCAGGCTCTGGAACGCTCTTGTATTTCAGGGCTGGAGGAGGTGAGCAGCAAGGAGCAGACTTCCTGGGACAGATAATGAACCGTGGGCTAGTTACCAAGGGCATGTAAAGCATCTACCTAGCATCTAAACTCTTTTTGTTGACTTTGTTTAAAGTGCACCTAGTAAAAGATGGCTGATGCTTCAAATATGTATAAACACTGCCATTTCAGGAGCCATTTTAGGTGACGAATAAGGGGTCAATCAAACAAAGAGTGTGAAAGAGTAACAAGTAATACAATTTTCTTTTACTGACATTACAGTGCAGCCTGTTATCTGTTGTTTACATAGTTACCACTGTTATCGCTGGAGGAAAGATGTGGAGAGCTATCACAAGGACTGAAGTTTAATAACACAGCCTGGAACTTTCTAAGTTGTGCTTGGGGGGGGGGGCTTAATATGTTCCTCATCAGTCAGTGTGAGGTATCTGAAATAGAGGCAGTGTGGAAGTATAAAGCATACCAGCTCCGCTGCTGATGCCTGCCACCTCTGCTGCCGATGCCCGCTACTGCTTCCAGAATCACCGCTTCCCGCCGCAACACATGTTCCCGTCGCTAGTTTCAGCCCATGGGTGAGCATGGCATGTGACTTGGGCCAGTAACACCGGCTCTATACAGGCCAATCCCAGCCACAGCCTGGAGCCAGCCCCAGGAACATGTGTGTATGGTGGCAGGTGGGAGCGGGAAGTGGTGAGAGCGGAGGCGGTGGGCATCGGCAGCTGCGGTTGCTGGTATGATATGTGGTTGTGTGTGTTTGTGTATGGCAGCGGGAGACTGGCTGCTGCAGGAGTGCAGGCCAGCAGTGTGGGAGCATCAGAAGTTTAAGTATTTTTTTTGTAATTATAAAAAGAAGCCACTGGGGCAAGTGGCAAAAAATGGGGGCGGCACTGATACTAATGTGAATACTGCCCTGTGGGGTGTGCCCCAAAATGATGCACACGATTTGCTATGGAGTGGCTTTTTGATACCTTGCACTATTAATGTATTATTTTTGATGTTATTTATTTGAGAGGTATGCACTTATAGAAGCACTGTCACTTTAGGTTATTTATATAGATACACGCTGTATAGATGCAATATAGTTATATGGATCAATAGTATTATAGATTTGTTAGGAGTTTAATAGGAGTGCAGGCTCCCCCTGGTGGCGTAATTCCTTATGGCACAGTTAGTTTGTTTTTAATTTGTGTGTTTTTAAAGTATGTACAATAAAATTTACTAGATCATGATTGTTTGAGTGCAAGAGTCAGTCTCTGTGGGGTTTAAAGTTGGGAGTGGGTGGAGGCCACTCCATAGCAAATTGTGTGCAATATTTTTTTTTGTAACATTCACCCCATAAGATGCAGTAACATTTCCCCCCCAACTTTGGGGGAAATGTGTGTCTTATGTGGTTAAAAATACGGTACATGATAATAGACTAAGAGATAAAAGATTTGTTAGAGTTAAAACTGTTTTATAAAATAACGTGTGGATCCATTCTGGTGTCTTTTAAAAAGACTTGACTAAATTTGAACAAATGATCATTAACCAGAAAAAGAGAAAATTTGATCGAGATAGGATCAATGAGGATCATGAGGAAAATAATGTGTTCCAGTGAAGACAATCAGGCAACAGAAGACAAGGTTAGCACAAGAGAGTTCAGGAGAGAAATAGACAGAGGCCTAGAACACAGGGGATGAGGGGGAGCTTTTCTACTTCCCAAGGCTCTTTTTTTTCTTCCAATCCATTCCAGGCACTCCTTACACTTGGGATTACCTCCTTGCTGATCACGTGACTGCAAGAAAGAAAACAGGTGTGGCCCCTCCCGGCCCATAATTCGCAGCTGCCTCCTAACCAAGATCAGTTTTTCTTTCTTGCAGTGGCAAGTGACTGTGAAGGTTCAGGAAAATAGCTCTCAAGGATTGGCAGCAAGCGGGGGATTGCACCCTGTCGGCTTTCTGCGTAAGCCTTATTCCCACGGATCCCCTAGACCCAAATTGTGCCTCCTACAGCGTCTGGCTGTTCTGGGGTTCGCGAAGGTAAGGTGGAAGCGCAGGGGTCTTGGGGTGCTTACAGAGTGTATAGGCTCTGGGCTGCAGGCTTTTTAAAAAGCAAGTCAGCCGCAGGTTTTCCTCTGGTGTACCTGCTGAGGAACATTTTTTTATTTTTAATTCAACCCATCCTTCTTCCAAGTTAGGTTTTTTCTAAAAAAAAAACATTTTTTTAGGTATGCCTGATGTCACGCAGGGGGCTGAGTTTAACACGGAACCACGAGGCCGTGTTTCCTGCAGTGCTCTCTCTCTCTCACTGGAAGAAGGTCGGGTCTTGTTATTCCCCGCTATTCCAAGTAAGTGTAGCAGCCTGCTGGACAGTGGGTGGCCATGACTGGTGCTGACGCAGGCTATGAAAAGCAGCCATAACTGAGCAGGCCGTTTGTGGTGTTCAGGATGGACACTAGGGCGGCCGCGGCGGTGGGGGAGGAAGATAGTAACTCTATCTTATTCTCGTCTGATGAGGATTCCCTCCTCACAGACGAAACAGAATGTCTGCTCTCCTCTGTTTTTGAAACTTTGAATATCAGCCCTCCTGAGGTGGCAAAAAGAGGGAAGGATGACCTGTTTAAGCCAGTAAGACAAAGGCAGGTGTTCCCGGAACAGCCACACTTTTCCAAGATGGTATTAAAGGAGTGGAAAAATCCTAACAAGCTACCGGCTGTTCCCAAGATCCTAGACGCTAGGTATCCCTTTCCGGCGGACATGATTAAGCTTTGGTCTTATCCACCTGAGGTGGACGCCCCAGTAGAAGGCTTGTCTAATACTTCTATCATGCCGTCCTTAAGAGATCCCACAGAGAGACGTATGGATCAATTGGCCCGCAATGCTTTTGCTATGATAGGATCCTTACGCCCTGTTTTTGCCACGGCCATTTAGCCAGGGCTAAGTATCACAGGCTTATTCAAGAGTCCAAAGATTTTAAGGATTGTTTGGACTTTAACTCGTTCACTATCAATGCGATGGATGATGCGATCAGGCTTGCGGCTAGAACCTCTGCTCTTCTTGTGGCCTTGCGCCGTTCCTTATGGCTAAGACAGTGGTCGGCTGATGCCACCACTAAGAAAGCTCTTACGGATCTACCTTTTTTAGGGAGCAGACTCTTTGGAGAAAAGCTGGACGGTATGGTCAAGGATGGCAAGCTTCCTCTGAGAAAGAGGTCGGCTCGGCCTTTTCAGAGGCCTTCATCATATTGGCCCTTTCGGAGTGGCAGAGGTGTCTTCCGTCCTTGCTCCCGTAGAGATTTTTGGGGTAGAGGCAGAGCGCGTAATAGGGCAGGAGGGGCCTGGAGAAGTAGGCCCAAACCTCCAGCCAAGCCCACTCCAGCATGAGGGGGCACCCTCACCCGAGCGGGTGGGGGGACGGCTCTTGCATTTTGCTCATATCTGTAGGTGCCACATGGTGGATCGTTGGATCCAAGAGGTGGTGTCTTCAGGCTACAAGATCGAGTTTGCAGCCAGACCGCCCGCAAGGTTCCTTTGGTCAGGGGCATCCCAGAACCAGTCAAAGATAGATGCCCTGAGATCCGCAGTTCAGCATCTCCTTCAAAAGGGAGTAATTTGTCGGGTACCCTTTCGGGAGGAAGGTCAGGGGTTTTACTCCAACCTGTTCACAATTCCCAAGAGGGATGGGTCGATTCATCCCATTTTAGACTTAAAGGATCTTAACATGAAACATTTCCGCATGGAGACGCTAAGGTCAGCGGTAAGAGTAGTTCGGCCCGGGATCTTATGACTTTTATAGACATAAGGGACGCGTATTTGCATGTGCCGATTTTTCCAGGGCATCAGAAGTTCCTGAGGTTT
Source organism: Gastrophryne carolinensis (assembly GCA_027917425.1). Lineage (NCBI taxonomy): Eukaryota > Metazoa > Chordata > Amphibia > Anura > Microhylidae > Gastrophryne > Gastrophryne carolinensis. The sequence continues at coordinate 181,602,141 of CM051240.1, forward strand.
GCCCTGGAAGATCAGCGCTTTCATTCGGGATATCCTCGGCTCCAAGAGTGTTCACCAAAGTTTTGGAGGGTCTCATGGCCATTTTCAGGAGCCAGGGGATATGCATCATCCCATATTTGGACGATCTTTTAATTTCAGCTGGGTCTCTTCAGCAGATCATGAAAGACACGCAGACTGTCCTATCAACTCTGGAAGTCCCATATCACTCCGGCACCAGTAAGGAATTTCTTAGGAATGATTCTGGACACAGTGCAAGTCAAAGTGTTTCTACCAGAGCAGAAGGCTCGGCTAATGCAGAATCAAATAGAGTTCTTACTGGCTTGCCAGCAGCCGACCGTTCGGCTAGGGATGAAGCTAGTAGGCCTTATGGTAGCCTGCTTCGAGGCCGTACCTTTTGCCCAGTTTCACATGAGGCCTCTTCAGTGGAATCTGTTGGCAGTCGCTGGATCAAGTCTTTGTGCTAACACCCTCAGCCAGGCAATCTCTTCTGTGGTGGATAAATCCTCTTCATCTGTCTGTAGGCAGGTCCTTTCTGACACCACAGTGGCAGATCGTTGCCACGGATGCCAGTCTCACAGGCTGGGGGGCATCTGGCAAACACAAAAGATCCAGGGACAGTGGGGGCCAAAGGAGAATCAGCTTCCCATAAATATATTGGAATTAAGAGCAATCCGGCTAGTGCTTCAGTATCTGACTCCCAGTTTAAAGGGGCAGGCAGTCCAGGTCCAGTCGGACAATCGGACGGTAGTAGCCTATATCAATCATCAGGGGGGTACTCGGAGCAAGAGTGTTCTAGAGGAAGTAAGCCGGATTCTGACATGGGCAGAGGAGAATGTTCCCTGCATCTCGGCAGTTTACATCTCGGGGGTAGAAAACCAGGAGGCCGACGCTCTGAGCAGAAAGGTTCTGCGTCGGGGAGAATGGTCCCTCAGTCGGAAGGTCTTTCAAGCCCTTTGTCTTCGCTGGGGGTGTCCGGAAGTGGATATCTTTGCATCCAGACACAATCACAAACGGCGGAAGTTCATGTCCCTGTCAAGGGACCCTCTGGCCATAGCAACGGACGCCCTGTCAGTCTCCTGGGCAAGGTTCAAGCTTCTGTACATTTTTCCCCCGTTTCCGCTCCTGAGCCGTGTACTAAGAAAGATAGCTCAGGAGGGGGTACCGACCATTCTAGTAGCAACTCATTGGCCAAGGAGAAGTTGGTTTTCAGACATAACAAGTTGTCGGTGAACCATTGGCGCCTACCAGTCGAGCCAGATCTTCTCACACAGGGGGCACTTCGGCACCCGAATTTACAGATGCTAGCTTTGATGGCCTGGCTATTGAGACCTCGATCTTAGCAGAGAAGGGTTTATCGGCTAAGGTTATTCATACCATGATTCAGGCCTGGAAGAAGTCTTCATCCATAATTCATTACAGGGTCTGGCGATCATTCATATCTTGGTGTGAGACTAGGAATTTTTCATGCAGAAGGTATTCGATTTCCAGAATTCTAGAATTTCTACAAGATGGCCTAGATATGGGCCTACAGTTAAGCACCCTAAAAGGGCATGTGTCGGCCTTATCTATTTTTTTTTCCAGAAGTCTATCGCTAGTAATAGGCTCATTAAGACTTTTTTTTTCAAGGTGTCACTCATGTCCGACCACAGCGCAAGTCCATTTTACCGGTGTGGGACTTGAATCTGGTGTTGACAGCTCTACAGGGTGCTCCCTTTGAACCCATGATTGACGCTCCATTGAGCATTTTGACACTTAAGGTGATATTTTTGGTGGCAATCATCTCTGTCCGGCGTGTTTCTGAGTTAGCCGCCTTATGTATGAAGTCTCCTTACTTTGAGTTACACAGAGACAAGGTAGTTTTTCGTTTTAAGCCTGATTTTTTACCTAAGGTCATCTCTCATTTTTACCTTAATCAAAGGTAATCCTACCTTCTTTATGCCCGGTTCCGGCTAATGCTAAGGAGAGGGCACTTCATTCTTTAGATGTAGTGAGGGCCATAACATATTATTTGGCAGCTACAGATTCCTTCCGCAAGACTGATTTTCTTTTTGTTTTATCGGAAGGGCCGAGAAAGGGGCTTCCGCCAGCTAAAGCCACTGTCAGTAAGTGGATTAGGCAGGCAGTAGGAAGAGCCTATTCAGCCAAGGGGAAGGAACCCCCTTTTCGGGTCACGGTCCATTCTACTAGGGCCATCGGTGCGTCCTGGGCTTTTCAGCATCAGGCTTCGGTGGAACAGGTTTGCAAAGCTGCCACCTGGTCTTCGGTTCATACATTCACCAAGTTTTACAAGGTAGATGTTAGAGCCTCAGCTGACGCTGTTGTTGGTCGAAAGATTCTTCAGGCGGTAGTGAGATGAACTACCTGCTGTTCTGCGCAAGGGGATCCCGCCCATAGATGGCACTGCTTTTGGAGATCCCAAGTGTAAGGAGTGACTGGAATGGATTGGAAGAAAAAAAACAATTCTGTGAAGTACTCACCTGTAGAATTGGTTTTTCTGGGAATCCATTCCAGGCACTCCGGCCCACCCGTTTTGGGTCATGATCTATCTTTTGATGCTTTTTGGTGGTGTTTAGTCCATTTATTACTTTCATTAGCTTTTAAAAAAGGAAAAAGAAAAAGAAGAAAAAGTATAAGAGAAAGTGAAAAGAACAAAATTTAATTTCTGAGAGTTTTCTGACGAGTTCGGTGTGAAGTAACATGGACTCCTATATAGGGCCTCCCGGCCTGCCTCTGATTTACGTTTTTTACTGCTTTTTAAGTAAACTGATCTTGGTTAGGAGGCAGCTGCTACTTATGGGCCACACCTGTTTTCTTTCTTGCAGTCATGTGATCAGCAAGGAGGTAATCTCGAGTGTAAGGAGTGCCTGGAATGGATTCCCAGAAAAACCAATTCTACAGGTGAGTACTTCACAGAATTGGGTTTCTGCATGGTGAGCAACAACACTGACGATGGGAAGAGAGGGGGAAGCAAGAGACAGATGGCAGAGAGACCACTCCTGATGGGATCACAGATGATTGACCTCTTAGAGACACAAGCGCCTGAAAATGGAGTCCTCTCCCTCTCCGATGAACCAGAATTAGAGATCATAAATCTAACAGAAATGCATTTAACTGAAGCAGAAAAGTCAATGCTTCAAAGGGATTATCTTTTTTCTCCTGCAATTTGGACAAGTTTGAGGCAGTCAAGACCTGAACTTGTTTTGCAGGAAAGCTCTTCTAATTTTTGACTCCAGACAGAGCAGTTATCACTAAAACAGAAACAGAGGTTGGGCATGGGGAGTCTGACAGAAATGGCCTGCATTTTCATTGATTACCATCTCCAAAAACATGTTACTCATCTGTCGTCATTTGTAAGGACCCGATAGATTTACTTAATCAGTTGGAGAATATGCACTTTCCATTGAGGGTAGCCCTAGTGACTTGTGGTTTTGAGTCCCTTTATTCAACTATCTCTCATGAGACCACAGACTGCCCAATATTTTGAGTCTAGCAGTAATGTGGTGAGACATGAATGTATTCTGGACCTCCTGAAATTTGTGTTACATCATAATTATTTCTTGTTTGATGGCAAAATGTATGAATAATGTGTTGGTGTCGCCATGGGAGTCTTCTGTGCCCCCTTGGTAGCCAGCCTGTTCTTCGGTTGGTGGGAGAGGGGGGTTGTATTTGGCAGTGACTTGGGCCTGTACCAGACTCACATAGTGGACTCATACAAGTTCATTGATGATAGTTTCTCATCTGGGAGGGATCCAATAAGCTCTGTAAGGAATACCTGTTAGTTTTAAATTGCAATGATCTCAAACACAGCTTCATTTTTTGGATTTCACTTTATACATACGTGAGGATTGCACAATTGGATCAACTCTAGATAGAATAGAAATTGCCTCCTACAAATAAGAGTTTTTGAATGAGATTTGAAGAACACCAGAGATGGAATTCCCACTGGACAATTTTTACGTTTAAAAACGCAATTGTTCAGAGAAAAAATATTTTAGAGATGAATCTGGAAAGCTAACAGGGATTCCTGAATCAAGCATATCCCTAAAAGGTAATTGCATCAGCCTTCCAACGGACTAAAAACATAGAAAAACAAAGTTTGCTAAAAACAACGGAGCATGTGGAGAAACAAACTGAGACTGAGACATATCTTGGGAAATAATGATCAGTGGAACACATTGTGCCAGATCTTACAAAAACACTGGAGGATACTGGGGACAGACCCAGATTTAGCCAGAGGAACTGATTAGGGCGGCCAGTTAGTACCAAGGAAGGCAAGAACCTTGAGAGACTGACTGTGCCATAGCCGATATGTAAGACCTAAAATGTGGCTACGGGAGCATGGAAATAAGGTGAGGTACCCATGTGGGCATCACAGCATTTGTCATTTGGTTAAACCAACAAAAATCAATTTAACGATATTACAATCAAGGAATTCATTCATTTTAACACCACAACGGCGATTTGGAGACTGGGCTATAGAGGCTGTAATATTAAGGTGGATCTTTAAATTGGCCTCACAAGAGATTGTTCCTCTTTAATAAGCTTTACACAAATTGCAATTACAATTGTAATTAAGTAAGGGTAGAAAGAGTACAACAGAAACAGTTCCACTAGTACCAAATCTCATGAAATTGAGGCATAGAGTCAGTTAAGAGTAAAGCTATTATTTCAATAACCATAATTTGACTTAACCTGTTTTAACCATCTGTAAATGCCAGACCAGGAGATTTCTACTCCTTGGCTATAGGCTGCTTTGTAACAGTGCAGATGTGTTTCATCAATGAGAATTGCACATTAGTTAATGCCTGCAGTATAGAACTGCCGCATACAGCATTTTGCAGTACCCCAAATTGGTATGATTGGTATGATTTGAACCAGAACACTCTCATCTTTGACCTCTCCCACCAAGTATGAACAAAGAAACTTATCATTGGTCCATTTTTCACAATAGTGCTCCTCTAAGTTTAGTCCGCAAGAGGTCAAGATGTGCTTTGTGCTGTGCTAGTAAATATTTTTTATGAAGGGCTTCCAAACAATGAATTTGAGAAAGGAGAGGAAGTATCTTGGCTGAGCATTCTTTCTTAAGGTGTGCCCCATGTTTAATGAAGACCCCTCTGATGATGCATTTATGGGCTTCCCAAAGTGAGGTTGGACTAACATCTTGCGTGTCGTTTGTATTAAAATAGATGCTCAGCTCTCATTCTATGTCTGCCTTCACTGCTTCGCTGAGTCTCCAGATTCATTGAGGGGTGGTTTTGGCAGGACAGGGAGGAACATAGTGTCAGATCCGCATGATCAGAACAGATTATGTTTCCTATGGAGGCTTCATTTGTGGACGAAATGTCACAGTGTCTGACAAATATGAACATACCCTCGTTATCTCTGAGAGTGTCTGAGTGAAACCAGGGAAAAGAGCAAGACTCCTTTGTATGGTGTCATGTTGGGACACTGATTGGTATAATGCTGCACAAACCGTGGGTCCTGGGCTGTCACACCTCCCCAGTAAAACTTGTGTTGCCCCTGATTAAATTTACAGCTGATTTCCTCATAACACAAACATTAACAGAACAGAACTGGGAATCACCAGTCTGCATCGCAGTGTCTATAGCTTTCCCGAAATGTTGGTGTCTCAGACCAGGTTCCGTCTTCTGGCAGGTGCAGAGTACAAGATCTGGCCAAGGAGCCAATCATTTTTTATGGGCACCCTAGCCTAGCTTCTTGTTTTTCTGTGTCTGTACTAGTCAATTCTGTACAGGCCGGTAACTAGAATAATGGGATGCGGCATAAGACACTGGGGATTCAAGAGAGTCAAAGACGGTATGGAAACCGCAGCAGGTTAGCTAGGGAGCCGAGTACAGCTACTGTACAGCCCACCAGATCTGAATTCTGTTCTTTAGGCGACTAAAGTTGACTTTCCTACCATATTAAAACTCAACATCAGGGACTAGTCAACAGACAACTCAGCTCTCCTTCACAATACCTAATAATGTCTATGACCCACTTACCATTGACTACTACTACTTACAATCTTATGGAGTGAATGCTTAAAAAAAACAACTTACATAACTGGCGCCCCCGCACTGTTGATAGAGGAGCAGTAAGTGTCCAGGGAGAGGGCAAGGGCCCACCCCCCAGCTGCTGGTGCCACACACTCACCTCAGTTGCACACACACCCACACGCACACATACTCCCCTCTGGGTGGTTGGTGGTTGTGGCCTGCAGCCGGCATTCATTATAGTGTGTGAGTTAAACTGGAAGTCTGGCAAGTAAAGTAGGGGAACTAGAAGAAAACATTGGTGTTATTGGTGTGGCTGAGACATGGCTGGACTCTGAGTGGCCTGTTAATCTTTAAGGGTTTACCCTCTTTTGGAAAGACAGAACAAATACAAAAGTGGGCAAAGTGTGTTTTTATGTAAAACAAGATTTCAAAGCATATATTAATGAGGGGATACTAGCTGAGGATTGTGAAGATGTAGAATCCTTGAGGGTAGAAGAGCGGGGCAATAAAAACGAAGTTAAAATACATTTTGGTGTAATCTATAAACCAACTGCATAAACAGATAGAGTAGGCAGCATAGGCAGGTGGTGATGGTGATAATAGGGGATTTCAACTACCCACATTTTGACTGGAGCCATAGATAGTAACATAGTAACATAGTAACATAGTATGTATGGCTGAATAAAGACTTTAGTCCATCCAGTTCAGCCTGTTTAACTCCTTCCAGTGGTCTAGTAGCCATAGCTGGAAATGTTATTACATGCCAGGAAGACATCAAGGCCACTTTTGAACGTTTTTACTGTATCCATCATTACTACCTCCTCTGACAGCGAGTTCCATAGTCGCACTGCTCTTACAGAGAAGAATCCCCTCCTATGTCGGTGGAGAAAGCACCTTTCCTTTAACCTTAGTGGATGCCCCCGGGTTATGGTTACACTCCGGGGTATAAATAGATTGTGGGAGAGATCCTTGTATTGACCTCGAATATATTTATACATAGTTATTAGATCACCCCTCAATCGTCTTTTTTCTAGACTAAATAAGCCTAACTTGGACAATCTTTCCGGGTACTCTAGCCCCCGCACTCCTTTTATTAACTTTGTTGCCCTTCTTTGAACGCGCTCCAGTTCTGATATGTCCTTCTTAAGCACAGGTGCCCAGAACTGTACACAGTACAGATCATAAGAACTATAAATCTGTGGAATAGCCTCCCACAGAAGCTTGTCACAGCATCAACAGCTGACAGCTTCACAAACGAATTAACAGTTACTATTAGCTGTTATCTGTTAAAAATAAATAAAAATAACTTTTCCCAATCCTGTCCTTTAGTTTAACTTGAGGGACATATGTCTTTTTTCAGCAGTACTATGTAACAGTTTATTGAAGCTTTCCTAATGAAGAAACATTTTAACCTAACATTAACTCACGTTAAGCTAATGTAAATAAACTTTAACATAAGTTAAATTTCAAATGCATCTATCTTTAGAAAAACATGTAAATGTAACAATTAATTGAACTATAAATGTATGGGAGAAACTAAGGATTCTGACAGCAAATGTTATAACAATAAATATTTATTATTACTTATTAATTCCTTACCTCCTTCAAAATGGTGGTCAGTTTTTCAGCGCAATCATTATAGTGAATTTCAAATACTGGCACAAGAGTAAATATTGCCACGCATCCTCTTGGTTTTAAAACTCGCTTTACTTCTTGTAGAAATGTTTTTACTTCAAGCCAGTGAATGGCCCAAATTGCAGTTACAAGATCTACTGAGTTGTCTTCCAGCTTCATTAATTCAGCAGGACAGATACTGCAATAGTAAGAATTTGCCAAAATCACATCACCACAACGTGGAACATTATTTGACTTTACTGCATAAAAGGGTAAAACAGTGAAAACTGAAGTTCAAGGTCTCTAAATGTAAAATCATGCTTTGGGGCAGAAATCCCCTTTCTGAATATTGTATAAGAAGTAGTGTGGGCTGCATTAGGGAAGTAAGAGCAGCCAGGTGCTTCATAACAGGGAAATCCTAATCACCAGTAAAGTCTGTACAATTTAACGAGAGTTTCTCATAATACTGATCGATAATATGAAAAATCTGTGCAAACCTTAGATATATACTTGAAAAGTAAATAAAATGTTGTTGTTTAATTATCACTATTGCAATCAGCATTTCTCTATAACTATAACCAGATGACGAGGTCAGATTTTATCCATCATTCATTTAACCCTTTGCCTGTAATGTCTCTTTAACCTTCTTGTTCATAAATTGTATTCCAATAAATATGCTTTATGTTCTAAGTAGCCTGATTATATAATGGCAAGAAAGAGCCTGATGTTACCATTTTACTACAGTAAATTTGTTACTAATTATTGGCCATATATGAAGGAGTCGGAGTCGGGGGCCGGATAAAATCCGGATCATAGGCAGGATTTGCACATGTTTAGTTGCACTTTGTTGAATGATTTAGTACATATATCTAGGCATTTAGAATCAATTAGTGTGGTGAGACTTTCCCCATCGCCTACACACCTTCATGTTGGTTTGTCCTGTGTGTCATTGTCCCATTTATGTGTTTTAAGGGATTTTAATATGTTGAGTGTATTGTATGCAATGATTATAAATATGTAATTAATAAAAATGTAATTTTTGATCAATTTATGTTGAGAGTGCCTACCTACATGCTTTTTTGTTCCAAGGCAACACTGTAAAACCAGCCTTAACAATGCCACATGAGGGATTAGGAGAGGAGTGATAAGATAAAAATTATCTGATCCAGATGCGGCCGAATAGTAGCAACTTCTGCTTTTTAAAACATGGCTAGTAGTGGGGTTAAGTCAACAGATTCATCTACAGAATTCCATGAATAGGGGGAATGCTGGGATGGCAAAGCAATTGCCAATGCTGAACATTAAAGGTTCTTTTACACGACTGCCTCCTAGTGGTCAGTCACTACAATGCCGGATAGTAATACCTTTGCCGGTGATAAGGCAAATTGCAAAGCAAAAGAGCGCTTAAACTCCATTTTTATTGTTGAACAATATATCAGGAACCTCTCTCAATAATGTTCGGGTGAGATATATACAGTTTGCATTTGAAAATATTCTCAAAATAAACAGATATATATATCCAGTGGCCCACGCTATCTATTTAAAATAGGTCAATAATTAAAAAACCTTCTTAGAAACTACAAATAAATGTACGTTCCTTGTTTGCTACCACAGAAAACCCCTGCAATATATTTGGGTTGGTTGGTACACAGCCCAGCCCTTTATTATGGACACTGCTTTTCCCAGGGCTTAGGATTTTTTAGGCTTAGGGCTGTAACCACACCTAGTTCATTTTTTTTAGAAAATATATACAATTTTATTGAGAAGATTAAAAACAATTGTTATATTGCAATAACAGCATTCACATTTGTGTACTTAATTACAGCTCTACCATACTGAATCTACGTTTGTTACAAAAGACCTTGTATACATTAATGTTCCATCATTTCATGTAAGGGCAGACATGTATCATGTTTCGTCTGATTTGGCTTCCTCAATGCCCTTGTTTGATGGTTTCTTTCATATGGTCGACATTGATTGAATATTTATATACAGTTTATAGATTCCCCAGGTAGAATTGGTGGTGTGCGCATTTTCCTATTTGTTGTCCTGGCCAATTGCTGTCCCCTTTAAGGAATTGTCCATGCGGTCCCTATTTAAGGATTCCTTATAGTTAGTGTCGGGTGCACTCACGATATTCTTATGATGTTGTAACTGTCATGTTCTGGGCAGTCGCAGCGGCAGGTAATGACCACTAGTCCGTGTGAAAAAAGTGATGTTGTGGGATGTAAGCTAGGGCCACGATGTCTCCTTCCGGCTTCCCCGCGCCCCAGCTTGTGAGCGTCTTAACTATATATTTTTAAGCCCACGGAATGCATTCCTGTCTGCCCTTACATGAAATGATGGAACATTAATGTATACAAGGTCTTTTGTAACAAATGTAGATTTGGTATGGTAGAGCTGTAATTAAGTGCACAAATGTGAATGCTGTTATTGCAATATAACAATTGTTTTTAATCTTCTCAATAAAATTGTATATATTTTCTAAAAAAAATGAATTAGGTGTGGTTACAGCCCTAAGCCCAAAATAATTAAAAAAGTCATTCTGCAGGCAAAAAAAAAAAGCCACACACCTTTAGTCACATGCAGGCGATTACTGCTATTCCGGTACCCTAAAACTTACTGGAATGCCTGAATCCGGTCCCTCTCCGTATGCATGTGAAGCTTTAGAAGTTTTCAGGTATTAATGATTAATGTGTCAAATTCCCTCCCCCCTAGACTTTTCATGTCAGAAGTCAATTATATAGAATGTCCTCAGGATTAATAAAACATTCCCTCGTTAGGAAAGTATACACAAGTATACACAAAGTTTATATTTTAGATATATGATGACTACATGAATACTTCCTTGCTTCTCTCTGATGCACTTAGAAGAAACGCGTATTGAAGGCAGGACCGATCAGCAACCTTCTTTCAGCTTCATTGCCATACAAAGGGTTTATGAAGTGTGATGATTAACTCCATATATATCTATATATAAATAAAAAGCTGTGAGGGAAGGAGGCAGAGATCCCTCCCTGCGATAGCATTGCACACATATTCAGCGTGTGCTTCTGTTTTGCTTGTATTCTTCACTAAGATATCTGATTCGGACACCGACCAAAACCTAAGGATGGTATAGAATGGGCCCCCATATATCCCTGAAAATTAAGGCCCATGGGGCTGGAAAATGAGACTGCCAAAGACCGTGAGTGACCATGACAACAGGAGAATAACACCAGACAAGGCATACCAGCAGGGCCTGATCAATGCATAGAAGGTAAGAACTTGTTTTCATAACCTTAACTCTGTCTATGCCCTATCTGTGTGTATGGACCCCGGATGGTCATTTCATGGTCTGCAGCTCATACAGGTACGGAGGGTCCGTTGATCCACGACATAGTTACTGAAGAGATAAGGCCTTGGTTGGTCTGTGTCTGTGATCTGACGGCACACCCGTGAGGGCTGTCTGTGTAATGTGTCTCTGTAATAAAGAAATATTATGTTAAGTGAGAGGATCAGGGCTATATGTTGTAGTATAAGAGTGCATATGACTGCCTGCCGGGCGAATATTCTTGCTATAAGCCGTTGATCTCAACTGACTGAATTGCTGATACAGATTGACCTAATCAGAGACAGTGAAAATGGGCAACCATCTGTCCAGGTGTTTCCCCCAGCTGTTAGACATAATTAAATTTGCTGTTGACTTGGTAGCAGAGCGCAAAGGTTCCATGCATGTAGGAAGGTTTAAAAGGTTGATAAAAGTATGTGGACTAAGCAGATATGACAGGCTGAACTATAAAGAAGTGCTTAGAGAAAGACATGGAAAGATAAAGAATGAGAGAATAAGAATTTGATGGGTAGTGCCATGGTGTGGTTTGTTGTTAAAGAAGGCGACTTCTTTGTATACAAGCATAGTGCTGAGTGTCAGCCACCGCCCTATGCTCTGCTTAAGTGCTGGTGTTGAGATGGTCGCTCTGAAATATATAAGAATCAGGAAATGCACTGTGGGGCCTGTGGGAGGGCGCAGCCAAGGGAGGAGTTGACACGCCTTCCTCCGCTCTTGTATCCGTCCCCTACTGGGTCTGCCCTTATGGCATCAGGGGAAATAGAGGAGGCAAATCCACCTCCACAATAGCTCATCTCACTAGAACAGCCACACAGGGCACTTCCTAAAACAAAAGTTACTTTGGCGCCACTGCGCGCTCCTGTTGAAGAGCTAAATGCAACTACTAATATCTGTGCTACATTCCCCTTAATCCAGTGTTAAGCCCAGATGACTCAAACTTCAAGCCTGCCCCATAATATCATGCCTAGTATACATACCCGCGCCTAGACATGGGAATGGCAAGGCCTAGAAGTGAAAAAGAGAGCATTAATTCATAATTCATCAGCCAGTAGACTCCCCCATGGTTCCATCCCAAACACCGCAAGCCCGGATAGTACAAGAGTTGCAGAGTGTTCTGCAGGGACTGATATCCCCAGTTCTTCTACAGGATCCTACTGTAATCCCAGGTTCGAGGGCACCACCAACGGGTCCAGGCAGCCAAGCCCATATGTACCAAAATGCAGATGGGGTGAGCTCTGCGGTACATAGTGGCTCAAACTCTTTGTTTGATTCAGACAGGGAGAGAGAGATGCACAAGCCCAAAAACAGATCCAAAAAAAGAGATAAGGTTATTCCATGCCAAGAGGCCCTAATAAAGCAGCTTGTGAGAGATGCCCAGGACCAATACAGAGCAGAGGCCAAGAGGGTTGAGATATGTCAGGTTCTCCCCGAACCAGGTACATACCCCGGTGAATAACTTAGCTGACTCAGAACAGCAGCCTATGCCCTTCTATTACAAAAAATACAAAGTACTTATGCCGCCTCCTGGAGAGATTTGAAAGACATAGTGCAGATAAAGGCGGGAGGAAGTATTTTCCCCAATATCAAGGCGTACTTAAAAGGAGCACCCTCAAAGGGAAATGACACCTCTTATGAGTCTGGGATATCTTTTAATAGAAGGGTGAAACAGTGTAAAAATAGAGTGGAAGGTTAACCCAGGTATTTCAGTCATGGAATTCATGCAGACGGAGATCCCATTCATCAATATGCTGTCCACGTCATTTGTGCATGGCTGGAGAGAAACAATCAATAAGCCACTAATTGTAGCATGCCCGGAGTACAGGTCTCTACCCGTTAGTACTCTAGTTCTGGTTGCAAAAGGAAAAGCAAGCCAGACAGAAAAGAGGAAAACCACAATTATGATGTTGGGTAAGGATGAACCAACAGAACCCTTATAACTTGACCTGCAAGGTCTGCCATCCCATCTCCCACTACCATACATGAACCCACCTCAGTACCAAGGTGGATGGGGTGATCCAATGAGGGATCTCGCAACAGTATGCTGTTTCAATTGTGGCCAGATGGGACACTACAAGCGCAAGTGTAGGGCTCCGAGAAAACAGTAATAGGGCAGGGGCAAGCCAGTTCCACCACCTAATTTTATAGCCCCAGTCACAGAAATGCCCCTATGGAACCAGTGCCATGCGTTACCTTTAATTTGGAAGGAAAGTAAGGAAGGAAGGTTTTTGGTGGATTCTGGCACAGCCAGAAGTGTCATTAGACAAAGCAAATTACCCATGGCTGTGTAAACAATTATATATCTCCTGCCTGCCGCTCGGCAAATGTAAACAATATTATAACTAGATATTAATAATATTGTGTATATATTTATCCTGCCCGGCTCGACTAAAATAGGCAACACATATACCAATATTGTCAATATCTGGCCAATGATCACGCAATGGATACACGCATAAGACTATAAGACTGTAGTTCTTTTGACTTCTGGTATATGCAAGAGACACTGGGACAAGTAGTAAATAAAGAGATATATTGTTGACAAAATAACACAATAATGCAATCAAATCTCAAATCAAACACAATACAATCCAGTTATGAGACTGGCATACATATATACAGGGAAAGACACATTACCCTCCTGATACGGCACTCACAAGCTTCTCCTGTGCAAGCAGTCTCCCGTCCAAAAACCCTCCTTCCTTCCTTCTGCCTCCCCTCCTGTCTGCCCCCCCTCAATTATACCTCCCTGCCCTTTTGATCTCCAGTCCTGCTGACCCCCCCCCCCCCCTTGGGCTTGACCCACCGGTTATGCAAAAGAGGGTGCATTCCGGAAATTCCCAGAAGCCGTTTGTATATTTTATGGTGCCAGCGTCTATCTAACCTTTTGATGTCCAGTCGTTTTGCTAGGAGGGTGCAACTGCTATTTCAGGTCTATATGTCTATTTACAACATATTTATGGTGTGGTCACAGAATGTTGATATTATCTAGTGCCCTCTCAGATGTCTTTTGTTATTTTCTGGTTTCGGAATGCAGATATTATCTAGCTTGGACAACCTGCCTTAGGCCTCCCTCCTTCATGTCATGCCCTGCTGTATATTCATATATTTTTTGTACAAATCAAATATAACATAAATCTATATGTATATGACCCATATATCACTGTATATTTACATATCCCCCGCTTGAGGGCATTCATATCTTGATGTAAAAAGCCCTCACTTTGCTCTTTGGTTATACACTTGCTCTCAGATCATCCTTTAAAAGTGATTCAAATTTGCTGAGACTGATGGGACCCGATACATTACAGCACAATGCTATGACAACCTACATTATCTCAAGTTACAGCCTGCATCCTTCAGCCACCACATACTGTTTTAATGCCACACCTTCTTCAACAGATCATCAAACATATTACATATTTTTACACCATCCATAACCGCTTATGTGATTTTGGGTGACCAAATCTGGTGACATCCAGATTTATTCACTGCCGCTCCTGCTGGACACTCATCAGTCGACTTCCATTGCAGACACTGCTTTATAAGCTGTCACAAGGCCTGTATTATCATCAGCAAGGTGGATGCACAAGGTGACAGTCCATAATATACTGAGTGCACAGCGTGACAGTGCATATTGTTATGAGTGCACTGCATAGTCCATCATGTTATGGGTGCACATCATCAGAACTGCCCATGGTTTCATGGTGCACAGCATCAGAACTGCCCATATTGTCATGGGTGCATATTATTAGAACAGTCCATATTGTTATGGGTGCACATGTACTTTGACCGTTCACACAGACCATAAGGAGTTACAGCAACAGTACATCTGCAATATTAGAAGCAATCGGTGATATACTCTCCAACACAGTGATACACAGCAGACTCCAAGAAATAGATTTTTGGTCACAGAGCATAAACATAATGCAACATAGCAAACGGCGTATTACGGTGGAAATGTCTGAAAGAAAACCTTGAACAAAAGAAAGTGTGACTCTGTAGATGTGGCTTTGAGGATTCAAGCTATAACCAAAGAACAATATGGTTGCTACTATGCTATATCAATAATCCCCCTCCGTCTCTGCAAACTCAAATCAAGGGCGTCTCTGGGCTATCTATGGAAAATCTGTTAAAAAGTTATGTTTACAATATACAACATATTACAACAAACATCCCTACGATATTAGGTCCGCCTAATGCAGACCTCGTGTATTGACAATATTGTACAATACTAACTGGTAACCTTCGCCCACTTCCTACCATTTCAAAAGTAATGCATGTGAAGAAAATGGGGAGAAAAGCTGCTCGCCCACTTCATACTATTCAGAGTAAAAAAAACATAAACAAACAGATAGTTTCAAATTGTGTGCCTGTGTACAAACTACAAAAAAAGTTACTTAGGAAAAAAAAATGGTTCCCACTCCAATAACCTAACAGGAAAAATAGCTTACAAGCACACAATTTAAAATGATTGATCCAATGAACAGGCTAAAATATGAATTTTAACCTTTTCATTGTTCATTGTAAAAGGAAAAAAAAGCTTAAAAACCGGTTCCCAATGTATTGTCACTGGAAAGACACTGGCTGTATAGAAATGCTAATGATAATGCCTGTGAGTGACACTGCAGCCCCAGCAACAGAGCATTCCACACAGCCTGTCAGTGACACCTGGGAGAACTCCTACATACACTAGGCTGGCACTAGTTATTAAATATGCGCAATCTGTAAAATATAGTGCAATCACAAAAAAATACTAAATTTACACTTTAAATGGAAAACAGGGATATCCGAAACCCTGTCCATGCCAGCTTAGCAGTTCAGGTCTTTTAACTAAAAAACAAAAATGAATTTAGATTTTTGATAACCTGACTGCTTTCATCAAATTAATCTTTGAGGCTTATCCTAAACGTGTGCACATAAAAAAAAAAACCCAACACAAAAAAGCCCACGTTAAGGTCCTCAAAACCTAATGGAAAAATCAAAGCGTTAATCGGAGACTTAGCCGGGATTTTATCCAATGGACCTGAAAGACAAAGCACACAGTGTTAATAACACCTAACTGGGTGCCTATCTAAAACTTTTTGTCTAAGCCTTGGCTCATCCGACATTCTTCTTTTCCCCGACATACTTACCTCTTCTCTTATGGCCATAACCTGTTGGATCAGTGAGCTCATATCACTCCTCAACTGCAGATTTTCTGCCATAAGGTATTCGTTTCTGGCTCTTAACCATTTCGCTGGGACACACTTTATAGGTTTGCTTTGACTATAATGCTCCCTAGCAAATTTCTTTTGGTTAAAGCTCCCTGTCCCAAATCTAGCAGAGTAAACCATTGTCTGCCTTTTGTGGGTTCTATAGGTCTGGACTTTATTGCTACACATTGGTTTCGCAGAGGGGCAGAGCCTGGAAATGTGATCCGCTTGGCCACAAGAGTGACACTTCACACTTCTAGCTCTCTTTACATTGTCTCTGCACGGTACAGCAGAGTTAATTATTCTAGGCATTGCTTTTTGTAATGGGGGCCTTGAGACTGTCACTGGAGCTTGTGTGACTGCACTAACCTTTGGGGCTACCTTTGGGTAATTTTCACTCATACACTCACCCTGCACCCCCGAATCTATATGCTTATTTGGTGAAGACCCACATGAAACCACCTCAGCAGCACTAGGAAAGGCATCTTCCTGTCTCCTGATATCCACAGACACAAGTTCAACTTCTTTTTCTGTGGCTATCAGCTTTTCTGACATTGCCTGATTGTTCATGTGCAATTCTCTGCTCTCAGCTCTCAGCTGCTCCACAATTGCGCCCAAACTTTCAGTAGATGCCCTCATGGCTCCTAGCGCTTTATCTAGGGAGTTTACCTCTTCTCTGAGGCTTTCATTTTGTATTTTCACCAAAACAAACTCCTTTACAATCCAAACTGCCCCATAAATCAAAAAGCGTTTGCCCTCAGATTTGGAGATTTGTTTAGCAGCAATGCATTTAGATACATAATCCTGGGCTTCAGCCCATGGGTTACTGGATCCCTGCATTGCTCTTATAATCCCCTCTGCATTCTTTACCTTGTTAATATTTTTTACAAGACCCTCCATGTCTATAAAAATAAGGCACTTCAAATCAATTGCAACACTTATATGCTATAGTTACCAATAGCAACAGCGTTCCTAGAACACTAGAAATTAAATTGCACACTGTATTATATACCACAATACACTCAATATTCACCACAACACAGTGCTCTGCAAACACACAAGATGCCTCGTGCCTGGCTTAGCCAAATGTAAACAATTATATATCTCCTGCCTGCCGCTCGGCAAATGTAAACAATATTATAACTAGATATTAATAATATTGTGTATATATTTATCCTGCCCGGCTCGACTAAAATAGGCAACACATTTACCAATATTGTCAATATCTGGCCAATGATCACGCAATGGATACACGCATAAGACTATAAGACTGTAGTTCTTTTGACTTCTGGTATATGCAAGAGACACTGGGACAAGTAGTAAATAAAGAGATATATTGTTGACAAAATAACACAATAATGCAATCAAATCTCAAATCAAACACAATACAATCCAGTTATGAGACTGGCATACATATATACAGGGAAAGACACATTACCCTCCTGATACGGCACTCACAAGCTTCTCCTGTGCAAGCAGTCTCCCGTCCAAAAACCCTCCTTCCTTCCTTCTGCCTCCCCTCCTGTCTGCCCCCCCTCAATTATACCTCCCTGCCCTTTTGATCTCCAGTCCTGCTGACCCCCCCCCCCCCTTGGGCTTGACCCACCGGTTATGCAAAAGAGGGTGCATCCCGGAAATTCCCAGAAGCCGTTTGTATATTTTATGGTGCCAGCGTCTATCTAACCTTTTGATGTCCAGTCGTTTTGCTAGGAGGGTGCAACTGCTATTTCAGGTCTATATGTCTATTTACAACATATTTATGGTGTGGGCACAGAATGTTGATATTATCTAGTGTCCTCTCAGATGTCTTTTGTTATTTTCTGGTTTCGGAATGCAGATATTATCTAGCTTGGACAACCTGCCTTAGGCCTCCCTCCTTCATGTCATGCCCTGCTGTATATTCATATATTTTTTGTACAAATCAAATATAACATAAATCTATATGTATATGACCCATATATCACTGTATATTTACAGCTGTATCTGTTGCCTGTGTGGGGGTGGATGGTAATCCCACACCCTTACCCCTTACTAAGCCTTTACATCTGTGGACAAACGCCCCCAACAATGTCTTGTCCCAGTTTGTAGTTTTAAAAACCTGCCATATGAATCTCTTAGGGGTTGATCTTCTGCAAAAAGAACCCTGAAACCAGAGAAGGTGGTCCTATTGGCCGTTTATCAAAAAGAAGAAGAAACCACTCTGCTAGCTAATCTCTCTGACCATGTGTTGGGTAGAGTTCCTGATTCATTGTGGTCCAAGGGACCACAGGATGTGGGCAGACTCAAAGTAGAGCCTGTGAGAGTATGACTGAAACCAGGCGTAGATTCACCAAGCAGGCATCAGTATCCACTGTCCATGCAACAACTGGAGGCCGTTACTGAACAAGTCAAGGCCTACCAGGAAGCTGGTGTACTTGTCCCATGTGTTTCCCCCATGAACATGCCCCTTTTTCCTGTGGAGAAGAGAACCATCAATGAATCCAAGGTTAAATGCCGGATGGTCCAAGACTTAAGAGCCATTAATGAAGCTATGGAAAGACCTAACCCCAACACTCGCTGTCACAAGTGCCCTCCACTGCAATGGAATTTACACCCTTACACCCTGATGACCAGCACCTCTTTGATTTTACTCACCAAGGTACCCAATAGAAATGGATTATCCTACCTAAGGGGATGCAGAACAGCCCCTCCCAGTTCAGTAGAGCCATGGGTCAAGCTCTAGCACCTTGAATTGATCAACACCCCGAAGTGACCCTTCTACAGTATGTAGACGACCTTCTCCTTTGCTCTGACCACCACCTTGAGGCCAAGATTGCTTCAATCTCACTTCTGATTTTCCGAGCCGAGGCAGGCTGCAAAATATCTAAAGACAAGGTCCAGTGTTGCCAGGAAAAGGTTGTCTTCCTGGGTCACTGCGTGTCACACCAGACCAAGCACTTGACAGAAGACAGGAAACTCAGCAAAATTAAGCCACCCAGAAACCCCAAGCCTAGTATCCTATCCTAGAAACATAGAAGGTTGACGGCAGAAGGCGACCATACGGTCCATCTAGTCTGCCCTTATGTGTATACTGTATGTACTCTTTATCTTAGATGGATAGATGTGTGCTTATCCCAGGCATGTTTAAATTCAGTGACTGTTGATTTTGCTGTTCCTGTTGGTGATGCCCACGTCTGTCAAGCTGGAAGGGAGAGCATCCTGGATTCATACCTCTCACCGCAAGAAAACTTCAATTGAGCATCATGACTAAGTATTTGTGGTTGCTAATGTTGCATGCTAGTGCTATTATGCTTACAGTGGAAGGGGAAGATGTAGCAATAACAAAGGATGAAAAAGGGATAGTCGCGTTTTGGTTTAATGCAACTACTCACAAAGTTACATACACTTTTGACTACTGTGACAGTCTACTTTGCAAGATGACAGAATGGCTGTGGGTTCTGAGTGATGGTCCCCAATACATATGCGTTACTGAGGAATACTGGTGGAGTAACAGTGGCCATTGGGGGGCAGTGGGTTGGAACATTGGGTAAAGTGATTGAGGACATAAACCTACATTAGCCCTTAATAAGAGGGACAAAAATAGCAAGTCTCTCATTAGCCAGATGACCCTAACCCGGAAGGCTGGAAAAAGATACTACCAGGAATCATGTGTTTCCTCTAGACGCATTAGTCTAATTCTGACCATAGAAAACTCCTCCCCAGCTGATAATGGTACCTACTGGTTAGGAGCTGTGACCTGAGCTCCTGTTTAGGGAGATCACATAAAACACAAACCCACCAAACTAAAACCTAAAGATGATCCCCTGGGTACAGAAGGGATAAAATAAAATCATTACAAGATGTTAAGGACATATCTAACCCAACACCTGAAGACACTTTTGCTTCTGAAACAGGATTTTATAGTGATACCAATTTGTGGTAGAACAAATCAGACTGTTATGTTTGTGCTTCAGCAAGGCACCATTTAGGTACAGTACCACACCATTTACCAGTGGAACAGGAACGGCATTTCATTAGTCTCTATACTAACACCAAAGATGCTGGTTGCGAACATTGGAAATAGAACTACCCAATATTAAAGGATACTGTACTGCCCAGTCCAGGAATTAACATATATCCTGGTAACCACACCTGTTTTATATATATATATATATATAAAATATATATATATATATATATATATATATAACTATTGTAAGCAGTCAGCAGGGTTGGTTCTGGATGAGAGGTACTTGCCACTGAGACTGAAGCTTTCAGTGGAATACGTCCTGGATAAAACTACTGTCTGGCAACAGTTAGGTTGTAAACAGTTATTTAAACTGGATTTAAGGGTCAAGGATTTAGGAGTAGCTGTAGAGTCTGGGTAGGATGGCCATGCCCGTACTCCAGTCCAGGATTTATTAGTTGCCAGCTGAACACTTCAGGTGGGGCATCTGAGCTAAATAGAAAGGGAAGACAGCTGAATGTCTGAGACAAAAGACGTGCATGTGAGCAGCAGCAGGGAGCTAACCCCACTGCTCTGCTCAGAGCTGGACAGAACCAGAGTCTGGAAAGAAAAGACTAAAGTCTGCATTATTTGTGTTTCCTTATTGCTGAAAAAGGCATTGTTTGCTGAATTTTTGATTCAATGCGAATCCGGACATTGCACGAGTGCCTACCTGCTTTATGCCAGTCGGCCCACACTATCTTTGTTTCTAGACTAACAATTTGCTAGCTTTCAAGAAAAAAAGAAATATATGCTAGTAAATTGTTAGTTTAAAAATGTGAATCATAACATAGTTAATACAGTTGAAAAAAGACATATGTCCATCAAGTTCAACCAAGGGTGTTGGGGTAGGGGGAAGTTATTTTTTATTTCATAGGGGAAGCTATTTATTTTATTTTTTGTCTTTATTTTTTTTTTTTTATTGATAACCACTAATAGTAACTGTTAATGTTATTTTCTTCAAAATAAGCATCTAATCTTTTTTTGAAGCTGTCAGCGGTTGATGCTGTAACAAGCTTCTAACCTTGTTTTCATTCTGTTTAGTCTGTTGATCGCTTCTCTAGGTACATAGTTTATGAAAGGGTCATCTAATGATCTGTGAAGGAAGTAACAACCAGCAGCCTCTCAAGCCCAAGTCTCACAGCTGTCTGCAAACCTCATGAACACATACAAGAGGGTGAGGGTTTGTCATGCTTTTCATTCAGAATTAAAGAAGACAGCAAAACATGTTTGTTCTAGGTATTGCATTGTCCGTGTATGCAGGTAGCAAGTTGCCTATCTTCATTTTAGGTTGAAAGTTAAACTGTTAAATTATTCACACTTTGCATTTGCACTTGCAGTTCAGGTGTCACTTGGCATGCAGTTTATTTGCAGTTGTAGTTCTATAGACTAACTCCTTTGGAACACACTGAGCAGGACTTTTTCTTCCAAAATCACTGTATCAGTAAGGTGAGCTGTAAAAAGACCACTTGAGGATACTATACACAACACTTTCTGCAGATTCTTTTCCTCTTATGGAATGCAGAAGCAGCACAGACATACTTACACATAGGAGACATTGTCTGGTGTTGGGCAAGCTTGAGCCTCATTTATCTGTGACTCAGAGAGGTCTACTCCAATCACTTTATCAAAGTAAGGTGCGAGTACTCGAGTGCTCCTCCCTGTTCCACAAGCAACATCTACAGCCAGCTCAAAAGGTTTCCCTTTCTGTGTAAATATGAAAAAAAAATATTTTTAGAACATTTTTGAGTGTGTAATTATCTTATTCAGGTTATCTAAATGAGTCTCTGCAATTTTTGGAGAGGCTGCTTTTGTGAGATATTCCAACACAAAATGGGTAATTATTTCTTCATCTATAAAACAAACCCCAATTAATCTCATTAGGGTTGATTTTCAACATCGGAAACATTGGCATATTCTGGGTGGTGATCCCAAGCTACCTAATGTCTTTTCCCAACCTCCGTTAATAGTTAGAAAAAGGCCTCCCAACTTACGATCATGCCTGATTAAGGCAGACACAAGGTCACCGGATCCAGTACCAGTGCCTTCCACAGGTGCCACATGGCTCACAGAAAGCCATAAACCCATTGGAATGTACAGTTGTGGTCATTGTGGCCAATGTAGTCATGTGTCTAAAGGCGATTCTTTCACTCACCCTCATTCAGGGAAGCGGTATAGGATCAGACAATTTTACAATTGTTCCAGTACTTATGTGGTATACCTCATAAAATGCCCATGTGGCCTAGGCTATGTGGGTAAAACCATAAGGGAAATACGCACACGTATCTGTGAACATCGTAGCTGCATTAGACGTGGTGATTTGACCTCTGCACTGGCCCGTCACTTTATGGAAAAGGGGCATCAAATCAACCAATTACGGTTCACGGTTATAGATAGTGTTGAACCACCACGACGTGTTGGTGATCGTAATAAGATTCTTCTCCAGAGAGAGTTACACTGGATCTATAAATTAGATACCAGGTCCCCAAGGGGCCTGAATGAAGATATAGATTTTTCAGCATTTTTTTGAAATTAGGTGGATGAGGTTCTTAATTTTATTTTTATTTCTATCTTTACTCTTATTTTTTCTTTCCCTTCTACTTCCTTAGAAGGGGGCTCCCCCCCCCTATATATTTTTTGCATCAATTGCACATATTGTATTTACTTTAGCTGTTTGTTTATGCTTTATATTTATATTTTCCTGTTTTGGTGGAGTGCCCCCCTAATAACTAACGCTGTATGAGCATATGTTAATTACATTGTTGCCTGTGTGAGCTGTATTAATTTTATGGATTAATTTCTCTTAGGCATGTATACAAGATGTCCGATCCTTAGGATGAATTGCCTCCCACGCTTTCCCTTCATAATCATTGAATCAACATCCCTGCATGCCTCGTTAATATGGTGTTCATTGTACCCTTTTTTCTTGACATTTTTTTGACATGGAGGCGCCGCAGGGCCCCGTGCGCCGCCGCCATCTTGATGGTTTGACAAAACCATCAGCTGAGCGGCCGGTCGGGGCGGCTGTCTGCGGAGGTGACGTCAGCGCGCGCCTGATTGGCTGCGCGCTGTCAGCCACCGATTGGCCGGCCGAGGGAAAGATGGCGTATTTAAGGAGCTGAAATGCTATGCAGCAACATCGCTCAGCTGAGGAAGGGGCTTTGCTGCCCCGAAACGTCCCTTATATATGAGCGATCCTCTCTCCACCTTGTTCTCTGGTAAACAGTACTGCCTGCTTGTTATGTGTGTTTATGTGTTCTTTACGCTGTATCAAAGATTTCAATATACCTGCTTGATAAATACACTGTTTTGACCTCTTGTTTTTTCCATAGTTGGTTAGTTGAACTGTCTTTGTAATTAACCCCTGCGTGGGTGCAATAATATGTGGTGTGCGTTCCTGAGTACAAATAGATTGGATCTTGCTTTCCCTAGGGTATAGGGTTTCAGGTACTGCACCCAAACACTTGCACTTTACTTTACTTGGTGTAATAGATTTTAGGTGTGCTCCTTTCCTAACTGTTTTTCCTAATTGATTTTCAACATCACCATACTAAAAAAGTGCACAGCTATAAATGGTGCTGAGGACAAAAGATATGAGAAAGGGTGTTTTCTCTAAAAAAAAATTAGTAAAAAAATATGGTTCTGCATCAATCCTATTGTGTTTTCATTGTGTTTCTGTGAAGTGCCATTTCATTATATATTGAGTTTGGAAGTATCTTAGCATCTAAGTATTTGCAGAAACTTTTAAATCAATTGGAAAAACTTCACTTTGGGTATCTGCAAATGGGTGGTGTTATTTACACATTTTGTCATTAGGAGAAGCTGGGTGGGTCCAGCCCTTATCCATGCCAGAAGGATTATAATTGGGTTGACAAGCCAGGGCCTAGGCCATGGAGAGGTCGGGAGCCGACCGTATGCACATATTGATACCTGGGCAGAATCACCAAGAGGAAGTGGTCATTGACCTAAACCAGGAGCTCTAACTAAAAGAAACCTTTGAAGCCTGTTACTAGCTGAAAACATATACAAATGTCGTCAGACTCACCTTATCTCCAAATTGGTTGAAATGAGCCCTTTGTCAGGATATGAGTGACATCACCTAAGTAGTTAGGGTGTCGTGTCCTGCATTTAACCTAGCAACCACTAAGGTGAGCCGTGTACTGCAAAGGTTTCATTCAGTTACAAATACAGTACATATAGTAAACACTAGCCAAAAAATGAATTTCCCAATTCCCCGTTCTATCTTTTCCTGCTTCTGATATATTGCAATGTTCCCATTTCATACAATCAATGAAAATTATTTTTCTTTTTTATATGTAACCTAATTTTAAAACAGACCTGAACCCTGTCTGAAGATTCTTGTCATTCATTTAAATAAGAGCAACAGCCTCCCTAGAGTCTATAAGATTCTATGGCCAATGGTTGGCCCTCTTTGGGATGCCCCATTGTATGACACTCTGGGTGTCACCCAATACACTCATATTTCTGTTTGATAAATAAGGGGCTCTTGTGTTGGTGACACCCCTCTGTTCCCAGTGACACCTATGGCATTTATGTTAGATCAATATGGGGCTCTCATTCTGGTGACGACCATTGAATTTCTTCTGGAACGAAGGGGGGGGGGGACCTAAATCCATCAGTTCTTGTTTAGGGTCACACACACAACTATGTTTACTGAGATAATACAGCCTAAAGGCTATTAGCTTGGGATTTAGAAGCACAAATGCTTTGCTAAATGGATTTTGGTTACTATTTAGTGCAGGCAAGGCTTGAGCCTGTTGAAAAAAAGAAAAAGATATTCTGCTGAGCACCCTAATAATTCAACAAGCCATGTCCACTTACCTTTTCCATCAAATAGGAGAGAATCTTCTTTAGAAAGATTGCAGGATATGATAAAGGAAGCCTGCAGTAGTCATTAGTAAAATCCTTACGGGAAAATATTTCTTGTTCCATCTAGAATAAATCAGCAATATTAGTGTTAGTATGCATTTTAGTGTGCTCCTGACATCAAATAAGTGTGCATACAGTCTTGAAAGGGCACTTAACCCTTTTAAGACTACTACAAACAAAATTATAGTGTACAAACAGTAAGGGTTGTCGGAACAATTCTTTGGCAACAACTGGGTTCTTGAAAACCGCTGACTATCTTTTATTATTTGCAATAAATATGTAATTTTATATTGACCGCAGGCTATTCTTTTGAACTTTACATAGCCTATACACATATATATATATATATATATACACACACACCATTTCACAGCATTACACACAGACAGACTCCATAACCATAACATCCCCCATGCTTCATCTTCACTGCCAGAGCCAGACAGCAACCAACTCTTCTGATGAGTGAAGGAGAGCCCTGTGTCTCCAGCAGAGCAAAGGCACACACTTTCTTGTGCGTCTCTCCTCCACTCCCATCCAGTGCTTAATCATATGTTCAATTTTGTCTCCTAATAAGATAGATATTTAATAGATATATATAGTAAGGGGATCCTAGATCTATCCCCACAAACAACCACCATACAAAGGCCGCACTCAAAAAAAGTAAGAAAATATATCTATTTTATTTTTAAATACATACAAAATAATTAGAGAAAGAATATCAACATATACAACAACACATTACACAATTAAAAAACATATACACAAACACAGGGGATCCACCATATACGGTGACTAAACTGATAATAGTAATGATTGGTGGCGTGTGGTTATCTTGGTTAAAAAATTAGCCTGATTGGATAATTCATATGTATACCAACAATGGATAAAAAATAATAAAAAATGTGCTAACACTATTTTGATACAAAGTTAAAGTGCATAATGCATATTGTGCATATAATGTACAATTTTGAGCAGCCCTTATGAATGTGTACCCTAATAAAGTGCTGAATATGATACATCAAAAAAAACAACAACAAACAAAGCTGTGTGCCATTAACAAAGCAGACCCACAACTTTAATTAAAGTGCTGAAGTGCAATGCAGCACACACATGGTACTTAACCAGCCAGGCACAGTATAAATAAATATGTAGAAACAGACAATAGACAAGCTGACTGGGCAGCACTGGCCTAATATGCACAAATAGTGACCAAAATAAGCGTGTGCCCACTCAACCCGGAATCACACCATGAAAATCTAACAAGCAAGAAGGAAAGGGGGGACCCACACTCCCCCAAAATAAAGATCCCGGGTAACTAATGAGTGGCACTACTCATAAATATGCGAAAAATATAAAAAGTTTATTATCATTAAAGATTGCAAAAGACATAATACACTACACTAATACATGTACACAAAGGACATGACATCACACTCTAAAAGCACCAGGGGGCGCCGGAGGTCTGCCAATTATATAGGACCACCCTAAAGTCCCACCTAAACCATAAGTATAACCTGTATCAATTATGTACAAATCAGCAAAAACATTGTGCAATTGTGCAAACACTTACATTAAAGCAAAATCACTCTAAGTGCAACAGGAGGGCTCGCCAGGGTGTGCAAAGAAGGTCAACAAATATCAAACAATAGAGCAAAGTGAAAAAACTAATAACTGTGCATATAGACAGACCAACCGGGATACCCCTGCAGGGATAACGAGCCAACGCGTGTCGTAGTGACTCTGCACTACTTCATCAGGGCAAGAATTTTGGGGGAGTGTGGTTCCTTCTTGCTAAATAAATATGTAGAGCGCCACCAAGCTAAACAGCCAATTGTATATATAAAAGATATAATGATTTACATTACCTTGTCACCCGGGGATCCCCCGCAGCAGCTGCCACCGACGCGTTGCGTGTCGTGTTGACACTCCGCCAGGGTGTATCGGCTGCTGGGGAATCCCCCTCCCTAAATACCCTGAAGTTGTAACAAGCTGGCCAATGGGGAGAGGCGGCGTCAGCGCCCACACGCGCGCCCCACCCGGCCAATGAATGAGGCCGTAAGGGCAGCGCGTCAGACGCCACGCCGCCGCACCACCGCTGGACCGCAAACACAGGATGCGCCCGCGTGAGACACGCCACTGGGCGCGCAGCAGGCAGGGCGCTCTCCCCTGCAGTAGGAGGCGCCCGCCAGCCGCCCGCCCGGCCGCACGCACATCACGCCGGCGCATCCCGTCCACCCACCAACTGGATGAGTATCCATTGCAGGAACGTGGAAGGTGAGTATTCGGGGGGGGGGAACCCAAATAGGTATTCAAGCAATGACACAGACATATATATACTCCAAGGATAAACATATATAAAAAGATTTTTGTACAATACAAATACCAATAAGACACAAAATATATATATATATATGTTGTCGTGTAATGTTGAAAAAATGCATTTAACATATTCTACATGCACAATAATCCTGGGTAAAGGTTATCATTATCACTTAAATAAGGTATATTACTAGATCAAGGCTATATGCAGGAATGTAACAATACATGGGTATAAGAGTACAAACATAAATTCCCCCTAATGTGTATTATAGGGGCCAATCTCCAACATGATACCTAAATATTACCATACTTGTAATACAACCAATCTGTAGTTAATTAGGGACTCACAGAGACAACCATGGTAACCAAATGGTTGTCCCAAGTTACAAACAATAAAGGAAATAAATATAATTATCATTATTGTCACCAGGAGGGGTTATTATAGGAAAGAAACCATAATGAAAAATATGTATATATAGTTATAATGGGTAGCTCCGTTGGCCTTGATTAAAGAAGTCCCCCGTCACCATAATATAGGGTGGTGGATCTGTATGCATAACCAAAGGAACGTTGTTCATCCTATATATCACGTATGGAGTCCCAGGGGCATAAGATATTAAGAATAAGTCCCCTTGTGATTATATCAATTAAAGAGGACTGTCAGGGCATATCAGCATTTGTGTGGCCATAATGTTAAGGATGCCTGAAGTAATTACTTGCAGCAAAAAGAACTGCTTATGGCAAATGGATGAATTAGATGTGACCAGAGCTCACAGAGCTATATGTCCCAGGTCACATGCTACATCCATTTAAGGCAGATGAAAACTGAATAAAGCAAAGGAAGCCCTGAAAGGGCTTAAACTGCCTGATTCAGATAAAGTCATGGCCAATTATGGTTCCTGCTGCTAATAATACCCGTTGAGAATTAGTTAAAGGGGTGTCCACAACCTGATTGATAACTTTGATTATACCATACTCCATTATCCATGCCATTATAATTTTCAACGGAGGATGAATATCCAACAAAGACCACAATAGCCTCTCACATCCACCATATGAGACATATTGCATCCTGGTTTCAGATCTCACTCGAATCCCGATTGTTTCATGGGTCGAGCTTGAATATTTGTAGCAGAAAACGGATGGTCACTTAATAAGCCCAAGGTACATGCTGTTAATGCGTAAAGATCACATTCTCGGGAGATATTATCCTCTATGAAAAACAAAAGAAGAAGAAAAATATGGTCAGTCCATATGTTAAATTACCATTAAGGCCTTTATAGTATCCCAAACGCCTAAAACGCCTAGAGCATGCCAGGAAAAACTAAAGGACGGTGCACCAATAACAACCAAAGGATATAAGCTGCCACAACAAAAAATATCTAGTAATCACAGTCACGGCCCAAAAATGAGGTGAACCCAAAGTCCTCATTCATGCCATGGGGAACACGTGAACACTTTAATGAGGTAAGTTTGTAGTGCGCAGGCGCAAGATCAGAAGGATTTGCGTCCGGACAAAAAAGGAAAAAGGGCAAAACCAATGTTGCAACCTGAGAAATGAAACGGAAAATTCAGGATGGAAACTGACATAGGTCTGATTCGCGAACTGCCATACGAACGGACGTACATTTTAGGATAGAAACGTATTAGCTTATAGAATCACTCGCAAGTTCATACGAGCGCACGAGCGTTCGGGAAAAATAGGATGATCGGCACCAAAATCAAAGCTGTAACATGTTTCTTTGAATCAACCCATTTGTGAAGAAAGACCCCGTAATTTGCGTACCCATCTCATCAAAGCCGATTCCAGACTGCCAGAGCCAGGGACAGTCCCTCCGGATGGCTCCCGGTGGCTCACTGAGAGACAGCAACCTCTAGGAATGTTTAGCTGCGGGCATTGTAGCCAATGCGATTACATATTAAAGGGAAAGACATTTACACACCTTCACTCCGGTAAGAGATACAGGATCAACCGGTTCTTTAACTGTTCCAGCACTTATGCGATATATCTGATTAAATGTTCAGGTGGACTTGGTTATGTAGGCAAAACTACCAGAGCGATACATACCCACATTTGATCGGGACAAAATACTCCTTCAGAGAGAATTGCAGTGGATCTATCGTTTAGATACAAGGGCCCCACGGGGCCTCAATGAAGAGACCGACTTTACCCCATTTTTTTTATAGCAATTACCAGAATTCTTTTAATCATCAGAGGTTTTATTTTTCCTTTTTCTAAATAGTTCACTATATTGTGCCTTCCTATTATTATTATTATTATTATTATTATTGTATATTTATATAGCGCCATCATCTTCCGTAGCGCTTTACAAAGTAGTAGTTACAGACAGGGTAGAAACATACGGTACATATAATATATCAAATGCAGTTTTACAGAGTTGACAATGGATATTCTGAGTACAAGACACAATAGGAGTGAAAGCCCTGCCCTTGCGAGCTTACAGTCTATACAGTTTATCTAACTGTAGGTCCCCTTTAAATTTAAGACTTGACTCCCCAGATTGGCTCTGCATAGACTAAGACTTAAACAGTTTACAATTATCTGCTCCCCATGTGGATTATCTTGTTTTCTACTAACAAAGGGTGCACCGCCCAAATCTTCCTACAAAATGTATACAACTGTGTGCTCACCCATAAAAAATGCAATCCACAATAATTTGGAGTGGGCGTGCAAAGAACACACCAATCTCCCAAAGGAAGCACCACTACAATCAACAGTATATATTAATGATTTTATTAGTACAAAAAAACAAAGAATTAAAATACATACACCACAAGACAAATTTAAAAACAACCAGTATGGCCAAATGTATCTATATCAATGTATATGGCCCCTAAGGGCCGCTTAAATAACTGCCCTATAGGTGAATAATATTAATTATCCTTGAATAGTCATAACCCATCCTTTTTGTGCCGGCACAAAAAATCCTAACCACATGTAAATATATGTGCAAATTCATGAAACCAATACTACAAAAATATTAATAATATATATGGCAAAAATATGTGCAAAAACAGTGAATATACAATAAAAAAATATCAATATATAAAGTGCAAATACATGAAAAACACATAAACCTAAAACACTACCTAATATTGCACAGGGAAACCCATACCAATAAGACTTTAAAGTGCAGACAATAACAATATATGATATAAATGCAAGTGCCAGCAGAGAGAAAATAAATGGTTAAATCTCACGTCATAAGATAACACCCAGGGCAACAGTCAGGCCAACCTCAGTGAAAAATGTCTGCGCACGCAGCCCCCATGCTGCTTCAAGGACAAGGGATTATCTTGTTTTCCTTCATAGTGCCCATATGCTCTGTGAATGTATATAATGTAATAGTATGTATATAGTCTTTTTCGCTGTGCTGATTATTCATGTTACTAATTATTCCAATACTTTATATTCTACTCTGTCACAGGAGCATTCAGAGCAGCTCGGACAGCCAGCTAGATCAGCCTCCAGCTTCTACCTTCAGAAGATTTCCCGCTCCACGCCTTGCGTCTTTTCTGTTTGTTCTTTGTTCACCATACGCTTTTAAATAAAGTTGCCGCAGGTGAGGTACCACATGTCGCCACCCCGCACACTGCCGCCATCTTGGTGGTGGGTAACGCCACTAGATGTGTGGCTGGTCGGGACTGCGAAATGTGGAAGTGACGCCAGCGCATGCCTGGTTGGTTGCACGCTGGCAGTCGCTGATTGGCCGGCCAGGGGGGAAGCCAGCATATAAAAAGAAAGCTGGTTGTATCAAACACTATCGCTCAGCTGAAGAAGAGGCTTAACCGCCTCGAAACGTTCTTGAGCGATCACTTGCTGGTTTAACTTTGCTACAAACTGAGGGTAACCTTCACACTTATACTTACCTTTGCCTGTGTTTGCGATACTTCTATGCACACTGTGTATATTTGGAATGCCACACTTGCCTATATTGTCTGCAATTAAACTGGGCCAAGACACTGTTATTCATTTGATGCATAACTTTTTTTGTATTGTGATCCCTATAAACCCTTAAGTGGACAGAGAGGTCATAAATTGGTGCATTTTTCTTCTACTATCCTGTCTTTTAATGACATGGTATTCATTCAAGTTATACCATTACTATGCATAGTAGCACCATTAATCCTTTTTGACCACTAGATGGCAGCATTGTTCTGAGGCCACACTAGGCCTCTTTGCCTGATCTACTGTAATTGGGCTTTTGTAATATTAGAATCATTTGTAACATTGATCTACTATCTCCTTTGCTATGCATCAGACCTTCCTATAGCCTTGTTACATTATTGAAGGTTTCCAAACACAAGCATTGTATTCCTGTGTACATGAGCTCAGATGTTCGCAAGAAATTTGTGTAAATAGTTGTTTGGCATTCAGTTCATTACTTACTTATAAATTAATTTTTGCACTATATTCTTGGTGTGGTGTGCGTTACTATAGAGACAATCCTACAGAACCTTGTGGTCCCATCGGGTATATGGACCCAGTAACAGCACCCCTGAACTCTACATACTATCTAGAGTGTGCTTCATCCCAAATATTTTAGTTTGATGTGACCATAAAAACATGGCAGATAGTAAAAGAATAATAAAGAAAAAACAGTTCAGTGATTGCCCCCGTTGCTTCTTCGCATGGCCTCATTATAGGTGCATCCCCCATTACGGTCCCCTCATGATCATTGCTGGCCTCCAACCACTGACTATCCTCCAAACCTTTGTCACTGAACAGCTGTTGAGAGCTAGGGGAGATGCCTGCCAATATTTCCCAGGCAGATGGTGCAGCAATAGAGAAAGGCAAATTCAGGACTGGAGAGGGCCCAGAGGAATGGTGGCCACAGAATGGCCCTTGCTACAGAATGGTGGTGTCTGTGCAACCACCCCAATTCCTGGTTGCATGATTGGCTTCTGTCTATTGTGGAGTATAAGGTTTAAGTGGTGTCAACTAGTCTAAGACTGCTGGCTGGTGGGCCACACGTGTAGTACACACGGCCTGGGGGGTTAGCACCCAGGAGTGTGGGCCAAAGTAGTGCATGTGGAAATGGGTTGCTGACAGGCTTTGACACATACACAGGGTAGACATTCTCTGCACAGGATGCAAGTTTCTTGAGAATGGTTACTCATAGAATAAATCCACAACAGGCACTTCTTGTCCAAAGTTCACAAAGACGGTTCCCCTTTGTAGACACAAGGCTGCAGCAGGCTTGCTCCCTTCCAATAGCTAGGGTCTTGTCTTCCTCCTCAAGCACCAAGGAGGTTCCTCTCGCTCTTCGCCCTTCCTCTCACTCTTGCTCTGGCTACTATCTATCTCCTGCACAAACTTATCACTCCCGTTACTACATTGATGAATAAAAGCTCCTAACTAATGTTCTAAGTCTTATATTTGATTATATTAACTGAAGGTTAGAGTTCCTCCTAACTGTGAATCAGATTGATGTATCCATCTCTCAACCGCTTTTGCAGGTGTCAAGATGCATACACACTCTGGCTTCCTAAATATGTTATATTAAAACTAAAGTCCTTCCTTTGCCCTTCCACTGACTGTGAGTGAGCTTCTGGAAGTTAACCATCTAAAGTGTAATCTCTTAGACACTTAGTGTTAAAGTTATAACTAGAGATTGAAGCTAATTGAAAGAACAACTACAAACCACTAAATTGCTGAAATTGCACTCTAAAAATGTTGATTTTTTTTGCTTTACAGTTTGGCACAAACCCAAACCCCTTTGAAAAAATTTTCACGAATCGGCTAAACTGAATTTTTGAGTTTGCTCATCTCTAGTGGCCACATCAGGCAGGTATGTAGCTGGGGGGGGGGGGGGGGGGGGGCACGTGCCCCAGGTGCAGCAGGTCAGGGGGCACCAAAAGGGGCCTGAGCACAGGTGGGGTGCCATTTTGAATCTTTGCCCTGGGTGGCAGAAAGCATAGCTACTACTCTGACATCAAGAAAACATGTCATGGTCTAGCCAAGCCAAAAACATTACTAAGTAAGCATGTCAACAGTTGTCCCACCCAAGGAACTGCCAGCTGTGGTGCTGAAAATCTTCTATACCTGTACTGTGGAAAGCATTCTGATAGAGCATATTATATCTGGGATTGACAACTACTCCATACAAGATAGAGATGTAGAGTGTTGATATAGAGTGCTGAGGTCAGCGGAAGGCAATAACGGTAGAGAATGTCTAAACTTTTCATCCAGATGCTCTACAACAGCAATGCCAAATAGTACCTAAAAGTACTAACCAAACTCACCTTGTGGTAACTACAAAAAGTATACACTGGTTAGCTAATATAGTAGTCAGTCTATAAGTGCCTGTCTCTGGCTTACCCAAGAGTGAAGTGCTTACCTCAGGTTTGCCCAAAAGTATTGACCATGCCTTCAGAACCCGTGTCTGCCTTACCTGAGCTTCCAGTACCTATATGCATCTTGCCCAAGTATGTTAATATTATTATTATTATTATTATTATTGTTTATTTATATAGTGCCATCATCTTCCGTAGCACTTTACAAAGTAGTAGTTACAGACAGGGTAGAAACATACGGTACATATACTATATCAAGTGCAGTTTTACAGAGTTGACAATGGATATTCTGAGTACAAGATACAATAGGAAAGAGAGCCATGCCCTTGCGAGCTTACAATCTAAAGGAAGAGGGGTGAAGACGAGGGGGAAGGATCACAAACAGTCAGTATTGAGCTTTGTGGCATGTGCCCTTTAGAAAATTGGGTAAACCAGATTATATGCTTGTCTGTATAAGTGAGTTTTAAGGGCGCCTTTGAAGGTTTTGAGAGTTGTGGAGTGGCGGATTGGGTGGGGGAGGGCATTCCAGAAGATTGGAATTGCACGTGAGAAGTCTTGGAGGCGGGCATGAGAGGAGGTGACCAGGGTGGAGGACAGGAGAAGGTCAGCAGCAGAGCGAAGACTGCGTCTAGGTTGATATTGTTGGATTAGAGATGAGATGTAGGGAGGGGCCTGGTTGGAGAGAGCTTTGTATTCGAGAGTTAGAGTTTTGAACAGGATTCGCTGTGGGACTGGCAGCCAGTGTAGGGATTGGCAGAGAGGCGCAGAACTGGAGGAGCGAGAGGAGAGATGGATGAGGCGAGCAGCAGAGTTCAGGATAGATTGGAGTGGTGCCAGTCTGTTAGTTGGTAAGCCACAAAGAATAATGTTGCAATAATTCAGTCGGGATATGACCAGGGAATGCACTAGCATTTTAGTGGTGTCAGGTGAGAGGAAGGGACAGATGCGTGAGATGTTTTTAAGTTGGAGGTGACAGGAAGTGACCAGGGAGTGAATATGTGGTTTGAAAGAGAGGGCAGAGTCCAGAATGACTCCCAGGCACCGAGCTTGGGGAGTTACTGTTATTGTGCAATTGTTGACAGAAATAGACATGTTAGAGAGGGGAGGGTAGTTAGATGGTGGGAAAATGACCAGTTCTGTCTTGTCCATGTTTAGCTTGAGGTAGTGAGATGACATGAATGAAGAAATAGCTGAAAGGCAGTTGGGGAGGCGAGATAGGAGAGGGGAGAGATTGGGGCCTGAGAGATATATCTGAGTGTCATCCACATAGAAGTGGTATTGAAAGCCTAGTGAAGCTATAAGTTTGCCAAGGCCATAGGTGTAGACTGAGATAAGTAGGGGGCCTAGGACAGAACCTTGCGGCACACCAACAGAAAGGGAAAGTGAGGATGATATTGTGTTAGAATAGGATACACTGAATGATCTGTCAGAAAGGTAAGAGGTGAGCCAAGAGAGTGCAAGACCTTGAACCCCAAGAGAGGAGAGAATATCAAGAAGCAGAGAGTGGTCGACAGTGTCAAAGGCTGAGAAGAGGTCAAGAAGGATGAGGATGGAGTAGTGATCTTTGCTTTTGGCAGTGAGCAGATCATTGGTGACTTTGGTGAGGGCAGGTTCAGTGGAGTGGTTACGGCGGAATCCTGATTGTAAGGGGTCAAGTAAGTTGTTAGTGGATAAGTATTGTGCCAGTTCTGAGTGGAAATGTTGTTCAAGAAGTTTGGAGGAGAAAGGGAGTAGTGAGATAGGGCGGTAGCTGGAGAGGGCAGAGGGGTCGAGAGAGGGTTTCTTCATTTCAAAACATGTTGACCCCATATTGCCTTTAAATTGGTATTTCCAGTCTTATTCTCTGATAAGACCTTTCAAAACTCCCAATTCCAGATGGCTCAAAGTGACTTTAGCAAGTCACAGAAAGGTACCCCCTACAATTTGGGCTTAACAGTTTTTGTAGTTTGCGTTTTTGATCTTGTGGATCAGAATTGAGAATGTACTTGTCATCTGTGGGTTCTGCCCTCAAGGTCCTATTTTGACTGCCCTGAAGGTCCTGGCCCCTGTGGGCAATTCCGTGATTTTAACAAAGGAGGTCCATTTGGTTTTGACCCCAGGAGATACACTAAAATCATCACTCAAGACTTGCCTACAACTTTCTGAAGGGTTCCTTCCTGAGAGAACCCTTCACCCCTTGATCCACCGGCGTGAGTGTCTGCCTGCTTCAGATCCTGCATCTTCCGAGTGTCTGCCTGCTTCAGGGCCTGTATCTGCCAAGTGTCTGCCTGCTTCAGGGCCTGCATCTGACGAGTGTCAGCTCCCCTGGTGTGAGCCTACTGTCTGCCAGCTCCCGAGGTGTGAGCCTCCCGTCTGCCAGCTCCCTGGGTGTGAGCCTCTCATCTGCCAACTCCTCAAGTCAGGTCTGGATTTCCTCCACAATATGGAAGCCTGTTTCTGCCCTGTATAGACCTTGCCTGTCTCCACTTCCTGTTTTTTTCCCTGCGGTATGCTCCTGCAGAGGTGCTGGTAATTAGCCAGCACATGTGACTTCCTGCCCTTTATAAGCTGAATCATCCTTGCTGCCGGTGGATCAGCATTGCATTGTCTTCCCAGACCCTGAACCCTGAACCCAGGACCCCTGCCACAGTCTTTGTGATTTGCTTTCCCTGTCTCAGCCTTGTATCTGCCTTTGGACTTTGGACTTTTACTAGATTCATATCATGTATATTTGCAGACTCCACCTGTGTATATGTACAGTAGCCTGAGTGTGATTATGTTTTCCAGGTTTACCTATATTTCTGCACAGCAGCCGTAGCATGTTCATCTGTATTCTTGTACCATTACTTCAGCACGTGTATGTTATTATGTTCACTGTGTATTTGTACAGCAGCCTGGTTGGTGTGCTATGTATATTTGTTTCTGTTTATCACCATTGAACATGGTTTGCTGCATATCTGCCTCCGTCTCTCAGCTCTTAATTACTGGTCATTTTATAATAGGGGATTTCTCTGCTGATAAATCAACGAAACAAACTTCCAGGCTTATTTAACTGGAGGGTCCCTTTAATTTGAGCATGGAGTTACACACAGCTTGCCAAAGTCAAAAAACAACCCCTGCTATACTGACCTGGACCAGGTCATTTCTCCAAGAAGTGGGAGACTGAAACCTACAGCACATACTGCAAACCAGTGCCTCTTCCAAAAGGGGAGCATAGAGTACTGCAGCTTTTTGTCCCTTTTTCAACTTTATGGCAGGTAGGGTGGCAGGAATGGCTATTTGGGGGGATGTTTGCACACTTTTACATAACCCTGCATTTCAAGATACTTGCCAAGTTCAGCGCTAGTCTCCAAGAGCTGGAGGACGGAAAGATGCAGCTCGGCTGGTGCAATGTGTGCTGTGACTTCTTGCCCATACACTAGACTAGACATATACACTCAACTGTGGGACAGGGGAGGGTCATTAGTCGATGTGATTTGTCTTGCCATTACTCTGTGCTGAAGTCGTCCTTGTGCACCCTTCTCCTCTGTGATGTCCCGTCAGTGACGGCCAGTGAATTTATAGATGGAGGAGGGGTGTCTTGAAGGAGGAATATGACAGAGGGAGAGATAGTCTGAATCTGGATGCTGGTAACCAGCGTAGTCACAGCCTCCTTCCTCTTTTATGATTCCTTTTCTGCCCCCCGACTCAGAGCTAAGCTATCCCAAGCTGCTGTGTACTGTAAGCAGACAGGGTTCTGCATGCTCTCTCCAGCAAACAGCCCTTCCAATTTGCCCTTGATAGTGCCTCATATAAAGTGTGCAGCCGCAACCACTGCAAGCCTTCAAAAACAGCTATGATGTACTTATCCCTGCATCATTGGTGTACCATTTTTTGTTATTTTAAACAATCATTAATCTGATTCTTTGAAGCTTTGTATAATTTTTTCTTTGAGTGGCAATAGGTTATGCCTAATTTCTAATGTTGTTTTAATAAATATTGATATATGTACCCTTAGAAACCCATGGTGGCAGCATTTGTGTGTTTGTAAGTTCGTTCATTCATGATAATATTAGAAATTATTATTATACACCATGCAGAAATGTATGCAACTTCAGATAAATTTTGAGAAAGATATGGTATATATAAAGAATGAAAATAACCTGTATTTTTCGAACAGTGGGAAAACAAGTTAAATATAAATGAGCATAATTCATACCCTTGACCAGTTAATAGTGATAAAGGACTGGGTATACTTCATAATACACATATGGGCTGAGGTATATGTATCACAATAAGATGGCACTATGTTACGACATTTGAACAGATTATCTGAATACTATGTTAATATAGTACACACTAGAGATGAGCGAACGGAACTGGTAGAACCCAATTTCCACCCGGATTTCACCGGCACCCCCTCACAGGTCACGGCCATCCAAGGAGAAGCAGAAAGACAGGGTCACATGGTCGCAGCTTAAGAGGTCAGGGTAGCTGGGCCAATCAGGAGGGGCTATTGCAGGAGACCACATGATGCACCATCTATCCACCATTTTCGAGCTGGCTGTTGCTGAGAGAACATTGCTCTAAGAGCTAGGAACAGTTTAGGGCATTTTGATCTCCCGCATAGGAGAAAAGAAAGGACAGGGAAGGAAGTGGGCACAGCGGGATGCTGAGGGGAGGGTGTGTGCTGCACAGAAAAACTGCATCTGCCTGCGCTGGGATCTGCTGCTTATTGTAGTCCACCCTGTAAAGTCTGAAAACTTCCGTGAGGGGGTTATTTTTTGGCCACATCTGTTTTAGCTAGCCCCTATCACTGCAATGGGGAAATCTGTTTTAAGTGTGCACGCACCGCCTCTCTCTAAGTTGGGGTCCACGGTGCCTCAGTGTTTAACCCTTCTAAAATGTATGTGGCTGTCTCTCCCCCCGTGCTAGCGACTGGAAAAAAAGCCATTCAACTTACCCCTAGATCAGGCCAGGTCTCCCCTTAAACCGGGGGGGCCTATGACCCCCGAGCTCTTAAGTCTTCAGGAGTGCGTCCGACAGGCCCCCCCTATTCTGTGGTCACCACCACCATCTTCACCCTGCCTTTGGGGGAAATATCTGTCATCAGATCCTTTAGGGACACAGGAGCTGATGATCGGAAGTGAGTAAAGAAAAATGTTTTCTTTTAAAAGGTCGTTTTCTCTGTGTGGTGTCTTTTTTTTCCCAGTTAACTGGTAAGGGATCCATGAGAACCTTATACAAGTTTACAAGGCACAGGGTCTGACGAGACACCTGCGGCTAGCGGCTGACTTGCCATTAACCCCCAGCCCTCCATTACCTGCATCCCCAAAGCCCAAAGAAAGGCAAAAGAGCCCGGAGCCATTTAGGCTTTGTGGATTGTAGCCAGCAGAGCCTGGGGCTAATAAAGGCTGGCCCTTGCACCCTGTTTTACAAGCCCTGCATAGCTGTCCCCGGGCTGGTCATGCTGGGTAGGGGGGACCCTGTGCAATTTTTTGGGGGGTTTAATGGTTTTAACCCTTTAAAATCCAGAAAAAAATGGGACCCCCCTGGGAGGGGGGGAACCGCTGTCATTTTTTTAATTATCCCTCTATGTCCATCACTCGGAAGGTATAAAAGGCTTCCAGCAGCAGGAGAACAGAAACCAGAGTGATCGCCGTGGGGACATAGTGCTCGGGGATGAATTGATGGGAGGTAAGTATTGAAAAATAAAATAATAACATATTTTTTCTGATTGTGTGCGTTTTATTCACATTTAACAGTTTGTGAACTGGTAAGGGATCATGAGACCCTATTCCAGTTTTTTTATTTAACCTTTTATAGTGTGGATAATGGTTGTAGCTTACTTGTAAATGTTAGAAAATGCCCTTTTCAATTTGGGGGAGTCTACAAAGCTTAATGTGTGTATTTTCAAGGAATATATCACTTGTGGGGGGTATTTCAAATGTAAAGGGTTGTTTTGGTTAAAAATGTGCAAGGTGCGCACTTTGTCTGCAGAGCTAAAACTTTCAAGTAAAATTTCCATTACGTGCATGCTTTACTATGGAGTGTTTGGCAACCCTATCCTTGACAGGACCGAAGCAGGTTGTGTATTTTTCTGTTCAGGGGACCTTGCTTTTTCAGATTTAATTGTTTTTTCTTGTTTGCATATTGGGTTCAGTTTGGGGGAGTCTCCTGGGCAGGAAAGGGTGTCTACCAATACATTTGTGGTACTGTTGTAACCGGAAGAAATGGAGCTTTTAAAAGCAATATCATTTTACCGAAAAAAACACTGCAAATTGTAACAAATGGATTATTTTTTTTCACGTATTTCACAGAAAAATATTGAGAATACACTAAAACAAAGACATTTCATGTTAAAGTCCAGACTGAAAAAAACAATATATAATTTACCTGGGAAACCGCTTAAAAAATCACATGTAACATGTACAGCACAAAATATTGAAAAATGGTCTGGCAACAGGGTGACAAAATCTCCAGGTAGGCGGGCAGTTAAAGGGTTAATATAGTTTTAAAAAAAAATAATCTTTCTTACCTGCCAAGGAATTTTTTGGGGGGGCAGATCTGTTTTAAGTGTGCATGCACTGCCTTTCCCTAAGTTGCAGTCCATGGTGCCTCTTTGTTTAAGCAGACCTTCACTCTGAATAAAAGCCTATCTTGTAGGTTTCCCCCACCCCCTACATACAGATTACCTCTATTAAAAGTCATACTTCCTGCACCTATTGCATTTTTTTAACCTTTTAACATCCAAGATGGTGGCCCGTGGATTCTCAGCCTGCCTGCAGACAGGGAGGTTCTTCTGACTATGCCTCTCTGCATTCTTGGATTGCTGTTTTTCTCCTGACCCCAGTTCTGCTCTGTCTGTGCAAAGCACAGCTATAATCCTGCCCCCCTGCACTTTTCACCCCTCTCCTCAATATGTGATACTTCTGAGGCAAGATGGCAGCGCCCCTATCCTAGAATCCTGAACAGAGTTGCAGCCCAGCGGGGCATAGAATAATAAGTAAGCGACTAAAAATGTAAAATATTTTAATTTTAAATTCTGGGGAATTGTTTTTAGAGGGTTTTCATTAAATGATACTGAAGGTCCAGTTAAAATACAGTTTTAAAAAAATATTTTTCACCTGCCAAGATATTTGTTGGGGAGGGCAACTGTGCAAGGCCGTCCTCTTTAAGTTGGGTACCACGGCCCATCTTTGTTCAAACGAACCTTCACCCTGAATAGGAGCATAACTTATATGTTTCCCACACCCTGTACATATAGATTGCTCACATTAAAAACCATCCTACCTGCATCTACTGCATGTTACGAGCCTTTAAACATCCAAGATGGTGGCTCATGGGGCATCAAGCAGCCTGCAAGCAGGAAATGCCTTCTGAATGTGTCGCTCTGTATTCTGGGATTGTTGTCATTTCCCTTACCCCTTACCCAGCTCTGCTCTGTCTGTGCAAAGCACAGCTGTGATGCCCAGCGGGACACCAGCCTTCTGTAAGCAGACAACCCTCAATCTCCACCGCTGTTTTTGCCAATCGTCAAGCCCCCGTTTGCTGGGACGCTAGGAACACCTCGCTGGACACAGTTTCCCCCAGGTCTTAATAGGCGCAAAGGATGTCTGCTTACGGTGAAGGTCGATGAACCGCGAGGGTATCCCAAGCCGAGGTCATACACGGGAAGACAGTCCGGATGGTGAGTCAGAGTACAGTGATGAGACAGGTGCATAGTCAGGGGTAGTCAAAGGGTCAAGCAGGGAGGTCAGAAATTGAGGAGTATCCAAAGGAGCAGGTTTGAGGTCAGACAAAGCAAAGGTCGGTACAGGCAGCGGACGGGGATGGTCAATCAAGCCAGGTTGGAAACAGATAATAACTAACGTAATCACACACTAATCACAAGCGACTATAACGGGCACTGAGCACTGGGCTGATTCTGTATTTATTGGGGACCTGACCAATGGCAACCCAGGAATGAGTGTGTGTGTGGTAACTGGTGCAATTAACACTTGTGAGTGAGTGGTGTAACAACACTGAGTGACTGGGCAATTATCCAGGGGCTGGTCAGTCTTGGCAGCAAGAAGGTCTGGTTTAAATACAAATATTTTTCACCTGCCAAGGAATATTTTAGGAAACGTCTATCTGTTTTAGCAAATACAAAGTAAAATGTCTGGGAAAGGAAGGGGTGGGAAAGGACGGGGTAGAGGAAAAGACATCTCTGCAATCTCTTCTGCCACTAAGCATAAGGATGTTGGTGCCAGTACCAACACTGTGGTCAGCAGCCATGTGCCCAGGCCTAGTAAAAGTAGCACAGGCCATTTGCCCATGCCCACCACTGCTAGTAGTAGCAGCAGCAGAAATGTATGGTGGTAGTAGTAGCAGCATCAGGAACCCAGAATTGTCCATTGTCTCCAGTGTGCGTGTAATTCTGGACAATGCATCCATTATGGACTGGCTGCTTTCATTCATCTCAGGAGGAGGAAAATTCTGATGCAATGACTTGTCAGGTTTAAGTGGATTCTTTCTCCACTACAGCTACATGTCACAGTAAAAGAAGCCTTTCTCTTCCACCATCTATCTCTTTACTGCCCCCTCCTAGTGGGGTACTAGCTTTTCTCAGCAGCCCAGTTGCTTTTGAATAGTGATGAGGAGAACTTGTTTGACGACAGTCAGCCTTTGGAGTGTGTAGCGGAGGTTGTAGCGGTGTCCAAGATGCATAGCTGTGGCAGTGGCACGTGCCAATTCTTTTGTACCTTCCCATAGGAACAAAACCTGGCACAGTGCCGGATCTGCAAGCAGAAAGTTAGCCGTGGCCAGGGCACAAATCTAGGAACTACTAAAATAAAACTTCTGCCCCAGTACTTAATTTCAGCAGCAGAGATATATGTGGTGTGCCCTGGGACACACATTTTGATAGCAGCACCTGACTGTAGACATTTTCTTACTAAATAGCATTTTAAATGTGCATTGATTTCCTACTTTATTTGTTTGGTCAGAAGTTTTATTTAAGCAATTATTTGCAAATGATGGCAATTGAGAGAAAAGTATAGATACTAATGACCAGACTGTAGTCAGTAGGGATCTGGTTCAAGGAAACTAAATGATTTAAAACAATGGTTGTGTTGTTTATAAAGTAATTTATATTCTTAGTATACAGTACGTCCTGCTCCAGATAAGAATCATTACACTTGGGTATTACTCCGCCAGATGGCGCTGGACTGCAGAGACTGCAAAATTGGCTCCTCCCAGCCCCTCAAATACCCGGGACCTCTCACAAATCCCCAGATTTTCTCCGCAGTCTGGACTGCGAAGGACAAGAAGATGGCTCTCTGTCTTCTCGCAGTTGAGCGGGGCTATTAGCCTGCGGCCCTGTAGGACTATTCCCACCCGTTCCATTATTACTGTGCCTCCCAGGCTTGGCTGCGCTGGTCCGGGTGATGGTAGGCAGCACCGCTGTCAGGTGCTTAGGAGCGCTGCTCCACCGCGATCCCCCACCAAAGGGTAGGCGGTATAGGCATATGGTGAGCCTCTATGGAATGCCTATACCGCGCTATCGCCCCTTGCCCCTGTCTATCGGTGGGCCCTACGTTAAGTGGCCGCTGCCCTCCCTCACTCTCCCTTGTAGCTCTCAAGGGGGTGGGGGGTTGATGTGCTTTGGTGCTTCACTTGGATGGTGAGCTTGTTGACTTGTTCAGTCTCCGCACTGGTTTTGTTGCTCTGGTTGTGGTTTGAATATGCCACCGCCGACGCGCGTGCTTCCACTGCGTTCCGTGGTCGGCGGCGGCATTACCTCAGGCGCTGCTGCTCCTTCATTGGCTGCTTCTCACATGTGCTGCTTCGCGCTCTTCGGGGGGGGCCGGGCCTGCGGATGCCAGGTTCCGCGTCACCTTCCCCCCGCCCCCGAGGGATGCTTGGCGCCATTTTTTCTCTGGATTCCGTCTGCTGCGAGGCTGGCATCTACCTACCGCGGTCCGTGGTCCGTGAGTGCCCTCGCGGACGGTTTTATTTACCCTGTGTCATTATGCATGTCGCTTATGGGGTCCTCTTCGCTTATGTCTTTCAGGCGGGTCGAACTCTATTGGTTTCTCCCGGCCCTTCCCCTCGTTTAGTTACTACATTTTGTGAGGCCTAGTGTGCTAATTACTCCCACTTCCCTAGCGGGTTATTGGGGCATCCCGGGCTGCTGTTATAGCGTGAATCCCTATCGGCCTATTGCGCCGCTATAATCACCATATGGAAGCGTCTCAGGATAATGTGCTCGAGGTTCCTTTGGGACAAGCCCGGCTGTGTGTAGCTTGTGGGGTGTCCCCTACTAGTGCTGACAATGTGCGGTTCTGTATTACTTGTGCCCAGCAGGCGATTGCGCTGCAGCCTGGTTTACCAGCGGCTGGACCTCCGCCTCGTATGGCTTCACCTACCCCCCCAAGCTTGAATTTGACTCCCATTGA
This sequence comes from Gastrophryne carolinensis, assembly GCA_027917425.1. NCBI lineage: Eukaryota > Metazoa > Chordata > Amphibia > Anura > Microhylidae > Gastrophryne > Gastrophryne carolinensis. The sequence continues at coordinate 181,646,183 of CM051240.1, forward strand.
GTTGCATACCAGTGGGGATTCTCAGCCTGATGTGTCTGCTAGACTGGCTAGTGTTGCGAAGTTGCTTGCTAATACCATGGCGCGTAAGGCCTCTGCTAAAAAGCGGCACTTGACGCCTGATGTCACTCTTTTCCCTATGGAGGCTGAAGAGTTCTTTGAACTGTCTGGTTATACCCCCTTGGAAGAAGGGGAGTTGTTCTCTGACTCAGAGTCGTCTGATGAGAGGCCCAGGGGCCATGATGATTCTGCATCTGACCCCTGGGCCCCAGATGATACTGATAGGCTGTTGGCTCAGATTTTTGAGGTTCTGTCTATCTCTCCCCGGTTGTCGCCCCTAGGCAGCAGGGGGAATTGTTTCATACTGCTAAGCCACGTCTAGAGTTTCCTGAGCAGGCCCATTTTAATAACCTCATGCTCAAGGAATGGGAGCGTCCCAGCAGGCTCCCCGGAGTCCCTAAGGGTTGGGATAAGAGGTATCCCTTTCCTGCTGATGTGGTGAAGTGTTGGTCATCCCCTCCGGAGGTGAATGCCCCAGTCCTTGGGTTGTCTTACACCTCTGTCATGCATTCCTCTGACTCTACTACGCTGCAGGATGGTGAGGACCGGCGTATTGACCAGCTGGCGTCCCACGCCTTTGCCTGTGTGGGGACGGCGTTGCGCCCGGTTTGTGCCTCGGCCATTACAGGGGTGGCTATTAGGACCCTGCTTAGAAGTATCCTAGATGGTGCTCCTAAATATGTGTCTAGTGTAGAGTTTAATGCTCTTTCTCGTTGTGAGGTTTTTGTGACTTATGTCCTCTCTGCCTTAGACGATACCATTAGGATGTGTGGCAGGGCTTCTGCCCTAGCGGTGGCTATACGCCGCTCGGTTTGGCTGCACCAGTGGGCAGCTGACAACTCTGCCAAGAAGGCCCTCACTGGTTTTCCCTTCAAAGGACTATGCCTGTTTGGGGACCACCTGGACCTGTTTGCTAAGGGAGGCAGGTTACCCCAGCGTAGGAGGCAGTCTTGGCCCTTTCAGGGGGACTTCTTCAGCTCTTTGCTCACGTCTGGAGGCTTCATGTCTCAGACTGGTGGATTCAGGAGGTAGTGTCCTCCGGTTACAAGATAGAGTTTGCTGCCTGGCCGCCCCCAAGATTCATCAGATCCTGGATGTCTCAGGACCCTATGTCAGCTCGGGCTCTAATTCTGGCGGTGCAAAGCCTTCTGGAGCTGGGGGTCATCTGTCAGGTCCCCTTTCAAGAAAGGGGCAAGGTTTTCTATTCCAACCTTTTCACCGTGCCCAAAAGTGATGGGTCAGTCATGCCCATCCTGGACTTGAAGATCCTCAACAAATTTGTCAGGTGCAGGCTCTTTCGCATGGAAACTTTGCGCTCTGCCATCAGCTCCCTGCGTCCAGGAGACTTCATGACCTCTGTGGACATCAAGGATGCTTACCTTCATATTCCTGTCTTTCCAGGTCATCAGGTTCGCTCTGGAGGATCAGCACTACCAATTTGTGGCATTGCCCGGTCTCACTTCAGCTCCCAGAGTGTTCACCAAGGTGCTGGCAGGAGTGATGTCTCTGCTCAGGTCTCAGGGCGTTCACATGCTGCCCAATTTGGACGACATTCTCATCACTTCTCAGTCCCTCCAACAGGCAGAGCTGGATACTCGACTAGTAGTGTCCACTCTGGAGTCATTTGGCTGGGTGATCAACCATCCCAAGTCTTCCCTGTCTCCCTCCTTGGTGACTCCCTTCCTGGGCATGAATCTGGATACAGTTCAGGCAAGGAATTTTCTTCTTCAGCAGAAGGTGGACGGTCTGCTAGCGTAGGTTCAGTTCCTGCTGTCTTGCCCTCATCCCTCCATCAGGCAGGGAATGCAGCTGGTGGGCCTGATGATGTCGTGCTTCGAGGCGGTCCCTTATGCCCAGTTTCACATGAGGCCTCTGCAACTCCACCTCTTGTCAGTATGGGACAAGGATACTGCGTCCCTGGACCAGGTCCTTGTTCTGTCCCCCCTAGTCAGGCGGTCCCTCTCGTGGTGGCTGGACTCCAGGAACCTGTTGGTGGGCAGATCCTTTCTGGCCCCCGACTGGGAGACGGTCACCACTGATGCCAGTCTGACAGGTTGGGGGGGCTTCTGGAAGTCCCTGCAGTTCCAAGGGCGGTGGGACCCTCAGGAGGCCCACACACCTATCAACATTCTGGAACTGAGGGCGATCAGGTTGGTTCTGGCTCACTTGACCCACCACCTTCGGGGCCGGCCTGTTCAGGTACGCTCGGACAACCAGACGGCGGTTGCCTACATCAATCATCAGGGAGGGACCCGAGCAAGGGGGCCCTCAGGGAAGTGTCTCTGATCCTGGCCTGGGCGGAGGACAATGTTCCCTGCATATCAGCTGTGTACATTCCGGGGGTGGAGAATCTGCTGGCAGACTCTCTGAGCAGGGGGAACTCTCACCTGGGAGAATGGTCCCTCTGCGACAGGGTGTTTCAATCTCTGTGTCACCGTTGGCGCCAACCAGATGTGGATCTGTTAGCGTCCCATCACAATCACAAGCTCCCGGCCTTTGTCTCCCTGTCCCAGGATCCTCTGGCCTTGGCCACAGATGCTTTAGCAATGTCATGGCGGGACTTTCAGCTCCTGTATGTCTTTCTCCCATTCCCCCTGTTGGGCAGGGTTCTGCTCAAGATAGCTCAGGAGGGGGTGCCAGCAATCCTGGTGGCCCCCAGGTGGCCAAGGAGAGTGTGGTTCGCAGACGTGGTGCAGCTGGCAGTAGATCAGTACGCTCTGCCCAGGGTTCCAGACCTGCTCACTCAGGGTCGTTTACGCCATGCCAATTTACAAACTCTGGCTTTGACGGCCTGGCTGCTGAAACCTCCATCTTGATGGAAAAGGGGCTGTCTGCCTCTGTTGTTTATACCATGATAAAGGCTAGGAAGAAGTCTTCTTCTTCCATTTACTATAGGGTTTGGCGTGCCTACATTGACTGGTGTGAGTCTCGGTCTCTCCCCTGTCACGTGTTCTCTATTCCCAGGATCCTGGAGTTCCTACAGCATGGGTTGGAGCTGGGGCTCCAACTCAGTACTCTGAAGGGCCATGTCTCTGCCCTGGCTGTTTTCTTCCAGAGGTCCTTTGCCCAGCATTCTCTGATCAGGACTTTTTTCCAGGGGGTTACTCATGTGCGTCCCCCACGTAAGCCTATGTTGCCTGCTTGGGATTTGAACTTGGTCTTGTCTGCCTTGCAGGGTGCTCCCTTTGAACCTGTGCAGGATGCTGCCCTGGCCATTCTTACTCTCAAGGTTGTCTTTTTGGTGGCTATTACTTCTGTTAGGCGTGTTTCTGAGTTGGCGGCGCTGTCCATCCAGCCCCCCTACTTTGAGAGACACCAGGAAAAGGTGGTTTTTCGCTTCAAGCCAGATTTTCTGCCTTAGGTCGTGTCTGCCTTTCATTTGAATCAGGACATTGTTCTTCCTTCCTTGTGCCCTAATCCTAGTAACTCTAAGGAGAGGGTTTTGCATTCCTTGGATGTGTTTAGGTGTCTGAAGTACAATCTGGTGGCTACTGCACCTGTCAGAAAGACTGATGCTCTTTTTGTGGTCCCTTCTGGTCCTAGGAAGTGTTTGGCTCCTGCTAAATCTACTATCAGCAAATGGATCAGTCAGGCCGTGATTCAGGCCTACTCTGCTAAGGGGAAGAATCCTACCTTCCGCCTTACTGCTCATTCCACTCGTGCTGTTGGTGCCACTTGGACTTTTCAGCACCAGGCTTCTGTTGAACAAGTTTGCAAGGCCGCTACTTGGTCTTCTGTTCATACCTTTTCAAAGTTTTACAAGGTTGATGTTAGGGCCTCAGCTGATGCTGCTTTGGTCGCAAGGTTGTGCAGGCGGCAGTGGTCTGACCTGTCTGTTGTTGCCTTTGGGGATCCCACCCTACTTTATGGACACTGCTATTGGATGTCCCAAGTGTAATGATTCTTATCTGGAGCAGGACGTACTGTATACTAAGAATAATACAATTCTGTGATTACTCACCTGTAGAATTGTTATTATGAGTATACAGTGCGTCCTGCTCCACCCCACCCTTGGCTTGCATTATCCTTGGATCCCCTATATGGTGATTGTTATCTTGATTTTTTAGTTATTTGTTGGTTCTGTTACTATTCTCCCAGCTTCTCGTTAACTGCTTTTCAATGCTGGGGATTTGTGGGAGGTCCCGGGTATTTGAGGGGCCGGGAGGAGCCAATTTTGCGGTCTCTGCAGTCCAGCGCCATCTGGCGGAGTAATACCCAAGTGTAATGATTCTTACACTTCAACCTCAACAGTTAGAGCCTACAAGTGTGCTCACCACCAATACACCTACAACAAGAAAAAAGGGGGTCAGGGAACCAAGCCTTGATAACCCCTATAAAGGGAGCACCACCATGTAAGATAAAATAATCACTTTATTAAGAGTACATACAAAAAACACACATAACACTAAAGACATTTAAAAACCATTGTTGTACCCCCAAACTTCTCAACCTCTAAATAACCCCCTACTGACAACTTCCAACAGGATCAAGAGAATCAGAAACCTATATATATAAATATAATCATGGACCCATATAAAACATCAATATTCTATCCTGAAATTACATATATTTTGTGCCGGCACAAAAAAAAAAACCTTTCTTTATAAATCCCTATATATATATATATGTGCTTGATAATATGCAACAACTAGTAGCAGTGACAATATGATATTATTCCCTTTTCAAAAAACATCTAATTCATTATAATTAAAAAATAGTGAGAATGGGGGCATGTCCTAGGTATGGAGCCGTGAGGAAGCGGTTTCCCTGAGCTCCCGCATCGGCAGCCTATTAGCTAATACTGCAGGCAGCAAACCAGTCCCAAAAGGCTATGGCAAGGAAGAGGAATCCCCAGAGACGCGGAGGGGGACAGCAGAAAGGACCCCAGCACCCCCAGATCGCCGATTACAGGAAAGAGAGAGCCGAGTGTCGACGAGTCAAAATGGCGAGGGGGGGGGGGGGGCGTGGCTTGACATGGCGGAGTGAGGTCGTTCTGGGTCTGAGCTCCGCACCTAGCATCCTGACAAAAGAGGTATACCGGCAGAAAACTCACCCGCAACACATATGTCCAGGCGGGGGAAACAGCGGGGATCCAGCAAGAAGGGCAGGACGCAGACGATCCCTGCACTGTTCCGCGCCGGCGGCTCTGAGCGCCGAGGACCAGCCGCAGGGAAGATGGCGGCTGGAAAGGACGGGCACCCACGTGAGCGCGAGATCGCGGAGGAGAGAGGAGCCGGAGCTCCGCGTGTCATTACCCCGACTGGGGACTCACCGGCACAGCGCGGAGGACGGGGAGAAGCAGAGCACCCGCTCCACAGCTCAGAGCCTGAAGACCGGAGGATCGGGGGCCGGAAGATGACAGTGTCGGCGGAGGTGCACAGCGGGGCGGACTGGCGGGGCGGAACACCCGGCGGACCCCAGGTTAGTCTTGCGCCCGGACCCCCCCAGTCAGGCCCCCTTACCAAGAGATCAGAAGCTCTGCCTGATGCCATCATACACCCGGAGGGGTGTGATGGGGGGAGGGGGAGGGGTGACACTCTGCCTCACAGTGCTATGTCCCCTGCCCGGGGAGAAAAACTCCCCCATGGAAGAGCTGCACCAGGAGACCAGTTTAGCCCAGACTCCCCGCCACGAAGCCCACTGCAGGATACCCCGACTCTGTGTGCACGGGGGCAGGGTTATAACTCCCCGCTCATTGAAGAAATGCTGTCCTGCTCCGGCTCTTTGATGGGCACCCCTTCGCCCCAATTAAGCCCGCGGCCGTCGTGGCAAGTATCCCCGGGAACACCCTCTGATGGCCACGCAAGGGACCTGCTGGCCATGGCAGCGGCGCCCTCCACGGGCATATGGGATGAGGAGGTGCTTCCGGTGATTGAGGGGCCCAGTTTGGGTGATGTGAGAAGGGACGCCCTGCTGCCTGCAGGCTTGGCACCCCGAGAGGGGAGATTATCGGATACCCCATCCCTGGCCCCGCAGCGCCACGCTGCTCACTGCGTCGGGCTGCCCCTCCCACAGGGCTCCTCACCCAACCTGCCGCTGGCCCAACTATCTCACTCCATTGCGGAGGCGGTGAAGATCAATATCGAGGAGGCCCTGCGGGGGCTCCCAACGCGTGGGGATTTTGACGGATATGTGTCCAGGATGGAGGGCACTATCAAGAGAGAACTGGCTGCACTGCAGGGATCTGTGGCTGAAGTAACGGAAAGGATCGAAGGGGTGGAAACCTCGCACAGGGCTCTTGAAATGCGCGTGGCGGATCTGGAACAGCAGCAGGTTCAGAACCAGCGTCTCCTGTCTGACATATTTCTGGCCCATGACGATGCAGAGAATAGGAGCCGCAGAAATAACTTACGCCTGCGGGGGGTTCCTGAGTCGGTGGAGCCACGGGATTTGGTGGAGGCGGTCACCTCCATCTTTAACGATCTTCTGAATCTTCCTGATACCAACCGCATAGAAATGGACCGGGTGCACAGGGCCCTGGGCCCCCGGCCGCTGGACCCAAATAGACCCAGAGACATTATTTGTCGAATCCATTTCTTTAAGATCAAGGAGGAGATTCTTCGCCGCGCGTGGGACAAAGGTCCGGTCAGCTACAAAGGCACGCAGGTGATCATCTTACAGGACCTTTCGCGGAGGACTCTGCAGATGAGGAAGCTCTTAAAACCCCTGTTGGAAACTATCCAGGGGAAGGGGGCATCCTACAGATGGGGTCACCCTTTTCAGCTGTTGGTGCGTAAGGGTGGTGACCTGTTTGCCCTCAAAGTGCCTAGTCAACTGCCGGATCTGTTCCATTTCTTAGAAGCGGAAAATGTGGATGTCCCGGACTGGACAGTCCCCGATCTGACCGTTTACAGCGGTCGGCTGCCACAGCGTCCGGGTGGTGGCCCCAGAGGAGACAGAAGAGGAGCGGGGGGCCGTAGAAGGTGAAGACTTATCGTTTCGGGTCCGGCGCGGCGTCCTCGCCTGCTGATAGCCTAATCTCTTGCACATACCGTTACCGCTCTTGTGGGCGGGCCGGGCTGTTGGCGGCGGGGGCGCCGTGGGGGACCCCGACAGGAGGGGCGGGCGGCGGCCGGGGGGAGGGGCTTGTCGCCTAGCGCTTCTGGCCCTGCTCCTTCCCTCGGGCGCTGTTCCGTCTGTGGTGTGGACCCCCGGCCCGTGGGTCCCTCACCTGTCATGTTTATCACACTGTTGTTGTTGATGTGGGTTGTTGTTCCTTTTTTTTCTGTCTCTTTTAGTGGTCAGTTGAGCCCAATGTTTATGGACCGTTTAATTTGACGGGCGGTGTTTCTGGGTCCTTTTTTCTCTTGGAGACCCCCGTTTGGATAGCTGCTGGGTTGTACTGCTGAGCGTGGTGTTAACCTACCTATATGGCCTGCTCATTGTGCAGCAGAGTTAAGAAACCTTTGGCTGGGTCATGCCTCGCTGAGTAGCTATAATACAGGTGCGACTCCTTGCCCTCCGTTCGCAAGCCTAGTCTTCCATTCCCCCCCTCACTTGGTGCACCCCTCTGGAGAAGACCTCCGGCCTCCTCCAGACGGGAGTAGACCTAGCACAGGGCCCTTTCGCCCGTGGTTGGAGGACTCCCTACAGAGTCCTTCCCCCTTCGTGCGTCTCAAAAAGGCACCGCTCCCGCGGACTACTCGCTAGTCCTTTCTTCCTCCCCTGTTTCTGGTGTTCTACAGCCCAGGTCTCTCCCCCCTTCCTTGTCCCCAAAACATACCACCCCGACCATCTTCCCTCCTTTGGCTGACCTTGGCCTACCCTCCCCTCCTCCCTTGGCGTGTGGGACCGGATAGGCTACTAATAGTACCTCTGGTGGTGGGCTTTGTCCCTTTGTAACCTTGCCCCTGCCGATATGGCCCCAGTGAAGATAGTTACTCTGAATGTGAAGGGGCTTAATACCCCGGAAAAGAGAACCATTCTGGGTCAGGAATTAAAGAGATGTAAAGCGAAAATCATTTTTTTACAAGAGACACATTTCAAAAGGGCTGCGGCTCCTAAGCTGTGTAACAAACAGTTTCCCCACGTTTTCACCAGCTGCGCAGCAGATGCCAAAAAGAAGGGGGTGGCGATCCTGATTGCCAGAGACGTTCCCTTCATATTAAGAGAGGTCTGGAAAGATGAGTCGGGGAGGGTGGTATTAGCCAAAGGGCTGATCAATCAAAAAATGTACACGTTAGCCTCTATATATGCACCCAATCAAGGGCAGACCCAATTTCTGAAACACACACTGGACAAAATTGAAAAGTTTAGAGAGGGGGAAGTCATATTGGGTGGTGATCTCAATTTAACTATGGAGCCCCTCCTGGACTCGTCGGCGGGCAGGTCGGCGATATCCCATCTGGCTTTGAGATCTCTAAAAAAGAAATTGCATAGCATGCAGCTGGTGGATGCGTGGCGGGTCCGGAATCCTGGGGCGCGAGATTACTCTTTTTACTCCAATGTTCATGGGACGTACTCCAGACTAGACTACATCTGGGTGTCGCACAGCTTACTGGGTCTGGCCACCGGAGACGGGATATACCCAACCTCCTTCTCGGATCATGCCCCGGTGTTCCTTGACCTCGATCTCGTTGACAGGCCCCCCCCCTCTTCGACGTGGAGACTGAACGAGTCTCTTCTTCAGGATGCAGTAGTGTCGCAAGCTGTTAGGGAGGGCTTGGAGTCTTACTTTAGAGCCAATGACAATGGAGAGGTCTCCCCGCTTACACTATGGGAGGCACATAAGAGCGTGATCAGGGGCCTCTTAATTAGTCATGGAGCGAGGCTCAAGAGGGAGAGGTTATCCCAAATAGCGAAGCTCACTGATAAGGTCCGTGATCTGGAACTGTCCCATAAGCAGACTGAGGCGGTGAAGGTGCTCGGGGAACTGACCCATACAAGAGAAGCCCTTAATGCCCTATTGCGACAAAAAGCCAAGCACATAATTAGAAGGTGTAAACGCACTTACTATGAATATGGAAACAAGAGCAGCGCACTATTGGCTAGGGCTCTCAGACATCAGCAGTCACAGAATTTCATTTCTGAGATTCTGGACGGCTCCCAACAAACGCAACATACTACTGAGAAGATAGCCGATGCATTTAGAGTATATTACTCGAGCTTATACAATCTTGATGGGGGTGCGGCGGCGCAGACACGCCTAGCTAAAATTGAGGAATACATAAAGGGGTCCGACATGCCATCGGCACCGGAGGAGGTCCTGGCCTCGCTGGAAGACCCGATTGGGATGGAGGAACTGCTGACGGCAATTCAGCAGACCCCGTCAGGAAGGGCCCCGGGGCCTGATGGTTACTCTGCTAGTTACTATAAAACTTATGTCTCTGTATTAGGCCCCCACTTGGTGAGGGCATGGAATTCAATCACGGACCCGGAGGCGCCTGGTGCCTTCTCAGGCAGGGATCTCGAGGCATATATATCGGTCCTGCATAAGCCAGGGAAAGACCCTCGTTCTTGCAAGAGTTACCGTCCCATCTCCCTTCTCAACACTGATCTGAAGTTGTATGCCAAGATCCTAGCCAATAGATTGGCGCCGGTAGTGGCCCAGGTGGTCCACTTGGACCAAACGGGTTTCGTGTTGGGAAGGGAGGCCAGGGACAATGTGGTCCGGGCACTTAGTGCAATATACACTGCCCAGAAATCTGATGTACCAATGATGCTGCTATCCACAGATGCAGAGAAGGCCTTCGATAGGGTGGGCTGGCCCTTCTTGAGTGGGGCCCTTCGACATGTAGGACTGGGCGACAACATGAGGAAGCTCATTTTAGCCTTATACACGATACCCTGTGCCAGGATTAAAGTAAACGGCCATCTCTCCGCTCCGGTGCCGATCCGTAACGGAACCCGCCAGGGATGTCCATTGTCCCCCCTTTTGTTTGCCCTGGCTCTGGAGCCATTCTTGTGTAGGATTAGGAAGAACGTAGACATAGGGGGACTGAGTTTCAGAGGGGACTCCCACAAGGTCGCCGCTTACGCGGACGACCTTTTGTTCTTTATCACAAATCCCACGATCACTGTGCCTGTGTTGATGAAAGAGTTTGAAGTTTTCGGTGGGCTATCCTTTTTTAAAATAAACTTTGATAAATCCGAAGCGCTAAACATTTCGCTCTCGGGGGACGTGGCCAGGGCGGTTCAACAGACATTCTCTTTCAAATGGGCTAGGGGTTCGATAGCTTACCTCGGCACGCAGTTGCCGAGCCGGCTGTCGAATATCCTGGCGTTGAATTTCCTGCCCTTGTCCCGGAGAGTGAAAGCTGACCTGGAAAGATGGGACTCCCCGACCTTCTCATGGATGGGCAGGGTGAATATCATCAAAATGTCGATCTTACCAAAACTATTGTATCTGTTCCAGGCCCTCCCGATTAACATCCCTACTCGCTTCTTTAGGGAATTGGAGAAAACTTTAATGGGATTCGTTTGGCAGAAAAAGAAGGCAAGACTCAGGCGGCAGGTATTGTGCAGGCCCAAACATTTAGGAGGTATGGCGATGCCAGATGTCCATTTATATTGGGCGGCATCCCACTTACAGAGAATATGTGAATGGCACACATGCAGAGGGACAAAGCGGTGGGTTCAGATGGAGCACGCCATGGCTTCAGCCCCACTGGATATCTGTGCTTGGAATAGAGAGTCACATATGCCAGAGCTGAGAGCCCACCCAACGGTGGCGGCCTCTTTGAGAGTTATGCGGGGCTTCAGGGAACGCCCGGACATTTCCCCCTGCCCCTCCCCCATGATTGCACTAATAGATAACCCACAGCTCCTGCCAAACTGTACTAGGACGGAATTTAGGGAATGGGGGAAGGTGAGCCAGCTGAGAGGGAGCGATTTGATGTCGGAGAGGGGCTGGGTCTCCCTAGGGGAGCTTAGAGCTAAGTTTGAGAATGGGAACTTAGACCCCTGGACTCTCCTACGATTTCAATCAGTGCTATCTAGAGTGGGTTTCCGGAGGGAGAGTGTCAGGAGCTATACAGAATTCGAAAAGCTCTGCCTGGTTGGGCAGCCGCAGCCCCACCTGATTTCCTTTTTGTATTCACTCCTCATCAACGAACAAACGGTCCCACCTACATTCTGGGGTGAGTGGGAGTCAGATCTGGGAAGAACGATAGGCGAAAAGGAGAGGACCAAGATAGCGACCCTGGCACACAAGTCCTCGGTAGCCACGAGAACGCAGGAGGTCAATTATAAATTATTGACACGCTGGTATTTCACTCCTGATAGATTAGGTAAGATGTATGCTATGGCAGATGTGACTTGCTGGAGATGTGGGGAGGGACGGGGGACTCTATTCCATTTGTTTTGGACATGCCCCAGAGTTCGGGATTACTGGATAGCGATCCTGCGCATAGTGGAGCAACTTACAGGGGCACAATTACAGGATGACCCAGCCGGGGTCCTACTCCATTCCACGAGGGCCCCGGCGGGGAAGTATAAAAAAACTCTTCTGGTCCATCTGTTGAACGCCGCCAAGCAGATAATCCCTAGACTCTGGAAGCAGAAGAGGGCCCCCTCTGTCAGGGATTGGGTGAAGGAGGTTATGCTGGTCAGGGAAATGGAAGATCTGACTCTAGCTCTTCATGACAGAGACGAGCAATATAGAAATACTTGGCTTCCCTGGCTGATGTACGAGGAATCAGAGGATTTTAGGAACCTGTTTGAATAACGGGTCCGAGGCTGTGCTCATGGTGCTGCCTCGCTTTGCATTGATCTGTCTTGACGGGGTTTGCCGCGCCCCATCGTGAGTAATATCGGACTTGACCGGGCGCTGTTGGGTGCCCGGCTTGGAACCGTGTCCCACACGCCATACCTTGTATTATCCCCTTCCCCCTCCCCTCCCTCTTGCGTTTCCTCATCACCCCTCTCATCCCCTACCCTACCCAAGTCCCTATTGTGTCTCTATGCCCCCCCCCCGGGATGGACGTAGGGTCCTGTCAGACGTGGAGGAAGCGCCGGCTCCCGCTTGAGGGCCTCACAGTGCAGCATTTTTGTTTGGAAGGTGGACTGGTGCCACATGGTCTTTACCGAACCCTCCGTTGCATATTATGTAATGTGTTTGTTTAGATGTAAGATAACATTTGTACTTTGACATGGACCCTCATATGTTCCTTCCCACCTATCGTGTATTGTACCCAATGTACCCATTGTCTGTTTGTTTAATATTATAAAACCTTTAAATAAAGAATGTCAAAAAAAAAAATGGCGAGGGGCGCGCTGGGGGTTGGAGAGGCTGAGGAGCCTGAAGTGGCGGCGGCGCCGCCTCGAGTTCCTGTTGCGGGGAGCAAGCCTGAGGGCCAGCGACTGTCTGGGGCCAAGACGAAAGACAAAAGTACCGGCGGTGTGGCTTCCGAGGCCACCGAATAGCTACAGGCGGCGACGGGGAGTGAGCGTGGCTGGGATAAGAGCTACTCACCTGCAGGGCGTCCGGTGTCTGGTACGGGCGAGGCGGAGGGAGCGGCGTCGTTGGAGCCGGCTGTGAAGGAGACACTGGGTGACAGCCCGCTGAGCGAAGAAGCGGCGGAGGCTTCGGCGGTGAGCCCCGGCGGGTGCACCAACATTGCGGCGATGGTCGGCAGCGCAGCTAGTGGGAGTTCCAACATGGCGGCCGCCAGCGCGGGGAATCATGCGGCGGTGACGTGGAGGGGCGGGGCTTGAGGTGTCTGCCTGGACTCCCCAGATCAGATGAGAGGGCGGAAGGAGCCCAGTCAAAGCAGCGCCACATGTGAGGTGGGTTCGCAGCAGGTGTCGAGTGGGGAGAAGATACACAGTGAGGCAGCCAGTGCATCTGGGGAACAGACTGGCCACACACACCGGATTCCACCTGCCCCCCCCCTGCCCTTCTAGAGATAAGGTCGTATATAAGACGAGAAGTGAGAACACGCCCCCCACAACCACGGAATAGGGGTGTCCTGTGCCGCCACAGTGGGGCCCCCGGGAGTTAAACCAGGCGCAACGCTTCCGCTGAATCTGACCAGATTTGTGTTCATGCTAGTCCAGTGGCTGGGGCCTGCACCCCTAAGTCCACATACCCCTCCACTGCTGCCTTCACCAGAGGTTTCATGGCCCACAGGTCAGCTCAGCCCAGCCCCGATGTCCCCGCACCAACCTTGTTTTTCCCCTGAGCCGGGACCGGAGCCGTGGGTCCCGTGGACGCCCGACCCCTTTGAGGAAAAGCTGCAGCTGCATCCTGCCCTCCTGTCGACTGAGAAATCTGGAGATCCCGGCTCCTCCCGTGGCGCCGACATCCATAAGGAAACAATTTCGCTCTTACGGAACCTGCCCTCTAGAGCCGACATCGAGGGTCTTATTGCGAAGTACGAGGAGGCGCATAGACGTGAACTGGGAGTGATCAAGCAGCAAGTCTCCGCAGTTGAAGAGAGGGTGGCTGTGCTTGAGTCGGAGCGCCCTTCAACTGCGAACCGCCTCAGAGCACTCGAAGAGAGGTGCGATCGACAGGAATCTTTACTCCAGGCCCAGATGTTGCATATCGACGATATTGAAAACCGCAGCCGTAGAAATAATCTTCGGCTGCGGGGCATCCCGGAAGCTTCATCGGGGGAGGACCTGAAACACATAACTACAGTCATATTCAACACGGTGCTGGATAGGGACCCAGCCATTCCAATCGAATTGGACAGAGTTCATAGAGCACTTGGCCCCCCCCAGCTCGGACCCGTCCAGACCAAGAGATGTGGTCTGCAGGGTGCACCGCTACACGCTGAAAGAAGAAATCGCCCGCGGCGCATGGCGGAAAGGTGACATCAACTTTGATGGAGCCAACATCCAGATTCTGCAAGATCTCTCGCGCAGAACATTGCTTATGCGCCTAGCCCTGAAGCCGTTGCTGGAGACAGTAACGCGCACAGGAGCGACATACAGGTGGGGATACCCCTTACACCTAATCGTTTGGAGAAATCAGGACACCTTCCTGCTGAAATCGCCAGGAGACCTGGCGGATTTATTTGTCTTTCTTCAGTGTGACCCGGTGGAGGTCCCGGATTGGCTGGCGACAAGGGTGGATCTTCCTCCCCCCAGCCTGGGAGAGAGTCCAGAAGAGGCTCCGGAGGCCCTAGAGGCCCCAGAAGACAACGCCACGTGAGATGGCAGGCCAGACCGTACGACATGGAGACGTGAGCTTGCTGGTGGTGGGGGGTGCCCTGGCCGCTCCTTTTCCCCTGGTGGGGACCCTAGTCACCCATAGATGACCCCAGCGCTGGCGCTGCAGACCCACTGGATGGGTTTTCTTGCTCACCTCCTTCTTGTTCGGGGTTCCCCTCTGGGGGGGAGGGGGCGGCCAGGCACCCTACTCTATGTGGGGCTATACCTAGAGTGGAGCTGATGTTCCTTACTAATGTTATTATTAATGCTTGCTTTATTGTTGATCTTGGTTTGCTGTTCATTATTTATATGCACATTGGTCTGCTGGCTGTGGGAGGGAGAAGTTTGACTTGCAGCGAGTTCCGACAGGCACCCTTCCCCACATTAGGGCCAACTCGCAGGTACATAGGACCCGTTGGGTTTTGTTTTTCTCCTTAAAGGATATTTAAAGTACAGTTTTTGTGTTTATTGTTGTTGTGTTTGACCCCCTTAGTCCCTCATAGCCTCCCCCCACCCACAGCTTCCCCCTCCTTTCCCCCGTTATCTTCCAGACAGGGAGAGCCCATTTTTCTATCAATCCTCCCACCCCTCCCCCCACTCTCCCCATTTTTTAGCTCCCTGAGGGTTTCTCAGGATGGCGGGTACCAAAATTGTCTCACTAAACGCCAAGGGGTTAAACAGCCCTGAAAAATGGTCCATGATCCTGCGGAACCTGAGGGGCCTTAGAGCGCAGGTGGGCTTCCTACAGGAGACACACTTTAAGGCTGTTGCTATGCGACAGGTCTTTCGCTAGGTCATATAGCAGCTACTCGCCCGACTCCAGGTTCAGAGGGGTTAATCGTGATAGCGAAATCCCTCATGTGGGAATTCGAGGATTATAAAACGGACACAGAGGGTAGATGGTTGTTTGTCAAGGGGAAGATGCTCTCCAAAAAGGTCAAGCTGGTTAACATATGCGCCCCGAACACCGGGCAGGTTTCCTTCATTGAGAACCTGCTAGAGGCTCTCGTGGACATTCAGGAGGGAGAACTGATAATTGGTGGGGATTTTAATCTTGCGCTAGAACCCTTGCTGGACACCTCTAGAGGGGGGCCCCACATTGCATACGCCAAGTTAAAATGAATTAGGAAGATCCTCCATCTGCACCGGCTGGTAGACCCATGGCGAATCCAGCACCCCGAGATGAGGGACTATACCTTCTTCTCGCACCCCCATAATTCCTACTCTAGAATTGACCTATTCTTGGTTCCACATTCCCTTCTGTCCCGTGTGGAAGACTCAACAATAGGTAATATTACTTTGTCTGACCATGCCCCCATAACTCTTACAGTTAAGGGCCGTTCCCCCGCCCCCAAGAGCTGGTCCTGGCATCTAAACGACTCACTGCTGGACGACCCGAGAGTGCAGGAAGACGTCCAGAAGGAACTTTCTTCTAAATAAATTCCACCCGGGGTGTCACCTGGAACCCTTTGGGAGACCCATAAGTGCTTTGTTAGGGGGTTATTCATAGGTCACGGAGCTTGGGTAAAAAAGGAAAAGATGGAATCTTCTCAGGGAGATAGGTAAGCTGGAGGCACTACATAAAAAGTCCCTGTCTGCCGATCACTTGCCTACCCTGACTTCGCTAAGGGAGAAACTGAAAACGGTTTGTTGCAACAAAATCAAAGCGCAGCTAGTGCAATGCCGGCGCGCATTTTACAAGTCCGGGGACAAGTGCGGCAGATTGTTGGCTAGAACCCTGCGAACCGAAAGGGCCAGGACCTTTGTCCCTAAAATATTTGACCACAGGGGCAAGGCCACACACCTAGCGGAGGGCATAGCAGAGGCGTTCCGTGTATTTTATAAGGACCTCTACAATTTGCCAGAGACTCGGGAACTTGGGCAAGAGCAGAGATGTGGGGATTACATTAAGAGTTCAGGGATGCCAGCTCTCCCAGAACAGGTGATCGCAGAGCTAGAGGAGCCAATTTCTATGCTGGAATTGCAGGGAGCGCTAGCAAACACGGCTAAGGGGAAGGCGCCTGGACCGGACGGGTTCCACCTTCAGTACTACAAAAAACTGTTCCCTGTCTTGGGCTCTAAACTTTTGTCCATGATGAACGCCATAATAGAGGGGGCCTCACTTCCTAGAGACACACTCAGAGCTCATATTGCGGTGATCCCCAAAGAGGGTAAGGATCCTACTCTCTGTGCTAGCTACCGGCCCATTTCCCTCCTGAACGCTGACATCAAGCTCTTTGCTAAGATTTTGGCATCTAGGATTGCCTCTCACCTGCACTTAGTGATTGGTCCGGATCAGGTGGGCTTTATGCCTTTGAGAGAGGCTCGAGACAACACCACCAAAGTGTTAAACGTAATCCATCTGGCCCAGAAACAAAAGACACCTATCCTTCTACTCTCCACAGACGCCGAAAAAGCATTTGACAGAGTCAACTGGAAGTTCATGCGTTTGGCCCTAAGGCATGTTGGCCTTGGCCCGAACATGCTGAGTTGGATTGAAAGTCTGTATAGTTGCCCTTCAGCGTCGGTGAGAGTAAATGGACTCTCGTCCGGATCCTTCGGGATCGCTAATGGGACGAGACAGGGCTGTCTGCTGTCTCCATTAATTTTCATATTGGTGTTGGAGCCCTTCCTGTGTAGGGTGGGGGGGAATCCGGATGTTAGAGGGGTGGAGAATACGTCGGGCACTATAAATTCGCGACCTACGGCGACGACCTAATCTTCTTCTTGTCCTGCCCGGAGGTGACCCTGACAAACCTCATGAAAGATCTGAGAGAGTATGGGAACCTGTCAGGGTACAAGATAAATTATCAGAAATCCGAGGCCTTAAATGTCGGTATCCCTGCATCAAGATTTGAGAAATTACAGGGTTCCTTCATGTTTAGATGGGCAGAGGGCAACGTCAGCTACTTGGGAACTAAGATTAGTAGCGACCTCTCTAAAGTATTTGTTCTTAATTTCCCCCCGCTGCTGAAGCATTTTGAAGAAGAAACCACCAGGTGGGCAAAGGGGAAACTCTCGTGGTTTGGAAAGTGCAATGCGGTCAAGAACTCTCTTGCCCCGTTTGCTTTATCTTATGCAGGCTTTGCCAGTAACGATCCCGCGCCCCCTTCCCAAAAGACATCTCCTCACCTAGTAAGAAGAGGCACGGGTAGCCGCGTGCACAGGTGCTGTCATTTCTGCTGCCTCCATCTTCCCCTCCCCACTCCATGGATACCATGTGTTGCTTTATCTGAATAGTGGTAACTATGTATCTGTGCCCTTGCACGTTGCACTTTGTAGTTTATCTTTTTGTATGAACACCTGTGATTTGATATTCACTTGTCATAATTATTGTTTTTCATTTTTTATTGTATCAACTGCTCTGTTATTTTGGTCAATATCTTGTGCAATAATATTATATATAGTATATGTTCTCACTATTTTTTAATTATAATGAATTAGGTGTTTTTTGAAAAGGGAATAATATCATATTGTCACTGCCACTAGTTGTTGCATATTATCAAGCAGATATATATATATAGGGATTTTTAAAGAAAGGGTTTTTTTGTGCCCATGATTTACATTCCCTATCAACCGGTGAGGCTCCAGATGATTGGAGAATGGCCAATGTTATACCAATCAATAAGAAGGGGAATAGAGAAGAAGCCAGTATTACAGGCCAGTTAGTTTAACATCTATAATGGTTCAATTAATGGAAACTCTCCTAAAAAACAAATAATTTCCCATTTAAAAATTAACAACCCGTTGGACCCAAAACAGCTCAGGCTCACTGAGGGCAGACCATGTCAGACCAACCTTATCAGTTTCTTTGACAATGTCACTAAAGTGTTGGATAAAGGTGGTGCTGTGGCTATTGCCTATCTGGATTTTAGCAAAGCCTTTGACACTAGATAGATATCTCTCTATCTTTGACACATACATACGTTTTTGAAGTTAGGACTCAATCCCTGGATAGTTCAGTGGATTTCCAGCTGGCTGAAAGATCAGTATCAGAGTGTTGTTGTTAATGGCGTGCAATCCGATCAAAGGTGAGTTGCAAGTGGTGTGCCACAAGGCTCTGTCCTGGGCCCCATTCTTTTTAATATGTTTGTCTCTAAATGTAAAAATCATGCACTTGGGTAGAAGGAATCCCTGCTCTGAGTACCGTATGAGCAGTACTGTGTTAGCCAGGACCTCGGAAGAAAGAGATTTAGAGATTATTATTATTACTGAAACCTGCAAGATGAGTGGACAGTTCAGCCAGGCAGTGGGAAAAGCAAGCAGGATGCTCGGCTGCATAGATTAAGGCATCACCAGTAAAAAGAGGGAGGTTGTGATTGGCCTTGGTGAGGCCACAGCTAGAATACTGTGTGCAGTTCTGGATACCTTACCTGCAAAAAGACATTATTCAAATAGAACAGGTCCAAAGGTGGGCAACAAAAATGGTAGAAGGACTTAAACTTAAAACTTATCAGGAGTGACTCAAAGAACTTAATTTGTACAGTCTGGAGGAAAGAAGGGAGAGAGGGGACATGATTGAGACCTTTAAATATGTGAAAGGATTCAATAAGGTTCAGAAGGGAAGTGTTTTTAAGAAGAAACTTAATGATAGAACAAGGGGGCCCAGCCTGAAGCTAGTCGGGGGGAAGATCAGGAGCAATGCTAGAAAAATATTATTTTACAGAAAGAGTAGTAGATGCTTGGAACAAACTTCCAGCAGAGGTAGTTGAAAAATCCAGTGAAATTCAGTGAATTTAAACATGCCTGGGATAAGCACATATCTATCCTAAGATAAAGAATACATACCAGTATACACATAAGGGTAGACTAGATAGACTGTATGGTCTCCTTCTGCTGTCTTCTGTGTTTCACTTTAGAAGATTTTCAAATAAAATACAACTACTTAGCGCATCTTGCAGTTTTTCCATTTACATTTTAAATACCCCCCACAAACTATATATTCTTTCAAGGTACACATCTCAAGCTTTCCATAACAGGTGTACCAGATGTATTGTCTTTGGTGCATATTTTTTGGACACAAACCCTTGAAGAATTAACTCGTTGCACAGAATTTCTCTAAACAATTAACTAAAACCACATTTTTCTAAAATATCGATATGCAAACAAAAAAAACAAGCTGAATATGAAACCAAAAGGTCCCCTAAACCCAAAGATCCCAACGGGTGGTACTTGTACCACTGCTTGTGCTCGAGATCCTCCCAGTTGGTATTCTGCAAGGCTGCAGAGAGATCAGTACCCCAATCTGATCTGCTGCCGTCTATACTTCACAAAAGCATTATTTGCACCATAAAAATTTTTTTAAAAAAGACCCAATGTTCCAATG
Organism: Gastrophryne carolinensis; assembly: GCA_027917425.1. Lineage (NCBI taxonomy): Eukaryota > Metazoa > Chordata > Amphibia > Anura > Microhylidae > Gastrophryne > Gastrophryne carolinensis. Next base: position 181,665,663 of record CM051240.1, read on the forward strand.
TTTTGTGTGATTCACTTTAAATATCTGTTTTGTGTGTTTTGGTTACAGTTTAGGTGACTGACAATCCTCATGCAGCACCCAGGTGGTACTTGAACTGGGACAGGGACTCTAATGAGCTTGGGGATCATCAGCCCCTTGAACTCATTCCCAAAGCTCAGCAGGGATCATACCCAGGACCTCCCCCCTTCCAGATGGCTATCTCTGTGACTGGGGGGGTTACAAATAAAAGCCTCACCTCTCCCGTAATTCACCACTGTCATCTGGGCATAGGTGGCGTCCAAACACAGAGTGCACAATTTTTGCAACCCCCCACCCTGCCTCAGCGCCAGTGGAAGAAAGCCAAGGTGGGGGCTTTGAAGACACTGGACATTAGCTTTAATGAAAAAAATTAGTCATCAGGGGCCACCACCAGATTTTGTGCCCATGGACATCCACCACACTTAATCTGGCACTGGTAAAGCAGTAGAGGTACTTCCCACTGTAGAAACTTCTAAAACAATCACAGGATCCAGTAGCAAATTAGGTTTAGGGTGATTCAGTAATCAGTAATTCAGTTTCTACCACACATAGCCTTTCCCATGGGGCTCTACCCAGGAATATAAGAGAAGCAAATGTTGGCACGGGACAGGGCCAAAGACCTACCTGCTGCTCAACCAGAGTACACTGAGTAGACTCACTCTTAACTTTCCCTCCAGCTCTCACCCTTGGCCAGCGTTCCGGTCTCAGTTCTCACTCTGGATGGCTCTTCACAGAGTTGCACAGGTTTACCTGCCTTTATCCAAAGCTACACCCCGCTGCTCAAGCCAGGGTTCTCTTTTATACTACAGACGTAGAACGCATATACCCATCCTTAATCCCATCCGCTCCATAAGGGATTGGGCCGGGGTCTCTGTAGCTTACTTTTCATGAGTGGCTTCAGAGCGCAGCTTCCTCCTTTGTCTGTCTCCTTAGTGATGAAAACCGCTTCCTTATTCAGCTTCCCACCCCATTGACCTGGTCCATCAGTCAACCTTCAGTGGACCAAGAAAAGAATACACCCCCCACTCCCGGCCCAGACATCCTGAATGGCTACCTCCCTCTGCAGCTCTGAAAGCCAACCCTCCTCTCACACTCACTCACTCACTCACAGTGAGCTGACATCACATCACTGTTGTCACACCCACTGTTTCTCTTAATTTTTTCTATGAATCTCCAATGCTCCAATACTTTTAAAGATAACGTAGGAACTACAGGGTCTTTTTGAAAATAGATTGAAGTTTAGAACTGTGAAACATGTAACAATGGGACAACAATTGGGCTTGCATTTAGTATAACCTTAAAGAAAACAATTAATCTGTAGTTTACCTTTTGTTTTGCAGGAGAGAAACTGGTATGATCTGAGGTTGCCGTGGAGACCCTGGACCTCCCTGGGGGACCTCTAACTGGCACGGGAGAGGCAGAGGAGAAAGGGAACACACCGACCCCCTGGGCACTACATCCCTGATGATACCAACCTACCCAGGCAACAACCTGGTGAGTACATTCCATTGTAGCGAAAAAACAAAACTTACCTTTACCTATCCCAACATTATCTTACCATATTCCATCTCCACAGGGTTCCTGTAAACGACACCCCTGCTCTAGTGTGGAGAATGATCCCAGCTGTAGGGGACATCCTTGAGATGCCTATGCCCCACATGCCCTGTCCCTGGGCCCTGTTGGCTAACTATCCTGCCTACTCCCTTTAAAAAAGCTTATTGCCTTAAAAGGAACAGTAGCAAGTGGTATTGTTTTGTACCGTGCCACATATGCACCTAAGTGCTTGTCCAGGACCTAAGTGCAAAGCACCTAGGTGTTTTTTTTTTTTAATTAACCCCCTATGTTTATAGTGTGGATAGTAGTTGTATTTTCATTGTAAATGTTATAAAGTGCTCTTTTCAGTTTGGGGGGGTCTCCTGGGCAAGAATGGGGGGGCTACCAATACATATGTGGTACCATTGTAATAGGGAGAAATGGGGCTTTCACGTGCAATATAGGGTTCTCTAATAAAGTAAATGTTTTATTTAAAATAAAGGAGACAATTTTCTAAAAAAATATTTTTTATTATTTTTTTATGCAAAAATATTTAAAAAAACAGTAGAAAAATTACAAACAAGACATTTCATGCTAAAGCCTAAACTCTGCTGCAAAATATATATATATAATTTTCCTGGAAATTCCTCCAAAAATCACTGTTAAACATGGTGCAAAATGGAGAAAAATGACCTGTCAACAGAGGGTGACAAAATTTCAAGTAGGCGGGCAATCAAAATGGTTAATAGTACCTATGCATGTGGGGTATTGTTCTGCTCTGGGGACCATGCGCTTTCAGATTTAGCTTGTTTTTTCTTGTTTGCATATTGATTTTCTAAGAAAATGTGTTTTTTTATTCTGCTTTTTATAATTTTTTTGAGGGAAGCCCTGTGCAACCTAAGAATTATTCAAGGGATTACTTCTAAAACGATGAGCAAAATACAACAAGCTGGGTACACTTAGAAAGCTTAACATATGTTCTTTCAGGGAATATATGGTTTGTGGGGGGTATTGTTTTGGGTTGTTTTGGTAGAAAAAGTGCAAGGTGCGCACTTTGTCTGCAGAGCTGAAATTTTCAAGTAAAATTACCCTTACGCACATGCTTTACTTTGAGGTGTTTGACAACTCTCCCTTTGACAGTAGCTATGGATGTTGGGTATCGTTCTGTGCAACCAAAGAATTCATTGAGGAACTGCTTCCAGAAAACTGCACCCATGTTAACAAACCTGGTACACCTAGAAACCTTGAGGTGTGTACTTCCAGAGAATTTTTGAAAAACTGCAAGCTGCGCTTAGCACATAGCATATTTGTATTTTATCTGAAAATCTCCTAAAGCGCTGTTTCAGTTTAGGGGAGTCTCCTGGGCAGGAAAGGGTGTCTGCCAATACATGTGTGTTACCGCTGTAACCGGCAGAAATTAGGATTTCACACGCAGTAAGATTTTATTGACTTTTTTTATTACAAAAACATTTCAATTTGTAAAAAAATAGATTTTTTTCAATTTTTTTGCACATATTTCACCCTAAAGTATTGAGAATACACCTACAAAATGACAAACAAGACATTTCGTGTTAAAGCCCAGACTTTGCTGAAAAAAACTATACATAATTTTCCTGGGAAATCCCTTCAAAAATCACAGTTGAACATGTGGAGTGCAAAATAGTGCAAAATGGTCTGGCAACAGAGAGTGACAAAACCCAGGTAGGCTGGCACTTAAAGGGTTAATCCTTAAAACTCAAGTTCATTTGGTACTGTGGAACTAAACAGACATTGCTTATCATTTTCGTGGGTAGTTGGTTGGTTATACAACATCTACATCTAAAAGTAAAATGTTTTTATGGATAAATATTTTTTACCATTTTAATAATATTTAGTGCTTTCAGGGAGATGAGTGCATTTATGTGGTCCTTTTTCCATACGTCACAGCCATTACATTTGATGTAACATGACAGAGTTAATAAGGGATACGGAGTAGAGAGAGTACACTGCACCACCAAATATTTCATCGATTTTTTTTATTATACATATGTTTTATATATTATATATGTACAGTATATGTTTTAATAGGGAAGTTTAATTCTCCTTTGAACCTCACTTGCTATATAACCACTTACTTTCCCAGGTAAGCTTGTAGGTTGGGGACATCTTCCACGTACTGTATGACTATCCTAAAGATGACTAGACACATCATTCAGTTTGTGTGTTTTGTGTAAGGTACTTGCCCTCCAACTGACCCGTGCTGCTCCCATGCCATCTTGCCCCAGTCGATGTTGCAGGTGGCACCCCCACATGGCTGCAAGCACATCAGGGTTGCATACTGCCATGAGCCTGTGCAGATATAGGATGCTGAAATAGCTGCTTTCTTCATACCCTATGCTGCTCTTTTATTCACCAGCACTTTGCATTCCCTGCCAAACCCTACTAAACGTGTTCCTTTCTGCTGACTCCTCTGCTCAGTCCCCAAAATTAATTCACTGTGAAAGAGACTGTTACAATGAAAAACGTATGGATGAGTCATCCTCTGCTTGGGGAGATCCAGCATAAGGGAGGGAGTTATATATATATATATATATATATATATATATATATATATATAAAAAACAGGCTGAATACAAGAGGCAGCCTTCACAGTCAGCATGGGGAGAGCAGAAAACAAGCGTATTTAACAACATAAAAACAGCTATACTTACCTTTGGTCTCCTACCTCTCTTCTGTGCATTGACAGAATCTTTATACTTACCAATGAGGGATTCCATCCTTCATTGCTGGGCAGACATGGTGGCATTCATCAATATGACTTTACGTTCTCTAACACTCCTACTCCATTTTTTGTTTTTGAAAAAGTTCTGGTCCTCACTGGTTTTCCAATGAAATACCCCCAAATAGACAACATGGATAAATCTAAACTGAACAGAATTTCCCCACCACCAGTCAGTGTCTCATTTATTACATGACTGAATTTGGTTAGCTTTGGAAGAAGCAGCTGGACATTACATTTACAAAAACTCCCCATCAGTATTCCCTAAATGTTATTCCTAGTTTATAAGGTGAATGCAGTTCTTACATCAAATTTGCCATGTTAACAGTGTCAAGGTTTTCCTACCGCCAGTCTCGGAGTTGGCAACATCTCTAATGGATTGCACATAAGTCTACCAACTATATAGAAGAATCTGTTTTAGTAACATTTATTTTGGCTCAACTCACACAATTCCTGGTGAAGCATAACATGATTTGTTAGGAGGGCATAGATAAATTAAACAGATAGTCATACTGACAAGATGAGAAATTACAAAATGATAAATTGATGTTTAAGCAGTAACCGGAGGCAGAGCAATAGCATAAATGTATCTTTGTGATATGCCCGCAAACATATTTTGTCAAAACCATATCACTTTTAATACCTGTTAGTGAGTTTGCAATTGACAAATGTTCCTCCAGATAACACCAAGATTCACCAGTGATTTATGGTTTGCACATATAAGAAAAGCAATTATCTGTGTACAATAAATACTTGTCTGCATGTATTATTATTATATTGCAACCCCTTCACAATTTTTTTAGAAATATTGGGCAAAATTACAAAAAAAAAGTATGTCTTATTTACTTACATCAAGGATGGGTAGGTTCTGTGGCACTGCTGAAAAACTGGTCAGGATGACTGCACCCTATTATGAGTGAGAGGAACCTGGCCTCCTAATAAAAGGAGGTGTAGATAAGAGTTCACAGGAGGGCAGGAAGCATGAAGCAGGTAGGAAGGGGTGTGCAGGTCCAGACTAGACAGTAGCTGGAAGCAATTAAATATGGAAAGAAGGTACACATTAGCCAAAAAAATGTGTCAGAAATTGGGTATTGCCACTTAACTCACACAATAATAGCTTTTTATTAATTTTAAATTTATATTAAGAAAGAAAGATCTAGTGATTATTGATGTTTACCAATGAAAATAAATGCTAAACAAAGCCTGGGCTCCACCATCAGAGAATTTCACAATGTATCAACCCATAGAGGAGATGTACTGAGAAGGGACAAAATGATTGTGTGAGCCTTTTGAATTGTTTAGAGTTGTTTACTTTTCAGATGTTTCTTCACTTAAAGGAGCAGTATCGCGAATGTTTCTTGGTGACTTATATTTAAATGGTACTTTGAATGTAGGTAAGTGTTGGAGTAAGAATTACAAATTTAGAAAAAATGATGTGTGTGTGTTGAGCAGCTGGAGACTAATAGCTCATGTTTATGTCTGCTGAGTGTCGGGACCCGACACTCTGGCCTGTTCCATGCTGAGGAGAGGGGTGAAACAATGTATCAAAGTATCAGCTGTTCAGTGCTGGCAGCCGTCCAGCATAAGATAACAACATTGCAACATTGCCTGGCCAGAACTTATATATCTAAAACAGAGAGAAAAGCTCTAGAAGTCATTTAGCTGATTTTGACAGTTTTCCCTTCATGTTGGCTCTGCTGCAGAATCTTTCAGTTTACCATTTTCTCTTTCATATTCTTATTTTTCATTTTTCCATATGATCTTTCTTTCAGCTTTGTGTGTTTTGAGCAAAGCCCAACCCAGGATTTTCACTATCTGGAGTTTTGTTTTGTGCCCCTAGGGGCATCCCGACTTGGCATGCCCTGATATGTGAAATCCCCAAGTTCGCCTGTGAAAACGTACCTTTCCCTGTCCCACAGCGCATGCGCGGGCTCTCATCCAATCAGCTCTGTTTGCACACAGATGGGGAGCCTGAGCAGTAACCTTCCTGGCCGCCCGGCCTGTCTAAATGACTATATGCATGAGCGCGCCAGAAAAATGGGGGGATCTGTGGTTATCCAGGGGTCATTTCACACAGTGGGGCATCCTGATTTAGAATGCCCAAGGGGCAAGGTCAATGGCCGGGTCTTATAGACTTCAGGGTCGGCAACTCAGGGTTTTGTTCCACTTTAATACCTTTAGATTTTCCTGCACAGTTATTCAAAGAAGAATTTCAGTCATTTTCAGTCAGTTTAGTTTATTTTGTATAGATTTTACACATTTAAGTCACCTGGTCTCATAACAAAAGCAGCACCACACACACACACACACACACACACACACACAGCCGTTACCACTGATTACAGTGTCAGCCTCTGAGGTAAAGTGTTGCTAGGAGACCAGTGGGCTAAATTAAGCAGCTCACTAAATATAAACCCAGCAGATCCCCCTATTCAGCAAATGGACTGAGCCATTGTCATTATACAATTTAAAAGAAAGGAAAATATTTTTTTCTTTTTCTATCGTCAGATTATTTATACACATGTTAGAAGCTATTGTGTGGCTATTTCATTATTTATCTTTTTTAATGCAAATTTCGCGATACTGCTCCTTTAACATCCAATCAATTGAAAAGGTTTTCTTCAGTTTAAAAAAAAAAAGTATCTACCCCAGCCAGAATTACAGTACTAAAACACAGCATAATCCGATATGTAATAAATAATAGGGTTAATATTAAAAAATGAAAAGACCGCACCAACTAGATAACTAAATTAACTAGTGTGCTACACTGTGGGGGTTAATGCAGACTGATGTCTGCCAATAATGCATAAAGAGCGGGAATCCCACAACTCCCCACAACCCCCAAAATAGTGGCACCACTACAATTATCCAAAATTGTATAAAGCTTTATTAATACAAATATTTACAATTAGATAGGTTGAGACAATTTAATACCATATTAAAAGACGTATAACAAATTAGAAAAAGAGGGAGGGACATGGCAACGCTGCTTTCATTAATAATCCAATCTAACAAATCCATCAATTATCAATTGTGTTAAATTCATTTGTGATAAATGCATAAAATACAAAAGTGCTAATGCATGCCTAAAAAGATTAACCCTATACCTATGTGTTCATAAATCCCTGCTTACTATCTAGACTATACAGGGAAAGAAAAGTTGGGTATAGGTCAAACCCACACAGCTGCGACCTCCATGTGTGACCCCGCCATTAGCACAAAATTAATTCCACCATTCAAATGTTTAATACAAAAAGGCTTTATTTCTGCTAAGTTAGCAGTTGCTAAAAAAGATTAAAAGGTAACAGGAGGGGCAACATGGCCTCCCCCTACTACCACATGTACAGTATTATCAATTAGTTATCATGGGTTTCAAAGGCCCATGATTGGAAGGATACATGCAGTGGGCTATAACATGATTGATCCAGTCCTCACAGACAATGGACTTGGTCAGTATTGAACAGCAAGCGACACAAATTAGTATTATGACATATACATACTGTTTACATAATATTGATCACACTAAGGTCAGTATGGAATCATTCAAAATTCCTCAATGGTAAAACGAGGTACTATCTAGACTAGCCTACAAAGTGCAAATGTTCCTCCAGATAACACTGACATCAAGATTCACCAGTAATTTATGGTTGCATATATAAGAAAGGCAATCATCTGAGTTCAATAAGTACATATCTGTATGTATTATTATTATATCACAACCTCTTCAGAAATGAATTAGAAATATTGAGCAAAATTACAAAAAAATGTTTGTCTTATTTACTCACACTGCTGAAAAACTGGGTTCTGGAGAGTTCAGGGGAGGGCAGGAAGCATGAAGCAGGTAGGAAGGTGTGTACAGGTCCTGACTAAACAGTAGATGGAAGCAATTAAATATATATATATATATATATATATATCTAGGAACACATTGTCAGTGGAGACTAGGAGATGTCAACAACTGGAGGCTGGGGTGTGGCATACTCTGGGGCAGGCTGGGGTGCTGCACACTCTGGAGCAGGCTCTGAACAAGTCACCAGAGGCTCACTGCAGATGTCGCTGTTGGCACAGCTGATGCGAGCTCTGGCATAGCAAGTCTCGATGGAAGAGCGCCTGGCCATGTGATCATGGGCGCAGGACCTGGAGCCAGAGTGTCATTTGGGCTTAGACACTGGGGGCAGGCTCCTGGTGTAATCATGCCATTATTCTTGGGACAGGCTTCCTGTGTATTCATGCCATCACCCTCGAAATGGGCTTTAGGAAAGGGGGCAGGCTGACAAACTTCTATGGCTAGACATGCAAGGGGGCAGACTGACAGACTTCTAGACATGCCATCAACAGCTAGAGCAGGAGCTAGAATCATCATTATTGGGAGGAGTGGGTGGTTGTCATCCTCATCCTCCACATCGGACGAATCAGTCCATTCCTCAGCATCATTACCATCAGACCGATAAGTCCATGCCATCGTGTCATCAACATCATCAGAATCAGCAGTGCAGTGCCAGGAATAAGGATCACCAGGTTAAGTTCTGGTTGCCGGCAACCCAAACCCAAGTGGTTCAGTAGCCCCAGCCAATCAGGTAGTGCTTAAGACGAGCTGGGAGGTGTCAGCAGGAGAAGGTCCTGTGCTAAGTGGGCTATCCACCATTTTGGTGCTGGCTGCTGAACAGAGAGGATGTGTGTAGATGGAGCAGGACAGGAGCTGTTCAGACAGAACTGTTAGGAGCTGTAAGAACAGAGCTGTTTTGAGCTGGATGGACAGGAGCAGTTTATTATATTGAGAGAAATAATAGTACAGTCAGTACAGCAGTGCGTTTTCTTTTCTGAGGGGCACAGATAATAGCAGACAGTCTAATCTGCATGGGAGCTGGGATCTTTTGGGTGCAATTCAGCTGTGCTGGGCCATGTCAGTCTGCCATTAGGGGTTTGCACTGTGCACTGCACCTTCTTGAATCTTTTTCACCAGCAAGAATTTTTGGTGTACACCTTCTTGTTTAAGGAAGCACCAGGTGCCTATCCTCCTTCTTCTCTTCCTCCTCAACAGGCGGGAGACAGGAGGACATAGGTCACCCTCCTCCTCCTTTCATCAGTGTAAGGCAAAGCACTACCACCCCATATTACACATGCTGACCCTGGGCCCGAAAAGCCACACACCAGAGGAGTTGCTGGTGTGCATGTATGAGGTAATGTCCTGCTGGCTTTCTCTATGTTGGCTTAGATTGGGCAATGTGGTCGCAGATAATGGGACAAACATTTTGGGTGCGCTTCATCTAGGTCGCATGACATATGCTCCATGCCTGGCGCACATGATCAATCTGGTTGTCAGGTGCTTCTTAAAAACATATGTTGGTCTGGCGGATGTGCTGACCATGTCCAGGAGAATTTGTCTTTACTTTAGAAAATCCCATACCTTCAAACACGCTCTCCTAGTGGAATACCACCCTACTTATGCTGGACGGCCAGTACCAGCAGTGCAAAGCGGTAAATTATTTCTTAATGCAGCAAATGGCCAGCTTTTCCAGACAGTGTGATTTTCAGCCCCAGCATTGGCATCTGATCAGAGATACATGTGCTGATGCATTTGAAGAGGAGACAAGATTTGTCAGCAGGTACAACAGCCGAATGAATGTTATGCTGCTGATATTCATTTTGGAGCACATGCTCATGGCATGACTCAGCAAAGGATGCAGGAAATAGCCCACCTGGCTCACAGCACGTTGGATCTAGAGGGTTGAGGTGGAGGAGGATGAGGGGGTTTTCAGACCTGAGGATGTGGTTTGGAGATGGAAGTATGCATCTACCGCAAGAAGTGATAGGGGAGGCACACGAAGTTGATGAGGAGGATTATGAAGAAACATGGCAACACGGAGTGAAGGTGGAACCAACCAGGGCCTCGGAAATGTTGGTGTGGATGGTGAACTATATGCTTTGGCGGTGCATGTGCGCTAGCAGCTGCATTGTTAGCATGAAGCAAAAAGATTAAAAGAGTACTGGATCACTAGACTTTTAGACCCTCGGTATAAAACCAAAATGGGGGAATTTTTGTAAGTATGAATCAGGCGTGGATAGGTGCCGATTTTAAAACCCCTGTGCCTGATGCCACTGATTAGCATGCCACTCAGACCTCTGCTAATGCTACCACCACCAGCATCCCTGCTGCCACCTTCTACTACCAGGCCTACACAACTACAAATCAACCCTGCAATGCCAAAAATGGGCAAATTTTTCACCGCTTTTCACTTTCCAGAATGCCAATCCTGTTGCTACCCCCATACAAATAGGATAATTTTTTGAGGGATTACCAACCACTAGCAGGCCTGCACAACCACAGATCAACCCTGTTTTTCTCAAAATGGGCACATTTTTGACTGCTTGCAAAATACCATCTCATATTCTTCAATTACATTTTTAGGGTGTCAATCCTGCTACTAACCCCATACAAATAGGATATTTTTTAGGACTTGCCTGACCTACAACAACCACAGCTGTCCCCCAGCCTAATATTTCTTTAACAATTGTGCCTCTGCTAATGATACCACCAGCAGCACCCCTGCTGCCACTCACTACTGCCAGACCTACACAACCACAGATCAAAATGTGATGCCCAAAATTGGCACATTTTTTTGTAAAAAGCCATTGCTTCTTCAATTACATTTTCAGGTTGCTAAAATATATTTTTATACAGTCCTAGGTGACTTAAGAGTGTTATAAGGCCCGGGCAAAAAAATACTGCATCTGTCTTAGTTAAAATAGTTCGGCACCTATCTTGGGCAAAATAATACCGCATTTCAAAAAATCTGTCCATGAAACCCAACTAGAACAACTGAGCGACAAGCTCACAATCCGTTTTGCTGTCCAAAGCAAAATTGATTATTGCTAAATGCCACAGATAATATTACGAATTTAGCAACAGGATAGCTAAACTTGTGGCAAGGGCACTACGTGAAACCCGCCCGAACCTTTGTAGCCCAAGTCAAGAGAACTGTCACAGATTTTTCAGCAGAGAAATCCCATATTATCATATGACCAGTAATTGAGAGCTGCGAGACAGAGGTGGATATGTGACAAACCGTGTTTAATGGTGATAAACAGTGCTGCTGTAGAGATTTACAAGTAGACATATAAACATATATGTGCTAAGGTAACTATACAAGAATACAGGTAATTACTGAGTGCTATGGCTGCTATGCAGAATTATAGGTAAACCCAGAAAACATAAACACACTCTGGCTGCTGTACATATATACAGGTGGAGTCAGTAAACATGCACGCATAAGGATCCAGGGAAAGTCCAAAGTCCAAAGGCGGATACATGGCTGAGACAGGGAAGGCAAAACACAAAGACTGTGGCAGGAGTCCTGGGTTCAAGATTCAGAGTTTCGGGTCTGAATAGACAATGTAATGCAGATCCACCAGCTGCAAGGTTGGATCAGCTTATAAAGAGCAGGAAATCAATAGCACAGGTGCTGGATAATCACCAGCACCTCTGCAGCAGAGGGTCACCTGCTGGTGGAGCAGTATAGGGCAGAAAGTGGAGACAGGCTAGGTCTATGCAAGGCAGAAACAGGCTTCCATGTTGTGGGGGAACTCCAGACCTGACAACAACTGAGTCCACAAAGCAAAAGACATAGCAGATGCATGAGCAGATTTAAACCTAATCTTCATCAGGAATGCCCGGAGACAGTAGAGACACCGGAGACTCCCTTAACAATAGAGGAGGTTTCCAGAGCCACCTCGGATAGCCCCTCTGGTAAGGCTCTGGGTCTTGGTGAATTTTCCATCTCATACTATAAAACTTTCTCCTCCAAACTGGCACCTTTCCTTTTTAGGACTTTCAACTCGGTCTCTAATGGCTTACCCATACCTCCCAATGCCTTAAGAGCTCATCTCACTGTTATCCCCAAAGAGGGGAAGGACCCATCGGTCTGAGCAAACTACAGGCCTATTACTGTTATCAACGTGGATCTCAAGATCTTTGCAAGGGCTCTAGCTAACTCCTTCCAAGCGTAGAAACCATAATAAGGTTGGTTTTCTGCCAATTCGAGAGACTAAGTTTAACACCAGTAGGGTCCTTGACATCACTCAAAGAGCCAGGTCCCTGGCCACCCCCTTATCTTGATCTCTACAGATGTGGAGAAAGCATTTAATAGAGTGGACTGGATGTTTATGGCAGGAACCCTCCAGCATATTGGTCTAGGTTCTAGGATAAGAGCCAGGTTGGGGGCTCTATACTCCTCTCTTTTCAAAGCGGTCCATGTTAATGGTTGCTGTCAGGGCTGCCCCTTGTCCCCCCTCATATTTATCCTTACACTAGAACCTCTTCTGCACTCCATTAGATTGAACCATGACATCAGGAGAGTTTTGGCCCCCAGCCACATTACAAGGAGGCCACTTTTGCAGACAACCTTATATACACTAGAACCTCTTCTGTGCTCCATTAGATTGGGCCATGACATCAAGGGAGTTTTGGCGCCTATCCACATCACAAGGTGTCCACTTTTGCAGAATATCTTATATTTTTTGTTACAAATCCCAAGACACAAGTCCCTAACCTACTCACTGAACTCAGCCTTTACAATTCCCTCTCTAATTACAAAATCAACAACAACAAAAAGTTGGAAGCTCTTAAGGTCTAGATCCCTTACAAAAAATTATCAGCCTTAAAACCCTTAAAACCACACTTTCCTTTCCTAAAAATCGTCCGAACCAAAAAGTTAGTTTATTTCTAGTGCCCACATAGATAAAAGAGAGAAGAAAAAAGACACAAATCATAATTGTTCTCTCACTGTGCCCCGCCCCCCCTTCTCGCCTCTAAATACTGGACCAAAGGTTCCCAGATCTCTTCGTATTTCAGTTGATTATTCGGAAGAATGTTAGCTAGTTTTTCGTTTGCCAATATCTAGTTGATCTTGTGTATCTGATACCAATAAGGTATAGATTTATCCACGCACTAAAATAATTATAGCAGTATTTAGTATACAGGAATTTCCTCTGGGTCCCTGATATTTTCAAAGGATTCAAGCCTAACAAGGTAATTTTTTAAATCTTTTTGAGTTTCTGTTTTTGTAATTTTCCTTATAGTTTTGAATACTCTAGTCCAATAGATTTTTGATCTAGGCCATAGCCACCAAAAGTGCATCAAATCCCCAGGGACCCCACATCCCCTAAAACATGTTGAAGAAGCTTCAGACTTTATTTTTGTTACTCTTGATAGAACCAAATAACCCCTCATAAGACTTGCTTCTACCAACAAGGTGTTCAGTGAACATGCCCTGGCAGCTTTCACCCATATTCCCCACTATTTAACAGAATATTCCTTGCCCAAATATTTCTCCCAATGTCTCATATAATTATGGTTCTTAGTCCCTGAGTATATGTTGCTATATATATATATATATATATATCCCCTGGCATCCTGGAGATTTTAAGCAGAGTTGTTCGAACCAGGTCCATTCTTCTTCCTCCGCTGTATTTTTCTGCATCTCTAAAATGCAAAATTTGATTTGCTGTATGATATTTATTGAAGGGTAAAGCAAATGTATCTTTCATTGAAAGAGAGTGGCGATTTAATGTAAAAATGGGCTATCCTTGTAATCCATTTTTAAACCACCTGTCAAACCCCTTCCAGGAGCCTTGATTGAATCCACAATTACCCTGGATAGGGATTAAAGGGGCCTGTATAGAGCATAGCTGAGTTGTTTTATTTACTTTATTCCATATCCTTAGAGTTTCCCTAAGTATCAGGCAGTTCTGCTGTGGTCTTTGTTTCCTTTCCTTAAATAATAATAAGTAAAACGGAAGGTTCCGACATGCAGTCTGTTTAATTATAGCCCAGGGCAGCTTATTTTCCAGCCTAAACTATTCAGTTAGCTGAGCTAGCCTAGCTGCAATATAGTAATTTCTTAAATTCAGGGCCCCTAAGCCTTCTTGTTCCTAAGTGGTAAGCCCACCTTTTAAACATCTCTCTCTGACCTTTCTTTTACAAAAATTTTATTGGGTTTTCATATAAAATATACATGAATCAGACATTACTTATGCATCAATGTTGACAGGTGAACAGGCTTACAAAATGTGCATTATAACACAGTATTAAATCGTTATCAAAAAAGATATTGAACTTCCTGAGTGTGTTTACTCTTGCATAATAAACAATAGGTATTAAACAGGTTGTAAAGGTTCCTGAGTGTTATTTCTCTAAAATTTGGTATTAGCTATTAAGATCAGCTTCTGGCACGAAACAACAAGTGCTTGAGGTTCCATGAGTTACAGTCTGAGCTGGATAGCCTGCACCAGAGAAGAATGTCTATCTTTACAATTCTCAGCTGGTGCTAAGGATCCGTGTTCAAGGTTTAACATTAATGCATAGTCGATAGAAATGATTGACAGTAGAATAGGAAGAGGAGAAAAAGGCGGGGCAGAGAGGGAGGAAGAGAAGGGAAGGGACTGAGGAGAGGGAAGAGGGGTAGAGGTGGGTCCCAGGTTGGGGGCCAAGCCCAAGGTGAAATTAGGTATTTTTTTATACTCAAACTGGGTGGACCGGGTCTGTCTGGTGGTGGTCAACATCTATATATTCAAGCCAAGGGGTCCATATGTCAAGGTATCTTTTATAAGCGTCGCTATTTATTGCTGTAATTTTTTCATTACACAGTGTATCTGAGATTCTGTTCAGGATCTCTTGCCAAGGGATTCTAGGCGATTTCCAGTTTCTGGCAATGGTGAGGCGGACAGAAGCTAAGATATGCTGAATTAATTTCCAGTGGTTTTTAGAGTATTTGCCTGATTTGTGAGAAAGTAATGCCTCTTTAGGGTTCTTGGTCATCGGGAGATGGAGGATATCAGAAAGCAGTCTATACACCCTGTTCCATGTGGCCGAGACTATAGGGCAGTCCCACCAGATGTGAGCCATTGATCCCACAGAAGGGCATCCCCTGAAGCAGAGCGGGGAAGTCGATGGGGAAAACTTATGGATCCGGTCGGGCGTGAGATACCATCTGAAGAGTGTCTTGTAAGCATTTTCTAACACTACTGTGTTACAGGAAATCTTCTTTGTGTTATCCCATATTCTTTGCCACTCGTCTTCCTCCACATCGCACCCCAGCTCTCTCTCCCACTGAGCCATGTAATTATGCCCAATAGGTGATGGTGGGGACACCAGAGTTGCATAAAGGCTCGATATCAAGCCCCCACTAAAGTGGTTCCTGATGCACCGGGACTCAAAGTCAGTACTCTGATATGGAGGAGGAGAGCGGGCCAGCATGCTGTTAACAAAATGTTTGATCTGTAAGAATCTAAAGGTTTCAGACGGGGGCAGGTTCTCTCCTGAGTTAAAGTCTTGAGCTGTTTTCATCCCCCGTGTGGTGCAGAAGTTCTCCACCATGGTATAGCCCCTCTTCACCCACCATCTAAAGTTATTGGAATGAGTAACACCTGGGGGGAACAAGGGGTTCCCGAGTAACGGGGAGGCCGGTCCCAAGGAGGAGGTAAAGTGGGATTTCACCCCATCCCAGATAGAAAGGGAAAACGCCAAGGTAGGAGGCAGGGACTTAGGTCGGGAAGTCTTCGGAATCCATAATAGCGAGGCTGGGGAGATGGGTGAGCATTTAAGGAAGTCATTCGATACCCAGATCGGCCTATCATGTGTCGCATGAAGCAAGACCAGAGGCGCCACCTGGGCTGCTAGATAATACTTTTTGATTGAGGGGAACGCCAGGCCCCCCTTCTCCCTTTTACACATCAGGGTTGCTTTATTAATTCTGGGCCTAGCCTTGTTCCACGCGAAGTGCATGAATTTTTGTTGAAGAGAGTCCAATGTTTTTTGGGGGACACGGACTGGAAGTACTCTGAATAGATATAGAATTTTGGGTAGAATCGTCATTTTAAGAGCAGCAATGCGGCCCAGCCAAGAGAGCTTTACATAATGCCAGGCATGGAGCAGGGAGTCAATTTTTTTAATAATTCCCGGGTAATTTGCTTTAAAAATGTCATTGATATTTGCTGTCAGAATGATTCCCAGGAAAGGCAGACGCTGTGTCCATGTCCATGAGAAGTTGTGTGAAAGGGTTTGTTTAGTGGTATCAGACAGGGATATGTCAAGCGCCATGGACTTGGAAGTATTCAGCCGGAGCCCAGAGATTCGACTAAACTCAGCCAAATCCTGAAGTGCATTCGGGGCTGAGACGTGGGGGTTAGACAGCATAAGTAACATATCGTCTGCGAACAGCGAGATTTTTTGCTCTGTGGAGCCCATTGGGATGCCCTTAACCGTCGGGTTCTGTCTAAGTTTTTGGGCAAGGGGTTCGAGTGCTAATATAAACAGGATGGGGGAAAGGGGGCAACCCTGTCTAGTCCCCCTCTGGATTGAGAAAGTGGTCGAAGAGAAGCCAGCATATTTGACACAAGCAGTGGGGCAGGAGTAAAGCGCCCCTATCCAAGAAAGGAAGCCCGTGCCAAATCCCCACCTTTCAAGGGAACAACGGAGATATTGCCAAGATAGGGAGTCAAATGCCTTCTCTACGTCCAGAGAGAGAAGCATTGACTCAACTCCACTATCCTTCGCCTCCTGTATTAACTGCATGACCCGTCTCACCCCATCCCCCGCTTGTCTCCTGGGCACAAAACCCACCTGGTCTTTATGAATCATCTCGGACAAAAACATGTTAATTCTGGTGGCTAGGATTTTGGTAAGGATTTTGAGATCTATGTTCAGTAAAGAGATGGGTCTAAAATTAGTCCACTTGCGGTGGTCCTTTCCGGGTTTCGGAATCATGACTATGGATGCTCTAAGCATCTCTGGGTCAAAGTGGTTCCCCTTTTTGACATGGTTGAAAACTGCTGCTAATCTGGGGGCCACTATGGGGCCATGTTTCTTATAGAATAGAGCGGTAAATCCGTCCGGCCCGGGCCTCTTATTATTTTTCAGGGTTTTAATAGCCTTCAGGACCTCGTCTGTGGTGATGTCTCCATCTATAAAAGATCTTTGATCTTCCAAGATGTGTGGGGTATTAATGCCATCAAAAAATGTATGCGCCCGTTGTAAGTCCAGGGGCGGGGGGGCCTCATATAAGCTGGCTAATCCCTCTGAGAACTCCTTCACCACTGCCAGGGGGCTGCTGGTCTCTATACCCTCCCTGGTTTGTAATTTGACAGGAGCTATGTATTGGTCCTGACATTTCAGCTGTGAGGCTAGGAGTGTCCCTGGTTTGTTGGCGGAGGTGTAGTAAAGATGTTTGGAGCGCCTATATCGCTTCTCGGCCTGTTCTGTTTGTAAGAGGTTTAATTTCGTTCTGGAGGTCTCCAGCTGGCGAAGAAGCTTTGGGGAGGGGTTTGCCTTAAAGGCCTGAGCGTCCGCTAAGTATTGGTCATTAAGTGCTGTTGCTAGCGCCATCCTCTCTTTCTTTTTCCGAGAGGAGAGAGCTATGTAGTGGCCTCTCATTACAGCTTTAAAGGCGCCCCAAACCATTGTTGGGGGGGAGTCTGGGGACTCATTCAACATGAAAAAGTCTCTGGCTCGTGTACAGGAATTTTCCACCAGGGTGGCTGAGGAAAGCAAAGAGTCATTAAGCGACCACGAGGAGGATCTGGATCCAGAAATCAGCGATTTACAAGAGATTGAGACCAATTCGTGGTCAGACCAGGGTATAGGATGGATTCTAGCAGCAGTGATCTGGGGGAGAAAAGAGGTCTGCACAAAAATATGGTCTATTCTCGTAAAAAGTTTATGGGGGGCAGAATAGTGAGTGAAGTCTTTCCTATGGGGGTGTTGGTCTCGCCAGGGATCCACTAAGTTAGAATTATTAATTATGTCCTGGAATTGTTTTCCCTCCTGCCTGGACTGTGTATTTGGGGGGAGAGATCTATCTATATCAGGTTTTAAAGTTAGATTTGAGTCTCCACATAGGAAGATAGTACCCTTCCCATGTGTCTGGATCATGGAACACATTTGTGATATAAAGGGTAGTTGCTTAGTGTTGGGAGCGTAATAGTTCAGAAAGGTTACCTCTGAGTCTTGAAGTGTTCCCTGGAGTAGAATGTACCTGCCGCCAGGGTCTGCGATTTGTTTGTGGCAAATAAAGGGGACCTCTTTACGGAAGGCGATGAGAACACCTCTCTGTTTGCTATGCCCCACTGCTTGGAAGAAGAGAGGAAATTTGTAGTTAAGAGTTTTAGGTGTGGAGGACTTCGTATAATGGGTCTCCTGAAGACATACCACGTCTGCATGGATGGAGTTAAAGTGTTTAAAAGCTCTAGACCGCTTATTAGGTGAGTTCAGACCCTGAACATTGAGTGACACTACTTTCTCTCTGACCTTTCTACATATAATTAATGGTTTCTCTTTGGATTTTCTCTAAATCTTTGTAATAAACTGCTATAGGCAGAGCACTATATAATATCTTTGTGAATATATATGTTTTAATGCCGATATTTTATACAACCAGGACAATTGTGACGATTTCCAAGTGTTTAAGGTTCCTCTTACTATTTTGAACAGTGGGTAGAATTTGACTTTATATAACCCATTCCAAGTATGTAACCACTGGAATCCAAAGGCAGTTTTTGAAATCTGTGATTATTCCTGGTTCTAGGTTTATGTTTAAGGCCACAAATTTATTTCCATTGACTTTAAGGCCCGATATCTGAGAAAATCTTCTAAGTATCCTTATGGCCTCTTGGAATCTGTAATAAAGATGAGCAGGTCATCTGCAAAAATGTGCATGTATGCTCTACCTTATTGTTTATAACTCCTCTGTTCACACATTTGTACTTTATCTGTATTACTGCTTATGTTGCAACACAGTTACAATGCAGAGAGTAAACTACACATAATTCTAGATGAGATAGTTCACATATCTGCACGGCATTACGCAAAATATCAAAAAAGTGTTGCAAACACCTTTTCAGCCTAATGTAGTAACAGTGCAGGTCAATAGAAGACTATGGCAAAACAAGTGCAACGCATGTATAGTGCAGTGTACCTTTGTTGCGCTTGCATTGCGTTTGCATTGCCATAGACTTCTATTGAACTGCACTGTTACTACATTAGGCTGAAAAGGTGTTCTATTCAAAAACACAACACAAACGCATTGCCAAAGAGCAGTATTTGATTTGATACAATGCACCTTTGCCATACTTACAAAATACCTGCTCTTATCACAGTGGAAAGGTGTGAACAGAGCTTTAGGCCTGTCTCCTGTTGATGTTTTGCCAATTAAGGTTCAGTCGACCATAGAAACAGTCCTGGCAACAGGGGACAACCCTTTCTAGTTCCTCAACGGATCTCCAGTGGTCCTGACCTACATCCATTTATAAGGATTGATGCTCTTGGGGATGAGTATTTTCCATTGATAATGTATAAGAATCCTGGACCAATTCCCAACTTAAATAAAACCCTATTTAAAAAGTCTCATGTAATAGCATCAAAAGCTTGACGGAATCATGCCCTTAAGTGGCTTTCCACCTTCCCATATCTAATGCATTAAAGAAAAGTCCTTCTTATTTGGTCAGGGCTCTGGCAGCCTGCTACGAAGCCCTGCCTCCCTCAGGAAGACATGTTGCCAATATCTTAATTAATATTTGGAGATCATTGTTTATAACAGAGATCGTATGGAAGTTTGTAAAATCCATCAGATATTTATCACCTTTGGTTATGATCACAATATTAGCTTGCAAGGCTTCTGATGAAATTAACCCCTGGTTTTTGATGTTATTAAACCATAAGGTTAAGTATGGGGCCGATGTGTGACCAAACGTCTTATAATAGCTATTAGGAAGTCCATCCAGACCAGGTGTACTTGTTCTCTTTATCTCTAGAATAACAAGAAATATCTCCTCTGTAGTGATATCTCCATACAATCTCTATACTTATCTGGTATCCTTTGGATATCTGCCCCAGAGATTGGTAATTTTGGTCTATTTGTTGACCAAAACATTCTGCAATTATATTATCTCTGGATGTTGTGATGTGAGTGTTGAAAAGGAACAACAAAAGAGAGGAAGGGAAGACAAAAGAAAAAAGAAGAAGAAAATGGGGACAAGGGAAGGGGGTGGAGAGAAGAACAACAAAGAGAAAAAGGGGGCAAGAAAAATGTAGAAAAAAAAGGAAATTAGAATAAAAAATCTTATATACATATTATATAACCCACAAAAAATCCCCCTTGTGATGGCCCTAACCATATCACCATGTCCTTAATTTTACCTCCATATGCTTAAAGTGTTATCCATTATTTGTGTTACATTCCTATTAAGTAGTAATTCTATACCCAGCAATGAATAAATTGTTACATATTTAAATTCAGAATATCACAATATCACAAGATATACCAAACAAAGCCTTCTATAATAGTTTTTGTTTTTGTGCGTAAGATCGTTCGCAGCACGTAAGTTACACTGTTTGTAAGTCCATTCACATGATTCAGGGAGCAATTAGCCCCCAAAACAACTCCCTCTGCCACAGCCCCCCAACAACTCCCTCTCTCAATTGAGCATGCAACCTTACTTCGTACCGTGTCAGATGCAGCAGGGGTCTAGGGCAGCAGCAGGGCAGCTCAAATCTGGATACCCCCTCTCCCCAGCAGCATCCACTCCAGCCTCATCATGGCCAACCCCGGGCAAGACACCCAGTCCCTGAGTCAGCCCTGTCCAGTCACCAGCCCGTGGCCAATCAACCCCCTCAGGGTCTTTCTCAACACCCATAGCACAAATGTCCCCTATTCCACCCAGTACACAGGGAGATGAAGGCCAATCCTATGTTGGGTGACATCTGCGGCGGGGCACCCTAAGTGGCAGGTTTAATGATGCCCAATGTATGGCTTTAGCAACTGGCATGCCTGGCCATTTTGATCAGCAGTATGGACGCAGTTTGAGAGTTACGACTTGTCGGAGGCCATCACTAGGCAGGTTAATAGTGCCAGACCAGAGCAAAAGGATGTGGATCAAGTGCAAATGAAGTTTGCTGACAGGAAATATGCTGTAAGGCAAAAAATCAACAAGCAAAAGAAACAAGAGAAAGGTGCTTTGTGCTGTTGTTGATGTTAATGTTGGCTGTAACCTTTGTCGAGAGACATGCACCGAATGCTGCAACGCTGCAGACGTTCAAATTCAGCAAGGTATTCCTCAGAGGAATTACGCTTTCCTGCACACCACAACAACACACTCTCATCAGGAAATAGAGCCCATAAGTGGAGCATGAAAGAACCCATTTTATTGGCCCATCTTGAAGGCCGAATCATGCCTAAGCAAGTCTTTGGATCATGCGCAAGCCCATAATAAGGACGTATTATAGCCTCGATTCAGAGACACATTCGTCTGGACTTTCGTAGCTGTCTGTGTATGTTTTTGTGTGTGTTTGTCATTTTTTTTTGGTTTTTACGTTCGTTTTTACATGCATATGTTCGTTCCCGCTAATGCGTATATGCGCTTTCGATGGACGGAACAAAATCAGATCATTTGCGTCAGTTCGGATCATTTTGCCATCAAAATCTGAAATTTTGCGTTCGTTCAGATAACTTATGTTATTGGGATGGGCTTGCGTCTCATTCAGAGAGCTGATTGCCGAGGGACCACCGCCCTATAAAACAGATTCCTTTGCGATCCACTTACGGGACCATTTTGCAGTCGGCTACCTTGCTTTTGACCATGTTTTGCGGCTTTGCGGAGGAATATGAGCGCCTTCAGCTCCAGGGCACTGCATGTGTCAGCAGTGCTGAGGCCAGATTGCATAGGCGACGCATGCATATCGATCGCATGCATGACGTTGAGTTGTTCGAGCTGATCAGACTTAATCACGCTTCTCTCCATAAGTTGTATAGTGAGCTGCGGTCATGGTTAGCCCGCACCACAAGGAAGGGGCAAGCAATTTCAGGTATGACCAAGATGCTTGGCTGCCTGAAATTTTTGGCGAACGGCTCATTCCAGAGGCTGGGTGCCCTCTCCATGGGGATGTCCCAGCCTACGCTGAGCCGCGCGCTATCCAAGTTTTTTGATGACATGGCTACCATTAGTCCGAAATATATTTCATTTCCGGACGACATGGTAGCCTGGAACGCGCTTAAGTTTGCTTTTGATTATATCGCCAACATGCCCAACGTCATGGGTGCGACTGATTGCACCCATGTTGCGTTGGTCCCTCCTGCAGCCGACAAGTACATCTATAGGTAAGTTAAATCGGTCATTTTGTTATATAGTTTAGACAAACTGAATTGTAACTATCTATTAATCCCTCCTTGTAAAGTGTCCCTGTGAAACAGCTTACAGTGTATACCGTACTCCCTCCTTGTAAAGTGTCCCTGTGCCCCATTTGACCGTGTATAGCTTAATCCCTACTTGTAAATTGTCCCTGTGAAACAGCTTACAGTGTATACCGTAATCCCTCCTTGTAAAGGGTCCGGTGCCCCATTTGACCGTGTATACCTTCAGCAATGTTTTTAATGTAGGCCTTAGCCAAACATTTTTTTTTTTTAATAATAAATCTTTATTGAGATAGATAAGACAATGAGGCAATTGAAGAAAAACAAGAAGAAATAGTTTCATACAGCAGACAAGTCCTGAACCTGTGCTAAACAATGACATAACAGTAATCATTATCTTTATAATCCGCTGTACCGTCGCTATCTACACCCTCCTGGCTATCCCCTAGATTAAGCCCCACCGTTCTCATCCACCAACCTTTTTATTTTTAAAACAAGATGGGGAGTAGGGAGGGGGGAAGGAGGGAGGGAGGGAGGGATGAAAAGGAGAAGGGGGGAAGGGAGGGGGGCATCCCTCCGGTCCACACTCCCCGGGCCACCCCCCCAGCCCACCCAGCCGAGCGTCCCGTCGCCTGCATCAGGCACCTCTCGTCTCCGCACCAACACTCCGCATGATCATGTTGGACTCCGCAGTTGCTTGCCTTCAGCGGACTCCGTGAACATGTCCCACGGCAACCACAAGTATCTATGCTTTTCCTCCGAGCCCATGAGAAGGGCTGTCAGGTTCTCCATGCGTCGGATGTCCTCTACCCTGTGTATCCAGGAGCTGATGGTAGGTGTAGCGGAGGATTTCCACATGGCTGGAATACACGCCCTGGCTGCGTTCACCAGATGGATAGTCAACGACTTTCTGTACTTCCCTACCTCTCCGCTAACGGAGTGCAACAATAGTGTCTTCGGGGCGAGAGGGACGTCATCTCCCGTTATCTTACGGATCCACTCTACAACATTCCTCCAGAAGCCCTGTATTTTTTCACATTCCCAAAATATATGGAAAATGGTGCCTTGGGTCCTCTCACATCTCCAGCATAGTGACAAGACTGATGGGTAGAACCGATGTAGCGTTTGAGGAGTCCTATACCAGCGGCAGAGGATTTTGTACCCAGCTTCCTGGTAAGAATTGCTAACCGATGCTCGTTGCGCCAGTTCAAGAATTTTCTTCACTTGGTTTGGGGAAAAGGTTATCTCAAGGTCTCTTTCCCATGCTCGAATAAAATTTGGCACAAAGGTCTCCCCAGGGTCCACCAGTAATTGGTATACTATGGATAGTGCTCCTCTAATAGGCTCCGAGGACAAGCACAACCGTTCAAATGGTGTTAACTCCCTCCCAAACTCTTCAGGGGGGGTAAGTTGCCAAGAAAATGGGTGATCTGGAGTGCTCTCCAATGCGACAAGAAAGGTGGGCCCCCCCACACCATAAGCTCCTGCTGGGTTTTCCATCTAGAGCCGCTCAAAAAGTCACGTGTGATGCCTCTACCAGGCGTTCTCCATTTTTTAAATCCTGCATCTAGGTGGCCTGGGATGAAATCCAGAGCCCCTATGACCGGTCTGAGCGGGGAGGGCGAAGGGGCTATGTTCTCCCTTGCAGCATGTCTAGCCCAGACCTGCAGGGTTGGGCCTATTGTTGGGTGCACTCTAAGCACGCTCAGGATCGCGTTGGGAGACCAGGGTAGGCCCGCCAGAGGGACCGGGCACCACGCCCGCTCCAACTGGACCCAACGCTTGTGCTCTCCGTGGAGGTTCCAGTCCACAATTCTGCCCAAGTGCGCCGCTGCGTAGTACATTTTGATGTCGGGGAGTCCCACGCCCCCCCTTGTTTTCGGTAAGGTGAGCAGTCTTTGTGAAACTCGCAGACTCTTGCCTCCGCACAAAAATTTTATAAATTCTGTGCGGACTGTTTTCAAGAAGGAGGCTGGCAGGTGGATGGGGAGCACCTGAATAGGATAAAGCAGTCTCGGCAACACGTTCATTTTCAGAACATTGCACCTGCCAAACCAGGACTGTATCCTATCTTTCCAGATGTTGAGATCCCTCTTAATTACTGTAAGCAGTGGAGGGAACAAACACTTCTTTCAATGAGGGGGTAATCTGAACACCCAGGTATGAAATTGATTCTGTTGCCCAGCGAAAGGCAAAGCTGTTTTTGATAGTCGCCAATTGTCTTATTGGTAGGGAGACATTTAAAGCCTCTGACTTTTGTAAGTTTATCTTAAAGTTCAAGAGTTCGGCGTACTCTTTGAACTCCCTTAACAGGTTAGGGATGGTGGTCACCGGCTGGGTGATACAAAAGAGCAGGTCGTCAGTGAAGGCTGCCACTTGCTCAGAGCCTCCGCCCCTCACCCCTTTTATGTCTGGGTTCGCCCTCACCCGGCAGAGGAAGGGTTCCAACGTTAAGATGAATATGATCGGGGACAGCGGTCATCCCTGTCTCATTCCATTCATAATAGGAAAAGGTTCCGAGAGCATCCCATTGACCTTGACACACACCGACGGGGAGGAGTTAAGAGACAGTGTCCATGTCTTCATGTTGTTCTGTAGGCCCAGATGTTCCAGAGTGGCCCGAATAAAATCCCAGTGGACCCTATTGAATGCTTTCTCCGCATCCGTAGAAAGCAACATGGCTGGGATCTTTTCTTCGTGAATCAGATGGATAAGATTGTCGATTGTCTCGAGCTTCTCTTTTTGGGGTAAAACCCACTTGGTCAAGGTCTACAAGCACACTTAAGTGTGACACAAGTCTATTGGCCAGTATTTTAGTGAACAATTTCAAATCTACGTTTAGTATTGATATCTGCCTATAGTTGGAGCAAAGCATGGGGTCCTTTTCCGGCTTTGGAATGACCGTGACTTGGGCCCTTAACATGTCTGGTGGGACTGCCTGTTCAGTTGAAATAGTTGAAGAGTTGAATGCAGCTACCGCCCGTGGGGTTAGGACGTCCCCCAGCCATTTATAGTAGGACAGGGTGAACCCGTCTGGGCCCAGGGACTTGCCCGTCTGCGACGATTTGACTGCATGAGCCCACTCCAGCTCGCAGATAGGCTCCTCCAAAGCCTCTACAATCTCGGGACCTAGTGCAGGGAGGCCGTACGCAGCTACGTACCCCCGTGCATCATGGAGCAGGTTGGTCCGACTATTCCCCTCACCAGATAAGTTGTCCGATGTGGTGGGCAAGAGCAGCAACCAGGTCCAGAGGGCCACCGGGCTGGGGGAACATGAAGTCACTCCATCCACGATGGGCAGGGACGCGGGACAGCGGCAAGCCACAAAGTCCGGGGCCGGGGATCGAAGCAGCAGCAGGGGCCGAGGTCAGGCCCAGCGGCCGCCGGGGATCACCCAGGGCCAGGGGTGAGGCCAAGTCAGGGGCGGGGCGGGCCCAGGGACCCCGCCACCATCCCACCCCCCGCCCCAGGAGGCATCTCATAGAATGTCCTATGGCGCCAGACACGCCGCCTGCAGGCCGCGGGCGTCCACCAAGTCGCCTCTGGTGCCACTCCACACATGGCAAGGAAGGGGACCGGGCAGTGAATGGCAGCAAGTCCGAGGCCAAGGACAAAAAAGAAACAAGATGGTATTACCAAAAACACAGGAGGGGATGGTATATTCCGTTTGGTTTACTCTTCTAGAGGTGGGGGTGTGCCCACCCTTAGCGGGGGGCTCTTCTTCATCGGATTCGCTGTGGCAAAGGTTGAAATGACGGGAAGTCCAGCCAGTTGGGAACCTCCAAGGGGGCGGTATTCAAGAACACAAACAGGTCGTCTAGGTCTCCGGGGGTCGGAGGGTGAACGACCCTCCATTCTTTCGAAAGATAAGATGGAAGGGGTATCCCCATCTGTAGACTGCTCCGTTCTCCTTTATTTTCTATAGGAGGGGTTTCAACTGCCTCATCATCCATAGCGTGGACCGGGCCAAGTCCGGTAGGATAGTTAATGGTTTAGAGTCGTGAACAACCTGGCCCGCCTCCCAAGCTTTCCTCAAGATTTCTTCTTTAATTCTGAAGTGATGAACCCTGCAGAGTATGTCACGAGGGGCATCCGGAGCACCCGGTGGCCGGCCCGCCACCCTGTGGATCCTGTCCAATTTAATGACGGCAGATGGAGGGTTCCCCAGCAGCTGGTTGAAAACTGAGGTAGCAATTGAGTCCAGGTCTGCGTACTGGGGCAGCTCGGGGAGTCCACGTATACGCAGGTTATTTCGTCTGCTCCTGTTCTCTAGGTCGTCATTTTGGATCTTGAGGTCAGAGATTTGCCTTGCTTGTAGATCATTAGCCTGTTCCAGGCGGAAAATGCGGCCCTCCGTCTCCGATCTTACGTCCGTCATCCTCCCGCGGGTCTCCATCGGCGTCTCCGCCTGCTGACAGGGGCTGCGCTCCGCTCTCTCCTCCGGCCACTCGGCCTCCGGGCAGGGCGGGCTCGGCCTCCGCCCGCTGATCCAACTGTGTGTCGGCTCTCCTCTCACCGCAACGCCGCGCTCCGTCCTCCTCTTCTCCCATGAGTGGCCTCCGCCGCCATCTTGGACTGGCGCGTGATCGCCCCCGAGGGGTCTCCCGGGCTCAGAAATCGGGCGATACCGCCCCCGGCTGATCTCTTCGGGTCGCGTAGCTGACCCCGACGTTTTCTCATCCTCGTTGGGGACTGAACGGGACACTGGGCACCACGTAAAGGGGCACCTGGGCTGAGGAATCAGGAGCACCTCAGAACAAGCGTCTTCCCGCTGCGATGCCGCGGCCACACCCCCCCAGCCAAACATTTTAATGTGGACATTAATTAATCATTTGAATGTTATTCTTTATTTTATCAACCATACATATACTTTTTGGGTTTCAATCTACTTATGTACTTAGTGTTATTTGTATTGGCCAACATGTTTTTTGGAGGGTGTTAGGCGTTAGTGTTTGAGTAGTTTACCTTGCCTTGCTAATATTGTTTTTTTTACTTTTTTCCCAGGAACCGCAAAATCACTGAATGTGCAAGCAGTGGTGGTCCCGGACATGCGGTTCCTTAGCGTGCTCCTCGGGTATCCAGGTTCATCCCATGACGCTTACATCTTGCCGAGATCAGGATTATACCGTCGGTTTGAGTCTGGAGAATTCTCAGGTGGATGGTTCCTTGGTAAGTTTGCGCAAATAACGTCATTCCATTTTCACTGTATGCCTATGAATATAGCTGATGACCCATTGTTAACCTATGGCTGTTTTGACCCCTTGATGACATGTTAAACCAGACCTTAACCATGATCTTTAGCAAAGCACAAACCCTTAAAAACTGATTCCCCAGCATTTCCAAATAATATATTTCTAGTTTCTAGTAACTTACTCATTATTCTTTCCTCCACTCGGCTGCCATTCTGTTCTTGACTTTATGATAGGGTCGGTGCCATCTTTGCTCCGATGCATGACACTTACTGAGGAGAGGAGAGCGGGATAAAGTTCAGGGGCGGGTTAGAGCTGTGCTTTGCTCAGAAAAAGCAGAGCTGGGGGTCCTGAAAAGGTCAGACATGCCAGAATGCAGAGCAGCACAGTCATAAGCCACTTCCTGTTTGCAGCCTGCCTGATTTGCCCTGAGCCGCCATCTTGGATGTTTAAAGGCTCATAACATGCAGTAGATGGTGTTAGGATGTTTTTTTAGGTGAGCAATCTGTATGTACAGGGTGTGGCTAATATATAAGATAGGCTCTTATATTCCAAGCTGGGTGAACGACCGCTTGGAATTAAATTTTGGTTTGGAATGTGTAATTGATGTAAGATTTTTCTTTTTCTTTCAGGGGATTCTGGCTATCCGCTTCTTCCCTGGCTGATGACGCCCGTCCTTCGGCCACAGAATGCGTTGTGGAGAGGGCCTTTGGCCTGTTAAAAACTCGCTTCCGGTGTTTGGACCATACCAGGGGGGGCACTCCAGTATGACCCCAACAAGGTCATAGACATCATACTGGCTTGCTGTGTCCTCCATAACTTTGCCATAATGCAGCGTTTCCCCCGGTATGTGGATCTGCCCCCCTCTCCACCCAGCCAGGACCCAGCTGAGAACTACCCTGGCACACCTAGTGCCTCTGGCCAAGATGTTCGGGGCCAACTTGATAACAACTCATTTTGCATAATTCCTTTTTCATTTGTTTGATTGCTGAATTGAATTGTTTATTGTGACTTTGCTTTGCCTTTGTGAATGTTTTTTTAATTTGTTCCAAATAATTAGTAATGAATTAATTACTAAAATATTGACACCTTATTAGAGCCTCGTGCAGTTTATTTTGGCATGTTTGTTTTGAAAAACCTTCAGTAATCTCAAAATAACCCAAACATTAATGCATCAACTTAGTCAACAGCAGCTAAAGTCACATTCAATATATTTTATTGAAATATGAAAATTGGGAGTTGAAGGGCACTCGCAGACTTCATGTACATACATAGTACAACAGAAATATACATTGGTGCAGACTCATGGCACCTAGCAATTGGCCACATCCAGGAGTTGTAAAGTAACGCACTCTAGGTCGAAGTTTCACCAACCAATAACATAAACATACATAGGGAGCAACCATTTGCATGCTAATATTTGGCCAATAATACATAGGGCCACATACACACCCTCTCCTGCTTGGCCACATTTGCCACAGGCACAGGTGGAAAGCAGCCATACCTATGCCACATCCACGCCTGTAAGTTAGTGGCCCATCCAAACAATAACCCCCAGTCCCAATGCCAGTCCAGTCCAATCTTTGCCATGGTCCAAGGTAGTAGTTTCCCAGCCAAGAATGTTCCCCAATCTTGTCAACAAACAGGATGATCCCCACACAATTTCATTAGGCCCAAGCCTGCAGCGTGGCAGCTTGAGCGGCAGCTTCAGTGAGGCTTTAGCTCAGGCATTGGCTAGTGGGGTATCTCAGCACTATAAAGAGCTATATGGGCGACATTCAAAATCTTATAAGCAAAGCCATAAAAAAGGCAATCTTGCTAGCGATCACCAGACAGGTCAATACAGTGGGGATGTAGAGGAAAGATGTGGAGATAGAGCAGATGGAGCAGATACAGGTCAAATAGCTGTTAATATGGATTTTGGCCATAAAACCCTGGTGGTGGGCCTTGGAGGTGTCCCATCACCTGGGCATGTGTGGCATTCATAATCTGCCACTGTTCCAACATGTGTCTTTTGCTTGTTCTAACTTCCTCAAGCATGGCAGTGAAATTATTATTTAAGGTGGCCATGTGGCTGTTGCTCGTCCTAAATTCAGTCAGCACGGTGGTAAATGTATTATTTAATGTCTCTAATTGTACAGTAATCTGCTCTGTGGTTCTTCTTCTTTTAGTCACCTGCCTAAAGTAACGGCTGTCGTGGCACCATGCTGACTCCAGGATTGGCACCCGCCTCCCCTGGGAAACTGGTCGACGTTGTTGACTGCGTCTTCCACTTCCCCGGGTTGGAGCGCCTGCAGATGCTGGAGTTCTAGGGTGAGCAAGAGTCCCAGATGTGCTCGGCAAAACCTCTGCATCAGAGCTACCACTGGGGACTGTAGGCTCAGTCTCAGCCTGCTGCCCACAATGGTCTGGCAGCATGCGTCCAGCTTCACTCTGCTGCAGAGGATTTGGTGCAATAGCATGCTGGGACAGTGGCAGATTCGGTTACAGGGGGGTCAGTTCAGAAGGTCCCATCAAGCTGGCATCCTCCTCCTCCTCCTCCATCTCCTTGATTTCATCCATCAGTGTGTGGGTCTGTTGGGACATGTGAAAAAAAATGTTTCATTTTGGGCCCTAAATATATGTGTTAGACAAATTAGTCATGTGCATTCACATGCATCAGCAGTTTCATCAAAGTCCACTTACCCTATATATCTGTTCCTGGGTCCTAGGCAGCACAGTAGTAGACGGCGTGGTCAAACTGGATGAGGCTTCCACACTTGCAGAGGCTTGATGCTGGGCTGTGTTTCAAAGAAAAAGGCACGTAAACACAGAAATCCATTGATGATCTGGATTACTACATATGCTTTAAAAAGCACATGGCCAAGCAGGAATACAAACTCCAACAACGGGACAAGGTGTCCTTCACTATGAATGTCAGTATCTGTTATATGTATGCCTCACCCTGTACATAAACATTGGTCACCTGAAATAGTCCAAACATGCATGTACTGCATGAGGCTTAACACATCCCTAAAGGGCTAAAACAAGATATGGTGCACCACTAAATAGAATAAAGTAATGGCGTGCTCACTAACCCAACATTTATGCAATAAAAAATGGAGCCTGGGAAAAATATTCCCACAGGGACCATACAACAAGGAGCACAACCTAATGAATCATCAATAGAAATTTATTTAGATATCAAAAACACATACATTTAAAAACAACACTCAAGACATGATAAAACCACACCCCTCACATAGTTCAATTAATAATCAATAAGCATGTGCCAATAATTAAGTCTGTCCTCTCTGATCTCAAGAAAAATAATAATTAATTAACAGGTGGACAGCCCACAACGAGAGTCCCAAATAATTATATACATATAATCAGAAAAAAATCCTGCCTAAGTGCCAGCACTGAAGGACCCCTTACTAAACCAAAAATAGTGCTAACCTATAAACCAATATCAAACCATAGATCTAAAAGAGTATATGTCTCATTAAATGTGAACAGTAAATACCTGAACCTGATTCAAATATCAAGAGCATTCAAGAAATATACAAAGTGCAAAATATTATATACATGATTAATGTGCAAAATTTGATCATAAAGTGACAAGTGCTAAGGACTAGTGATGAGCGAGTAGTATTCGACCGAGCCGGTATTCGATCGAATACTACGCTGTTCGTCATACTCGATTTCGATCGAGTACAGCGGCGATGGCGCACTCACAATTCGTTTCCCCTCCCACCTTCCCTGGCGCGTTTTTTACACCAATCACCATGCAGGGGGGGTGGGACAGGTCCTGGGAGGACGCTGGCATTGCGAAAACGGCGTCTACACGCATTGGCTGGAAAAACCATGTGACCTCGAATATACAAAACTCAGCACTTCCTCTTCGTCAGCATTAGCAGCTTGAACTTAGTGAGGGACAGACGCTCAAAGCAGGGAAAGACAGGCTGTCGCTGGCAGGGCCCCAGAAGCTCGGAATATCGCATTTACCACCATCTATACCAGCTACCAGAAGACAAGAGAGTCATTAAGAGCCCTTATTAGGGCTACTACGCTGAACGGTATATGGCTCATATGTAGTCAGGCAGGGCCCCAGAAGCTCAGAATATCGCTTTTACCACCATATATACCAGCTACCAGAAGACAAGAGAGTCCTTAAGAGCCCTTATTAGGGCTACTACGCTGAACAGTATATAGCTCATATCCTATGTAGGCAGGCAGGGCCCCAGAAGCTCAGAATATAGCTTTTACCACCATATATACCAGCTACCAGAAGACAAGAGAGTCCTTAAGAGCCCTTATTAGGGCTACTACGCTGAACAGTATATAGCTCATTTTCTATGTAGTCAGGCAGGGCCCCAGAAGCTCAGAATATAGCTTTTACCACCATATATACCAGCTACCAGAAGACAAGAGAGTCCTTAAGAGCCCTTATTAGGGCTACTACGCTGAACAGTATATAGCTCATATCCTATGTAGGCAGGCAGGGCCCCAGAAGCTCAGAATATAGCTTTTACCACCATATATACCAGCTACCAGAAGACAAGAGAGTCCTTAAGAGCCCTTATTAGGGCTACTACGCTGAACAGTATATAGCTCATATCCTATGTAGGCAGGCAGGGCCCCAGAAGCTCAGAATATAGCTTTTACCACCATATATACCAGCTACCAGAAGACAAGAGAGACCTTAAGAGCCCTTATTAGGGCTACTACGCTGAACAGTATATAGCTCATTTTCTATGTAGTCAGGCAGGGCCCCAGAAGCTCAGAATATAGCTTTTACCACCATATATACCAGCTACCAGAAGACAAGAGAGTCCTTAAGAGCCCTTATTAGGGCTACTACGCTGAACAGTATATAGCTCATATCCTATGTAGGCAGGCAGGGCCCCAGAAGCTCAGAATATAGCTTTTACCACCATATATACCAGCTACCAGAAGACAAGAGAGTCCTTAAGAGCCCTTATTAGGGCTACTACGCTGAACAGTATATAGCTCATATTCTATGTAGTCAGGCAGGGCCCCAGAAGCTCAGAATATAGCTTTTACCACCATATATACCAGCTACCAGAAGACAAGAGAGTCCTTAATCCCTTATTAGTGCTGCTATGTTGAACAGTATATAGCTCATATCCTATGTAGGCAGGCAGGGCCCCAGAAGCTCAGAATATAGCTTTTACCACCATATATACCAGCTACCAGAAGACAAGAGAGTCCTTAAGAGCCCTTATTAGGGCTACTACGCTGAACAGTATATAGCTCATATTCTATGTAGTCAGGCAGGGCCCCAGAAGCTCAGAATATAGCTTTTACCATCATATATACCAGCTACCAGAAGACAAGAGAGTCCTTAATCCCTTATTAGTGCTGCTATGTTGAACAGTATATAGCTCATATCCTATGTAGGCAGGCAGGGCCCCAGAAGCTCAGAATATAGCTTTTACCACCATATATACCAGCTACCAGAAGACAAGAGAGTCCTTAAGAGCCCTTATTAGGGCTACTACGCTGAACAGTATATAGCTCATATCCTATGTAGGCAGGCAGGGCCCCAGAAGCGCAGAATATAGCTTTTACCACCATATATACCAGCTACCAGAAGACAAGAGAGTCCTTAAGAGCCCTTATTAGGGCTACTACGCTGAACAGTATATAGCTCATTTTCTATGTAGTCAGGCAGGGCCCCAGAAGCTCAGAATATAGCTTTTACCACCATATATACCAGCTACCAGAAGACAAGAGAGTCCTTAAGAGCCCTTATTAGGGCTACTACGCTGAACAGTATATAGCTCATATCCTATGTAGGCAGGCAGGGCCCCAGAAGCTCAGAATATAGCTTTTACCACCATATATACCAGCTACCAGAAGACAAGAGAGTCCTTAAGAGCCCTTATTAGGGCTACTACGCTGAACAGTATATAGCTCATATCCTATGTAGGCAGGCAGGGCCCCAGAAGCTCAGAATATAGCTTTTACCACCATATATACCAGCTACCAGAAGACAAGAGAGTCCTTAAGAGCCCTTATTAGGGCTACTACGCTGAACAGTATATAGCTCATATCCTATGTAGGCAGGCAGGGCCCCAGAAGCTCAGAATATAGCTTTTACCACCATATATACCAGCTACCAGAAGACAAGAGAGTCCTTAAGAGCCCTTATTAGGGCTACTACGCTGAACAGTATATAGCTCATATCCTATGTAGGCAGGCAGGGCCCCAGAAGCTCAGAATATAGCTTTTACCACCATATATACCAGCTACCAGAAGACAAGAGAGTCCTTAAGAGCCCTTATTAGGGCTACTACGCTGAACAGTATATAGCTCATTTTCTATGTAGTCAGGCAGGGCCCCAGAAGCTCAGAATATAGCTTTTACCACCATATATACCAGCTACCAGAAGACAAGAGAGTCCTTAAGAGCCCTTATTAGGGCTACTACGCTGAACAGTATATAGCTCATATTCTATGTAGTCAGGCAGGGCCCCAGAAGCTCAGAATATAGCTTTTACCACCATATATACCAGCTACCAGAAGACAAGAGAGTCCTTAATCCCTTATTAGTGCTGCTATGTTGAACAGTATATAGCTCATATCCTATGTAGGCAGGCAGGGCCCCAGAAGCTCAGAATATAGCTTTTACCACCATATATACCAGCTACCAGAAGACAAGAGAGTCCTTAAGAGCCCTTATTAGGGCTACTACGCTGAACAGTATATAGCTCATATCCTATGTAGGCAGGCAGGGCCCCAGAAGCGCAGAAAATAGCTTTTACCACCATATATACCAGCTACCAGAAGACAAGAGAGTCCTTAAGAGCCCTTATTAGGGCTACTACGCTGAACAGTATATAGCTCATTTTCTATGTAGTCAGGCAGGGCCCCAGAAGCTCAGAATATAGCTTTTACCACCATATATACCAGCTACCAGAAGACAAGAGAGTCCTTAAGAGCCCTTATTAGGGCTACTACGCTGAACAGTATATAGCTCATATCCTATGTAGGCAGGCAGGGCCCCAGAAGCTCAGAATATAGCTTTTACCACCATATATACCAGCTACCAGAAGACAAGAGAGTCCTTAAGAGCCCTTATTAGGGCTACTACGCTGAACAGTATATAGCTCATATCCTATGTAGGCAGGCAGGGCCCCAGAAGCTCAGAATATAGCTTGTACCACCATATATACCAGCTACCAGAAGACAAGAGAGTCCTTAAGAGCCCTTATTAGGGCTACTACGCTGAACAGTATATAGCTCATACCCTATGTAGGCAGGCAGGGCCCCAGAAGCTCAGAATATAGCTTTTACCACCATATATACCAGCTACCAGAAGACAAGAGAGTCCTTAAGAGCCCTTATTAGGGCTACTACGCTGAACAGTATATAGCTCATATCCTATGTAGGCAGGCAGGGCCCCAGAAGCTCAGAATATAGCTTTTACCACCATATATACCAGCTACCAGAAGACAAGAGAGTCCTTAAGAGCCCTTATTAGGGCTACTATGCTGAACAGTATATAGCTCATATCCTATGTAGGCAGGCAGGGCCCCTGAAGCTCAGAATATAGCTTTTACCACCATATATACCAGCTACCAGAAGACAAGAGAGTCCTTAAGAGCCCTTATTAGGGCTACTACGCTGAACAGTATATAGCTCATATCCTATGTAGGCAGGCAGGGCCCCAGAAGCTCAGAATATAGCTTTTACCACCATATATACCAGCTACCAGAAGACAAGAGAGTCCTTAAGAGCCCTTATTAGGGCTACTACGCTGAACAGTATATAGCTCATATTCTATGTAGTCAGGCAGGGCCCCAGAAGCTCAGAATATAGCTTTTACCACCATATATACCAGCTACCAGAAGACAAGAGAGTCCTTAAGAGCCCTTATTAGGGCTACTACGCTGAACAGTATATAGCTCATATCCTATGTAGGCAGGCAGGGCCCCAGAAGCTCAGAATATAGCTTTTACCACCATATATACCAGCTACCAGAAGACAAGAGAGTCCTTAAGAGCCCTTATTAGGGCTACTACGCTGAACAGTATATAGCTCATATTCTATGTAGTCAGGCAGGGCCCCAGAAGCTCAGAATATAGCTTTTACCACCATATATACCAGCTACCAGAAGACAAGAGAGTCCTTAATCCCTTATTAGTGCTGCTATGCTGAACAGTATATAGCTCATATCCTATGTAGTCAGGCAGGGCCCCAGAAGCTCAGAATATCGCATTTACCACCATATATACCAGCTACCAGAAGACAAGAGAGTCATTAAGAGCCCTTATTAGGGCTACTATGCTGAACAGTATATAGCTCTTATGTAGGCAGGCAGGGCCCCAGAAGCTCAGAATATCGCATTTACCACCATATATACCAGCTACCAGAAGACAAGAGAGTCATTAAGAGCCCTTATTAGGGCTACTATGCTGAACAGTATATAGCTCTTATGTAGGCAGGCAGGGCCCCAGAAGCTCAGAATATCGCATTTACCACCATATATACCAGCTACCAGAAGACAAGAGAGTCATTGAGAGCCCTTATTAGGGCTGCTATGTTTTAAAAATTGTGTGGAGGCCCAAGAGCTGAGACCTTTTAAAAATTGTGTGGAGGCCCAAGAGCTGAGACCTTTTAAAAATTGTGTGGAGGCCCAAGAGCTGAGACCGTTTAAAAATTGTGTGGAGGCCCAAGAGCTGAGACCTTTTAAAAATTGTGTGGAGGCCCAAGAGCTGAGACCTTTTAAAAATTGTGTGGAGGCCCAAGAGCTGAGACCTCTCAAACATTGTGTGGAGTCCCACGAGCTGAGACCTCTTAAAAATTGTGTGGAGGCCCAAGAGCTGAGACCTTTTAAAAATTGTGTGGAGGCCCAAGAGCTGAGACCTTTTAAAAAATGTGTGGAGGCCCAAGAGCTGAGACCTTTTAAAAATTGTGTGGAGGCCCAAGAGCTGAGACCTTTTAAAAATTGTGTGGAGGCCCAAGAGCTGAGACCTCTTAAAAATTGTGTGGAGGCCCAAGAGCTGAGACCTCTTAAAAATTGTGTGGAGGCCCAAGAGCTGAGACCTTTTAAAAATTGTGTGGAGGCCCAAGAGTTGAGACCTCTTAAAAATTGATTGTATTAAGCCTAAGAGGTGAGCCATAATTTTTTTCATTAATACAGCAATTCTACGGCGGTTAAGGAGGAGGAGGAGGAGGAGGAGGAAATGGCACTTCATACAGATGGCACTTCACTCTTGGCTGCTTTCCACTGTTGTACAAGCAAAGTCCGGGTCAATCCACTTGCTGTTCATTTTGATTAGCGTCAGCCTGTCGGCACTGTCGGTTGACAGGCGGCTGCGCTTATCGGTTATAATGCCCCCGGCTGCGCTGAACACCCTTTCTGATAGCACGCTGGCGGCAGGGCAGGCAAGCACCTCCAAGGCGTACAGGGACAGTTCCAGCCACGTGTCCAACTTGGAGACCCAGTAAGTGTAGGTCGCCGAGGGATCGGGGAGGACAGGGGTGTGGTCTGCCAGGTAGTCCCGCAACATCCGCCGATACTTGTCCCTCCTGCTGATAGCGGGCCCCGCAGTGATGGAAGTTGCACGAGGGGGTGACATGAACGTGTCCCACACCTTGGAGAGTGTTCCCCTGGTGGCTGTGGGCCTGATCGATGTTGTCAGACTCTGGGAGACACTCTCCTCTCTGCCGCCAGCGATGCTGGGTGGGAAAATCTGCATCATGTTCTGCAAGAGTTCCCTCTGGTATTCCAGTAATCGATTCGTCCTCTCCTCTACCGGAATAAAAGAGGAGAAGTTATCTTTATACCGGGGGTCCAGGAGTGCGAAGACCCAGTATAGTTTGTTCTCCAATATCCGGACAACACGTATGTCCCGGGAAAAGCAGCCCAGCATGAAGTCAGCCATGTGTGCCAGACTCTGAGTAGGCATGACCTCACTGCCCCCACCAGAAGGATCATTTTCCATTTCCTCCTCTTCCTCCTCCTCTCCGCCCCATCCGCGCTGAACCAATGGGACGCACACAGCCTGACTGCTACCCTCGCCACCAGCATCCTCTTCCACAGCCACCTCCACGTTGTCCTCCTCCTCCTCATCCTCCTCCTGCAACTGCCACCGAGCAGCAGACAAAAGTGTGGTCTGACTGTCTACCTGCGTTGTGTCTCCTCCTACCCCCATCTCCTCTGTGTGCAATGCGTTCTCCCTTATTGCGATGAGCGATTCTTTAAAGCGGACCTTCACTCTGAATAAGAGTCTATCTTATATGTTTCCCCCACACTGTACATACAGATTGCTCACATTAAAAATCATCCTACCTGCATCTACTGCATGTTATGAGCCTTTAAACATCCAAGATGGCGGCTTATGGAAGCCGCCATTTTATCAGGCAGCCTGCAAACAGGAAGTGCCTGCAAACAGGAAGTGACTGTGCTGCTCTGCATTCTGGGACTGCTGACCTTTCCCTGACCCCAGCTCTGCTCTGTCTGAGCAAAGCACAGCTATAACCTGCCCCCCTGTACCTTATCCCACTCTCCTCTCCTCAGTAAGTGTGATGCTTCTGAGTCAAGATGGCGGCGCCCGTATCCTAAATTCCTGAACAGAGTTGCAGCCCAGTGGGGGAAAGAATAATACGTTAGTGACTAAAAATGTAAAATATATTAATTTTAGATGCTGGGGAATCGTTTTTTAAGAGTTTGGGCTTTTCATTAAATCATGGTGAAGGTCCGGTTTAAGGACGCCTAGGAGCGGGATGGTTACGCTCACTATAGCGTCCTCGCTGCTGACCTTCTTAGTGGACTCCTCAAAGATACGCAATACATCGCATATGTCTGCCATCCATGGCCACTCGTGGTTGGCAAACTGAGGGAGCTGAGTTGGAGGCACGCGTGGATGCATCATCTGGTACTCCATCAATGCTTTCTGTTGCTCACACACCCTGGCCAACATGCAATAGGTGGAATTCCAGCGAGTGGGCAGGTCGCACAACAGCCGATGTTGAGGCAAATGGAGGCGTTGCTGGATTTTTTTTTAAGCTAGCAGCAGCTACAGTTGACTTCCGAAAGTGAGCGCACAAGCGCCGCACTTTGACCAGTAGCTCTGCCAGGTTGGGGTAAGTCTTTAGAAACTTTTGTACTACCAAATTAAAAACGTGGGCCAGGCATGGTACGTGATTGAGTTCTGCAAGCTCCAGAGCCGCCACCAGGTTACGGCCGTTATCGCACACGACCATGCCTGGTCCTAGCTGCAGCGGTGACAGCCACATCTCTGTCTGCTGCAATATGGCGTGCCTCACCTCTGCGGCGCTGTGCTTCCTGTCGCCCAAGCTGATGAGCTTAAGCACCGCCTGCTGACGTCTCCCCGTGCCAGTGCTGCAACGCTTCCAGCTAGGGGCTGAGGGCGATGTTAAGGCAGAGGAGGAGGAGGAGGAGGAGGAGGAGGAGGAAGAGGAGGGGGGTCTATCAGAACCTGTGCTGGCAATCTTGGGCGGGGGTGGTATGTAGGCCGTCCCTGTTTGCGACCCCGTCCCCGCTTCCACAACATTCACCCAGTGTGCCGTCAAAGAGATGTAGCGTCCTTGGCCGCAAGCGCTTGTCCACGAGTCGGTGGTCAAGTGGACCTTTGCGCTGACTGCGTACCTCAGGGTCCGCCTGATGTTACGCGACACGTGCTGGTGCAGGGCGGGGATGCCACACCGGGAAAAATAGTGGCGGCTAGGGACGGAATAGCGAGGTGCGGCAGCCGCCATCAGGTCGCGGAAGGCCTGCGTCTCCACAAGCCAAAACGGCAACATCTCCAGGGCCAGCAGTTTGGAGATGAGGCAGGTTAAGGCTTGGGCTTGGGGGTGACTGGAGGCGTACTTCCGCCTGCGGTTGAACGCCTGCGAGATGGACAGTTGATGGGACGAGGAGATGGAAGGTGCAGACGAAGATACGGGGGAAGGGGGGGCTGAAGGAGAAGGCCCCAAAGTAGCCGAGGCAGAGGCAGATGTGGAGGTGTCCTGGCTGGAGGTCTGGACCGCAGTGGCAGCACACAACAAAGGGGAAGAGGCAGTGGCAGCAAGACGGGGCGCAGGTTGTATTGCGTTTGCTCTCTCCCACTCAGCCCAGTGCTTGAATTCCAAGTGACGGCGCATGCCTGAGGTGGTCAGATTGCTCTTCTCAGAGCCTCTACTCAGTTTTGAGTGGCAGATTGCGCAAACCGCGCTCAGTTTGTCATCCGCGCAAACATTAAAAAATCTCCACACCACAGAAGTACGAGGCCTCGATGGGGGAGCTTCGCGCGACTGCCTGCTGCCGGGAAGAGCTTCGGCCCTGCTGGCTGTGGCCTGCCTTCTCTGTCTGGACTGTCCTCTGCCTCTGGACTGTCCTCTGCCTCTTGCTGCCTTATTCGGTGATGCGCAGACCGCATCTCCACTGCTTTCCCCGCTGGACATCACCCCTGTCCAAGTGGGGTCGGTCATTTCGTCGTCCACCACCTCCTCTTCCACTTCCTCTCTCTGCTCCTCCTCCTGCCCACTGGACATTCCAACAGCCTCCCTTGATGGCAACTGCGTCTCATCATCATCATCGCTCATGATAGCAGATGCTGGTTCCGGGTCCACATCACTAGCAGATGGCGGATACTCAAGTGTTTGGGCATCACTACAAACAAATTCCTCTGCTAGCTCCTGGGATTCTTGCAGCACATCTGGAAAAGGACCCGAAAAGAGGTCCTGGGAGGGGTCAAGGGTGGGCTGACTCTGTTGGCCAGGTTGGGAGGAAGGAGGGTCAGAGTGAGACTGTGTGGATGACTGGGTGGTGGACAAGTGACTGGAAGCGTTATCGGCCATCCATTGCACCACCTGTTCACGCTGCTCAGGCTTTAACAGAGGTGTACCCCGCCCCCCGCATAACTGTCCCATAAAGGCAGGGAAGCTGGATGAGCGTAATGCTGGCTGCCCCTCATCAGCACGCATTGTATCCCCACTGGCTTCAACGCGGTTTGTGCCCCCACCAGCATTTCCGCGCCCCCGTCCTCGTCCACGTCCCTTTGCGCTAGCCCTCCGCATTTCAGACGTTTTACTTTTTTGGCCACGCGTTATGCCAAATATAAAAATATTTTTAAGAAGAACACCTGGCTATACAGCCGTATACTGCCAGAAGGTGAAATGGTGCCTATACGCACCGGGTATATAACAAGGTTTTGTTGGTAAAGAGGACACAAAACAGTAGTGCCAAATATAAAAAATATTTTTAAGAAAAACACCTGGCTATACAGCCATATACTGCCAGAAGGTGAAATGGTGCCTATACGCACCGTGTATAAAACAGTGTTTTGTTGGCACAGAGGACACAAAACAGTAGTGCAAAATATAGTTTTGTATATAGGTGCTAATACACCACTGAAGTCTTTCTGTCCCTATTCCAGCATCAGCAGCTACCCCTCACTAAAGCAGCCGTTTTGAGCAGAGTGTATATAGTTTTGTATATAGGTGGTAATACACCACTGAAGTCTTTCTGTCCCTATTCCAGCAGCAGCAGCTACCCCTCACTAAAGCAGCCGTAGCTGCAGCACTAATAAGTGCTCAGCTCTTGGGCCTCCACACAATGTTTGAGAGGTCTCAGCTCTTGGGCCTCCACACAATTTTTAAAAGGTCTCAGCTCTTGGGCCTCCACACAATTTTTAAAAGGTCTCAGCTCTTGGGCCTCCACACAATGTTTGAGAGGTCTCAGCTCTTGGGCCTCCACACAATTTTTAAAAGGTCTCAGCTCTTGGGCCTCCACACAATTTTTAAGAGGTCTCAGCTCGTGGGCCTCCACACAATTTTTAAAAGGTCTCAGCTCTTGGGCCTCCACACAATTTTTAAAAGGTCTCAGCTCTTGGGACTCCACACAATGTTTGAGAGGTCTCAGCTCTTGGGCCTCCACACAATTTTTAAAAGGTCTCAGCTCTTGGGCCTCCACACAATTTTTAAGAGGTCTCAGCTCGTGGGACTCCACACAATGTTTGGGAGGTCTCAGCTCTTGGGCCTCCACACAATTTTTAAAAGGTCTCAGCTCTTGGGACTCCACACAATGTTTGAGAGGTCTCAGATCTTGGGCCTCCACACAATTTTTAAGAGGTCTCAGCTCGTTGGACTCCACACAATGTTTGAGAGGTCTCAGCTCTTGGGCCTCCACACAATATTTAAAAGGTCTCAGCTTGTGGGACTCCACACAATGTTTGAGAGGTCTCAGCTCTTGGGCCTCCACACAATTTTTAAAAGGTCTCAGCTCTTGGGCCTCCACACAATTTTTAAGAGGTCTCAGCTCGTGGGACTCCACACAATGTTTGAGAGGTCTCAGCTCTTGGGCCTCCACACAATTTTTAAAAGGTCTCAGCTCTTGGGCCTCCACACAATTTTTAAGAGGTCTCAGCTCGTGGGACTCCACACAATGTTCGAGAGGTCTCAGCTCTTGGGCCTCCACACAATTTTTAAAAGGTCTCAGCTCTTGGGCCTCCACACAATTTTTAAAAGGTCTCAGCTCTTGGGCCTCCACACAATTTTTAAAAGGTCTCAGCTCTTGGGCCTCCACACAATTTTTAAGAGGTCTCAGCTCTTGGGCCTCCACACAATGTTTGAGAGGTCTCAGCTCTTGGGCCTCCACACAATTTTTAAAAGGTCTCAGCTCTTGGGCCTCCACACAATTTTTAAGAGGTCTCAGCTCGTGGGACTCCACACAATGTTTGAGAGGTCTCAGCTCTTGGGCCTCCACACAATTTTTAAAAGGTCTCAGCTCTTGGGCCTCCACACAACTTTTAAAAGGTCTCAGCTCTTGGGACTCCACACAATGTTTGAGAGGTCTTAGCTCTTGGGCCTCCACACAATTTTTAAAAGGTCTCAGCTCTTGGGCCTCCACACAATTTTTAAGAGGTCTCAGCTCGTGGGACTCCACACAATGTTTGAGAGGTCTCAGCTCTTGGGCCTCCACACAATTTTTAAAAGGTCTCAGCTCTTGGGCCTCCACACAATTTTTAAAAGGTCTCAGCTCTTGGGCCTCCACACAATTTTTAAGAGGTCTCAGCTCTTGGGCCTCCACACAATGTTTGAGAGGTCTCAGCTCTTGGGCCTCCACACAATTTTTAAAAGGTCTCAGCTCTTGGGCCTCCACACAATTTTTAAGAGGTCTCAGCTCGTGGGACTCCACACAATGTTTGAGAGGTCTCAGCTCTTGGGCCTCCACACAATTTTTAAAAGGTCTCAGCTCTTGGGCCTCCACACAACTTTTAAAAGGTCTCAGCTCTTGGGACTCCACACAATGTTTGAGAGGTCTTAGCTCTTGGGCCTCCACACAATTTTTAAAAGGTCTCAGCTCTTGGGCCTCCACAAAATTTTTAAGAGGTCTCAGCTCGTGGGACTCCACACAATGTTTGAGAGGTCTCAGCTCTTGGGCCTCCACACAATTTTTAAAAGGTCTCAGCTCGTGGGACTCCACACAATGTTTGAGAGGTCTCAGCTCTTGGGCCTCCACACAATTTTTAAAAGGTCACAGCTCTTGGGCCTCCACACAATTTTTAAGAGGTCTCAGCTCTTGGGCCTCCACACAATTTTTAAAAGGTCTCAGCTCTTGGGCCTCCACACAATTTTTAAAAGGTCTCAGCTCTTGGGCCTCCACACAATTTTTAAAAGGTCTCAGCTCTTGGGCCTCCACACAATTTTTAAAAGGT
The DNA here is from genome assembly GCA_027917425.1 of Gastrophryne carolinensis. Classification (NCBI taxonomy): domain Eukaryota; kingdom Metazoa; phylum Chordata; class Amphibia; order Anura; family Microhylidae; genus Gastrophryne; species Gastrophryne carolinensis. Next base: position 181,709,013 of record CM051240.1, read on the forward strand.
CTCAGCTCTTGGGACTCCACACAATGTTTGAGAGGTCTCAGCTCTTGGGCCTCCACACAATTTTTAAAAGGTCTCAGCTCTTGGGCCTCCACACAATTTTTAAGAGGTCTCAGCTCGTGGGCCTCCACACAATTTTTAAAAGGTCTCAGCTCTTGGGCCTCCACACAATTTTTAAAAGGTCTCAGCTCTTGGGACTCCACACAATGTTTGAGAGGTCTCAGCTCTTGGGCCTCCACACAATTTTTAAAAGGTCTCAGCTCTTGGGCCTCCACACAATTTTTAAGAGGTCTCAGCTCGTGGGACTCCACACAATGTTTGAGAGGTCTCAGCTCTTGGGCCTCCACACAATTTTTAAAAGGTCTCAGCTCTTGGGACTCCACACAATGTTTGAGAGGTCTCAGCTCTTGGGCCTCCACACAATTTTTAAGAGGTCTCAGATCTTGGGCCTCCACACAATTTTTAAGAGGTCTCAGCTCGTGGGACTCCACACAATGTTTGAGAGGTCTCAGCTCTTGGGCCTCCACACAATTTTTAAAAGGTCTCAGCTCGTGGGACTCCACACAATGTTTGAGAGGTCTCAGCTCTTGGGCCTCCACACAATTTTTAAAAGGTCTCAGCTCTTGGGCCTCCACACAATTTTTAAAAGGTCTCAGCTCTTGGGCCTCCACACAATTTTTAAAAGGTCTCAGCTCTTGGGCCTCCACACAATTTTTAAAAGGTCTCAGCTCTTGGGCCTCCACACAATTTTTAAAAGGTCTCAGCTCTTGGGCCTCCACACAATTTTTAAAAGGTCTCAGCTCTTGGGCCTCCACACAATTTTTAAAAGGTCTCAGCTCTTGGGCCTCCACACAATTTTTAAGAGGTCTCAGATCTTGGGCCTCCACACAATTTTTAAGAGGTCTCAGCTCTAAGCTTCCCTTACTGCTGGGGTGACACACTGTAACAAACCTCCTCCTGTAAGCTTCCCTGACTGCTGGGGTGACACACTGTAACAAACCTCCTCCTGTAAGCTTCCCTTACTGCTGGGGTGACACACTGTAACAAACCTCCTCCTTTAAGCTTCCCTTACTGCTGGGGTGACACAATGACACAAGAGGACATGTCTGACCACATCTCACACACACACACACACACACACACAATGACAATTAGGGGTGGGGTCTATTTATTTTCCCCCTTGCCTATGCCATCTGTGGTTGTCATTAGGCAACGTGATTTTAAGGGGTGCAGAATTTTGTTCTTCTTTTTTGTACAGTTTGGCTTGGGGTCCATGGCAATGTAGAGGAAAGAAGGTTTCCTTGTCTTGTCTCACTTTACGTAGAAGTTATATTGTGTTTGGAGTGTATTGTTGAGTGGCTGTGATAGTGGCGTAATAGTGCGACTTGGGCGCGTTATATGCACCCAGACATGCTTCCCCTGCTGTCCCAGTTGCATTCCAGCAGTGTTGGCATCATTTTCTGATGTTTCAGGGTGGACTTGGTGACCTCCAAGTGGTCGAATTGAGATTTCCAAGTGTCGAGCATTTTTTTCCCATAGACTATAATGGGATTCGATATTCGGTCGAGTAGTCGAGTAACGCGGTCTATTCGAATCGAAATTCGAAATTTCGAATATTTCACTACTCGCTCATCTCTACTAAGGACATCCAAACAATAAATACAAAGAGTCAAAAGATACTTAGCTGAACCATTGATAAAAAATACAGACAGCCGAGAGGACAAACTATGAATGAGGGGTACGAGATACCGCTTCTTGCTTGGGCATTTTTTATTGCATAAATGTTGGGTTAGTGAGCAAGCCATTACTTTATTCTATTTAGAAGGAATTAGATTATTTCTATCTATATATGTGTGCACACCACAATGACCTTTAATTTTGAGGACAGGGAGATTTTTTGGAACAATAAATTCCAAAATCTTTTGTTGGGACACACCACTGGTACCCTATCGGATACGTCTAATGATTTTTGGTTACTTTCTAGGGAGATTAGGCAAGCCCACAAAGATTATACAAGACTGTGGTGGAATATTAAGAGCTTAGAGATGTACAATGCACAAAATATTTGTCCCAGGGGACTGCGGGTACAACTATTCCCAACATGGGATTTTAGAGACTCCTGGGAAAATGGTCTATTAAAGGCATCCCAAAATCTGATTTAATTATTGATTGAACATGATCAAAAACTTCTCAACTCAATCAAAGTGAAACTACAAGAATTGAAATCCAGGTCAAACCTTTTTTGGATTCACTTTCTATTGAGTTTACAAAATTTGAACAGGTGACAATGGACACCAAGAGAAATAAATTTCAGAGAGATCTCTCAGACTATGCGAACCATCGAGCTTACAAATGGCAATATGGCGGTAATCACCGCAGAGGCAGACAAAGATATGGTGGAGAAAGGGGACTTACAACGCAAGGCACCCCCCTCTATACCAACATTTTTTATCCTCGGGCAGCGAGGCAGAAGAAGAACCAGGAGGGGGGGCCGGCGGCGCCCAAAGGTCTCTCAGGAGCAGAGATCGGTGGGGCTACAAACGCCTAACGGGGAGACCGGATCGGGTAGGACGAATGCACTCCAAATAATTAACATCTCATCACATACCTTGACGCCACATGAAATGTCAGTGTTATCACGTGGATTATCCTTTGCGCCAACTAAGAATTTGGATAAGTTTGCCTTAATTAAGGACATTTACCTCTTTTGTAGAAAAATTATGCTAAAGAAACACTTTGGTACTCGACCAGATTACTCTAGGCCCGGAAGATCGCGAGGCATTGTTAGACCTTCAAGAGCTCCTGCGAGAACAGGATCCGACGCTCCCCCAAAACTCCTCCTTGGTAAGACACTCAAGTGGTCTCAAACGACCTTCCACCTTCTGTCCCATCCTGAGCTCCTCGCCACCTATTCAGGTCTTCTTTGACCAAGTGGTACAGGAAATCATTGATTTGGAGCCATTACATGGGAGAATGAACCTCACAAGGGCTGAACAACAAGCCCTGAGGGATTTAAGTTCCAACACCTCAATAACAATAAAGGAGGCAGATAAAGGGGGTAATGTGGTGGTGTGGCAAACCACAGACTATGTGAAAGAAGTGAATCGTCAGGTCTTTGACACACGCTATTACCAGAAACTTACAAACAATCCGATCCAAGCATATAAAGCGGAATTAGATCTGCTTTTATTGAATGCTAAGGAGGAGGGGGTCATAGACCTGCATCGATGACGTTCTCCTTTTTTGGCAGGGTTCTGAAGAGCGTTGCCGTGAATTTCTCGACACATTAAATCGAAACGACTTGAACATCAGACTAACTTACGAAATTTCTTCCAAGGAGGTGACTTTTCTTGATTTGTCAATCTTTTTGGAACAGAATAGGACAATCAGTACCAAATTGTTTAGGAAGCCTACCTCAGTCAATAGTCTCTTAAACTATGAGAGTGCACATGTTAGACATGTGAAAAATGGGATCCCAACTGGCCAGTTCCTTAGGGCACGGCGGAACTGCTCGAGGGATCAGGACTTTGAGGAACAAGCCACAGATTTGACATGCAGGTTTCGAGATAGAGGCTACCCAGAGAGGTTAGTACAACAAGCTTATCAGAAAGCAAAGGGCACGGAGCAGTCTCAGACCCTCCTACCGGACATCAAGCAGGCCGACAAGGGTCATACACCTAGGGTCAGGAGTGGCGAACCCACAAGATTAATCATGGATATCCACAAACAGTGGTATAGAGTAAGGGATATTATTGCGACCCATTGGACCATTCTGAGCACGGACCCCACTCTTTTTCCTTTAGTGGGGTCAAGAGCCATGATTACTGTTAGGCGGGCACCCAATCTTAGGGATAAGCTATGTCATAGTCACTACATACCAGCCAAAACATGGCTTTCCAAAGTGTCCACAAACGGATGTGCCCCTTTTGGGAATTGCTCTATCTGCCGTTTTGTGGAAAAAACTAAATCAGTGACTAATTTGGAAACGGGCCAACAGTTTAAAATCTTACAATTTATCAACTGCAGGACCCGTTCTCTGGTGTACCTATTGAGATGTGGATGCCCACTGACGTATGTGGGGGAGACAAAAAATGCCCTGCGCACCCGTATACAGGCTCATATTTCAAACATTCGTTTGGCCCAACGAGATATACTAACAGGTAAGACCATCTCACCCGTAGCACAACATTTTTTGGAGGCCCACGGGGGAGACCCGTCTTGCTTAAGGGTGGTGGGAATTGAGAAGGTTAACCTGGGGCCCCGTGGTGGAGACTTAAAAAGACTACTCCTCCAGAAGGAGTTACGTTGGATATTCCAACTGAGCAGTAGGTCCCCACGGGGTCTTAATGAGGACTGGTCCTTCTCTCCCTTTTTGGGGTAACCAGGGGCAAATCAATTGATATGCCCTATGTCCAGACATCTATAGGTATAATTCCTCCCTGTGGCGCCAGTGGTCGGATAGTGGCCCTATATGTTTTCACTATTGGGTTGTCTATGGGTTATATGTTTTTTGAGTAATGGTTTCAGTTTTTTAACTCACTCATGTTTATTGCACTGGGCACAGTTTTTTATTCATGTCGATACATACCGATTTGGGTTTGATATTGCCATGTCAATTTCCCCCTCCCCCTGGCTTGTTATATGTGTTCCGATGATTGATTAGCCCAGGAGCACTGGTTTTGCAGTTGCCCTTAGCTTTGAATGATCGGACCAAAAATTACTTAGTGGTGTCTGGTTATATCCTGTATAGGTATATTTCCTTTTTCTATATATATTTATATATATATATATATATATTTTTTTTTTTTTGCATGTGGTCACAGAAAGTGGGTTGAAGAGCACTTGTATTTGGCCATGAAATGGGACCGACATAGGATGAGTCCATTGTTGGAGGAGGACAGGAGATCTTTGGATGTAAGTACTTACCTATTCTTTCTGTGGCCCCAGGAGGAGGGTTTGGGATCTATATCCTCTATGGGCACTTTCCTTCTCTTTTGAAAATACAGAGAATGAAAAGAATATGCCACCCTAAAACCTTGAATCAATGGGTAGTAGCTGGGCTTTCGGAAAGCCCTTCCCCCCCCCCCCCCCCTCCCCCTTTCTGGGACATTTACAGGTTTTCCTTTTTCCAATGCCCAAATTACTCTGTTTTTGTTGATAGAGGGATTGATTTCTTGATGCTTCCCTCCCACAGCCTTGAGCCCACTTCCTTGGAGAAAAGATAAATCTATCGATGGAGGATGATTAAAGACCTACGGATAGAGGTGGTCTTTGGGATGCCTTTTCTTTCCACCACAGCCTTGAGTCTATACTTTGGAGCCAAGAAAAGGAATATTTTTAAATGTGAAATCATCAGCAATGATACCTGTCTGTGGCCCTATAGGATTTATCGTTGTTGTACAAATTGCTTTATTATGTGTCCTCATTATCTATTGTGTGAAATACATATATATATACGTCTGTAGTATTGAACAAAAATTGATTCATCACTGAGATTTTGTTATATGTGTTTAGACTGTATGTCCATTTCATCGCCTCTGGACTGCCTCTGATGGGCGCACTATTGCAAGTACGCTCTGTTGAGTATCTTCCCCTAGCTGGCATCCAGGTGCGGCCCATTGTTGGGGCTTTGCCGTTTACATCTCGGCAGAGCCCCTGCTGCATCGTGCGGGGCGGGGCTGTGACGCAAGGGGGGCGTGCCGGCCACGCGTCGCTGCGGCAGGCGGCCTCCTTGGCAACGCGTAACCAGGACGCCGCATCGCTAGATGATGATGCGGCGCCTGTCACGCTGCCTAGCCACCGCATCATATCCGGTGGCAACGGGCGCAGCTCGTACTGGCGCGGAGGTGGCGGTGCCGCTCTTTCCGGCTGGGGATGACGCACAGAGGAGGCAGTTTAAAAGGTGGGTGAAATGGGGTCACTATGCTCGCCCAAGCAAGAAGCGGTGTCTCGTGCCGCGAAGCGCAGGCGGTGCACCCCTCATTCATAGTTTGTCCTCTCGGCTGTCTGTATGGTTCAGCTAAGTATCTTTTGACTCTTTGTATTTATTGTTTGGATGTCCTTAGCACTTGTCACTTTATGATCAAATTTTGCACTTGTCCACATTAATCATGTTTATAATATTTTGCACTTTGTATATTTCTTGAATGCTCTTGATATTTGAATCAGGTTCAGGCATTTACTGTTCACATTTAATGAGACATATACTCTTTTAGATCTATGGTTTGATATTGGTTTATAGGTTAGCACTATTTTTGGTTTAGTAAGGGGTCCTTCAGTGCCGGCACTTAGGTAGGATTTTTTTCTGATTATATGTATATAATTAATTGGGACTCTCGTTGTGGGCTGTTCACCTGTTAATTAATTATTATTTTTCTTGAGATCAGAGAGGACAGACTTAATTATTGGCACATGCTTATTGATTATTAATTGAACTATGTGAGGGGTGTGGTTTTATCATGTCTTGAGTGTTGTTTTTAAATGTATGTGTTTTTGATATCTAAATAAATTTCTATTGATGATTCATTAGGTTGTGCTCCTTGTTGTATGGTCCCTGTGGGAATATTTTTCCCAGGCTCCATTTTTTATTACATCCCTAAAGGGCCATTAGGGGCCCACACTCAGCTTTCAAATAGCATTTGTCTTCAGAGTATGCTGGTGGGCATTCTTCCTATGTAGACCTTTCCCTGACCCCAGATCAAGTATTTAAGACCAAAGCACAGCTAAAATCCAAGTGGTATAAAGACAAAGAAGGAATTGTTGTATATGATTGACTAGATTCATATAACAGGCAGTGCTTTGCTAAGATAAAGACTTTAATAGTGACCATAAATACTGCAAACCTTTAAACTGACCATTCCACAGACATTAAACACCCAGCTAAAACTGTAACCTCCCCTCAAAGCCACTCCCTAGGGGCATGTGTTCATATCTACCTGTGAGCCTCATTTCACACGTTTAAAGCATTTCACATACAAACTAACATTGCTAACCTGCAGGAACGGTAGGGATGTCCGTGTCACGTCTGCCAGAGAGGCCCTCTAATGCGACGGGGTGTATCAACGCCAGCACCATCTCCTCAGCTCGTGTATACTGTAATTTTGTGGGGAAGCCTCTGCCAGTTTGTAAGCTCAAAAGTAGAGGTTGCCAAATTTAGGGCATTGTGGTCAATACAACAAGCAGAAAAATGCACAACTCAAATATGTACATGTAATTGCGCCGTTTATTCTGTTTCTTCCGTGCTGCATACTTCAGGTCAGATATTTTGCGCTGTATCTGCTCCACATCTTTAAGCTCCTCCCCCGCTGCATTGACCTGTCTGGTGAGCTCCTCCAAGATTTGTGTCTTTCTCATTTTGCTTGTAGATTTTGAATGTCGCCCATATAGCTCGTCATTATGGGGTATGAGGCCACCAATGCAAGAGTTTGGGCCTCACCAAACCTGCCACTCAACTGTCCTCGCCGCAATGTTCGGCCTATTGCTTGCTGTTCTGGCTCATCTCTGTATGTTGGCAATTCGGGGGAAATTCTGGCCTGCCTCTGTGGTGAGGAAATGTGCGACACGTGGCTTGAGAACGAATGGACTGGACTTGCAATTAGACTGGGGGTCCTTGCCTGGGTGGCCACTGAGCTTCAAGGCATGGATGTGGCATATGTATCGGTGCTTGCCACCTGTGCTGGTGGCAAATGTGGCCGAGGAGGAGAGGGTGTGCTTAAGGGAGTGGGGCTTCGGGCCCTGTGGCTCTTTGTGGCCTTGCCACTTGTTCTTCTATGCCCATGGGTGGTTTGGCCACGTGGAGCTGGAGAGGCAGTGCTGGCTGGGCTTGGGCTTCGGGCCCTGTGGCTCTTTGTGGCCTTGCCACTTGTGCTTCTATGTCCATGGGAGGTTTGGCCACGTGGAGCAGGAGAGGCAGTGCTGGCTGGGCAGGGGCTTCTGGCACGCTGGCTCTGGAGCGCAGTTTATGAAGGGATGTGGTAGGGCGGGGAGGAGGGGAGGGTGTTCTTTGGGGCCTGGGGCTTCTCACCCTCTGCTTCTTAGTGTCCTTGTCTCCGTGCCAAGCAGAAGTTAGTGCGCACATGTTCGAACCTAGTCACTTCTATCTAGAAGAAGAGTTTGAGGCTTGAAATGTGTTTGGGAATGTCATTTAGTCAACTAATAGGATTGTGACAGATATTTGTATGCTGTTTGAACTAACACTATTTCTATTTTGTGGTTTTTAGACAATGCTTCAGCGCAGGTACTACTACCTGCCCAACGCATTTGAGAAGAGAAACGTTGCCCTGGAGATCGTTTCCAGGATCCAGCAGGAGACAGACACCACCTTCACCCATACGCAGATCATGCAGCATTGGTCGGACCTGAAGTGACTCCACATGCCCTGGGTGCGGCGATTTTTCGGGCTCCATTTCCCAAGTAAGTACATAGCGATTGAATGCTATATGTAACCAATAATGATGGTAGGGCTTTATTTATAAATGCTTTTCCTTTCTAGTGCTGGAAATGGAGTACCGAATCTGACGCATCCGGAGGCGCACAGGCCGACCCCATGTCCCTTAAAATTCCCCCCAAAAATGGGGGGAAGGAGGACCCATGCCATTTTTTTGTTTAACCCTTTATAATGTAGATAGCAGTTGTATGTATACAGTTTATAAAGTGCTCTTTTCAGTTTGGGGGTCACCTGGGCAGGAATTGGGGGCTACCAATACATGTGGTACTGTTGTAATCCAGAGAAATGGGGCTTCCACATGCAATATGGTTTTCTTGAATAAAATACATGTTTTATTTAAAATAGAGACAATTTCTAAAAAATATTTGTTTTATTTTCTTAATATTTGTTTTTTTACTTAAGAATATTTTTAAAAAGTCGAAAAATACAAGACAATTTATGTTAAAGCATAAACTCAGCCGCAAAAAACTATAATTTTCCTAGAAACTCCTGCAAAAATCACAGTTAAACTTAGCATAAAATGGTGAAAAATTACCTGTCAACAGAGGATGACAAAATCTCAGGCTGGTATTTAAAAAGGTTAAAAGTACCTATGCATGTTGGGTATTGTTCTGTTCAGGGGACCTTGTGCTTTCAGATATGGCTTGTTTTTTCTTGTTTGCATATTGATATTTAAGAGAATGTGTTTTTTATTCATTTTTTTATACATTTTTTAGGGAAACCCTGTGCAAACTAAGAATTATTCAAGGGATTACTTCCAGAAAGATGAGCCCTCTACAACAAGCTGGGTATGCCTAGAAATTGTGTGTACTTTTAGGGAATATATTTGTATATTTGAATATATTTTGTGGGTCTGTGGGGGGGTGTTCCAAATGTAAAGGGCAAGGTGCGCACTTTGTCTGCAGAGCTGAAATTTTCAAGTAAAATTACCCTTACACTCATGCTTTACTTTGGCAACTCTTCCCTTGACAGTACCTATGTATGTTGGGTACTGTTCTGTTTGGGGGATGTTGCTTTTTTAGATTTAACTTTCGTTTTCTTGTTTGCATATTGTTTTTTTTTAGGAAAATGTGGCTATAATTCTGCTTTTTATTCTTTTTTCAGAGAAACTCTGTGCAACTAAAATATTAATTTAGAGATTACTTCCAGAAATGTGCGGCCACATCAACTAGCCTGCTATGCTTAGAAAGCTTGAGGGGTGTACTTCCTGCAATGCGCATAGCATAGTTGTATGTCATCTGAAAATCTCTTAAAGTACTATTTCGGGTTTGGGGGAGTCTCCTGGGCATTATTTTACAATTTGTAGTGTTTTATGTAATAACAAATTTAAGTTTGTCAATAAATTCCTAGTGCTTGTGAAATCCCCATTTCTCCCAGTTACAGCGGTACCACATATGTATTGGTAGACACCCTTTCCTGCGCAGGAGACTCCCCCCAAATTGAAACAGCGCTTTAGGAGATTTTCAGATAAAATGCAACTATGCTATGTGTACCTTGTAGTTTTTCAAGGAAAACAACTATTTACATTTGGAATACCCCCACACACTATATATTCTCTGGAAGTACCCACCTCAAGCTTTCTAGGTGTACCAGGCTTGTTGACATGGGAGCAGTTTTCTGGAAGTAATCCCTCAATGAATTCTTTGGTTGCACAGAGTTTCACTAAAAAAGAATAAAAAAGCAGAAACAAGCTCACATTTTCCTAAAAAAAAAAAACAATATGCAAACAAAAAACAACACTTCAATCTGAAAAAGCAAGGTCCCCCGAACAGTACAATACCCAACATGCATAGCTACTGTCAAGGGAAAAGTTGTCAAACACCCCAAAGTAAAGCATGGGTGTAAGGGTAATTTTACTTGAAAACTTCAGCTCTGCAGACAAAGTACACACCGTGCGCTTTTTCTACCAAAACAAAACTTTACATTTGGAATACCCCCCACAAACCATATATTTCCTGAAAGAACACATGTTAAGCTTTCTAAGTGTATTCAGCTTGTTGTAGTAATCCCTCAAATAATTCTTAGGTTGCACAGGGTTTCCCTAAAAAAAAAAAATTATAATAAATTATAAAAATGCAGAATAAAAAACACATTTTCTTAAAAATCCAACTAAATATGAAAGTGCAAGGTCCCCTGAGCTGACAGGTAATTTTTCACCATGTTTAACTGTGATTTTTGCAGTAATTTCCAGGAAAAAATATATATTATTATTTGCAGCAGAGTGTAGGCTTTAATATGAAATGTCTTGTTTGTCATTTTTCTACTGGTTTTTAAATATTTAGAAAAAAAACAAAAATAAATATTTTTTTAGAAAAGTATTTCCTTTATTTTAAATAAAACATTTAGTTGTATGTGGTAGCCCCCCATTCTTTCCCAGGAGACCCCCCAAACTGAAAAGAGCACTTTATAACATTTACTAATAAAATACAACTACTATCCACACTATAAAGGGTAAAACCAAAAAAATGGGGGATGGACCCCATTTTTTTGGAAAATGTAGGGCTTAAATATCCACCAAAAATTACATGGGGTCCCCCCTACCCCGCATAACCAGCCAAGGACCAAATATGCAGGGCTTGTAGGAACAGGGTGCAGGGGCCAGCTTTTGTGGCCCCCTGCCCTGCTGGCTACAGGCCCGCACAGCCAAATGGCCTGGACCTTTCTGCCCCCCAAGGGACACAGAAAAAAGTATTTTATTATTATTATTATTTTAATACTCCTATCCATCTCAGAGCACTGTGTCCCACACTGATCACTTTGGCTTCTGCACTCCTGCAGCTGTTGGAAGCCTTTTATAGTTGCTGTGTGACAGATAACAAAGGGTTAATTTAAGGGGCGTGAGGTCCCCCCTACCCAGCATAGCCAGCCCAGGGACCAGCTATAGGGCTTTTAGAACAGGGTGCAGGGGCCAGAGCGTTCTTTCTTAGAAGTGTAGTGAAGGGATTTGCTTTCAGTTTTGCTTTATGCACTTCTGGTTTGCCTCTGCGGAATGAAGATGGCTCTCCCCCAGGCGCCGCATTGCCCATTTCCCCAGCACCTCTTCAAGTTCCATAGAGAAGAAAGGGGACAAGAAGAAGAGGCAGCGTGTGAATCCTATTTTTTTTTCTTTGTTGCGGCCTTCTTAAGATGTGTTAGCCTTTCTACCTGTTGATTAGCGTTTTTTATTATTATTATTTTTGTGTGACACTATTTTTTATACTTTTATGTTTTTTGATGTTGTGTTCAAATTTCATGTAAATGTGGCTTCAACATTTTTGTTTTTGCATTTGTTGTTTTAATTTTTGACTATTTTTATGTACTGTGATTTTTGTTTTTTTTAAATTGTTATGTATGGTATTTTAGTTTGATAATTTATTGTTATAACCTTTATTGTGTGATTAAAGAGGACCAAAACCCAGTATTTAGTGAAATCATTTGCGTATATTATTTTTTTTTTATTTCCTTTCTGTACATCTAGGATTTTTGTGTAAAGGAATATTACTACGCCAAGGCCTAGAAGAGCAAGTATGTGGAGGAGGTAAAAGCCACAATCTCCCGGCGCTTCAATACAAACCTTCGGCCAAAGGCCATCAGTCAGAGGTGGTCAGATTTTAAGCTCCAGGGGGGCGTTGTAGTCTATAGATTGTATGATTCTTACGCTTCTGGTAAGTTGACTACACATACACACACACAATTCCTTCATATGGCTAATTTAACCTGCTGTATTTTTTATGTATTTTCTGCTTTTCTTTTATATCTCCACAGATAAGCGCCCTCCCATCGACGTGCCCAAGTCAAGGACCCAGGGGAGGAAGAGGATGAGGAAGTGAAGCCCCCAGTGGATTGTGCTGGTGATGTGGGGACGTTGTGGTGCCTCAGCTCCTCTGATGCGGACTTGGCAGAATTTGCCTAGCGCTGGGGCCACTCTCAAGTGGGGAGTCCAGACGTGAAGGAGGTCATTGACTGAGAGTTCTTGGAGTGAGAGGGAAGAGGGTGGACCCTCGAAGTTGGGCTTTGCTAGGCCTAACAGGAGGAGCAGACGCACCATTGCTTCTGCTCACAGCCCTCCCTGGCTTGAGTCCAACACCTCGTCCCCTGGTGAGTCCCCTTCATAATTGTATATAATGTTAAAATTGCTTAGGTAGTAATTTGTTAGAGTCCAGTGTGTAAATCTTTATTCCTTGTTGTTTCAGGGTAACACCTCTTCCAAAACCGTTGCTCAAGTTGGGCCCCTGCATGTTGTAGGTAAGCTTGAGATTAATAAACCTCACCACCTTTACACATCCTGTGTTGGCTGGCTTTCTCATTAGATAAAAATGTCTTGGAGGGGTAAAGGAAAATTGGGAGTCGCTGACCACTGAATGAATGTATAGTGATCCTTCCAGTGGGCTTTAATCAGGCACTCCTATGTGCCAGTTCATTCGCAATCATAATACATTATTATGTTATTATGTGTTTTTAAAGAGTACCTGATTTATTTACTGTGCATAACATACATTTACATATATACAGTGATAGTGCTCATGCATGCAAGTTATTAACCGTTTCTGGGTATTGGATTGTATCCAGGTACCCGAAATACCGTAAAGTCCTTTTCTTTGCTAAGGCTGCTTTGTAGTATCAGGTTAGGTGTTGTGCTCAATTTGTAGCACGGGTAAAATTTGTAGCAAGTATTCAGTGCACGGACGCGTTTCGCCTGTTGGCTTCCTCAACGTGCTTAGTACAGATTACGTGGATGATGCCTGCTGTTGTTGCAAAATGTGGAGTGTTGCTTTAATGAGGTATGGTCTTATTGATAGTAATGCACCTGGCCTGCTGGGATACCCATCTGTCTCCCGCAGTTAGGGGGGAGGTGGTGGGTGCACGTTTCTGAGCGGGTTCCTATTGTTTTGTCTCCTTGTGGGCAGAGGTGGTGCTGTCAGCGTTTGCTAAAAATGTCACATACAATGGTGTGTGGAAATGCCCATGTTGTCTCTCTAACAGTAGGGTATCTTCTGTTGTCCAACATTTAGCTGCCTTGCTTATGTGTTTAGAGATGTAGTTATGTTAGGGTTGCAACATGGCTAAGTGTGCTCAAATATTTGGCCGTATCGAACTCTTTCAAAGAGAATAATGTTTAAAAATCAATTTAAAGTTAATATTGCAAGGTCTTATGTTTGTATCTTGCTTTTTGCTATTGCTAATTTGCTTTTTATACACACACTGATGTGGGAACACAGACTGAAACACAGGTGCCCCCACCCACCAGGCTCAAGGAGGGGCCAGCAGCATGGGCCAATGCCAGAGCTGTGATGGTGAGTAAGGTGATGTGGGCCAATGACCTTGTAGACATGCATATGTACATGTCCGTGACCGTGTGCCCATGTTAATTTAAGTTGCCACTCATACTTTTATGCCAACTCAACCATACTTGGGTCATAGCATGTATGTTTCCTGCCCCTGTTAATGTAACAGGAGCCAACCTGATCAAGCTAATAGTTGGTAGTGTACTTTCATTGCTGCTGTTACATTCCTGGTCCTTTTGTCATTCTGCATTGGCTATATGGTCCATTATTTAGTCTCATAATCAATCACTGTTGTATAATCTATGGTTTATCTTCCCTCTCCGGTATACACCACTTCAATCACCAACGTTTTGCTCTTGTCAAAGAGCCCTTTATTGTTTATGTTATTTGCTTTGTCATGTAAGACTATGGTGGTTGTGTTTCATGCATCCATGGGTAATTGCGGTCTCAATTCACTAATTAATAAATGTTGCCCTGTTGTGCATACCCAAAACAATTTTCATAGATCATATGGATATACCTTAGGTGTAGACCTGTAGGACTTAAATATGTTTTCTCTTTCCCACAGCTTGCATTCAAGAGCATCACAGGCTCTGGCAATTTGTCCTGGAATCCAGAGATATGCTGCTGGAGCTTCGGCAGAAGATGCATGGTGGGGGAGAAGAATAATGTTTGTTGGCCATGTTGGCATTTTAGTTTCATTAAAATTTTTTGTTCATTTTTTGTTAACTAAATCTGTCTTATGTTTTTGTCCCATATTATTGTATATGTCCACACACAGAGGAGTAGGTAGGCTTTAAGGTACCTGGGGCAAAGATTCCAAATGGCGCCCCCACCTATCCTTAGGCCCCCCATGCTCCCCCCTAGCTATGCCCCGTCCACACATGTATCTATGTTTAAAAGAAATTGACACAACGTACATGTTAATGACATGAGACTGGTTTGCATGTGAAAAGTCATTTTTTTTGGCCTAAACTCAGGCACAAGTTAGTGCTAAATATAAGTCTAACATATTTTACATTAAATCCTCGCAACCCAATTTATCGCTTAGGCCTTCATCAGGACGTTGCATGGCTTGGGTAGAATCAAAAATGTAATAAAAAAAAATTGTGTTAGAATATATAATATATATATATATATATATATATATATATATTGCCTAGATACACATTTTAAATAAAATAAAAATAATAGAAGTCAGGTGTGATTGGGTTTGGGTAAAGTGGGTGGAAATAAATGCTGCTGCAGTTTGGTTATGCAGATTGGTTACAGAAGACACTGCATAGATTGAGGGAGAGCGCTTCTACCGCGCCCTCAAAAAGTCACATTTATCAATGTAAAAATGTTTTTATAAAATATAAAAGTTAAAAAATATATACCTTATCATAAAATAGGTAAAACATGTATTAAAAAAAATGTAAGAATTTTTTGGCGGGTGTTTAAAAGAAGGTGACAGCCTGATGAAGTGGGGGATACACCCACGGAACACATGGCTCCTGGTGTTGTAGGCGGTGGGGAGACCCTTTACTGGCATACCTGTTATACCTTGAGTATATTTTGGTTGGATGTATTTTTGCGCTGTATTTGGTATTTAATGGTTGATTGATACTAGCATCTATATTGGTGGGGCATTTTTTGGTCATTTTTATATTTCTTATAGGGCATTTAGGTATTGGGTAATTATGTAGGTTCTATTTGTGATTATATATTGTATTTGTATCTATTGATTGGTTGCACTTTGCACTTTATAGTTATTTGCTATAGGATCTGGATCATAAGTAGGATTTGCACATTGTTATTTGCACTGATTAGATCACTTGTGTATCATGACTAACTCACCTGCGTCCCGGTCCCGCGCTGTCTCCGGGTGGTCACTCACAACGCTTCCTGTTCGGCGGCTGCCACGGCTCGTGCGGCGCCGAGCACGGCCGATCTCCCTCCTCTCCTCCGCATCCCCGGCTCCCATGCCGGAGGCTCAATTAAAGAGCCAATGATAGTTAGAGTTGTAATAAGCACCAATCACGCACTTTCTTCCCCATCTCCAATCATGTCTGGAATCCTATAAAGACTTCAACTTGTCAGTTGCTCAGTGCCTGTGATAGAGCTTCGTCGGACCTAGCTTGTCTCTGAATTATTCTCTGTTTGATCTTCATTGCCGACCTCTGCCTGATCTGACTATTCTCTGATTGATCTCTGCTGCCGACTTTTGCTATCCACGACCATCCTGACCGCTGCCAGCCTAGACCCCTGCTTCTTACCAAGACCTCGAGCTGCCTCATCCTACCTCTGGCCTGTCTTTGGACTTCCTAGTATTCCTGCTACATTATTGGGACTCACTCTGATCCCGTTCTCTGTTATTGGTTCTCCAGACCTCCACCCAGTAAGCTCCCATCCTTTAAAGCCATTGAAGGGCAACCGATCCCGGGTAGGCGTGCTCTGTGTCCCGGCAAGTGGGGGCTCCTACAGGTGAAGCTGGCTGCGGTGATTGGGGGTTAAGGGCTTACCCGGAGGGCTGGAGTTACCTGAGTGTGACATTATAACAGGCCACAACCAATGGATGACCTGGTACAGCAAGTGCAGGCCATGGCCACTGCTATAAATCAACTTGCTCAAAGAGTGGCCACACAAGAAACCAGACAGATTCCTGCATCTTCAGTACCACCTCATGTGTCGGAGCCGAAGGTCCCGTTACCGGAGAAATTTTTTGGAGATCGTGTCAAGTTCTCCAATTTCAAAAACTCATGTGAACTTTATTTCAAGTTGAGACCCATATCTTCGGGCACTGAGGCCCAGCGGGTGGGTTTGATAATCTCCCTGTTACAATGAGACCCTCAGTCTGTTGTCTCCCAACGATGCCGCCCTGCACTCAGTTACGGCCTTTTTTTTAGCTATGGGCGTGTTATATGCTGACCCGGACCAACAGTCTACTGCCAAAAACAGGCTCCGGGGACTGAAGCAAGGGCGAAATACAGCGGAAGAATATAGCTCCGAGTTCCCCCGTTGGGTGGTAGAGTCCAGGTGGAATGACCCTGCCTTGTGTAGCCAATACAGAATGGGCCATTCTGAGAGCATCAAAGATGCACTAGTGAATTTCCCTCCATCTTCAGATCTAGACCAGTTAATGCAGGTCACCATCAAGATAGACCGTCGCCTTAGGGAGAGAGCTAGGGAGAGAGCTAGGGCTCCCACGTTCTTCAGACCCTTCCTAAACCCTAACCCACAGTCTTCTGTTAGGGAAACTACACCTTCTTCCTCTCAGGAGGAAACTATGCAGGTTGGGAGAACTCACTTTTCCCAAGATGAGAAGCAGTGTAGATGCTCCTTGGGGTTATGCTTATATTGTGGGAACCCGGGAGATGTTGTTAGATCCTGTCCTAACAAGGGGAACTCGTCGGGAAACTTCCACGCCTAGATCAGGGGGAGAGTACTGATCTAGGTGGGTCTGTTTGCTACTCTCACTTGAATAAAAGATGTTAATCCCTGTAGACCTTTCCTGGGGCTCTTCCAGAAAGTCACTCTCTGCTTTTGTTGATAGTGGAGCTGCAGGCAACTTCCTGGACAGAGGCATAAATCTCCACCTTGGGGATCCCATTAGTTCCCCTTGAGAAATCTCTCCAGGTCCTGGCCATTAATGGGAAGGCCATTCAGGGGGGTCCGGTCAATACTAAGACTCCACCTCTCAAATTAGTTGTTGGGTCCTCCCATTCTGAATTCATTGAATTCTTCATCTTTGATTGTCCCGAAACGATGGTGGTTTTGGGATACCCTTGGTTGAAACTCCACAACCCCATCTTAGACTGGCAGGCTGGGGAATTAGTTAAATGGAGTAACTTCTGTATGAGTCATTGTTTTTCCACCGCCCTCAGAAGTTCTCAGATATTACCCCAAGGGTTACCTCAGCCGTACGCTGATTGGGCAGATGTTTTTTCTGAACGATCTGCTGACACTCTCCCCCCCACATAGGGCCTACGATTGCCCCATTGACTTGCTCCCTGGAACCATTCCACCTAGAGGTAAAATCTACAACCTTACCCGGCCTGAGGAGCAAGCAATGAGGGATTACATCTCTGAGAATTTGAGTAAGGGGTTTATCCACCCCTCGACATCGCCTGCGGGGGCTGGGTTCTTTTTTGTGGAAAAAAAAGATAGTGGTTTGAGGCTTTGTATAGATTAAAGGGCCTTGAACAAAATCACTATAAAAAAACGGTATCCCTTACCTTTGATTGAGGATTTATTTATTCAAGTTGTTGGTGCTTAAGTCTTCTCCAAATTAGATTTAAAAGGGGCCTACAATTTGATTCGTATTCAGCAAGGGGATGAGTGGAAGACGGCATTCAACATGAAGGACGGCCATTATGAGAGCCTAGTCATGCCCTTTGGCCTTTGTAACGCTCCAGCCGTCTTCCAGGACTTTATAAATGACGTTTTTCGAGATTATTTAGGTAGATTCGTGGTCATTTACTTAGACGATATCCTATTTTTTTCTAATTCATTGTCTGAGCATAGACATCATGTAAAATTAGTCCTTCAAAAATTAAGGGAGAGTAATTTGTATGCCAAGATTTCTAAATGCATGTTTGAGGTCACCACTGTTCCCTTCTTGGGATATGTGATATCTAACCAGGGTCTGGAGATGGATACTGTTAAGGTTTTGGCAGTGCGGGATTGGGTTCAACCCAAGACATTGAAAGAGTTACAGCGTTTTTTGGGCTTCGCAAATTTATATCGACGCTTTATCAGGGGTTTTTCCCATATTGTGGCACCTCTTACTAACCTTACCCGTAAGGGCGCCTTTACTGAGAACTGGACGTCATCTGCCAATAAGGGCTTCCTGGCTTTGAAATAGGCTTTTACCTCAGCGCCTGTTTTAATTCACCCTAACGTAAACAAGCCCTTTGTCATTGAAGTAGATGCTTCCGAGTTGGGCGTGGGAGCAGTTTTATCACAATACTCTGATCATCCTGAGCATTTGCATCCCTGCGCCTACTTCTCGCGGAAGTTTAGCGGCGCTGAGCAGAATTACGATGTAGGGAACAGGGAATTATTGGCAGTAAAACTGGCCTTTGACGAATGGTGTCACTGGTTGGAGGGTTCACTGCATCCGGTCACGGTCTATACCGATCACAAGAACCTTGAATACATCAGTTCAGCAAAGAGACTAAGC
The DNA here is from genome assembly GCA_027917425.1 of Gastrophryne carolinensis. Taxonomy (NCBI): domain Eukaryota; kingdom Metazoa; phylum Chordata; class Amphibia; order Anura; family Microhylidae; genus Gastrophryne; species Gastrophryne carolinensis. Next base: position 181,727,884 of record CM051240.1, read on the forward strand.
TCTCGTCAGGCGCGCTGGGCATTTTTTTTCTCATGGTTCAACTTCATAATCACATTTAAACCAGGAGCTAAAAATACTAAAGCCGACGCCCTGTCTCGCATGTTAGGGGAATGTAAAGATAGGGGTGATATGGGTGAATCAATTTTGCCTCTTAGTTGCGTGGTGGGGGCATTACTTCCTGATCTATCAGATACTTTGGCGCCATTCCAGAATGAATCTCCTGTAGATGTACCTTTGGGGTGTCAGTTTATTCCACCGCACTTGCGTACCGATGTTATCCGCGAGTTTCATGATGCGAAAACCGCCGGTCAACTGGAGAATCGGAAAACGTTTGCCCTAGCCCGATGCCATATGTGGTGGTCTACTATGCGGCGCCATATCTCCTCTTTTATCAGTGCATGTTCCGTGTGTGTGCGCGAAGTAAAGAGTTACACAAGGCCCCTAGTGGCCCCTGGACTCATATCTCCATGGACTTTATAGTTGAATTACCACAATCACATGGTAACACTGTTGTTTGGGTGGTCGTCGACCGTTTTAGTAAGATGGCACATTTTATTCCGTTGCCCAAACTCCCACCGGCTCCTGAGCTTTCGCGACTATTTATTTCACATATTTTCCGCATCCATGGCATACCGTCTAATATAGTCTCCGATCGAGGCGTACAATTCACCTCGCGTTTCTGGAAGAACTTTTGCTCGTGGTTGGGTATTCAGATATCTTTGTCGTCTGCATACCATCCTCAATCTAACGGTCAGACTGAAAGAACCAATCAAAGCCTTGAACAGTGCTTACGGTGTTACATTTCTGATGCTCAAGAACAGTGGTCAGAATTCGTTGACTTTGCTGAATTTGCATACAATAATGCGCCAAGTGAGAGTACCAAAGTGTCCCCGTTTTTCTGCAATTTTGGGAAAAATTCCAGAGGTTCTTCTCTGTCGGGGTCTCCTTCTGATTTACCGGTATTGGAAGAGTGGCTCCAAGAGCGGAAGAACATCCGGGCCCGCGTCCAAGAGACTTTGAATAAAACTGAAATACAAAAGGTTTGCCGATCGCCGCAGGTCTCGAGAACCCGCACTTCAGGTCGGGGACTTCGTTTGGGTTTCTACAACAAAACATTTCTCTTTGGCAACCTTCCAGTAAGTTGGGACCCAAATTTATTGGCCCATTCCCAATTACTCAGAAATTAAGCAATGTAACCTTTAAGGTCCAACTCCCACTACCCTTGAGAATCCCAAACTCATTTCATGTGTCGCTGCTAAAACCAGCTAAGAATGCACCACTTCAATCCTCGTCACCAATTCCAGTTGATAACGAACCAGAATATGAAGTTAACAAGATTCTTGACTCGCGTAGGCTCCGTAATCCATTGCAATATTTGATTGACTGGGTTGGCTTCCGTCCAGAGGAGAGATGTTGGGTTGCAGCAAAGGATGTGCATGCTAAAATTCTTGTTAGGAAATTCCATTGCGACAATCCAGGGAAACCTGGTAAGGGTTCAGAGGCCACTCGTGAAGGGGGGGTAGTATCATGGCTAACTCACCTGCGTCCCGGTCTCACGCTGTCTCCGGGCGGTCGCTCGCGATGCTTCCTGTCCGCTCTCCTCCGCGTCCCCGCCTCCCGTGCTCGCGCGCGTGAGTGCGTGATTTTTATACCCTCCGGCGGCGCTGCACACAGCGCGCCCACCGGAGGCTCAATTAGAAAGCCAATGATAGTTAAGAGTTGTAATAAGCACCAATCACGCACTTTCTTCCCCATCTCCAATCATGTCTGGAATCCTATAAAGGCTTCACCTTGTCAGTTGCTCAGTGCCTGTGATAGAGCCTCGTCAGACCTAGCTTGTCTCTGAATTATTCTCTGTTTGATCTCCGTTGCCGACCTCTGCCTGATCTGACTACTCTCTGATTGATCTCTGCTGACGACTTTTGCTATCCACGACCATCCTGACCACTGCCAGCCTTACCAAGACCTCGAGCTGCTACTGTACTGTCGCAATCTCTGCTTACCCGGTGTTGACCTCTGGCCTGTCTTTGGACTTCCTAGTATTCCTGCTTCATTATTGGGACTCACTCTGATCCCGTTCTCCGTTATTGGTTCTCCAGACCTCCACCCAGTAAGCTCCCATCCTTTGAACCATTGAAGTCCTGGGGGCAACCGATCCGGGGTAGGCGTGTACTGCGTCCCGGCAAGCGGGGGCTCCTACAGGTGAAGCTGGCTGCAGAGATTGGGGGCTTACCCGGAGGGCTAGTTACCTGAGCATGACATTGTGTTTATGTGTTTTAAATATAGATGCTGATTGATAATTGTGCATGCCAGTGCTCTCCCCATCGCCTACACACTTCCATGTTGGTTTGTCTTATATGTATTGTCTCATTATGTGTTTTTAAGTGATTTAAATTGTGTAGTGGTTATGTGTAGTGATTAATTTAATGATATGGAATAAAATATATTTTTTTGATACATTTTTTGAGTGCCTCCCTCTATGATTCTGTGTTCTAAAAGTAGGTGACAGCCTCCCAGTGCCTTGCCATTAGTGATGTAAAAATCCTGCTGTAGGGCCTGAAAGCTAGTTTTTCAGCCCTTATGTCCTAGGCCATGATAGTGTGCAATAAATAGAGGGCCACTAACTTCTGGTATACAAGGTTTTCCCTCTTTGCACAAAAGACCTACATTATAATTTTGTGCACCTATTCTTTCCCAGTTTGCTAAATCTTGTGGTGTTGCATGGTCTTGTAATGTCTGTAGAGTGTGGACAAAGAAGGTGGGGCTGGTATGAGCATAGGCCTTTGGTCAGGCCGGGGGGGAGGAGCAACTGCTTTATCACCTTGCTCTGCAAATGTATTGCCTCTAACTACATCAGTTTGTTCCCCTGTGTGTACTCTGCAATGGATGATTGCTATTTTCTCAAGTAACTGGAGGGCGTGCAACAAATTGTGAATGAGTGTTGTGTGAGAGATTTGTTTCCCATCTGCTGTACAAATCCTCTTCTGCTCCAAATCAACCCGAAATTGAAGACAACGCAATTTGCATAACGACTATCAGAGCAAATATTTACCTTTTTGTCCAGCAAATATCTCAAATGATCTAGTCAGGGCTATAAGTTATACTGCCTGAGCTGCTTGGAAGGAATGGATTTATCCTCAACCACAATATCCGGCAGGTGTAGAATGGCATAGCCTGCATGGTATGTGTTGTCATTGAACCTGAAACAGGAACCGTCTACAAAAACTTCTATGGCTTTTGTTAAAGGTGTCTGGTAAAGATAAGTCATGTCTGGGAGAGGTGTCTTGGTCAATGCAGTCACACAGTCATGATGGGGAGAACTCTGTTCCCCAATAAGGCATTAAGAATGAGCACTGGGATTTCTGTGGCACTGGGTGTAATTTTCCTCCGTGCTCCTGAGCTAGGACCCCAGCCATGGTTTTACAATTTTCCCTAGCAAACCGATGAAACATTTTTCCATCATCAGGGAGACTAAGTCCAGGCATGCATGCAAGAACATTTTTTTAAATACACAAAGGCATTACAAATTTCCTCAGGCCATTTCATGGTGTCAGGCTGATCAACATGCATGTGGGCTCTCAAGATGATGTCATAAAAGAACCATCAGGTATCCATTATCGGCAGTAGCCAATCATGCCAAGAAACGTTAGCATGTCTTTCTTGGTCTGTGGGTGGGCCAGACCCACAATGTCAGAAATACTCTTATGGCTTATTTCTGGTCTTTAGACAACCCAAAACCAAGATATTCAAACTTCTCCTGACACCATTGCATTTTCTCTTTAGACACTTTAAAACCACTTACACATAGGGTTTGCAGTAACCCAGTACCATCCCGCCAGCCGGTCTCCCCGGTTCTGCTGCAAAGTAGGGGGTGGTCCGCATAAGTCACCAGAACTGAACCAAACCTGGGTGTCCACACTCTAAGCGTTTCGCAGAGGACAATTGCAAAAATTACGGGGGAATGGATAAATCCCTGTGGCAATCGATTCCAACAGATCTGTTCTCCTTTGTAACAAAAAGTAAAGATCAGCCTAGTGTCTTTATCAACTGGCACACTAAAAAATGCATTCCTCAAATCCAGAACACAATTTATATTTCAGCATCGTGAAGTATGGAGGTCAACAAGATAGGCACATAAGGGACCCCGGGAGCAATGGGTACTACCAAGTTATTGATGAACCTCAAATCTTGTACAAACCTGAATTGGCCATCTGCTTCCCTTGCAGGGTTGATAGGTGTATTGTAAGGTGAAATCACTTTTTCCAATGTGCCTTCTTTGAGGAAGTGCTGAATAATGGGCTCTATGCCTTCCTCTTTTTTTGACAAAGGGTACTGTTTGTGATACACCGTGCCTACACCTGGTTTTAAGGTGGCCTTGTATGGGGTGCATTCCACAAAACCCACATCCCATGGACCCTTGGTCCAAAGTCTGTCATCCACATCTAACTGTTCGGGAGAAGGTGACATACAAATGTAAAATGTATCCCTTGTTTCCTTTAAGAGAAAGTCTTGGTTAGTATGCCATTTATCCCCATAGAAGACTCAGCATCATTAATTTGTCCCCTGTAATAATGTTTACATAACACACTGCACGTAGCTTTGCTATCCACCAATATTGGCATAATTTCAATATTGATTTGTATTGAAACTTCTTTGAAATTTTTGGAGACCATAGGAAATGCCGGGATACCAGCTCCGGGGCACTGTCACTGGTGATTCTGTTGTGACCAGTTAATGGGGTACTTGACAGTCACACCCTGTTGTGTCCCCTGTGGCTGCTGTCCCTATCCTGGGTTGTATGCCTGTGGTTGGGTTTGGAGCTGTCTTTTAATCCTCTGTTCTCCACATCTGAGAAGGGGCATTACACTTTCCAATGGTCAGGAGCACCACACCTGAAACTACCTGTTTTCTGTGTCAAATTTCCTCTATTTATTCCCCTTCCTCTGAAAACTCTTCCACAGAAGCCTCCTCTATTTTTAAAGCCCCCACCCCTCCTTGCACCCTGTCCCAGCCAGTGGAGTTGAGTGGGGTTTGTAACTGTTGGGATATCAAAACATCCCACAGCTTCCTTTCCCATAAGGGCTTCCTGAAATTGATGTTGGTTTAGAGCAGTCCAGTTGGAAATGAATTGCTTTACTATTAGACTATATTTACGGTCTAGATTTGCTAAAAAGGTCTGGATAAGGATGGTTTGCATTTCTCCACTCAGACCCAGTCCGCTGTCATGAACCCAAATGTTACTAAATCTTTTCCAAAATTCTACTACTGATTCTCCTTTCTTTTGTTTACATGCAGTGGTGGTGCCCAGGGAAGATTTGCCAGGAAACACTATATCAAATTTCCATTTGTAGCTCTTCCCACATTAGCCTTTGCCCCCTTTCAGTTAAAAAGGCATATTCTTTGGGATTTACATGATTCCAATCCCATGTGGTTCTTGGATCTAAAATGGCATCTATAATTATTTTCATGTCTTCTTGTGTGTAATTCCTTTCTCTGCAAGCTTATTTTAAATAAGCCACTGTACTTCGGGGACTAATGGTGGATTTTGGACAGTGTTCAGTTATATGCTCTATATCCCTAATGTCAATTGGTTTCTTAACTAATAAATTTCCTGCCGTCAAAAATTAGGCCATTACTTTAGGATCTATTTTTGTCTCCCCTCCTATTTACAAATAAGGAATTTATGCAATATGGTGTGCACAGCTAAATAATAGGATGAAATGCGGGGGAGGGTGCTGGCAGAGTGGGATACTCAAACACAACAGATGTACCAAAGCAACAGGCCCTAGGTTAGCCCTACAGTTCCTCACAATATGCAGCACACCAACAAATTCTTATTAATAGAAATCTATTTTTATTAAATCAATATCAAATATGTCTCTACAAACAACATAAAAGACTCAATAAAAAACATGTATAGACAATTTAAAAACAAATGGAGGATTGTCCCATATCCGCTCTCAAGATAGACTAATACATATGCTAATCCACATTACAAATAAAGATTAAAACTGGGAACAGAACAGGGAGTCTTTCCATAAAATTCATATATATATATATATATATATATATATATATATATATATATATATATATACATAATACTGGATGTGCAAAGTGTGAATCAATAAGCCAAAATAACTCCTGAAAAAGTGCCAAACTAACCAAAAATAACTCCAGAAGGAGTACCAAATACAATATAAAGTGCTTGTGTGCAAAGTGCTCTATATAAATTCTAATGTGCAACCATACAAAAAGTGCAAAATGCAAGATGATACGTCAGTCTGTTAAAACTATGAACATTAGAGGGATAGCAAAATTAAATTACATCACCAGATAATTAGAGCATAGGGACCTGCAACAACGAACCACCACCACTGGCGGTTCGTTGTTGGAGGTCCCTATGCTCTAATTATCTGGTGATGTAATTTAATTTTGCTATCCCTCTAATTTAACTCCCAGTTCTGTATATAGTATCTTCTTAATCTTTATTTGTAATGTGGATTAGCATATGTATTAGTCTATCTTGAGAGCAGATATGGGACAATCCTCCATTTGTTTTTAAATTGTCTATACATGTTTTTTATTGAGTCTTTTATGTTGTTTGTAGAGACATATTTGATATTGATTTAATAAAAATAGATTTCTATTAATAAGAATTTGTTGGTGTGCGGCATATTGTGAGGAACTGTAGGGCTAATCTAGGGCCTGTTGGTTTGGTACATCCCCTCCTAGTTACAACACGCTGGCTAGCCCAGGAAGAGAGAAATAGTACTAACTTTACGCACAGGAAAAATCATCCCCCATCACATTTTGGGTCCTCTTTATCAGAGTTAAATTGTGCATTTTATAGTTTAGATCTAAGTAACCAGTTTTCGCTACCCTTCTTCATATAATTTTTATCCTAATGTGAGTCTCCTTGATAATAAAGAAACGCCTCTTGATCCCCAAAACATAAACCTTTAATCATATCCATGTGAAACTTGTCATTATCTCTATTCCACAAGAATGGACTGGAACTACCCAGAAATTCTGTCCAGCCTGCCATACAGTTTACCCATGGATCTACATATTGGCCTGACCCTGACACCCTGAGTACAAACTCCTTACAAGTTTCCCCTATCAAGGGCTTACATTTGCTATTGGTTTGTCCCATATTGAACAGTAATTCAAGGCATGCTTACCTTTACACCTGGCAGTAACAGTGGTTTAAGGTGTGCTCACCTTCACACCTATCAGTCCCACACAACTAAGACAAAGTATCTTACACTTCTATGCGACAGAAAAGAAAAGCAAAAGGGCTAACAATACAGGTTGTCAGAGAGCCTTTTCAAAATATCTATATAGCACTATATACCTCTATCTAGGTGTCAGGACTATACCAAACACCCGTCTGTCTTAAGCTGGTATCCCCCAATCTCCACCGCCACTTCCGCCTATAGACAAGCCCCCGCTTGTAGGAGACACGGGTAATGCCTCTCCCAGTCGGTTGCCCCCAGGACTTAAAAGGCGCAAAGGATAGGAGCTTAAGGTGCAGAATGATGTTTGGCAGGGAATCCCGAATGAGGATGCCGGGGTGCGAAAGTCCAAATTTCAGGCCGAGGTCAAACCGGGAGGTCACAGGCGAGGTATCCAAGGGAGATAACGAAGGGGTGGTCGAGGCTAGCCGGGGTCAAGTCCAGGAGGTCACAGGCGAGGTACAGGAGGGTCAGGCAAAAGAGTGGTCAGGCAAAGCAGAAGGTCAGGGCAGGCAGCAAGCGAGAATAGTCGAAGTCCAAATCCAAATGTTCAGCAAAGACACAGTAACGCACATCCAGAACCCAGAAACTATAACGGGCACTGGGATACTGGAGCAGTGCAGTTTTATAGGGAGAACTGGCCAGTGGGGAACAGGGAAAATGGAGGGAACGATAGTGTTTGGTGCATAACTAAAACGGGAGTGGTCCCAGGAGCTGGACGGCCCAGGCCAGACAGGCCGACCAGTCCCTGGGCTCACTCTAGGATCAGGACAAGGATTGGGTGCTTTAAACTCGCCCCCGGCGGGCGCGCTGGGGAGAGCGCCGCCGGGAGGCATAAAGGAGACGTGCTCGCGCGCGCGCGCGAGCACGTTGATGATCGGGCGCGCCCCCGCCGGGAGGGGGAAGCGCCGCATCGCGAGGGAGCTCGGCGGGACCGCGCAGCCGCGCAGAGCGGGCTGCGGCGCGGCCACCGACACCATCCCGCGCCGCCGACCCCTGACCCCCACAACCGCGCTGAGGAGCCAGGACACCCGGGGAGCGTCGGGCAGCAGCCAGCCGGGGACCACCCGACAGCGCGTCGCGGGACCAGGGACGGCGACGAGGTAAGTGCCTAACATTACCCCCCCCCTGAGGAGGGGCCACTGGACCCTCCAAACTGGGTTTCAAAGGATTCTCTCTGTGAAATCTCTTTACCAAATTCTGCGCATGAACCTCTCTGGCCGGAACCCAAGATCTTTCTTCCGGACCGTATCCCTTCCAGTCAATAAGATATTGAAGAGAGTTTCGAAAAAAGCGAGAATCAAGAACCCGGGCGACCTCAAACTCCTGATGCCCATCAACTAACACGGGACTAGGAGGACTATTAGGTTCATGGTTTTTTGCAGACTTAAGAAGTGAAACATGAAAGGATTTACAGATTTTCATGGACGAAGGGAGGGCCAACTGATACGTAACCTGATTGATTTTTTGTGTTATGGGGAAGGGGCCAATAAATTTAGGTCCTAACTTAGTGGAGGGCTGGCGTAGCGCCAAATTCTTGGTTGAAAGCCAAACCCAGTCACCCACCTTATAGCTAGGGTTACCGTTTGCGATCAGAAAATTTTTTCTGCTGAAGAGCGGCCTTAGCTAGATGTTGTTGGATTTTATTCCATTCCCCTGGCCATTTGGAAACCCATTCATCCACGGAGGGAACTCTAGAGGGTTGGTCCGCAAGGGCAGAAAACTTCAGGTCCTTGCCATAAACACAATGGAAAGGAGAAACCCCCGTGGAAGAATGTGCGGCGTTGTTAAATGCAAATTCCGCAAATGGTAAGAAGAAGGCCCAATCAGTTTGAGTGTCCGCCGTAAAACAGCGCAAATATTGTTCCAGGGACTGATTCGTCCTCTCAGTTTGTCCATTCGACTGCGGATGGAAGGCCGAGGAAAGGGAGACAGTGAAACCCAACTTGGCACAGAAAGCCCTCCAAAACCGGGAGACAAACTGGACCCCCCTATCCGATACAATATCCATGGGAATACCATGAATCCTAAAGACATGAGTAATGAAGAGTTGAGCAAGTGTTTGAGCTGAGGGGAGTTTCTTTAAAGGGACGAAATGGGCCATCTTGCTAAAGCGGTCCACAACTACCCAAATAACAGTATGTCCCTGAGAAGGGGGAAGGTCAGTAACAAAATCCATGGCCAGATGGGTCCACGGGGAGGCAGGAATGGATAATGGAAGGAGTGGACCTTCAGGCGAACGCCTCAAGGACTTACTTTGGGCACAGACTTTGCAAGCGGAGACAAATCTTTGAGCGTCCCTCCTGAGAGAAGGCCACCAAACTTGGCGTGATAATAAAGCTATGGTTTTCTTAACCCCTGGATGACCGGCTGTTTTGGTATCGTGAAAATGGGACAAAAACTCAGACCGGTAAGTAGAGGGCACAAACAGGGCTGAAGCGGGTTTCCCAGGAGGAGCTTGGGCCTGGAACTGAGTAAGATCAGGAAGTTGGGGTTGGATGGCGGCCACCACTAGGGAGCGAGGTAAGATGGGAGACACCACCCTTTCCGGTAAGTCAGGAGGAGAGAAACTCCGAGACAGGGCATCCGCTTTTATATTTTTGGACCCGGGCTTATAGGTTATAGAAAAATTAAACCGAGAAAAGAATAAGGACCAGCGAGCCTGTCTAGGAGTTAATCTCTTGGCGGACTGGATGTATTCTAGATTTTTATGGTCCGTAAAGACCGTAACTGGATACTGAGCCCCCTCCAGCCAGTGTCTCCATTCCTGGAAGGCTAGCTTGATGGCCAATAATTCTCTATTGCCGATGTCATAATTTCTTTCGGCCGCTGAGAATTTCTTGGAAAAGAAGGCACATGGATGGAGGCGTGCAGGTGAGCCGTAATACTGTGACAAGACTGCCCCGACCGCGACTTCAGAAGCATCCACCTCCACAAGGAAGGGTCGTTGCTCATCATGGTGGATTAGGACGGGAGCAGCACTAAATACCCTCTTAAGATTCCCGAAGGCCTGGACAGCTTGAACCGGCCAAACCGGGGGGTACCCGCTTTTCTTGGTTAGGTTAGTTAGTGGTGTAACCAGGGCAGAAAAATTCTTAATGAACCTCCTATAAAAATTGGCAAAACCCAAAAACCTTTGCAGGCCCTTCAAATCTCTGGGCTGCTCCCATTCTAAAACGGCCTTCACCTTAGATTGGTCCATAGACAGACCAGATTTGGAGATAATGTAACCGAGAAACGGCACCTCAGATACTTCAAATTGACATTTCTTTAACTTGGCATATAAACTGTTCTCCCTAAGTTTCTGCAAGACCAAACACACGTGTTTACGATGTTCCTCAATGGACGAAGAAAAAATTAAAATGTCGTCTAAATAAACAACCATAAAACGGCCAAGATAGTCCCTAAAGATTTCGTTGACAAAACTTTGAAAGACCGCAGGGGCATTACACAGGCCGAAAGGCATTACTAAATACTCATAATGCCCTTCAAGGGTATTGAAAGCCGTCTTCCACTCGTCCCCCTGCCTGATTCTTATGAGGTTATAGGCCCCCCGGAGATCGAGTTTAGAGAAGACCTGCGCCCCAACCACCTGTGTAAAGAGTCCCTCAATAAGCGGTAGGGGATACTTATTTTTTACCGTGATGTTATTTAAGCCTCGGTAATCAATACAGGGGCGAAGTCCCCCATCCTTTTTCTCCACGAAAAAAAACCCCGCCCCTGCTGGAGAAGATGAAGGCCGAATGAACCCCTTTTCTAAGTTCTCGGCGATATATTCCCGCATGGCGAGGGTTTCTGTTCGGGTCAAATTAAATATTCTCCCTCTGGGAGGCATAGTACCGGGAAGCAGTTCAATAGGGCAGTCCCAAGGTCTATGGGGAGGAAGTTTGTCTGCCGCCTTTTCTGAAAAGACATCAGCAAACTCCAAATATGGAGTTGGAACCCCAATAGGTGCTAAGCGCGCAACCCTGAGTGGGAATTCTAGGCAGTTCTGAAAACACTGGTGTCCCCACTTGGTGATTTGCCCCGAAACCCAATCAATTTGGGGATTGTGCTCCTGCAGCCATGGCAAACCCAAAATCAAAGGAGTACCAGGCATACTCAATATCAAGAACCTGATAACCTCAGAATGACTGGCTCCCACTTTGATTTGCATAGGAGGGGTTTGGAACCGAACTAACCCCCCGGCCACTGGAGTGCCATCAATGGCTGAAACCCGGATAGGAGTCGGCAAGGTCTTTACCACAATTCCTAAAGTCTGCGCTAGTTCAGAGTGTAGGAAATTCCCAGCTGCTCCAGAATCTAGAAGAGCCTTTAGAATCATACATTTAACACCACTCTTAAACTGGACTGGGATGAAAACTGGAGACGATACTTGAGGAGATACCTTACAGCCTAGGAGGGCCCCCTCGAAACCCCCTAGGCTCTGAAGTTTCCCGACGGTTTCTTTGGGCAAAGTCTGACCATGTGGCCGGTTCCTCCACAATATAGACAGAGCCCCTCGGATAGACGTCGCCGTCTCTCGCCTTCAGTGAGCCTGGTGGCACCTAACTGCATGGGCTCTTCTGAAGGTTGAACGACTAGAGCCTCAGACTTTGAAGCCGATTCGAGATGCGATCCTTTCTCTAGGCGCCTCTCCCGAAGTCGACGATCAATGCGGATGGCCAGATGCATCAATTCGTCCAGAGTCTGAGGTTCCGGGTAATTCACCAAGGTATCCTTGATAGTGTCAGCCAAACCTAGTCGGAATTGGCCGCAGAGGGCAGGATTGTTCCAACGTGAGTCAACCGCCCAACGCCGGAATTCAGAACAGTAGTCTTCGGCTGGACGGCGTCCCTGGCGAAGGGTACGTAATTTGGCATCAGCTGAGGCCCCTTTGTCGGGATCATCATAGAGGACCTCCATTGCAGAGAAAAAACTATCCACAGATAGGCGGATTGGGTCCTGAGCTGATAAGCTAAAGGCCCAGGACTGAGGATCTCCATGCAGAAGGGAAATAATCAAGCCGACCTTTTGCTCTTGTGACCCTGAGGAAACCGGACGGAGCTGAAAGTACAGTTTACAAGAGTCCCGGAAATTGGCAAATTTTGCCCTGTCGCCATAGAACTTTTCAGGAAGTGGGATCTTGGGTTCCACAGACATTGCGGCCGGAGTCCCCTGAGAAGTGGGGACAATGGGAGTAGGACGGTTCTCCTGGGCCGCAACCCGATGTGCCAGGTGCTCCACAGCCGCTGTCAAGGCTTGCACCTGCTCCAGGATTTGGTCCATTCTTCTGGCCCGTTATAATGTCAGGACTATACCAAACACCCGTCTGTCTTAAGCTGGTATCCCCCAATCTCCACCGCCACTTCCGCCTATAGACAAGCCCCCGCTTGTAGGAGACACGGGTAATGCCTCTCCCAGTCGGTTGCCCCCAGGACTTAAAAGGCGCAAAGGATAGGAGCTTAAGGTGCAGAATGATGTTTGGCAGGGAATCCCGAATGAGGATGCCGGGGTGCGAAAGTCCAAATTTCAGGCCGAGGTCAAACCGGGAGGTCACAGGCGAGGTATCCAAGGGAGATAACGAAGGGGTGGTCGAGGCTAGCCGGGGTCAAGTCCAGGAGGTCACAGGCGAGGTACAGGAGGGTCAGGCAAAAGAGTGGTCAGGCAAAGCAGAAGGTCAGGGCAGGCAGCAAGCGAGAATAGTCGAAGTCCAAATCCAAATGTTCAGCAAAGACACAGTAACGCACATCCAGAACCCAGAAACTATAACGGGCACTGGGATACTGGAGCAGTGCAGTATTATAGGGAGAACTGGCCAGTGGGGAACAGGGAAAATGGAGGGAACGATAGTGTTTGGTGCATAACTAAAACGGGAGTGGTCCCAGGAGCTGGACGGCCCAGGCCAGACAGGCCGACCAGTCCCTGGGCTCACTCTAGGATCAGGCCAAGGATTGGGTGCTTTAAACTCGCCCCCGGCGGGCGCGCTGGGGAAAGCGCTGCCGGGAGGCATAAAGGAGACGTGCTCGCGCGCGCGCGCGAGCACGTTGATGATCGGGCGCGCCCCCGCCGGGAGGGGGAAGCGCCGCATCGCGAGGGAGCTCGGCGGGACCGCGCAGCCGCGCAGAGCGGGCTGCGGCGCGGCCACCGACACCATCCCGCGCCGCCGACCCCTGACCCCCACAACCGCGCTGAGGAGCCAGGACACCCGGGGAGCGTCGGGCAGCAGCCAGCCGGGGACCACCCGACAGCGCGTCGCGGGACCAGGGACGGCGACGAGGTAAGTGCCTAACACTAGGCTACTCGGAGCCTCGCCGCCTCTCAGGACAGTCTGCTGCCGCTCAGGACAGTCTAAAGACTTCTACTACATAAGATCTCCCTAGGATTCTGGAACCTGCCATATAGCAGAGGTCACGGAAAGTATATCAATTAAAAAGTATTTACCACAACATGCAGGGCAGCCACACTTCTGACACCAGTTCTGTTGGGGGTAACTCAGACCCCGATAAGTCTATATGGCCTCTCTCACCCAACCTCTATATCATTCTCCTTCAGCAACCGGTTGGAGAAACATGCAGTTAACAGAGAGACATACAGCATTGAAAGTTCAGTCAGTCCATGAATCTGCTTTTTTCAAAACCAGCTTGCATTTTTATACAAAATGTCATGCAAAAAATGAGTACTTAGCCCCCACCTTTGTGACGTAACTAAAAACTTTCACACAGAAGGCTGGCAATAAATCTTGTTCCTGCTTGAGCAATTTTCCTATAAGTCTACTGATAACAGAGTTCAAGGAATTCATGTGACCTACATCTAGATAAATCATTGAGAGAAGGATATTCCTACACACTAAAACGTCTGTTGGCTTTATGCCCAGAACTTAACATATCACATGTATATCTGTTGTGGTAAAGTGTATGGGAAAGTGCTGAATGGTGTATATTTTCCCCTTGCTTTGCTCAATGAGGCACGATCCATGCCAGGTTTACAGGACCCCATTCCACATTCCCAGCCCTCTACGGGTTTTTCCCCCAATCCCAGTTCCCACACAGGTGATGAGGCTAATCGAGGGGAAGCCTAACAAAAGGAGCCGATTAGGCTTTCAGTTTGTTGTTGAACCACCTGGGATGAGGAGCCGAGACCTTGCTACTCACAAAGACTGACAAAACTGGATTGCAGCCGAAGGGCTTCATTTGTGTCACCCAAACTTGGACTGGTGGATTAACAGCCTGGACTTATATGCCCTGTAAGCGGAGCTGTTACAAGGACGTTCAGCTTGCCGTATTATCCTACCCTGGACTTTACTAGAGCTGGTGAGGTAACCACTTGCTGTACTGCATTGTTGGCTGCAACCTTCACTGAAGTTAAGAGATTTTTGGCTGTTGAATGTTTATTTTTAATAAACTGCTTTTGATTTAAAGAAGAACTGTCACTGCCGTTCGCCCTAGATCTTGACACTATATAACTAAGTTTAATATCAGAGTATAGAATATGAAACTGAGTCTAAATTTTAACATGGCCACAATTAGGCTAAGCATTTGACCTTTTAATGGGGTGAAGTGGCGAGTGGGATGGACATGGGGTGCAGGGGGGAGCAGGACGAATATGGGAGAGGAGGGGGGAGCAGAACAGATATTGGGTGCAGTGGGGAGCAGAATGGACATGGTAGTGCAGTGGGAAGCAGGACAGACATGGGAGTGCAGTGGGGAGTAGGAAAGACATGGGAGTGCAGTGGGGAGCAGGACGGACATGGGGGAGGTGGATGGACATGTGGGAGCAGGACTGACATGTGGGAGCAGTGGGGAACACCCACGCTGGCCATTCAGCTAAACGGTTGTCAATGAATGTAGCTGTGCATGCAGTGCAATCCGCATATGCGTAATGAAATCACCAGCTAGGTTATTTTTTTTTATAATACATTTGGGAGGGTGGTGACAGATGTCACATGTATTTGGGGGTCCAGGGCGACCCCAGTCTAGAGATTGCTCTGGGGCCCATAGGATTGTAGTTACGCCTCTGTTCTCACTGACTGTTCGGAGATGTGCAATCGCTTCCAGCATGGTATTTATATGTTTCTGCATGTCCTGTTCTCTGCTAAGCCTAATTTTGTACAGCTTCCTCAGCAGAAACAACTTGCTGTTTAAACTCCATTTTTCATGCAGTCTTTTCAGTACATCCCACATGCCTTTCGCAGTATGCTCACTGCGTATGTGAATAAGCTGTTCGTCTTCTACTAGTAAGCTTATGCTGGCCCATGCCTGTTTTTCTTGTCCTAGTCCTAATAATCACCCTGTGGCCTCCCTGTAATGATAAGCTCCCACAAGTCATCTCTGGATAATAGCATTTCCACTTTAAACTTCCATAGCTGATAATTGTCATTGTTTAGCCTGGCCACTGAGAGTTTATGCACTGGCATGCTGGCCATTCTCTCTCCTTTATGTATATTATATATTACTTGTATGCAGGAGATGTCTCTGTAAAGCTTCCTTCTGTCGATCTCCGCAATGGCCACACTGTGTCCCATTCGGGGCTTCGCTCTGCCTAGGCCATGGCTGGTCACTGGATGTTATCCGGTCACTGGGCTTTACTTGGCCAATGTGCCCATAACTAGGGATAGGCAAACCCAAACCGCAAAGTTCAGCTTTGTACCAGACTTTGAAAGTTCAGGTCCCCGAACATGAGCATGGATTTCAAATTGTGCTGGGTGCTGCAGAGTCAAATCCAAATAGACATTTGTATAGTAACAGGAAATGGCTTTACTGGAACATGAGTGCAGAGAGATTTGTGAATCCTGCCACTAAAGCTTATTTTTGAGCTGTTGTACAGGGCTGGACCCTAATACACATTAAAAAAAAGACTGGAAATGGACAATTTCCAAAAACTACCAGATCCTTGCTCAGCAACCTCGCTCAAAGCATAGTCATAGTCATCATTAAAAACCATTATTATAAACCTTTAAAAAATGTGTGTTATATAATTACACATTTGAGAATAATAAAGCACCAATTTTACATAAATACTGTCATTCTTATCCTGGGCATGTATGTTTCAGCTATTCCGGCTTCATCAGCGGTGCCTGATGGTTGTAGTAGTGCATGAACGTCACTGCTACGTATATGCTTATGTATGTATATGTATGTCAAAACTCATTTATCAATAGATTCATTAATAAATATACAATCCAAGATGGAACCCAGGGTCTAACAATCCCTCCAGAGACCATCAATAAAGGAGAACAACCAATAATAAATCTATCAAAAGTTTATTGAAACAACAACAAAGACACACATTTAAAACCAACAGTTAAGACACATTAAAAAAACCCCATTACCCTGCAAAAATATATATATGTCTTTCCTCAAGAATAACCCGTAGAACATACGACTGCAGCTCCAATTAATGCATATTCTAAAGAAACCAATACCTTAATTAAGAATACCATCCACCAAAAAAACAGAAAAATACACCTAGTCCCTTTTGTGCCGGCACAAAAACCACCCTATTTAATAAATCCCAGTATAACCCAGTGCAAAACTATGCCTATAATTACTAAAATTTCAATCACAATACTCCAAAGAATATACACTGTGCAGAATATAGTTTTTCACTGAGACACATACAATCCAATTGAATTAATGATATTAATGATGCAAACATTATAATAACAGAATATGTTAAAGTGCAATGTGCCAAGGAGCAGTCATCCATTGCAATGGACACCAAGATAAACAAAAATACAAAATGCAAATGTGCGAGAAAGAAATACTCAGCTAAAATGACACAGAGCATGCAGTCACCGGGGAGGGCAACCAGGGCACCAGGGGTGTTCCACCTGCGCTTCGTGGTCCAACTGACCGCTTCTTGCTTGGGTGCCTAGGTCATGTCTGGTCACTGGATGTTATCTGGTCACTGGGCTTTATTTGGCCTATGGGCCCACAATTAGGAATGAGCAAACCCGAACCGCAAAGTTCAGGTTTGTACCAGACATTGAGAGTTTTACTATCTTTATGGTACAGAGAGTATAAATCATCCAACGCTTACCAGAGGTAGTGTATTTGGTCTGTGGTGGCTTTTTCGAGCATCCCCCTGCACTGTTCAGTAAGAGAAATGTTAAGATGCGTCCCCCATGAGTCAAGAGGCTACTAGCAGAGCTGATTCCGGCGCACAATGTTTCATCTGAGGAGCACTATATTTTAGTCACTGGACAGGGTCAATATAGATCAAGGTCTTGTGACCCTCCTTCCATTCCATTCCATCCTTCCTAGTAACAATGAACTCTGTGTGGCGGTTTCTGAGTTAGCAGACTTCTCTGTTAAGCCTTCTTACTTAGTTCTTGTCAGGAATGACTTGCCTTCAGTCCGTGCCCGTGGTGTCCCTAGGCAACTGGCCAGGGTTTCTCCTGCCCAGCAGCTGCCTCTGCCTCCGATGCCATCCCCAGCGGCGCGTGTGTCGCCGAGTAAGTCCTCCCCCCTTGCCCGTTGTCACTCAGCTTGTGCTTGCTGGCCTTTACAGTCAGCTCGTGTCTTCCGGGGGTGCAATACTCAGAATGGCCACCGGAGGCTGTTTAAGAGAACGAAGTCTAGAAGGTGTAGCTCTGAGCACTTTGCCTGGGAAGCTCAGCTGGAGCAATCAGCCCAGAGCTCACCAATCAGACTACAGGGCCAGTGCTCCAATCTGCCGTCAGATCCTAAGTGCACCAATCCCAGCCACTGTCTCCCTGTCCAATCCTGCCGGTTTTCCCACTATAAAGGGATTTCCACTGCAGTGTGTCATTGCCTGTTATAGCGCCTAGTACCAAGCATTGAAGCTCGTTTGATTCCTGTTGTCGACCTCAGCCTGAACCGACCTTTTGCCTGCCTGACCACGATTTTCGCCTGACCCCTCTGATACCTCGCCCCGTGACCTCCCGGCTCTGACCTCGGCTTGTAATCGGACTTCCGCCATCCGGCATCCTCGCTTGGGACTCCCTGCCGTTCATCAGTCTCCACCTTAAGCTGATAATCTTTGCGCCCTGTAAGTCCTGGGGGTAACCGAGTAGGAGAGGCATTACCCGCATCTCCTACAAGCGGGGACTTGTCTATAGGCAGAAGAGGCGGTGGAGATTGGGGATTGTCAGCTCAAGACAGACTGGTGTCCGGTATAGTCCTTACATTATAACAGGCCCAAAAATTGATATGGAAGAACTTGTACAACAAGTGCAGGCCATGGCTACCGCCATTAACCAACTGGCCCAACGTGTGGCTGATCAAGAAAATCGCCAGCTGCCTGCACCACCTGTATCCTCACCTCCTGTTGAGCCGAAGGTTCCCCTTCCTGAGAAATTTGATGGGGATCGTACAAGATTCTCCAACTTCAAGAACTCCTGTGAACTTTATTTCAGACTACGGCCCTACTCTTCAGGCACAGAAATGCAGAGGGTGGGCCTGGTTATCTCTCTGCTCCAGGGTGATCCACAGTCCTGGGCGTTTGGCTTAGCGCCCACAGATGAGGCCTTGCAATCTGTCTCAGCCTTTTTCTCCGCTATGGAGATCCTATATTCGGACCCTGACAGGACTTCGACCGCTGATGCCAGGCTTCTAAGCCTGAAACAGGGGAAACGCTCAGCAGAGGAATATAGTGCCAAATTCCGCCGCTGGGCGATTGAATCCCGTTGGAATGATCCTGCTCTCTGTAGTCAGTATAGAATTGGTCTTTCAGAAGGTGTTAAGGATGTTCTAACAAATTTTCCTTACCCTAAAAGCCTGGATGAACTCATGCTTATGGCCATTAAAATTGACAGACGGCTACGGGAGAGACATATAGAGAAGAATCACTCTCACTTCTGGGAATCTTCCCACCAGGAGTCATCCTCTATGGGTGTTGTCTCATCTTCGCCCCCAGAAGAGCCTATGCAACTTGGTGCTACTCACCTTTCCCCGGCTGAAAAGAGTAGACGTCGCACCTTAGGCCTATGCATGTACTGCGGGGTTTCAGGTCACCTGGTTAGGACCTGCCCCAATAAAAGACCTTTGGCGGGATTGCAACGTCCTGACAAGATAGAGAAAGTTTGTCAGGATGGTCAGGTAACTTCCCTTCATAGAAATAAAATGTTGTTACCTGCTACTGTGGGTTGGGAGTTGTCCAGGAAATCCGTCTCTGCTTTTGTCGATAGCGGAGCAGTTGGCAACTTCTTGGATAAATCCATAGTAGCCGCCTTAGGCATTCCCTTAATCCCCCTTGGGAAGCCCCTTCAGATTTTGGCAGTAAACAATACTCCTGTTCCTAGAGGAACTGTCACCTCCAAAACCCCTTTAATTAACCTAGTTGTGGGACCTTCCCATTCTGAGAACCTTGAATTTTTTGTCTTAGACAGCCCTGAAGCCCTGGTTGTCTTAGGGTTCCCCTGGTTAAAGGTGCACAACCCTACCTTTGATTGGGAAACTGGGGAATTGACAGGATGGAGCCCGCACTGTGCAGAACATTGCTATAGTATCACAGTTGGAGCAACCCAAGTCTCAGAGCTTATTTGTCCGTCTGCCTCTCCATCCATGAGGGTACCTCATGCATCTTTATTGAAGTCCGCCGGAACCATTCAGGGTGATAATCCTGTTAAGTCTGGTGAGGGTCCAGAGGCCCCTCGTGAAGGGGAGGGTACTGTCAGGAATGACTTGCCTTCAGTCCGTGCCCGTGGTGTCCCTAGGCAACTGGCCAGGGTTTCTCCTGCCCAGCAGCTGCCTCTGCCTCCGATGCCATCCCCAGCGGCGCGTGTGTCGCCGAGTAAGTCCTCCCCCCTTGCCCGTTGTCACTCAGCTTGTGCTTGCTGGCCTTTACAGTCAGCTCATGTCTTCCGGGGGTGCAATACTCAGAATGGCCACCGGAGGCTGTTTAAGAGAACGAAGTCTAGAAGGTGTAGCTCTGAGCACTTTGCCTGGGAAGCTCAGCTGGAGCAATCAGCCCAGAGCTCATCAGACTACAGGGCCAGTGCTCCAATCTGCCGTCAGATCCTAAGTGCACCAATCCCAGCCACTGTCTCCCTGTCCAATCCTGCCGGTTTTCCCACTATAAAGGGATTTCCACTGTAGTGTGTCATTGCCTGTTATAGCGCCTAGTACCAAGCATTGAAGCTCGTTTGATTCCTGTTGTCGACCTCAGCCTGAACCGACCTTTTGCCTGCCTGACCACGATTTTCGCCTGACCCCTCTGATACCTCGCCCCGTGACCTCCCGGCTCTGACCTCGGCTTGTAATCGGACTTCCGCCATCCGGCATCCTCGCTTGGGACTCCCTGCCGTTCATCAGTCTCCACCTTAAGCTGATAATCTTTGCGTCCTGGGGGTAACCGAGTAGGAGAGGCATTACCCGCGTCTCCTACAAGCGGGGACTTGTCTATAGGCAGAAGAGGCGGTGGAGATTGGGGATTGTCAGCTCAAGACAGACTGGTGTCCGGTATAGTCCTTACAGTTCTACACAGGGACAAAGCCATCTTCAGTTGTAAATAGGACTTTCTAAGGTGGTCTCCCCCTTTCATCTTAACAAGGAGGTGATTTTGCCCTTCGCCCGGCTCCGATTAGTCATAAGAAGACTATGTCCACTCCCTGGACATAGTGAGAGCTCTGAAATATTTAATCCCTGCTACACAGACCTTTTGTAAGACTGACTCCTAACTTAATTGAATTTGAGGGGCCACGGAAGGGGCTACTGCTGGGCTTTTCAGCACCAGGCTTCAGTAGAGAAGGAGTGCAAGGCCACTACCTGGTCTTCAGTTCATACATTTACTAATATTTATAACGTTAGAGCCTCGGCGGATTCCGTCTTTGGTATAAAGGTATTGCAGACAGTAGTAAGCTTATCAGCTAAGGTTTGATTTTTGTAATGGCTTACTTCTCACATTAGAAGAATACGTTTAATACTTGGGATCCCATCCTGAATTAAGGGCACTGCTTTTGGAGGTCCCATTCGTATCTGATTCAAAGACCCCCTGGAGTGAAATATGAGAGAAAATTCTGTCAATTCTGTGATTCTCATTCTCACCTGTAGAATTGTTTTCTCCACTCCAGAGCGTCAGGCCCACCCTATCTGCTAGGCTACTATACCCATTCCTCAGATGCCATAAGTCCTAGTAGAGCTTGTATATATGTAAATATGTAAATAATTGATCAACAATATATATATATATATATATATATATATATATAATGTGAGGAGATGAGCTTATCTCTTCCTTCCATCGTCTCGCCTTGTTTTCCAACTAAACATGGAGCTTCAAAGGATGCCTCCTCCTCCTGGGCAGCTGTGACTACTGCTTTTCAATTACTGGATTGTGGAGAGCAGCCTGAAGCATATCTATAGGCTGGGAAGATCCACCCCTTTTTATTCTTGTAGTTCTGCCCTTTGGTCGAGAGTTAACCCATTCCCATCTGATTCACTGACGCCCTGGAGTGGAAGAAGAGAGAAAACAATTCTACAGGTGAGAATTGTATTTTTTTTTTTTACCAAGGACTGAGCCACAAGAGGTATAAATGCAATTAAGTCTATGCACTAATTCCAAAATTCCAAATAGAATATATTGCCCCGACCCTGTCACTCATAGACTGACCTGGCAATATAAGATATATTAACAGGGATTTGTGCTCCCTGGTGAAAAATGTATGTAATTTTCAATAGTCTAATACCCTTGGAGTAATTTAACTATTCTGTATTCCTCCAGAACTGAAGTAAGTAGACCCAAATCCTATTTTCACTGTATGCAGTGAGACAAGCCTATCTCTCCAGCTGTTTTTGGCAATAATAAAATATTAAAATTTGTTTCTACATTGTAGTCCACTTTTTGACCCTTGGGTTGCCTTTACAAAAAGAGACAGGAAATACAAAAGTGTTTACTGTTAGAAAAATCTTGTCAAAATATATGACGCTTTAATTCTTATGGCGTATCCTATCCAGACTAAGACCACATAGATTGGATTTGATTGGGATAACTACAGAAATGGGGCATGACTGATGGTTTCATTAAACCGGACCTTCACTATAATTTATTGAAAAGGCCAAACCCTTAAAAAACTATTCCCCAGCATCTAAAATTAATATATTTTAAGTTTTTAGTCAATTATTATTCTTTCCCCCACTGGGTTACTAGAATACTAGCACCGCCATCTTGACTCAGAAGCATCACACTTACTGAGGAGAGGAGAGCCAGATAAAGTGCAGGAGGCGGGGTTATAGCTGTGCTTTGCTCAGACAGAGCAGAGCTGGAGTCAGGAAAATGTCAGCAATCCCAGAATGCAGAGCAGCACAGTCAGAAGGTACTTCCTGTTTGCAGGCTGCCTGTTGGTCCATGAGCCGCCATCTTGGATGTTTAAAGGCTAATAACATGCAGTAGATGCCGGTAGGATGATTTTTTAATGTGAGCAATCTGTATGTACAGGGTGGGGGAAACATTAAAGATAGACTCTTATTCAGAGTGAAGGTCCGCATTAAAACTTGGGTATATTGTAGCTTTTAATGTATGGATCCATTTTGTTTCCTGCTTTAGTGTTTCTATTTCTATATTCAGTGGATTAATAGATTAGATTTGAGCGCTAGTAATGGCAGATTAAATTTTTTTATAGTATTGTCTGATTTAATAAATGTTCACATCCGACAGCCTTCACGCTGTAGCACTATGTTTAAGGTCACCTGGTATAAAATATTTTGTACCAGTTTGTCTTTTGGGTTGCTTCCTCTCCTAAATATTTCCTGGGGCCAATTTGGTAAAAACATCTGGAAATGTCTATCCCTTAGTAGGACATACCAATATTTGTTGAGTATGTCCTTGATTCATTCACTAGATTGAGTATATGTCAGTATCATAGATGGACCTTTCCAATTGGTTATTTGTTTTGGCTGGAAAAGTAGTTCTACTCTGTCCTTACTCCTTGCACTTTTAAAAGAACTTTTTAGAGTATTTTTTGCTAGAGCCTTTCTCTGTTAGTTGTATTCCCTCTGTCACCAATAGTAAGTCATCAATGGAAGGACAATTCCTTTGTGCATGCACGTATTCCCCATAGGGGATACTATTTAAAGGATGGTTCGGATGGGCACTTCCTGAACTCAGTATTGCATTGGCTGCAGTTTTTTTTTGAGAGAATTGTAATTAATACTGTCTCATCTTTTTCACTTTTAGATCTAGAAATGGAATACTATTGTGATCATATTGTAATGTGAATTTTAAAATTTCTGGAATTTTGATTCAACTTCAAGACAAAGGTCTGGAGGTGTTCCTCCATGCCTATCCAGACAACTATAATATCATCTAAGTACCTGAGCCACGCCAAAACATGGCACAAGTACTCTGACATCTCGTCCTCAATCCACAACTCTCTCTCCCACCTACACAGATACAGGTTCACGAACGATGAGGCACAAGCTTTCCCCTTCGCCGTCCCCTGTATCTGGTGGTACAGTTGGTCATTGAAGAGAAAGAAATTGTGGGTGAGGATGAATTGCAGCAATCTTAATAAAACAAAAATTATGATTATATAAATTGACATCTAATTTGTATAAGACAAACTCTACAGCCTTAATTCCAATCTCATGAGGTATGCTGGAGTAGAGGGCCTCAACTCCAAGATCTGGAGGACATGCCCTGTATCCTCTATGTATGAAGGTAGCTGTTGGACAAGTGGCTGCAGGCGGTGATCAACATATTTACTGGCTTTGTCCATTAGGGACACCATGCCCGAGACAATGGGTTGTCTATTGATTTATGCACTTTCGGGAGTTCATAAAAATGTTGGCGTTATAGGGCATGGGGTCTTCAGGAACTCGCCAGTTTGTCTGCTGATCACTCCTACAGTGAGTGCCTCGGTGATAAGTGCTTGATACTCCTGAGCTTTCCTGACAAGACTGGACACAGGGGCCCTCTGATTCCAGTGTCTACTGTTTAGAATCTGTAGACACATTAGGGTTGATTCAGAGAGACATAAATAGATTTTCGTGTTTGTGTCAATCAGTTTTTTTTTTTAATTTTCCCGCTTACGTATGAGTGTACGAGTGATTCTATGCATGCATCGCAAGCCTTCAGTAAAGTGTTCGTCCGTTCGTATGCCAACGCCTTTAGCTTTCGTTTTCCGTTTATGTTACTCCTGAAACAACGTAGGCTTCTCTTTTTCCAACGTCGCCTTGAACGAATGATTTACATTTCCCGTTAGATTCTGAATTCCTTTTTCTATAAATAAACGTCCAGACGAAAATCGTTACGACCTTACGCATGCACACAACAAAATTAACTCATTATTGTGCTCGTCTACATATTTTGTTCACTCACTTCTGCAACAATGCTTACCTAAATCACATCGCGGTTTCATTCTTCTTCATTTACCGCACCTAATGCTTACCTTAATCCCATCGCGGTTTCATTCTTCTTCCATTTGCGCACCTAATGCTTACCTTAATCACATCGCGGTTTCATTCTTCTTCATTTACCGCACCTAATGCTTACCTTAATCACATCGTGGTTTCATTCTTCTTCATTTACCGCACCTAATGCTTACCTAAATCACATTGCGGTTTCATTCTTCTTGCATTTGCGCACCTAAGGCTTACCTTAATCACATCGCGGTTTCATTCTTCTTCCATTTGCGCACCTAATGCTTACCTTAATCGTGGTCTGTATATTCTTCATATTTTAATTTTGGGTTTTTCCTACGTTTTGTTGTAACCAACCCTTAATGAATGTATTTTGAAAAGAAAATAACACAGAAACAAGTTTTTTTTTTTTTTTTACTAAAAAATGACAATTGTTTTTGCCGTTTTTTTTCGAAAAATTTGTTAAATTTGTGCAAGTACAATTTTTTTTTGGGTTATTAAAAAATTTTACATTTACAAAATATTTAAGTATTTTTTAAAACATAAAAACTATATACAAAGCAATGGCAGGCCCCAGATAATGAATCTTCATCTGTGGTCCCCAACGAATCGCGCAGCTCCTGCATCTCGCCCACCAACCAAAACACCGTGGCACTGATTTGTGCCAATCTCGCATGTGCGGTGTCTGCAAAAAAAAAAAATATATATATATATATTGTTCTGCAAATACATGTTTAACAGCTGTGGATGGAATGATTATTAGGTTGCAACTAACTCATGAGGCCATATGTCATTATGCTAAGGCATTTCTTAAAGGAAGAGGCCATATGTCATTATGCTAAGGCATTTCTTAAAGGAAGAGGCCATATGTCATTATGCTAAGGCATTTCTTAAAGGAAGAGGCCATATGTCATTATGCTAAGGACATGGCCAATGGATGTAGGTTGATTGGTGATGATGTAATTGTCAACATACTCAAAATATTTACATCACAACTTACTTCGGTGGTGGGCAACCTCTGCTTGGGGGACCACCCTACGGTCTGGGGCCTGCCACTGCTGGGAATGTG
Organism: Gastrophryne carolinensis; assembly: GCA_027917425.1. Classification (NCBI taxonomy): domain Eukaryota; kingdom Metazoa; phylum Chordata; class Amphibia; order Anura; family Microhylidae; genus Gastrophryne; species Gastrophryne carolinensis. The sequence goes on from CM051240.1 coordinate 181,753,491, forward strand.
AGGCTGTAAAGAGATTTAAAATAACCCCCCTTTAATGTCTGATTCAACAGTAAGCAAATGACACTTAGAATGTGTGTGTGACATCACCCACCTTCTCGATGTTCTTCCTGGGCATGATCTGCTGCAGTCTCTGCTCCAGATCCTTCACCTGCTACATATTCATCTAGAAAAAGAGATTAAGGGAATCAGCTTTGCTTTTAATAGCATGTATGTGTGTGGGGTTACATTAAGAGTCACATACCAGAGGCTAATGGCTCCGTCGTTTGGTACGACTCCCTGCCCTTGCCGTGATGCCCCTCCTCTGTAGGAAGGTCCAGGGGCTGATCTGATGCAACTACAGAGGAGGGGTAGGAACTTGGGCCTGGAGATCCACCACCTTCACTTGCTGCTGCAGATTCATGTCACACTGGCCGGACTGCTCACCTCCGGGTGCGTCTGATGCAATAGTCCATTTCAAACACTAGAAAAGACAAGCATTTATAAATAAAGACCTACCTTCTGTATTAGATACATTTAGTATGCAATCGCACCAGGGGCATGTGGAGTCGTTTAAGGTCTGACCAGTGCTGCATGATCTGCGTATGGGTGAAGGTGGTGTTCGTTTCCTGTTGGATCAGGGCCACGATCTCCAGGGCCACATTCCTCTTCTCGAATGCGTTGGGCAAGTAGTCGTACCTGCGCTGAAGCATAGTCTAAAAAAAAAAAAAAAATAGTTGTTAGATAAAACAGCATACAAATATGTGTCACAATTAGATCATTTGACTAATTGATAAAGTGGCCTGTGAGCGGGGGGCCACGAAACGCGTTGGGGGACCGGCATTTGGACTGGGGCATTCCCATGGAACACTTGGATTTATCACTCAGGTGATGTGTGCTTTTCAATTGATGTTGTTGTATTTGCTATTTTTGCTACTTTTGAACTGTTATATTTCTACATCTTGCCACATTTCATATTATTGATCTTTATTACTAATGTTAGATTTGCACAGTTTTAGCACTTATGCACTTTATAAATGAGTTTTATGGGTATTTGGGATAGATTGGGATGCCCTTGAGAAAAATGTGCGGGTTTGTCTTGTATGTTTTTTAATTGTGTCTTTATGTGTATCTTTTGTGGATAGCTCCTAATAAATTATTTATGAATTCATTATGATTAATTAGTTCTTATTGATTTTTCTGTGGAGGAGGTGCGCTGGTGTGGGACTATATTGGATGAATGGCTGGGTTCATCCCTGTAATACTTATAGCTCTACCTTTGTAGGAATAGCTCCCCACCACCGCACGGCCACAGATTCTACTACTACTATTGAATATATAATTTTGTAGTGCGGAATCACACATATATATTTAGATCATTTGACTAAATTACATTTACAAACACATTTCTAGCCTTAAACTATCCTTCTACTGTTTTGCACGGAGTTTAAAAATCTTGCGCTTCCTTGAGGCCTAGGCATGCATTTAGATGGCAAATCAACGTCCTTACAATACACTTACGAGCATAATGAGCTCTTGTTGTTGGCGGGTGAAGATCATGGGCGCCATCTTTCTTCTTGTCCGCAGCAGATATACAATTCCCCAGCGGTTTCCGGGTTCCGCACGGCGGGACGCATGAGTATGCGAACGCGTAAGCATCATATCCAGTCATTAGTATTTAAAGGGTAATGCAGCTCATTGTCTTTGAGAATGAGCTCATTCTCTTTGAGATTGTCAGCATTGCACCCAAAAAAGTAAGCGGAAAGCAAACAGCAGCAAAGGAGGCCAAGACCAAAAGGCCACAGCGGCATGAGGACACTTCATCCTCCAGACCGATCTCGGTCTCACAAATCAACTACAAAGGTGCCTGAAACGCGGAGCAAAAGTGGCCACCACAAGGCTGCATTGCTCACAAATCCCGGCCCATTCAAAACAGCAAGTACAAGCAAGGCACCCACATCCAAACAGCAAGGTATGACAACGTCCAAGGGGAAAAGTAAGCAGAGGGCCAGAAGCCAGAGCCCACCAGCAACACCCTCTCCTGCTCCCCACCCTACCACATCCCATGAGAAATGAAGCACCAGTTTCAAGGGCACCAAGAAGCAGAGGGCCTGAAGCCTCAGCCCACCAAGCACACCCTCTCCTGCTCCCCACGCAAGCACATCCATGATAAAGGGAGCACCAGTTCCAAGGGCACCAAGAAGCAGAGGGCCCGAAGCCCCAGCCCCCCAAGCACACCCTCTCCTCCTCGGACACATTTGCCACCGGCACAGGTGGAAACCAGCGAGACCTATGCAACATCCACGCCTGGATATTTGTTAACCTCTATTTTTCAGCTTTCAAACTGGCGGAGGCTTCCCCACCAAATTACAATATACCAGAGCTGAAGAAATGGTCCTGTCTTTAATACACCCCGTAGCATTAGAGGGCCTCTCTGGCAGACAGGACACAGACATCCATACCAATTCTGCAGGTTAGTAATGTTTGTTTGAATGTGAACTATTGTAAATGTGTGAAATGAGGCTCACAGGCAGATATGAACACATGCTCCTAGGGAGTGGCTTTGAGGGGAGGTTACTGTTTAAGGCGGGTGTTTAATGTCTGAGGAATGGCCTTCATGATGGACACTCTCCCAGGGTGCAGTAGTTAATGGTCCTTAAAAAGGTTTGCAGGCCATACACAACCTTTGACAGTATTTCTGCTCACTATTAAACTACTTATCTTACTAAAGCACTGCATGTGATGGGAATATAGTCAATAATAGACAACACTTACTTCTATGTCTTTCTACCACTGGGGTTGTAGCTGTGCTTTGGTCAGACAAACTTGAGCTGGGGTCAGAGAAAAGGTCAGCATACGATGAATGCACAGCAGCATACTCTGAAGCCAAATGCTATTTGCAAGCTGACTGTGGGCCCCTAATGCGCCATTTTGGATCTGTAAAGCCTCCTAACATGCAGTACATGCATGTTTGTATGATTTAAGGTGACCAATCTGTATGTACAGGGTGAGGCATACATATAAGAGATACTCACATTCATTGTGAAGGTCAACTTGGACCATTGGGGGAGTTGTCATTCCTACTTGGCCACGTGTTTTCTAAAGCATATGTACTAATCCAGCTCATCAATGGAAGTTTGTGTGTTTACGTGCCTTTTACTTTTAAACCCAGCCCAGCATCCAGCCTCTGGAAGTGTGGAAGCCTCCTCCAGTTTGAGCACGCCGTCTACTTCCCTGCTGCCTAGGACACAGGACCAGATATCTAGGGTAAAAGGACTTTGCTGAAACTGGTGATGCATGTGAATGCACATGACTAATTTTGTTCTTAAAGATATTTAGGCCCCAATCTGACACACTTTTTCACTTGCCCCAACAGACTCCCACACTAATGGATGTCATCCAGGAGATGGAGGAGGAGGATGTCAGCCGTATTGGACCTTGGCTAATTACCCCCCTGGAACCTAATCTGCCACTGCCCCAGCATCCTACTGCACCAAATCCTCTGCAGAAGAGTGAAGCTGGACGCATGCTGCCAGCCCATCGTGGGCAGCAGGCTGAGACTGAGCCTACAGTCCCCAGTGCTAGCTCTGCTGCAGAGGTTTTGGCAAGCACATCTGGTACTGTTGCTCGCCCTAGAACTCCAGCATCTGCAGGCGCTCAAACCCGGGGAAGTGGAAGATGCAGTCAACAACGTCAACGAGTTTCCCAGGGGAGGCGCGTGCCGATCCTGGAGTCAGCATGGCACCATGACAGCCATTACTTTAGGCAGGTGACTCAAAGAACAACAGAGCAGATTACTGCACAATTAGAGAACTTCAATACTACATTCACCACCATGCTGACTGATTTCAGGATGAGCAACAGCCAGATGGCTGAACAAATGGCCACCTTAAACAGACAGATGGCTGAACCAATGGCCACCTTAAACAGACAGATGGCAGAACAAACGGCCACCTTAAATGCAAACTTCACTGCCATGCTAGATGAATTTAGAACTAGCAACAGACAGATGCTGGAGCAGTGGCAGATTATGAATGCCACACATGCCCAGGTGTTGGGCCACCTCCAAGGCCCAACAGAACCTTATTATGGGCAACATCAATATTAAGAACTATTTGACCTGGATCTGCTCCACATCTTTCCTCTACATCCCAACTCTATTTACCTGTGTGGTGAGCGCTGTTTATGGCTTTGCTGGTTTGTTTTGGAATTCGCCCATATAGCTCATTAGAGTGCTCACATACCCCACTAGCCAACGGCTGAGCTTAAGCCTCACTGGAGCGGCCATTCAAGCTCCCACGCTGCAGGCTTGGGCCTAATCAATTGCTGGCTTCCACATCCTGTTTGTTGGCAATATTGGGGGACATTCTTGGCTGGAGAAAACAACATTTGGCCATGGCAAAGATTGTACTGGACTGGCATTAGGACTGGGGGTCATTGGCTGGGTGGCCATCGAACTTACAGGCGTGGATGTGGCATAGGTATGGCTGGTTTACACCTGTTCCGGTGGCAAATGTGGCCGAGCAGGAGAGGGTGTGTATGTGGCCCTATGTATTCCTGGTCGACAATTCCCCTTGAAATTTGTGTTCCCTATGGATCTTGATGTTGGTGCCGGTTAAACTTCGGCCTGGAGTCAGTGACCTTCCAGCTTCTGGATGTGGCCAATTGCTAGGGGCCAGGAGTCTGCCACAATTTATAGTTATGTTTTTAAATGTATGTACATGGAGTCTGCGAGTGTCCTTCAAATATAAATTTACATATTTAAATAAAATAGATTGAATGTGACTTTAGCTGTTCTTGCCTAAGTTGATGCATTAATGTTTGGGCTGTTTTGATATTAATGAAGGTTTTTAAGGACAAACATGGGAAAATAATGCATGAGGCTCAAATCAGGTGTCAATTTTGTATTAATTAACTCATTACTATTTTTTGGGGAAAAAGAAAAAGGCCTTCACTGAGGCAAATAATATTCAAAGCACACAACAACATAAACAAACATACAAAACAATTGTTAAGAAAAATAGGCTGAAATCAAATGTGCCCACACTGATTGGCCAGAGGCACTAGGGGTGCCATCATAAAGGTCATCTGCCTCCTGGCTGGGTGGAGAGGGGGGCAGATCGACATACCGGGGGACATGCTGCATGATGGCAAAATTATGAAGCACGCAGCATGCAAGTATTATGTTGATGACCTTGTTGGGGTCATATTGCAGTGCCCCCCCTGTATGGTCCAAACATCTGGTCTTCAGAAGTTCAAAGGCCCTCTCCACTACGGGCCGGGTCTTCCGGTGGGCCCTATTGTACGACTCCTGGGCCTCATTCTGCGGGCGAAGAACGGGCATCAGGAGCCAGGGCAGAAGTGGATAGCCAGAATCCCCTGAAAGTATCACAAAATACTTACATAAATTACACATTCTAACCAACATTATTGTTTAACATGTCATCAAGGGCAAAAAAACCCATAGGTTAAGACATGGGTCATCAACTATATTCATAGGCATACAGTGAAAAGGGAATGATGGAATTTGAGCAAACTTACCAAGGAGCCATCCACCAGATAATTCTCCAGACTCAAACCGGCGGAATAATCCGGAGCGCTGCAAGATATAAGCATCATGGGATGAGACTGGATACCCAGCAAGTACACTAAGGAATCACATGTCCGGCCCAACCACTGTTCAGACATTCACTGAGTGGCACATCTTGCGGTTCCTGAAAAAAAAAATTAAAATTACAGCAAGCCAAGGTAAACAACTCCAATGCTAACTCCTAACACCCTAAAAAAAACCTGTTTTACAATCCAAATAACATTAACAAAGTACATAAGTAGTTTAAATAACCAAGATTATATGTATGTAGTAGAAAATAAAGATTAACATGCTAATGACTAATTAAGGTCACCATTAAAATGGTTTGATAAGGCATACATGAAAAAAAAATGATGAAGGTATGCATTGTAAACTGGGTCACAGGGACACTTTAAAAAGAGGGATTAAGGTATACTTTGTAAACTGGTTCACAGGGACACTTTAGAAGAAGGGATTAATAGATAGTTACAATACAGTTTGACAAAACAATATAACAAAATTACCTAATTAACTTACCTATAGATGTACTCGTCGGCTGCAGGAGGGACCAATGCAACGTGGGTGCAATCAATCACACCCATGACGTTGGGCATGTCGGCGATATTAAAAAAAACCCAACTTAAGCACGTTCCAGGCTACCATGTCGTCCAGAAGGGAAATATATTTGGGACTAATGGTAGCCATGCCATCCAAACACTTAGATAGCGCACGGCTCAGCGTAGGCTGGGACACCCCCATGGAGAGGGCACCCAGCCTCTGGAACAAGCCGTTCGCCAAAAACTGCAGGCAGCCAAGCATCTTGGTCATACCTGAAATTGCTTGCCCCTTCCTTGTGGTGTGGGCTAACCATGGCCACAGCTCACTATACAATTTATGGAGGTAAGCGCGGTTATGTCAGGTCAGCTCGAACAGCTCAACGGCATGCATGCGATCGATATGCATGCGTCGGCGGTGCTGACACATGATATGCCTTGGAGCTATAGGCGCTCATACTCCTCCACAAAGCCGCAATACATGTTCAAGCAATCCGAGGCAAAAATGGTCCCGTAAGTGGAACGCAAATGAAAATGTTATAGGGCGGTGGTCCCCTCGGCAATCAGGTTTCAGAATCAGACGCAAGCCCATCCCAATAACGTAACTTATCTGAACTAATGCAAATGATGAACGTAAAAACCAAAAAACATGCCAAACAGACACAAAAACATACACAGACACATGCGAAAGTCCATACGTATCTGTCTCTAAATCAACCCTATTGTTTCATACTGTGATTTCTCAGATTGGGAGGCAAATTGGAACCTTTGAGGGTTTGCTTAGATAGTTTCTCTATATCTGCTGTTACTAAATTGACAAAGGTGTTTATATAGGAATTAATATTTGATGGAGGTAAATAGGTTGATTTTTTTTAATTCTTTTTTGTCAGTGGGCATGTCCCTATTCTCTATTTGCAGCATGTTCCTTTGTTAGTGGGATGTAGCCACACACCCACCAGCAAAGGATTTCCATTAAACGCTGGAATTTCACTAAGCAGATGAGGTAAAATGTTGTGTGAAAGGCTGTGTGCAGACAAAACGAGTAACAGGATAACAAGAACTGTGAAAAAGTAAATTATCAAAAACAGGGTTAATTACAGGACAACTGAACTATTTTGTGTACATTATTCTGTACGTTATGCTCAGATCTATGGTTCAGCAATTTTATATCCCTAATTCTGCTAATTATGGTTTGAAATTGAGATCTTTTAACTATTTTATATCCCTGGACCATTTAGTTTGTACCACAACCTATTATCTGGCTATCCCTATGCCAGCGCTCTGTTCAAAGCAGCACTTTATGCCCTGCATAAGTATGCAAGGCATAAAGCGCTGATTTCACAAGATCTCACACATAGGCAATTGGAAGGGTGGAAAGGTGAGTTGTGTGGGTGATCTGAGGGTTTCACACAGAGGGGATTTACAGATCGGGATGCACCAGGAAAACAAACATATCACTAGGATAATAAAAATCCTAGGTGATGGGTCCACTTTAAATTCAGGTGGTAACCTTTTTTTGGCCAGACAGAATTCTTCCATATTAACTTCTACTTTAGAGAAACTACAATAAATGATTAAAGGGGCCGTAAACCCAAAACCCACTGGACAGACGCTGGATAGTGCGTGAGGAAACTGCTGTGCTGGAAGGAAGGTGAGCATGTGTTTGCTTTTTTCCCGTGTTTACAGACCCTTTAAATCGGAAGCTCATCTGGGCAAAACTCTTGTTGCGGAAGATTGGCACACTATTATTCATTCATCTAAAACACATATGTCAAGGCCCCTGTGCCAGATTGCTTTTTATGTGGGCCTTGGACAGGTGGCAGATGATTGCTAATGGTTGGTGTCCCTTCCAGCTGGGCCGGTCACTCCAAGGCTTCTGGCAGTCTGTCTTGCCTGGTACTGCCAAGTGATGCACAAGTACACTGCTCTTCACTGTACAGTACCGCCTCTAATCCTCCGCCCTGCCCTCTCCGATTAGCGATACTGAACGTCTAATAAAAGAAAAAAAAAGACAATCATCTTCTCCCTGAATCCAGCCAGCAAATAACGCCTGCCGCCATGGGCCTATAGTCCCGGCTGGCAGCTGGGAGCCATTGCTCTGTGCATCATGTGCGCTCCCACCCTTCCAATCACCTGAGCACAATGCAGAGAGGATAGGAAGATTTCAGGAAGATGGCGGTAGGTGTTCACTGTCGCGCTGGTTGGATTCAGGGTGAAGGTGTCTTTTTTTCTTTTCTTAGACATTCAGTATCGCTATTAGGAGGGGGCAGGGCGGGGAGTATATAATTTTTTGGGAAAGAGGCTGGAGTGGCCCTTTAATGCCAAATCAGAGGGGTCTACATGTACTGCAGTTGTTGTTAACTTTTTCTAGATGGGATGGACCCTGAGCAAAATAATTCAGGATCAGCATCTGTCCTTGCTAAATTATTTAGCGTCTACATCTCTCCCATGGCCAAAACAATTTTGTGGCTACCCTCAGCAAAATAATTCAGCACCTGTTTCGGTCTTGGGAAAATAATTCTGTGGTTATTCTTAGTAAAATAACTCAGCGTCTTTATCTGCCCTGGGCAAAGCATTTCAGTGCCTGTCTGCACCTGTTATTATTATTATGTGTCTATAAACACAGAATGGTTAGAGTGTTAGCATTTTGCAACACCAATAAGTTTGGCACCAGAAAACAGCTACAAAGTGCTATGCCAGTATCTATAGTAACTTCAGATCGATTATCAAAATTGTATTCTTCTGTCACACATAGTTGCTTTAGAGCAGAGGTATTCAAGAACATTTTGTGAGGGTCCATTCATTGTAGTTTGCCGCAAGTTGAAGTTCTGGGGGAGGGGGAATGGATGAAAGTGCACCAGGGTGCTACATATCCATGATATCCATGATAAATAAAGGCTGATCCAGTATTACACTTTTTGTGCATTGGGGGGAAAACAAACAGCAGCTTTTTTTTTATTAGATTGGCTCTGTGAAACCTACATCTCTGACTCTGGTCCGGCAGAGAGATGCATGGGGCAGAAGAGAAAGTATCTCCCGTTTATAGGTTGTCAACGCAATCAGGCGATACATTAAAACAAACGAAGGCATCTTTCGCACCTTTCTGTTTTCGCCGAGTAGAGATACTCCATTGCAATGAAGGTGGGTGCAATGAAGTCGTGATCCTTGAAAAAATTTTGTTTTTACATTACAGAACTGCAGGTCAGTGCAAGAATAGCTCACGTGTAATGCACTGCCCTTCACTAGTGCAGAGGTAGGCACAGGTGGCCAAAGGTGAGGTAGGCAGAGGAAGGAAGGAAGGGAAGAACAGAAATGAAAATAAAGAAGGAAGGAATTAAAAGACAGGATAAAAAAAGAGGACAGTAATTAGAGGAGGAAGGAAAGAAGAAGGGGAGGAAAAAGGAAGGAAGAGAGAAACGAAATAGGGAAGGAAGGAAAGAGAAACAAATAGAAAAATTGAGGAAATAAAGAAGGGGCAAAAGAAAATGAGAAGGATGGAAGAGAAGAAAGGTAGGCAAGAAAGAATAAAAGGAAAATAAGGAAAACATGTAAGGATGAAAAGAAGGCAAGAAAGAAAGGATGGAAAGGAAGTAATTGAAAGGATGAAGAAGGGAAGAAAGAGGGAAGCAGAATGAAAGAATGAAGTAAGAAAGAGAAAGGCATGAAAGGAAAACGAGAAAGAAAAAGTGTGTATAACAAAAAAAAGAAAGAATGGGAAGAAAGGAAAGAGAATTCGAGAAAAAAAAAGAAAAAACGGGGAAGAAAGTAAGGGAATAGAAATAGAAAAAAAGAGTAGAAAAAAAACAAAGAAAGAGGAAGGAAGGAATTGAAAGAAGGCAAGAGGTAAAGAGGTAAAGGGATGCCACTGCAAATACTTCCTGTGCTAAATCCAGCACGGTGAGTGGGTGGCTTGGGTGATTTTATGGATCAATTCTGACTGTGAATCAGTGCTCAACCCCAATAATACCCTGAAGCCCGAACCACACACCCCAGGGATCTGGGACATCCCCCGAATTGCTTCCCCTATGAAGCACACCTATTGCCAATTTTTACTGCTCCTGCTTTAGTCTAATCCCAAATAGCTCGAAGCTAGCTTGGCTACTGCTGCAACTGCTCCTGTCTTCCCCACTCTCCACCGAATGCTGCCAGGGGGTGCTGGGGTCCTCCTAGTCCACCTCCTGAACCCTCTACTTCTGATGCTCCACTCTACCAAATGAGCTATCCAGAGTCTGGGTGTTGAGCTATCCTCCACCACCACTTCATGCTTCTCCAGGCTCAGTTGGACATTATACACATTAGCAATGGTTTGTGTCCTCTTCCTAAAGTGACCCTTCAGGACAACTTCCAGTACATGAAGCATCAGAATCACAACATTAAGACCGTAGTCTTGCTGGCTGATGAGCAGAGGGACTTCCTCGAACAATCTCAGCAATTGCCAAGTTTCACACATCATCTGCCAGTGGCTTAGTTGGAAAATGCACTGCAGTGTGAAGCCTCTATTGTATTCAGCTCTACTAGAAATATACATTGGGTCAGTGAGTCTAGGAGTCAGTAATGACATATGTGATGTGATTCAATGACCAATCAGGGAAGAAAGGTGAGCATCCCGATTGCCGGTTTCCCTCTGCATAATAACCCTGTTAAACTAAAGAAATATTATCTGTCTTCCTGGTCCCACAGAGAAATTTAGCACTGTGATTGGTCACCACCATCGCCAGGGTGCCCCAGGGCCTTTTTGTAGGCTGGCCCTAGAGACTTTTAGACTTCTGGGTTGTCCAGGGCGGGGATAGGACCACTTTTGAAAGTTCACTTTTGATGGCATGGTTGAAAGGGATGTTATCAAGGTGCTGAGCATTTTCTTTTTCTTGTTATCAAATGTGTGTTTTATGTAAGCATTTTTACTACCTGCAATCTGTTGCTATTGGCATCCATATGTTAAGTCTGTACACCAAGAAAAGATATATGAGCCCTGTACACACAGAACACTACTACTGGGCATGTATAAGCGTGTGTGTGCGCCCTCTTACCTCAGCAGCAGCCATAGCAGCAGTGTTCTGTGTGTACAGGACTCTCTTCTTGTAGGTCTTGGTGTACAGACTTGGTGTATGCTTGCTAATTGCAACAAAATGCAGGTAAAAAAAGCTTGGCACATCGAGGTCACCCACTGGGAGTTACTGTATTTGCATTGTGCATTTTACATTTGGTGTTTAGCTTTATGTATAGCTTAACGTAAACCTTTTTGCAATTTTTTATTGTGCATTTTATATATTTGGCAAGAAGGTCTCCCACAATCTATATAAGCCTGTATAGGCCTAATGACCAGTTGCAGTGAGTACAGAAGGGGGTGGGACTGAGTAATGTTAAAGCTCCGCCACCTCCATTAATTTCCACTGCTGTTTGTAGCAATTATGTCATTGCAACACTTTTAAAATGACTAATCACCTGCCATCTTACAGAGAGGGAGAGCAAAAAAACAGTGTTTCAGGGTGATTTGATAAGCGAAAATATCTATTTGTAGTTCTGCACCCTAAGAAGTGAGTATCAGCAGGGGCTTTGGTCCAATATATTTAACAAGTTCAGTGGGTTCTGATCTGCTTTAATTCTCTGTTGTACAGTAGAGCTGTTTATGGTTCAATACAACCCCCCATCCTCCAGCCTAAGCCATGGCATCACATGACAAGACAGACGGATGCTGAGAAAACTCCTCTGCTAAGTGCATCACTAGCATTTATGGTGTTGATTCTGTTAAATACTTGATTATCCCTCCACATTAAGATCCAGATCTCAGGCAGAATTCACACTTGCATTTCTCTCATCAGGCTCATATTCTTTCGGATACCATTGCTTTAATATATATATATATATATATATATATATATATATATATATATATAGCTATTGGTATTCATATTTTATGTCATATAACAGGGTTGTACATGCATTGATCTTAAATCCACATGTTTTCTATCCCTTTGCATGTTTTTCCCTCTGTTATAGGGAGGAGGCACATCTTTGGCCTTCCTTTGGTCTGATCTGAATTGCTGGGAGAACACATTAGTGGAGAAGATGGCAGTGATGCAGCCTCAGCCTGCAAACCTGGCTTGGGAACACCTGGTAGGTAAGTGAATATTGGGGTAATCATGGGGCTCACAAAGTGCACCAGAATTAGGCTACCCCAGGGGGGTTAGAATGGCCGATTCTGGAGACTTTTATATTAATATACACAGCATTATGTGTGGATTAGATGAGATACCACATATTTCATATCACGGCTGAATCCAAGGGGAACAGGAAAAAGCTGCATACATATGCAGCAGTTGTGACTCCTACATTACAAGGCATTTCTTTTTACTGCAGTGCACTGTTTGATGTCTCTTTATAGACAAACACAGCTCCATTTGATGGGGACAAGTCTGCTTTAATAAAGATACATTTATATATATATATATATATATATATATATATATATATATATATATATTAGAGTCAATGGGTTCTTTATTAATAAAAAAATTACCTGACAAGCTATACCTATCGATATCATGTATACAGTGTTGCCTATGTTTATCTTTAAACTGTTAACTGTTATAAAGTACTTTTAAAAAAACTTTTGCTAAAAAAAGTAATATATATATATATATATATATATATATATATATATATATATATATATTAAAATTAACCAGTATAATTTATGTTTTTCATCAAAATGAAAATATGGGAACCTTGGATGTAGCAAATCATTTTACATACTGGTATGTAACGACGGTACTAAAATCATGCTAAGATTTTGACTGGGTGGTACAGGTGCTTTCCTGCCTCTTCCCTTCTTATTTCTCTCTCCCCTATAATCGCAGGGTGGTGCAGGTGCTTTCCCACCTCTTCCCTTCTTATTTCTCTCTCCCCTATAAGCTTCCTCTGTACCTGCTCCCTTTTCATCTCCCTTCCTTTCAACTATTTCTAGATGTTCTCTTTTGATAAGGTTTTTCTGTATACTGCATACTGTTAGTATGGGGGCTCTTGTGTGCCTCTTTCCATTAAATCCCCATATTCTGCCTATCCTGTTATAGGTATCTCTAATATTATATAACTGATGCCCTTGCAGGGCAAGATCCTTTTCCATCATTTGGTTAGATCCCAGCACAATGCAAGTTATTGATGATTTAAGGTGATATTTAAATACTTGCATAAGATCTGTACCAGTTAGTGCGCTCATATGCTCTTGTTCTACTGACATGTGAAGTTAGGCAAATGACTAATATTACTTATACAAATGTCTATTTTTAATGTATGATCAGCAATCGGGACATGCTTGCTGCTGTATGTCAGAAACTGTCTATATTACATTTAAAAAAAAAATATTAAACAGAGAAAGTCAGGCCAGGCAATGATTGCCACTGTGATATATACGCTAGGGGCTTTTAGGTCTGCTTTAATGTAGGTAGACTTTTTAAAAAAGTCAGTACTTAAAGTAGACCAATTTTCCCAGGGCATGCCGATTTGGTACGACCTACCACGTAAAACCCCCAAGATCACCCACACAACTCATTATTCCGCTGTTCCCAAGGTGCTTGTCCAGTCAGTGCTTTATGCCATGCATACTAATGCAACAAACTGCAGGCATAGGGAGCAGTTGCTTTGCTGGTTTCCTATTCTGAATAGTTACGTACAGTAGTACAGTAGAGTGTCTCAGCTGCAGGGATGTCGGGGATGTGGCCAAGGCCTCCGGTCACAGTGCAGGACCCTGTGCAATGGGTTCATATTGTGGGGCACCCCAAATTGAGGTGTACCAGGGGTACTTAGTCGGTTAGTAACTGTATAGCTTTATTTATAGTTCCACTTTAAAGTCTTTGCATTTGCATTGTTCCTTTTTGGTTGGAGCTGGAAAAGGTCTTCCAAATTCTATATAAACCTATATAGGCGTAGTGTCCAGTAGGAGCAAGCACAGTGTGGGGGGAGGATCTCCATTGTAGTTCTATAGTTCAAGTAGATCTAGGCCCTTATTTAACAAGGGATAGGGCCAGGTAGCGAATGGTGAGCGAACGGTAATGACGGTCACCGCCACGAGTACGCCGGCTCCCCTCCGCAATCACACATTTATGAAGCCGATCCTGCTTAGTGACTGACAGAGCGCCAGATAGCGAATCATTCATCATTATTCCAGCCTCACCCCACAGCGCCAGCGAGCGACCTTGAACAGCGACAGGTATGACCTCTCGCTACCTGGCGCTCTCCAATGCATTTCAATGGAACAATCTTTAAATATTAATAATTAATTGCTATTAATTTTTTTTTTTTTAAATGTCAAAAATTCTGTGACCACTTCTGCAATGTTAGTTATTTTTTTTTTAAGGTTCAAAAAAAAAAAAAAAAAAAAAAATTTGTGCTGAATTGATATTACAGGTCTGATATTAATGTATTCATATTACAACCCGTTTTCCCGATTCCTGGGGAATCCTAAATTGGGGTTCAATTTTTTAAAAGTAGACCTAAAGCCTCCACTCACTATGAAAGTCCTCCAACATCACTTTTTCCTGCCCCCTAGCTCATTGAACAGCTAGGGGCATCCCCCTCGGGGCATCCCGATTTGGGATGCCATTGTGTATCTCCTGGGATCACCCTTAAACTCAACTTGTTCCCATGGCTCATGATTTTTTTATTCATCCAATCATGGACTTGCATCCTCACACAACCGTTTTAGACATGAGAGGGGTGTTGCATGTCTAAAGTGGACCAAAACCAATTTTTACCATACTGGGATTTGGTCAACATTTCTAGGGCACTTCATATTTAAAAAAAAAAAGCCTCCCCTCACTAGAAACATCTTGCAATAGGGGTATGCTTCTCTACAGGGCACAGCTTTTCCCTGCCCCCTATTTAGCCCCTTAAAGAACAAAACCCATGATTTTTACTTACCTTGGTTTTGTTCCTCTTGCTAGGGGTATCCCCAGGTGTATACGCACCTTTCCCTTGTAACCCAGTAACCACGGTGCAATATCCCGTGTTGCAACTGAAGAAAACATTTGTAATATCATTCCGCCTTAGTGGTTGCAATAAGAACTGCAGCATTTGCCGAAATTAGATAAGATAACCAAATTAGCCAGGGACCAGGTTTCTCCAACTGATTTGGAGATAAGCTAAGTTTGGCTACATCTGCAGGGAGGGATGGGTTCCAGCAGGTCAACCGTTCACATATCATGCAATGTTTTGGTAGACAATGCTGTTTTTGCTGCTTAAGAAGGGTGTTCCTTACGCTGTAGTGCCGAAACAATATGCCTCTCGTTGTTAGTAACAATGGTTCCAAAGTCAAGTTGGTGAGGAGTCAGCAAGGAGGAGATTTTCTGGCTTAGGTAGTCGAGCAGGTCCTGGCCGGTGTGGCTGCGTTCACCCAGACTAACCAGGTGCAGGACCATGTGACAACGATGGGGCTGGCCAGGGCCGTACATACCATAGAGGCAGGGGAGACAGCTGCTACCAGACCCCTTGGAGAAGGGGACCCGATGCAAGCTGTCTAGCCCCACCTTGCAGCATCTATGGCACTGGGCAGATGCTACCCCAGTATGAAGTGTTGGCGCACTGTCTGCTGGGGGCCCCAGGAGCCAGAGCAGTAGGTTTTGCAGAGTGGAACTAAGAAGCTAGTGCATTGTTTACCAATACCAAGGTGCAAGCATCATAGCCCCTGGATATCCCAGTAACACTGCACATTGCAGTAGTGCCTCAGGAAGAACCTGACCTCACTGGGCCCCTTGACATCCAGAACCCACACTACGCCAACAATGCCTAGAAGTTCAATCAGACCGGGATTCGGGATGCACATGTGTGTGTGAACCCCCAAGATCATCCAAAACCTGCCTCACCACATTCACAGGCTGTCCTACAATCAGCATTCATTGCTGTGAATATTAATGCTGAATGAATTGCATACTGGGTGCCTTTCCCTGGCCACTGCCTCAGGTTGTGCACACGTTTGGGGAGACTGCACACGTTGGATGGAGTGGTGCAGGAGACACCCACACATGAACTATGAGATCCAGGAACAAGGGCAATCTCAGGAGTTTCACATATCTGGGTGACCCTGAGGAGGGCTTTCATCAGTCCCTATAGTTTTTTCAACTCATGGGTATGGTATATCATGGGTATGGTCTACTCTAATGCAGGGTTTTTTTTTTTTTGGAGAGGCCCACTTTGAGTTTTGCTATGGGGTCCTGTGAAGCCAATGTACACCTCTGGCCCTGGCACAGGTGGTATTAAGCCAGAACATGCTGTACACTGGACAGATGGAAGAGTGAGCACAAGGTGGAGGAGGCAGAGGATGATGTCTGTGCAGGAAGTCCATGATTGCACCGAGAATGCACAACTGTCATGGCCTCACGCATCTGGCATTTAATGGTTGGAGATGGGGACCCCATGCTTTTTTTCAATTTTAAGGGTTAAAACCTTAAACATTAAAAAACAAATGGTGTGGGGTCCCCCCTATCCGGTCAAAACCAGCCTGAGCACCAGTTATGGGGACTGGAAGACAGGATGCGGAGGCCAGACGGGGCCTGGACCTGGGCCTGAAAGCTACCTGCCCCCACAGGCCACAGGTTCTTCTGCCCCCCCCCCCCAGGCTTTGGGGAGGCAGGTAATGGGACTGGGGGTTAATGGAAAATCACCCTCTTGCTGCAGGTGACTTGCCAGCCCCTGCTGCCTTGTGAACTGGTATAGGAGGTCTCAAGGACCCACTCAATAAAGGGCACCTCCCTTAAGCAGCTGGTGAAATGCCAAAAGTCAGCACAGGGCAGGGAACTGGCATTCTCTTCCTAAAGATTGAATGTCTCTCAGGCAAAAAGGAGACTGAATTCCAAGTGCTGGATTCCAGACTTAGGTCAGTGGGGTTTTTTTCGGCCTCAAATGGGGGGAAATGCTAGGCATGTAAAATTCAAATGGTTGCCATTTAACAGTTGAAGAGAAAACCACATGAATTTTACTTACTTGGTGTTTAAAGGGTTAAAGATGTTAAAGGATTGAATAAGGTTTAGGAGGGAAGTGTTTTTAAGAAGCAACTTAACGATAGAACAAGGGGGCACAACCTAAAGGGAGAAGATCAGGAGCTATGTAAAAAAAATATAATTTTTCAGAAAAGAGTAGTAGATGCTTGGAACAAACTTTCAACAAAGGTAATTGAAAAATCAACAGTAATAGAATTTAAACATGTCTCAGATCAGTATACATCTATCCTAAGATAAAGAGAACATACACACATAAGAGCAGTCATAATGGACCATTTGGTCTCCTTCTGCCCTCAACCTTCTTTGTCTATCTTTTTTATGATAATAATGGCCTCCTCACGTGTGTTCTATGTTATATATTGCCTGGAAATCACAGGGGCATTACAGGAGGTGGCTAGCAGTGGATTGGCTGGCTGCAACACATCATGTGTGATCATTGCTTACTATGTATGTGTCCTCGCCACTTCCTGGTGCTCTAATACACTTGAAACAACCAGCTAAAATCTGTAAAAACCTTTTTTTTTTTAAAGTTAATTTGAACGAACTCACGGAAAACTCACGTTCGTGACAAGCTGCATTTTTAGTTTTGGACTGAATTCTGGCACATCATCACTAATTGAATCTTTTTGACTAGCTTGTTTTGAATATTTGAGGGTCACACTGTGAGAACAAGTTTTTATTGTTGACTAAGGGGTTTATTTAAAAAATGTAGTGGCAGATGAACATCAGTTGAATGCCAGGTCCCAGTGCAAAAGTTGTGGTTATCAAGTCAAAAATCCAGAGCGCCTCTGATCAATGGGACGAGTCCCTGGTGCTGAGTTCCCTACAGGGGCAGATGTGACCAAGCACTCGCTTTATACCTTACATTTCAGTGGGCTGGGATGGTGGTAATTATTTTGGCATATATATATATATATATATATATATATATATATATATATATTTGTTTTTGTATGCATTTTACGTACTTTTGTGTTGCACTGCAAACTTGTGATTTGGGCCTTGCAAAACATGTGTCCTGTTTTCCAAGTGTCCCCAATGCAACTTTTTTTTATTTTTATGTGCTGTTATCACCCTTACAATCCCATCACAGGGATTAGAACAGGGGCTGTATGCCTTTAATGCCTTGGTTTTGAATGCCCGAGCAGGAGCTCCCAGACGTCTAGCACATAGACTCATAAAAGCCACGTTCAGCGCACACCACCCGGTTGGGAATGCTACAGCTCATAGCGCCGGCTGTCTGGACACTCAAGTGCCACCCGCACCTTTCTTTTTACATAAGGCTGCCTATCACTACTCAGCCGACTCACACAAGTTTGTGTCAGTGTTACATAAGTAGACTTGTTAAGGAGACTTTGGCAACATTATTGTTCAAAGTGTTGGACATTTAACCTGTCCTGATTCTGCACCTGAACTGCAACTGGAACAGCTACAGCTGCAGCTGCAATTACATCTGAATAGGTGTGAATGCCAGTTAATGTGGCACTCAAGCGGTCCTGAAGTGTGTACTGGTTGTGAAGGGACCAGGCTCTCATTACCAGACATGGCAACTCCTGGGACCAACTGCCCAGAACACAAGACTCCCCCATGCCTGGAATCTAAGGGCCTCCCTGGTCTACTTCAGAGCCCCCCTAATGAAGAGAGGTTCTGCAGGGTGGGACACCCCAGGTAAAAGGCCAATCAAGGGTCTGAGAAGAAGGTAATGGTCACCGGATGGAGACAAGTCATAGTTGTTGAATGCTTAGGTCATCTTGGGTATTAGTCAAATAAGCAAGTCCTCCAATGTGAAACGGAAGTTGAAGGTATCAAGCAGATTTGCAACTACAGGGAAAACAATCCAAGGTCGGGGTTCACAGGAGTAGATGCAAAGTCAATATAACAAGCAAAGTAGTAAGGAGGAAAGCAAGCCAACTGGTAATCCCAATAGCGAGGTTAAAGGAAGTCCTGGTCAAACAAAAAATATTCAAAAGTTTCCAAAAGGCAGGCTCAGTAACAAGCGGCTCAAATAGATGACGATAGGAATCTTCTAGTGCTATATTACCTTTAAGGCCCAGCCAGATGCATGACCCATTTCAGAGAGATATTGCCTAATCTTTACTGCCTCTGTAAAACAAGCCCCTGTTTTGTGGGAAACTGGACCCATGTGCCCGGTTACAATTGCCCCGAGGACTTATTGTACAAGATCACAAAAGGTCAAGCTCTCACACGAGGAGGAAAGGGGTATGCAAGAGGTAGCTAAAGTGAAAGTGTTCTATTTAAACCTGGTGTTGAATAGGGCTGTTCTGTCACCCTCAGCCAATAAGAGAGCATGGAAGAAGCCAGCTAACTCCTCCCCTCAAATTCAGAAACTTGGCCTTTTATTTAAGGGGTAGGGGAAAACTAGGAGCGAACAAATGACTACACTTAATAATGCATTATAACAAACATATTATCAAAGCAAAATACAGTGAATCTGCATAAATAGTAGTAATGAACAGCAATGGTAAATGGAAGCAGTATGGGGGACAGATATCAGCATGAGACAGTGTTGTACACAGATATATGCCGCAACAAATACACTCTGACTAGTGAGGGATAGAATAAAGAGGGCAATGGATTTGCCAGCTGTTCTGTGTGAAGGGCTGATGGGATTTTAGCCATTACTAGCCTGAGGATGCATGGCCTACTTGTGCAGCTAAGATGGCTGCTAGTGAGAAGAAGGGCAGGATTACAGCACGAGGGAGACTGGGTAGTCAGGCCAGACACAGAAGAATGTGTACCATAACACTCCCCATCTGGTATCCCGGGGATACCACCATGAAACCATCTCTGGTAAGAGCCAAGTTCAGTGTCAACAAGTTTGTGAAAGTTTCCATTGGCTTGGCTCCCTGCAAGCTGGGAAACAGCTTGCAGGGAACACCTGATGTTGGCATAACCTCTCCTTATGAGCCGTGTGGTGACAGACCAAGGGCTGAACATATTGGGATGCACTTTGGTAAACGAAGGTTTTGTACTGAGTCAGTGGGCAAGTGAACCAGCTCCTGTTTCTTGCACACACAGCAGGGTTTTTGGTAGACAGCTTCTTTAAAGGCAACTTTACTTACTTGGGTGCTGTATGTGGAGCCCCTTTAGTAGATGAGTGTCCTTGGTACTTTTCCTGTGCATAGGCATGCTTGAGAGGCAAAGGTACAACGTTAGTAGTTGAAATTAATGGGCAGCCTCTTTTGGCCATTGCAAATGGATCAGGCTCCCTGATGACACTTTCCTTAGGCAACACCTTTTGGCTCTGGATAGGCTGAAAAGTCTGTGGACAGGCATTTTTGAACACACTGCACAATTACCTCTTTTGCCTGTGTAAGTTTATCTATTCTGTAAGCCTTGTGACAGTAGGGCAAACTCTTGTGGTGCTGCAAGCATGTTGGTGTGGCTGTTGTTACGTTCAAGTCACTAAGCGGACTTGGTCTGGCTTCTGTTGTCCGATTCCCAATTACTATATTCTAAGAGAAATCAATACACGCGACAAGGTGTGTAGCAAAACCTCAGAGAAACACACTGAGCAGGGGGAGCTTCTGACCCCTGATTTTATTGAAAACTTTCATAGTTAGAGCATGCGCAGAACAGACAATTACCTAAGTTAAAATAATGAGAACAGAAAATTTATGACCATGTACAAGGTTGAGTTCAGGGAGTATTTTATAGTTTTCTCAGTTCCCAGAGGCCCCTATGCGAAGCAGCACATTCCTTAGATAAGGAATAAGGGATAAGGAGAAGCCTTGCAAAAAGCAATTACAGAAAAGTCCAACGTTAAAGCGTTACTCTAACATACAGAAAATAAACCATAGTCTTTCAGAACTATGTTTCTTAAATCTGGATCTTCTCATTTCCCCCCTTTGACATCTACATCTGTCTTTCCTTTGACTGTGTCCACTTCGGAAGGTTTATAGCCAGTTCAGTCACTCAGGTACTATCCCAGGCCGGCGAGTTGCCTAGGGGAACACAGGTCTTCTCCAACTGGTTCCATCCCCCAAGTACTTGAACAGCATCCTTCCAAAGAAGAGTCTCGAATTTTGACAGATGATATGTCAATTCTAAAGGAAAGAAACATAGTTACTCACTTAGAAAGCGCATTATCTGCAATCAAGATAAGTTTATGTGTTACTTTAGGTGTCTTGATCTTGGCTACAAGGCAAAGAGCTAGTTTTACTAGAACATAAATCATTATGCCCAGAAGGCACAATGCCAAAATATTAATCAAGATATTCTTGATCCATTGTAGTGGACCACTCCAGTTTCCCCAATCTCCAAAAGGAGACCAGTCTTTTGCAAATGTCCTGATTTTACTCTGTATCTTTTGAACTTCTTCTCTATGACCTATTATTACTTCATAATAATCAGGTATCTCTAATGAGGTATTATGTATCCAAGTACAGCACTCGTAATCCTCTGTCATTTCACAAAGTTATTTAACAAACTCTCTTTACAAGTAGATGCTCCTATATGGGTGTGGTTTTTATTTCCTAATAAGAAGCACCAATCTGGTCTATATGCTCTTCCCGTTAAATGGTAATTTATCTCATTAGCAGAACTATTGACTCTCTCATACTGTAATTGAATAGGGATGGCTATGAGGGGTACCCGGGAAGACGAAGGATGTAACTTACTACATATGCAGCATTTGTCAAAACCAGTTTGTCTAGCAAAAGAGTATTTATACTTTAGCAAAAGTAACTTTTGATGATGAGTGCCTATCTCCCTTCTATTTCTTATAGGTGCAGGGGATGAAATATTGAGGCAGAAAGCCATTATCATTGTTAAGAGGAAATATTTAATTTTCCCTCTGGACCTGTAACCTTTTTACAATGACTTGCGTGTATCCAACTGGATTTTCCTTCAAGTTTCACTGAAGTAGGCGTTGTCAAAAGAACTTGAAAGGGTCCTTCAAACCTTGATTCCAAAGATTTTCTAGAATGTTTCTTTACATAGACAAAGTCTCCTGGTTGGAGATTATGAGTTCCTGTTATCTGGTCGGGGTCTGGAAGAGAATCAAAAACACTTTTGTGCAGTTTAGTGAGATGTTTCTGCAACTGTATCACATAATCAGTCAATTCATCACATTTAAGGGCAAGATGTTGTGGAAAGTACAGCCCAGTTCTGGGAGCACTTCCAAACAAAATTTCATAAGGTGACAACCCTGTTTTCCTTGTAGGGGTGCATCTTATCGAAAATAACACAATTGGTAAACAATCTATCCATGGTTTACCTAACTCCTTCATAGTTTTCTGTAACTTCAGTTTAATAGTTCCATTCATTCTCTCCACACTCCCCGAACTCTGTGGGTGATAGGGTGTATGGAAGGACTGTTGGACACCTAGCATTTGCATCACATTTTGCATTATTTCACCTGTAAAGTGTGAGCCACGGTCACAAGAGACCAAAACGTGGTATTAATTCTGTGATTAATTTCTTAGCCGTGGTTTTAGCTATTGCTGATTTTACTGGGTAAGCTTCTGGCCATCCCGAAAACAAGTCAATACACACAAGTACATACTCAAAGGGTCCACTCTTAGGGAGTTGGATGTAATCAATTTGAAGCCTTTGAAATGGATAGAGAGACCTAGGTTGATGTCTTACCGGTGTCTTAACAACCTGTCCTGGGTTCTCCGTCAAACAGATAGAGCATGCTGCACAGTATTGTCGTGCCATGCTACTAAAGCCTGGAGCATACCAAGTCTGATTGGTACTCCTTACCATAGAGTTTGCACTCTGATGTGTAGGCAGATGTGATACCTGTGCCTGTTCTGGGTATAGGAAGCTAGGCAAGCACAATCGGCTTCCTTTGACCCATAATCCATCATTTTGCTGGGCTCCTGCTCTGAGCCATTTTTCCTTTTCCTCAGGCATTACCTTGTCCTGAAGATTTTTCATTAGTTCCATACTTACCGCCGATTCCTGGGTAAGATTTACACTTACACTCTCTATCTTCTTCAAAGCTGCTTGTTTAGCTGCTAAGTCAGCTTTTTCATTACCTTTAGCCTCTTTGGTTGTTTGTTTTGTGTGGGCTGCTACTTTTACTATAGCCCCCTTTTTGACATTGTTCAGGTTGGTCAGAATTTCTTTAACTAAATCAGCATGTCTAATGGGGGTTCCTGCAGCTGTTAAGAAGCCCCTTGCTTTCCACAGGTGGGCGTAATCGTGGGCAATACCCCAAGAATAGGCGGAGTCTGTCCAGATCGTGCCTGTAGTGTCTTTTAGCAGCATTAATGCCCTAGAGAGGGCTGTAAGTTCTGCTTCCTGAGCAGACATATGAGGTGGTAATGGCTCAGCTTCTACCTCCTCATGTTCAGTTACTATTGCATAACCTGTATGAAACTGTCCTTTTTCATCAGCATATCTGCTGCCATCTACAAAAAATTCAAATTCTGGGTTTTCTAAAGGTGTATCATGCACATGTGGTAAACCCATTGTTTGTCGCTTCATAAGTTCAATACAGTCATGTGTGTCTTCAGTATGTTCAAATTCTAAAAAATTCTAAAAATCTTTACTATTACTCCCCCCTTCAGAATCTGAAGAAATTGGTAACAAAGTCGCCAGATTCAGAGAAGTACATCTTTGAAACTTAATTGTTGGGGGTAGTAAAAGGGTACACTGCAGCCTAAGCTGTCTAGCCATTGACAGGTGTTTGGGATTTACCTGTGATAATATCCCATGAATGTCGTGATTGGTAGACACAGCTAATTCATTATCAAGTACAATTTCAGAAGCTTTGTCTACCAATAGAGAAACTACTGCTACACGAATAATAAGCAATAGGTCTTTGTTTTGTGCCATGTGCCTGCCTTAAAACTCCTGTAGCGTGTCCTTGTATTTCAGTAGCCATGAGTGTAAATGGCTTAGAATAATCAGGAAGACCTAAAGCTGGCGCTTGTGTGACTGCAAGTTTAAGTTGGTCAAAAGCATCTCTTGCTTCTGGTGTTAGGCAAAAAAAAAGTGTGACTTTGACACAATCATACAGTGGTTGCATAAGTGAACTGGCATGCATAATCCACTGTCTACAGTAAGAGATGAGTCCTAGAAACGCTCCTAACTGTTTATGTGTCTTAGGAGGTGACATGTTCTTGACTATTTCCACTCTGTCTTTAGTAAGGTGTCTAGTGCCTTGTGAAATGCAGTGACCTAGAAAGGTAACTTGTGTTTGGCAGAATTGTAGCTTTTCTTTGCTAGCCTTGCAGCCATTCTCAGCCAAAAATGTAAGAAGAGACAAAGTACCCTCCTCACATGTGATTTTGTCTGGGCAGCAAAGAAGCAAAACGTCTACCTATTGTAGAAGTACACAATCTGTTGATGGTTTCCATCCTGCCAAGACTGAAAAGCAAAGAGGTGGTAACATTCAGGTGCTAAAGGAACCGAAAAGAAAGCTCCCATTAGATCCACGCAAGAAAAATACATGCTTGTACTCGGTATTTGAGAAAGCAATGTATGAGGGTTTGGAACCACTGGTGTTATTGGAGCCAAAATGTTATTAATGGCTCTAAGATCTTGTACCATCCTGTATTTCACAGGCTGTCCTGGTTCCAAAACCTTTTTCCTGACTGGATACAAAGGAGTATTAGCCCCTGATTGCATCTGAATCAAAGCACCCTTGGCCAAAAGCTTGTCAATTTGTTCTCCTATAGCTTGTTCTTGTGCAGCACTCAAAGGGTACTGCTTAAGCTGTGTTAGGGTAGATCCTGGTTTGATATGGACCTCTACTGGTGAGACAGGGAGAAGTCCTATATCAGACCCTGACTTAGACCATAAATGGTCAGGTACAGTTCTTAGTAAATCTTGATCATTCTCTGTAAGTACATTAGTGAGTTCAAAATCTTCAAGTGCTTGTACTTGCATACAATATTCTAAATCATCAGGATGGTCAGGCAAAGTTAGAACAACTTGACCATCTTCTTGAAAATCAATTTTTGCTTGTAACTTTGTTAAATTATCCACACCCAATAAGTTGTAAGGAGCTGACTCACAAACTAAAAATTTAGAGATAAACATGTGTGGACCAAGTCTGCCCTCTAGTGGTTTAGATATGGGCATAACTTTAGGCAGCCCATCGAAACCTGAAGCTATAGTTTGGGCTTCTGACTGCTGTTTCTTACTTAAAACTTTATTACTAATGACAGATTTAGTCGCTCCTATAGCAATCAAAAATTCAACTGTTTTGCCATCAATTTCAATCGGTATTATGGGTGTTTTGGCTGGTACTGTGAATGTTACTGCCGATAGTCAGTCTTGTTCTTTACTTTTAGATTCTGACTTATTGGGGGCTGTTCCTTGATCGGCAGCAAACTTTCTACAATTCCTCTTAATGTGACCAGGTTTGTCACAGTAGTAACATTTTAAAATTTTACTCTGAAAATTACCTTGAGATTTAGGTCTCACATCAGTGTTAACCTGGGCAACCATACGCACCTTGGGCTTGTCATGCATATCCATTTCAATACCCTGTGCTTTAGCTAACAATTGTGCCATAGTATGGTTAGTTCTCCAATCTGGGATAGAAGCCTTTAACTTTTCCTTAATGGTTGGTTTTAAACCATCAATATAGGCTCTAACAAACAACCTTTGAACTCCAATATTTCCAACATCTAAGCCTTCATCAATATATGTTTGTTCAAAATAAAAAATCAGTTCTACTGTCCCCAAGTCTAACATTCTGTGGTACATGTGCTCTCATATAATCAGTAAACTGATGAAACATAGTAGGGGACATTTTCATCCTACAAAGATCTTCTCCATCCAACCAGGTGGCATTATGTGACTCCATCATTTGTACTACATACCTGCCAAACCTAGAAGGGCTAGTACGGGGATCAGGTGCATTCTGCAACAAAGCCATACATTCAGCTGGAGTCCATGGCTTATAATAAGGGATTTCTTGGTTAATAAATTGACCTGCATCTTGCGCATCTGGAATCTGCCTGGTATGGGTAAACACAGGCGCAACTAATTTATAAGTGTTGTTCCTGGGAGGGGGTCCTGTGTACCTATAAGTTTTACACCTTGGACAATGTGTAACATTTTCTGGTAAACCATAAGTCATACAGTGATGGCAAGTCCATGATTTTTCAGTAACTAAATTTACTTTTTTCTTTCTTGTGCTAACACCATTTATTCTCTCATCTGGATCCCCTCCTTGCTGATCTGCTCCACAAACATTACATTCTTCTTGTTCTAAACCCATCCCCCTACAACCACAAACTTTACATTTCCATGTTCCTTCTTCATTTACTACTTTATCCTGCTCCCTTACTTTACACTGAGTACACATTCTGTCCCAACCCTTATTTATCATTCCACAATAGCATTGCCATAAGCCGCTATCGCCATCATCTGGTCCTGGATCTGGACCATACGTACTGTTACTGGCCAATGGGGAGTCTAGGATACAACTTACTAGTTTCTTTCTTTTACTGTCTTTTCATATGGGGGTGGCAGTACTGGGTTTGTTGGAACATCAGGTATGGGGTCTACTTGGGGATGAAGCAATGGTGTAGTATTCCATTGTATCCTCTGTGGACTGTACGTCCAGCCTTCCTTTTCTGCTAAACTTGAAAGTTTCAGAGCACATTCTACTTGATGATCCCATCCTTTGTCAAAAATAATTCCATGTTTCCCTTTAGCTATCTGTTCCCATTTCCCTAAATCTAATTGTCATTTATGAACTAGCGTAAATTCCTTCCAAATCTTTTTCAAATTCCTAGCGGCATCTAAGCCACACCTTTCCCTGGTGATTTCTTCTAATGTCTGCCACTTCTCTTCCTGGGGTATCTCTTTGGACTGTTCTTTTCCCACCTTCCTAGCAACCTGCCTCAGGTACCTTATTGGGGTCTAACCTCTCTGTGGGCTAGCCTTCTTTGGCTTCCTCCTGAGGAACTAGGAACTGGAGTACCTCTCTGTGGGTCTCTCCTGGTAATGTCTAGTGATCCTACACGCTAACCAAATAGCAACACATAATCCAAGACAAACAATTAGGATCACAAACAACACATCACCTATCATATGGGTAAGTGACAGTCCTAGATACACTAATTGTATCTTATTCCCATCCCAGTAATATTGGCTTTAATTTTCTGAAATCACCACAAACAACACATCACCTATCATATGGGTAAGTGACAGTCCTAGATACACTAATTGTATCTTATTCCCATCCCAGTAATATTGGCTTTAATTTTCTGAAATCACCTATCGACTAGTCCTGGTCTTCTAACTAAGCCTGGGAACTGTGGTTCTTATAACTTAACAAAGTCAAGATCGGCTGGCATGCACCGTGAAGGCGCCGTCAAATCCGGTCAACTTGACAAACTAGCTCACGCCTAAATGAGCTATGGAACCATACAGGGTAAAATTTTTATCTAAAACTTCTTCTGGTCACCACTTGCGTTCACCGTCACTGGGTTATAGCGGGTTTTCCCTCGCCAGTGGGATGGGGCGTCTAATGACCTTCCAAAGTTTTTAACTAAATGCCAGGCTCATGATATCACAATTATACCTATCTCAGTATATTTAACTATCTAAAAGAGGAACAGACAGTACAAACAAATACAGACAGACAAAACAAATGCAGACAACAGAAGCGCCTTAGGATTCTTAAAATGACCCTCTTTCGCAGAGGCTGGCTATGCCTATCTTACCTTAGAACGGACCCGCTGATGCCTCACAGGGAAGAGCAGAGTATAAGAGTACATAAAAGCTGTCTCTTACCTGGCCAGGTTTTGAAGTCTGCTGTTCCGAGGTGGCATCAGTTGATGTTCCGTTCGGCGGGTGCGATACCTCTTGCGACAAAATAGAGAGTCTCTGTTCGGAGCGCCACGTAATGTTACGTTCAAGTCACTAAGCGGACTTGGTCTGGCTTCTGTTGTCCGATTCCCAATTACTATATTCTAAGAGAAATCAATACACGCGACAAGGTGTGTAGCAAAACCTCAGAGAAACACACTGAGCAGGGGGAGCTTCTGACCCCTGATTTTATTGAAAACTTTCATAGTTAGAGCATGCGCAGAACAGACAATTACCTAAGTTAAAATAATGAGAACAGAAAATTTATGACCATGTACAAGGTTGAGTTCAGGGAGTATTTTATAGTTTTCTCAGTTCCCAGAGGCCCCTATGCGAAGCAGCACATTCCTTAGATAAGGAATAAGGGATAAGGAGAAGCCTTGCAAAAAGCAATTACAGAAAAGTCCAACGTTAAAGCGTTACTCTAACATACAGAAAATAAACCATAGTCTTTCAGAACTATGTTTCTTAAATCTGGATCTTCTCACTGTTAAGGGACTAGCTGTGTAGGTTAAGCTATTTGGGCTTTGGCATACTAAGTTCTGAGTGGACGATCTCTGTTGTGCAGGGTGTAGTAACCTGATGGTGAATCTGTGCATTCAATTCATGTTCTAACAGTTCCTGTGTGTGACTTGCAAGTGTTGTGGGCTTTGGTGTGTGCAGAAATGTTGGTTTTGTGAGCAAATCTGTGTCTTTAAAGCGAGTTGGTGGTGCAGACTTTGCTGTATGACCTGCAGTAATGTGGTCAACTTCAACTTTCCTGGTGTACTTCTGTGATCTGTATGTCAATGCTCTCTAAGTGATCTGTGTTTCTATTGCTGGAGCAGACTGTAGTGACATCGAAACTGTTGTGTCAGGATGTACTGAATGATCAAGCACAATGTCAGTAACAATCCTGGCTGACTAGCATGTTAGGACAGAGCTGGGAATGTGTTGGTTGCCCCATCTCTATGTTTATGTATGTATGTTTATGAAGAGAGTGCTCAAAGTGTCTGGCTTAGCTTCCCTTCCCAGACATCTCCTATGATGACTCACCCCAGGTCTAAATTTTGTTCATAAGGAGCTTTGTGGGGGCCATTGATTTATTCTCTGTCTTCTCCCAAGAAGAAGCATTATTTGAGCATTGGGATCAAGAACAGGGATGAAATATGCTATGCCTCTGAGGTGAGTGTGATGATATGCTACTTCAGGTGTAGCAGTTTCTGTCCTGTTGTTCGGGTTGTGATCGCACTCAATAAGTGTACATAGAGCCCCTAATGTTGCCCCTAATGTTGAAAGTGTCAAAGAAAACTGGACTGGCAAGTGATCTATTAATCTGATCATCTAAGATTGCATACACTTTGACAGCTTTCTCTTCATGTCCTATAGCGTAGACTATAACCAGACAAACCTTAGAGCAGGACCTGCCCTGGATACCCTTTCCGCAGACCTTGGTGCACTGCGCTGTCACCTTGGAAGTCATGGTGTCGCCCCCCACCGTGCTCTGCTGCCCAATCTAAAGGTGTGAGTAACCACTGGGATGGCCCTGGATGTAGGGACCTGTTATGCTCCTTACTGTTGGTTGCACTCTCAGCATGTAATGCTGACTGTACCGTCTCTTGCTATATGAGCTGTAGATGAGCAACATTTAAAGCATATTCTGTACTCTCTAAGGAGAGCTCTACATTCTCAAAGGGGTTTCTTTCTGAACCCTCTGCACTTCGGCGATAGTTCGGGCTTTTTGTGTATAAGACACTCTCAGTCTGGTTCTTCAGTAAGTTGTCTTGTCAGGCTCTTCAGTATTGCTAACTTGGGATGAGGAGGCTGAAGGAAACACATTTGTCTTGTGTACTGCAATAGGTGTGTAGGATAATTTCTGGTCTTTGCTAGGGATGAGCGAATCGATCCGGACGAACCCGGATTCGATCCGAATTTCAGGAAAAATTCGATTCGGATCGAATCCGAATTTCCCCGCGATTCGATCGCTCGAAGTTTTCCTTTAACATCCATTCATTTACATTACAGGCATTCTAAGATGGCGGACGGGACATGTCCAGACATCAACCCCGCGCCAGTGCAAGCTGGGACAGTCACATGCAGCCTATCAGCAGCCAGCAAGCCCGGTGACGTCACAGCGGTATTTAAGGCCGGCCATCTTGCTTTCCAGCCTCATTTCTCTATTGCATTCGTGAGAGACAGAACGCTGTGTAGCTGAGGGAGAGACAGACAGTTAGACAGGCAGGGACAGACAGGGACAGGCTGGAGACAGGCAGGAGACAGACAGGAGACAGACAGAAAGTAAGCGAAAAACAGGGAAAGGAAAGGAAAATCGGAGGCTGTCAGTTTTTTTTTTTTTTTTCATCCAGCCTGCTTTGTTAGCGTTTTCAGGCTGCTTATACTAACTAACTGTGCATATATACTGAACTGATCTTAAGTCTGCTGTGAGGCATCCCATTCTGTGACTACACCAGCCTCTATTTAATAGCATAATAACCATTTGCACTTATTCTCATAGAAATCAGGCCTGATAAAGACACTTTTGCTGTGCATGCTCTCTGGTTTTTGTGGCATCCCATTCTGTGACTACACCAGCCTCTATTTAATAGCATAATAACCATTTGCACTTATTCTCATAGAAATCAGGCCTGATAAAGACACTTTTGCTGTGCATGCTCTCTGGTTTTTGTGGCATCCCATTCTGTGACTACACCAGCCTCTATTTAATAGCATAATAACCATTTGCACTTATTCTCATAGAAATTAGGCCTGATAAAGACACTTTTGCTGTGCATGCTCTCTGGTTTTTGTGGCATCCCATTCTGTGACAACACCAGCCTCTATTTAATAGCATAATAACCATTTGCACTTATTCTCATAGAAATTAGGCCTGATAAAGACACTTTTGCTGTGCATGCTCTCTGGTTTTTGTGGCATCCCATTCTGTGACAACACCAGCCTCTATTTAATAGCATAATAACCATTTGCACTTATTCTCATAGAAATTAGGCCTGATAAAGACACTTTTGCTGTGCATGCTCTCTGGTTTTTGTGGCATCCCATTCTGTGACAACACCAGCCTCTATTTAATAGCATAATAACCATTTGCACTTATTCTCATAGAAATTAGGCCTGATAAAGACACTTTTGCTGTGCATGCTCTCTGGTTTTTGTGGCATCCCATTCTGTGACAACACCAGCCTCTATTTAATAGCATAATAACCATTTGCACTTATTCTCATAGAAATTAGGCCTGATAAAGACACTTTTGCTGTGCATGCTCTCTGGTTTTTGTGGCATCCCATTCTGTGACTACACCAGCCTCTATTTAATAGCATAATAACCATTTGCACTTATTCTCATAGAAATTAGGCCTGATAAAGACACTTTTGCTGTGCATGCTCTCTGGTTTTTGTGGCATCCCATTCTGTGACTACACCAGCCTCTATTTAATAGCATAATAACCATTTGCACTTATTCTCATAAAAATTAGGCCTGATAAAGACACTTTTGCTGTGCATGCTCTCTGGTTTTTGTGGCATCCCATTCTGTGACAACACCAGCCTCTAAAATAACCATTTGCACTTATTCTCATAGAAATTAGGCCTGATAAAGACACTTTTGCTGTGCATGCTCTCTGGTTTTTGTGGCATCCCATTCTGTGACTACACCAGCCTCTATTTAATAGCATAATAACCATTTGCACTTATTCTCATAGAAATTAGGCCTGATAAAGACACTTTTGCTGTGCATGCTCTCTGTTTTTTGTGGCATCCCATTCTGTGACAACACCAGCCTCTATTTAATAGCATAATAACCATTTGCACTTATTCTCATAGAAATCAGGCCTGATAAAGACACTTTTGCTGTGCATGCTCTCTGGTTTTTGTGGCATCCCATTCTGTGACAACACCAGCCTCTATTTAATAGCATAATAACCATTTGCACTTATTCTCATAGAAATTAGGCCTGATAAAGACACTTTTGCTGTGCATGCTCTCTGGTTTTTGTGGCATCCCATTCTGTGACTACACCAGCCTCTATTTAATAGCATAATAACCATTTGCACTTATTCTCATAGAAATCAGGCCTGATAAAGACACTTTTGCTGTGCATGCTCTCTGGTTTTTGTGGCATC
Organism: Gastrophryne carolinensis; assembly: GCA_027917425.1. Taxonomy (NCBI): domain Eukaryota; kingdom Metazoa; phylum Chordata; class Amphibia; order Anura; family Microhylidae; genus Gastrophryne; species Gastrophryne carolinensis. The sequence continues at coordinate 181,785,498 of CM051240.1, forward strand.
CCATTCTGTGACTACACCAGCCTCTATTTAATAGCATAATAACCATTTGCACTTATTCTCATAGAAATTAGGCCTGATAAAGACACTTTTGCTGTGCATGCTCTCTGGTTTTTGTGGCATCCCATTCTGTGACAACACCAGCCTCTATTTAATAGCATAATAACCATTTGCACTTATTCTCATAGAAATCAGGCCTGATAAAGACACTTTTGCTGGGCATAGCACTACTGGTCCCAGCCAGGTCCACTTCTTTTTTTGGGGCATCCCATTCTGTGACTAAAGCAGCCTCTGTTTAAGACCATATAAGCATTTGCTCTTATTATATTTGAAATTAGCCTGATAAAGACACTTTTGCTGGGCATAGCACTACTTGTCCCTGCCAGGGCATCCCATTCTGTGACTAAAGCAGCCTCTCTTTAAGACCATATAAGCATTTGCTCTTATCATATTTGAAATTAGCCTGATAAAGACACTTTTGCTGGGCATAGTACTACTGGATCTTTTTTGGGGGCATCCCATTCTGTGACTAAAGCAGCCTCTGTTTAAGACCATATAAGCATTTGCTCTTATTATATTTGAAATTAGCCTGATAAAGACACTTTTGCTGGGCATAGCACTACTTGTCCCTGCCAGGGCATCCCATTCTGTGACTAAAGCAGCCTCTGTTTAAGACCATATAAGCATTTGCTCTTATCATATTTGAAATTAGCCTGATAAAGACACTTTTGCTGGGCATAGCACTACTTGTCCCTGCCAGGGCATCCCATTCTGTGACTAAAGCAGCCTCTGTTTAAGACCATATAAGCATTTGCTCTTATCATATTTGAAATTAGCCTGATAAAGACACTTTTGCTGTGCATAGCACTACTTGTCCCTGCCAGGGCATCCCATTCTGTGACTAAAGCAGCCTCTGTTTAAGACCATATAAGCATTTGCTCTTATTATATTTGAAATTAGCCTGATAAAGACACTTTTGCTGGGCATAGCACTACTTGTCCCTGCCAGGGCATCCCATTCTGTGACTAAAGCAGCCTCTGTTTAAGACCATATAAGCATTTGCTCTTATTATATTTGAAATTAGGCCTGATAAAGACACTTTTGCTGGGCATAGTACTACTGGATCTTTTTTGGGGGCATCCCATTCTGTGACTAAAGCAGCCTCTGTTTAAGACCATATAAGCATTTGCTCTTATTATATTTGAAATTAGCCTGATAAAGACACTTTTGCTGGGCATAGCACTACTTGTCCCTGCCAGGGCATCCCATTCTGTGACTAAAGCAGCCCCTGTTTAAGACCATATAAGCATTTGCTCTTATTATATTTGAAATTAGGCCTGATAAAGACACTTTTGCTGGGCATAGCACTACTTGTCCCTGCCAGGGCATCCCATTCTGTGACTAAAGCAGCCTCTGTTTAAGACCATATAAGCATTTGCTCTTATTATATTTGAAATTAGGCCTGATAAAGACACTTTTGCTGGGCATAGCACTACTTGTCCCTGCCAGGGCATCCCATTCTGTGACTAAAGCAGCCTCTGTTTAAGACCATATAAGCATTTGCTCTTATTATATTTGAAATTAGCCTGATAAAGACACTTTTGCTGGGCATAGTACTACTGGATCTTTTTTGGGGGCATCCCATTCTGTGACTAAAGCAGCCTCTGTTTAAGACCATATAAGCATTTGCTCTTATTATATTTGAAATTAGCCTGATAAAGACACTTTTGCTGGGCATAGTACTACTGGATCTTTTTTGGGGGCATCCCATTCTGTGACTAAAGCAGCCTCTGTTTAAGACCATATAACCATTTGCTCTTATTATATTTATATTATAAGACACTTTTGCTGGGCATAGGCTTACTGCTGCCTGCCAGGTGCACTTCTGTTGAGGCATCCCATTCTGTAACATAGCATACCCCTCTTTATTTACACTAAGCAGCTCTCTTATTTACACTAAGCAGGCCTGTTGGAGGCTGAGTGTTACTGCTCACTTTTGGTGTGCATTATATTCTGTTTCATATAGACCCACCGCTGCCCGGGGGATCTTAAAATATCACCTACTACCACGCCAGTTAGACTATGTCGGGCAGACAAGTGCCTGGAAGTGAAAAGAGGAGTGGCAGAGGCCAAGATTCCGCAGGCAGAGCTCGCATCAGACTGGGGGCCAGTAGCAGCAGGAGTCACGCTGAGAGACCTAATCTGCCAGTATCTGCTAGCGGTCGGGTCTCCACCAGTAACGCATCTGCCGTGGTAGATTGGTTGACGCGCTCATCAACAACATCATCACAACTTATGTCTGAGACCCCCAGTCTAGGGTCGGTAGGTTCCTCTGACACAACCCTGAGTTGGCATGCCCCGAGAGCAGTCCCTGTCCTCCCATTGCCTCTGTCCTACGCCGTTCCCTCCCCCTGCGACGTATCCTATGCTTTGGTTTCAGCTCCACTCTTTAGTGAGGAGGACGATCAGATACAGGAGGACAGTCAGCAGCTACTGCCCAGCCAAGAAATGGAGGTGGCTTCTTTAGCTAGGCAGACAAATAGTGATGTGGACAGTGTCGTGGGTGCTGCGAGCGTTCCAGCTCCTGCGCCAGACACTGTTGACGAATCCACGAACATCAGTGACGTACAGCCACAACTCGGTGATGATGATGATGATGACGATGAAGCCGATCGCACTTGGGAGCCGGGTGATGAAGGGGCTTCATCGTCATCATCAGGAGAAGAGGGGCGCAGGTTGCCCCGGAGTCAGCAGCTGAGGCAGCAAGGTGGTAGCAGTCAGCATGGGGGCACAATTCCAAAGGCTGGAGCCGGCCGGGGCCGGGGCCGGGGTAGAGCACCTGCTGTGCGGCAGTCTACCTTATCGGGAGGTAGTGGAGCAGGGGTTCCTGGAGTTGGCAACAGCAGCAGTGAATCAGTGAGGCCAGGGGGTGGGAAAAGTAGCTACTCGGCAGTGTGGCAGTTTTTCCTGAGGCATCCGCAGGAGGGTAACATGGCCACATGCAAGATATGTAGGCAAAAGGTGAAGCGTGGCCAGGGTCCAAATGTTGGCACCACGGCCCTGCGTCAACATATGATGCGTCACCATAAAACGACCTGGGAGAACCGAGGCTCCCAAGGGGTGGTCCAGTCTGCTTCCTCACCAAGTGAGCTCCCAATTTCTGCCAGCCAAGGCTCCAGCACCTCAGCCGAAGGCAGCTGTGCGTCATACCCATCCTCTGTCGCTCCTGCTCCTCCTCCTCCTCCTCCAAGTCATGCATCCCGCCAGCAATCCATCAGCGAAGCCATGTCCAAGAGACAGCAGTATGCGCCCACTCATCCTACGGCGCAGAAGCTGAATGTGCTCCTGTCCAAGTTGCTGGTGCTGCAGTCGCTCCCTTTTCAGGTGGTGGAATCTGCACCTTTCAGAGAACTGATGGCTTGTGCTGAGCCGAGGTGGAGAGTCCCAAGCCGTCATTTCTTTGCCAAGAAGGCAGTACCAGCGCTGCACACTTTTGTTGAACAGAAGGTGGGCCAGTCCTTGAGCCTGTCGGTGTGTAGCAAAATACATGGCAGCGCCGACATCTGGAGCTGTAACTACGGTCAGGGGCAGTACATGTCGTTTACGGCCCACTGGGTGAATGTGGTCCCTTTGCAGCAGCAGCAACTTGGACAGGTCACGCCGCTTCGGCCTCCGCGCTCTCTGCCCATTGGACCTGTGACACCGTGCGACTCGGCCTCCTCATTCTCCGCCATCTCCTCACCCTCCACTGTAGGCTCAAGTCTCAGTGCCCCTCCAGTCTACCATGTGTGCAGGGCATGGAGGTGTCACGCAGTGCTTCACATGGTTTGTCTTGGCGAACGGAGTCACACAGGGGAGGAACTGCTTAAATGTATTCATCAGGAAATCCAAACATGGCTTACTCCGAGAAAACTTAAAATGGGAATCATGGTTACCGACAATGGGAAGAACATTTTGTCTGCGCTGCGCCAAGGAAGCCTGACCCATGCCCCCTGCATGGCTCACGTCTTCAATCTGGTTGTCAAGCGGTTTCTGAAGTGTTCCCCCCATCTGCAGGACATCCTAACAACTTCAAGGAAACTTTGCATGCACTTCAGCCACTCCTACACCGCCAAACACACCCTTCTTGAGCTACAGCGTCAGAATGGTATCCCCCAACATAGTCTGATTTGCGATGTTTCCACCCGTTGGAATTCCACCCTTCACATGTTGGACCGATTATATGAACAGAGAAAAGCCATCACGGATTTCCTGATGATCCAAGCAGATAGGGGGACTCCCCTGTGTAACTTCAATGTCAACCAGTGGCAGCTCATACGTGACACCTGCCGTTTGCTCAGGCCCTTTGAGGAAGCCACTTTATTTGTCAGTCGGCAGGATTACGGGATGAACGACGTGATTCCACTGCTTCATGTACTACAGCACATGTTGGAAACCATGGCTGGTCAGGGCACTGGAGACATGGCGTTTACATCTTACGGCCACATGAACCCCGTTGGAGCTGAACTGGAGGAGGAGGAGGAAGAGGAGGAGGAGGAGTTGCCCAGCGAAACACAGTTTAGGCTTGGCGAAATGGCTGGTTTATCTAGTCAGCGGACAGGAGAGGAGGAGCAGGAGCAGCCAGAGGAGCTAGAGGTTTTTGAGGAAGGCGAGACAGAGGACCCGGGCACACCGTGGCAGTATGCAGTGGAGATGGAGACAGGTAGTCCATCCGAGTCACTTGCGCAAATGGCACGAAGCATGCTCACGTGCTTGCGTAGTGACCCCAGAATTGTTTCCATCTGTCGGCGGGATGACTTCTGGCTGTCCACCTTATTGGACCCTCGCTTCCGGCACAAAATGGGGGCATTTTTTAAACCCACCGAGAGGGAGGACAAACTCAACTACTACAAAGACATTCTACGTAGGCAGTTGGCCGATGCCTATCTGCGCCATGGTCCATACTCTCGCAGGTCTGACTCGAGGGGACCTCTGCGCTCACCTTCCACTGCCATGGCCGCTGGGGGGGTTGGCAGGAGCAGCAGCAGCAGCTCCATCAGCAGCAGCAGTCTCAGTCTTCAGTCGCTAATGAGTACCTTTCTACACCCGCATAGTGAGGCTACTCATGAGCAGCAGGAAGACCTGGAGCAGGACCTCAACCAGCAGGTCATGTCATACTTTGACATGACCATGCCAACACACCTTGAGGATCCGCTGGACTTCTGGGCAGCCAAACTTGATTTGTGGCCGCAACTAGCAGAGTTTGCCCTGGAAAAGCTGTCCTGCCCGGCAAGTAGCGTGCCATCTGAGCGGGTGTTTAGTGCGGCGGGGGCCATAGTTACGGCGAGGAGAACTCGTCTGTCAACTAAAAATGTGGAGAGACTCACCTGTCAAAATGAATCAGGGATGGATCAGCCAGGATTTCCACCCACCAATGCCTGATGCATGCGACTAGATTCAGCATGGTGCCACGTTTTACACTTTCCAAATGGTGCAAAACATATTTATGTCTTTAGGCCATTTTTTGGGCTCCTGCTGCTGCTGCTGCCAACTTCTGCCAACTCCAGGGTGTGATTCATCCAATTGTTGGGCTCCTGAAGCCAACCCCAGTGTCACTTTAAAGTAATATTTGGGCTCCTGCTGCTGCTGCTGCTGCTGCTGCTGCTGTCAACTCCTGCCAACTCCAGGGTGTGATTCATCCAATTTTTGGGCTCCTGAAGCCAACTCCAGTGTATATTTGGGCTCCTGCTGCTGCTACTGTCAACTCCTGCCAACTCCAGGGTGTGATTCATCCAATTTTTGGGCTCCTGAAGCCAACTCCAGTGTCTATTTGGGCTCCTGCTGCTGCTGCTGCCAACTCCAGGGTGTGATTCATCCAATTTTTGGGCTCCTGAGGCCAACCCCAGGGTCTCTTTAATGTAATATTTGGGCTCCTGCTGCTGCTACTGTCAACTCCTGCCAACTCCAGGGTGTGATTCATCCAATTTTTGGGCTCCTGAAGCCAACTCCAGTGTATATTTGGGCTCCTGCTGCTGCTGCTGCCAACTTCTGCCAACTCCAGGGTGTGATTCATCCAATTTTTGGGCTCCTGAAGCCAACTCCAGTGTATATTTGGGCTCCTGCTGCTGCTGCTGCCAACTTCTGCCAACTCCAGGGTGTGATTCATCCAATTTTTGGGCTCCTGAAGCCAACTCCAGTGTATATTTGGGCTCCTGCTGCTGCTGCTGCCAACTCCAGGGTGTGATTCATCCAATTTTTGGGCTCCTGAGGCCAACCCCAGGGTCTCTTTAATGTAATATTTGGGCTCCTGCTGCTGCTACTGTCAACTCCTGCCAACTCCAGGGTGTGATTCATCCAATTTTTGGGCTCCTGAAGCCAACTCCAGTGTATATTTGGGCTCCTGCTGCTGCTGCTGCCAACTTCTGCCAACTCCAGGGTGTGATTCATCCAATTTTTGGGCTCCTGAAGCCAACTCCAGTGTATATTTGGGCTCCTGCTGCTGCTGCTGCCAACTTCTGCCAACTCCAGGGTGTGATTCATCCAATTTTTGGGCTCCTGAAGCCAACTCCAGTGTATATTTGGGCTCCTGCTGCTGCTGCTGCCAACTCCAGGGTGTGATTCATCCAATTTTTGGGCTCCTGAGGCCAACCCCAGGGTCTCTTTAATGTAATATTTGGGCTCCTGCTGCTGCTGTCAACTCCTGCCAACTCCAGGGTGTGATTCATCCAATTTTTGGGCTCCTGAAGCCAACTCCAGTGTATATTTGGGCTCCTGCTGCTGCTACTGTCAACTCCTGCCAACTCCAGGGTGTGATTCATCCAATTTTTGGGCTCCTGAAGCCCACTCCAGTGTATATTTTGGCTCCTGCTGCTGCTGCTGCCAACTTCTGCCAACTCCAGGGTGTGATTCATCCAATTTTTGGGCTCCTGAAGCCAACTCCAGTGTATATTTGGGCTCCTGCTGCTGCTGCTGCCAACTCCAGGGTGTGATTCATCCAATTTGTGGGCTCCTGAGGCCAACCCCAGGGTCTCTTTAATGTAATATTTGGGCTCCTGCTGCTGCTGCTGCCAACTTCTGCCAACTCCAGGGTGTGATTCATCCAATTTTTGGGCTCCTGAAGCCAACTCCAGTGTATATTTGGGCTCCTGCTGCTGCTGCTGCCAACTTCTGCCAACTCCAGGGTGTGATTCATCCAATTTTTGGGCTCCTGAAGCCAACTCCAGTGTATATTTGGGCTCCTGCTGCTGCTGCTGCTGCCAACTCCAGGGTGTGATTCATCCAATTTTTGGGCTCCTGAGGCCAACCCCAGGGTCTCTTTAATGTAATATTTGGGCTCCTGCTGCTGCTACTGTCAACTCCTGCCAACTCCAGGGTGTGATTCATCCAATTTTTTGGGCTCCTGAAGCCAACTCCAGTGTATATTTGGGCTCCTGCTGCTGCTGCTGCCAACTTCTGCCAACTCCAGGGTGTGATTCATCCAATTTTTGGGCTCCTGAAGCCAACTCCAGTGTATATTTGGGCTCCTGCTGCTGCTGCTGCCAACTTCTGCCAACTCCAGGGTGTGATTCATCCAATTTTTGGGCTCCTGAAGCCAACTCCAGTGTATATTTGGGCTCCTGCTGCTGCTGCTGCCAACTCCAGGGTGTGATTCATCCAATTTTTGGGCTCCTGAGGCCAACCCCAGGGTCTCTTTAATGTAATATTTGGGCTCCTGCTGCTGCTGTCAACTCCTGCCAACTCCAGGGTGTGATTCATCCAATTTTTGGGCTCCTGAAGCCAACTCCAGTGTATATTTGGGCTCCTGCTGCTGCTACTGTCAACTCCTGCCAACTCCAGGGTGTGATTCATCCAATTTTTGGGCTCCTGAAGCCAACTCCAGTGTATATTTGGGCTCCTGCTGCTGCTGCTGCCAACTTCTGCCAACTCCAGGGTGTGATTCATCCAATTTTTGGGCTCCTGAAGCCAACTCCAGTGTATATTTGGGCTCCTGCTGCTGCTGCTGCCAACTTCTGCCAACTCCAGGGTGTGATTCATCCAATTTTTGGGCTCCTGAAGCCAACTCCAGTGTATATTTGGGCTCCTGCTGCTGCTGCTGCCAACTCCAGGGTGTGATTCATCCAATTTTTGGGCTCCTGAGGCCAACCCCAGGGTCTCTTTAATGTAATATTTGGGCTCCTGCTGCTGCTGCTGCCAACTTCTGCCAACTCCAGGGTGTGATTCATCCAATTTTTGGGCTCCTGAAGCCAACTCCAGTGTATATTTGGGCTCCTGCTGCTGCTGCTGCTGCCAACTTCTGCCAACTCCAGGGTGTGATTCATCCAATTTTTGGGCTCCTGAAGCCAACTCCAGTGTATATTTGGGCTCCTGCTGCTGCTGCTGCCAACTCCAGGGTGTGATTCATCCAATTTTTGGGCTCCTGAAGCCAACTCCAGTGTATATTTGGGCTCCTGCTGCTGCTACTGTCAACTCCTGCCAACTCCAGGGTGTGATTCATCCAATTTTTGGGCTCCTGAGGCCAACCCCAGGGTCTCTTTAATGTAATATTTGGGCTCCTGCTGCTGCTACTGTCAACTCCTGCCAACTCCAGGGTGTGATTCATCCAATTTTTGGGCTCCTGAAGCCAACTCCAGTGTATATTTGGGCTCCTGCTGCTGCTGCTGCCAACTTCTGCCAACTCCAGGGTGTGATTCATCCAATTTTTGGGCTCCTGAAGCCAACTCCAGTGTATATTTGGGCTCCTGCTGCTGCTGCTGCCAACTTCTGCCAACTCCAGGGTGTGATTCATCCAATTTTTGGGCTCCTGAAGCCAACTCCAGTGTATATTTGGGCTCCTGCTGCTGCTGCTGCTGCCAACTTCTGCCAACTCCAGGGTGTGATTCATCCAATTTTTGGGCTCCTGAAGCCAACTCCAGTGTATATTTGGGCTCCTGCTGCTGCTGCTGCCAACTCCAGGGTGTGATTCATCCAATTTTTGGGCTCCTGAAGCCAACTCCAGTGTATATTTGGGCTCCTGCTGCTGCTACTGTCAACTCCTGCCAACTCCAGGGTGTGATTCATCCAATTTTTGGGCTCCTGAGGCCAACCCCAGGGTCTCTTTAATGTAATATTTGGGCTCCTGCTGCTGCTACTGTCAACTCCTGCCAACTCCAGGGTGTGATTCATCCAATTTTTGGGCTCCTGAAGCCAACTCCAGTGTATATTTGGGCTCCTGCTGCTGCTGCTGCCAACTTCTGCCAACTCCAGGGTGTGATTCATCCAATTTTTGGGCTCCTGAAGCCAACTCCAGTGTATATTTGGGCTCCTGCTGCTGCTGCTGCCAACTTCTGCCAACTCCAGGGTGTGATTCATCCAATTTTTGGGCTCCTGAAGCCAACTCCAGTGTATATTTGGGCTCCTGCTGCTGCTGCTGCTGCCAACTTCTGCCAACTCCAGGGTGTGATTCATCCAATTTTTGGGCTCCTGAAGCCAACTCCAGTGTATATTTGGGCTCCTGCTGCTGCTGCTGCCAACTCCAGGGTGTGATTCATCCAATTTTTGGGCTCCTGAAGCCAACTCCAGTGTATATTTGGGCTCCTGCTGCTGCTACTGTCAACTCCTGCCAACTCCAGGGTGTGATTCATCCAATTTTTGGGCTCCTGAAGCCAACTCCAGTGTATATTTGGGCTCCTGCTGCTGCTGCTGCCAACTTCTGCCAACTCCAGGGTGTGATTCATCCAATTTTTGGGCTCCTGAAGCCAACTCCAGTGTATATTTGGGCTCCTGCTGCTGCTGCTGCCAACTCCAGGGTGTGATTCATCCAATTTTTGGGCTCCTGAGGCCAACCCCAGGGTCTCTTTAAAGTAATATTTGGGCTCCTGCTGCTGCTGCTGCTGTCAACTCCTGCCAACTCCAGGGTGTGATTCATCCAATTTTTGGGCTCCTGCTGCTGCCAACTCCAGTGTCTCTTTAAAGCAATGTTTGGGCTCCTTCTGCCCCTCATAGTGATGCCACTTCAACTCTCTGCAATTGTGCCGCTCTGCGATTCTATTAGCGATGCCTCTGATCTGCATGTGATATTTATTCAAAGTATTATTTAACTAACCCAGCACGCATCCTGTGCGTGTTACAGCAAGGCAGAATGGTTTACAACCCTATTGAGGCTCTAGGAGGCTCAGAAATAGCTGTTTTTAATAGCGATTCGTCACGAATTTATTCGGGTCGAAACGATTTTTGTCGGAAAATTCGGCGAATCAGTCGAATTGAATTTTTCAAAAGTTCGCTCATCTCTAGTCTTTGCCTGTTGGTGTACAAAGTTCACAAAGAAGGAGCATGGAGGAAGTAAAAAGCTTTGCCTTTCTTTGTAGCTGGAGCCCTTTGAGATCCATTTCTTTTGAAGGCAGTAAGGTCATTTCTGCACAATAGGCTTAATACCTTGAGCTGTGCCCAAGTTGGCAAGGCCTTGCAGGTAGCCTTCTGTCAAGCCTTCTGGCTACAATCATGGGGAGAGCTGAGCTGAGCTCCAGGTATGGGGCGAAGTGAAGCAGAAAAAACTCCAAAGAGCAAATAAAAAGTCTGAGCAGAGTCCAATGGTGAATCCGGGGTCAGAGGCAGGCAGAAAACAGGCAAAGTCCATAAGCAATCCGCGTCAAAAATCAGGTTATCCGTCCGTATATAAATCCAGGTATTGAATCAGGTATTCAGGAATCAGGAAAAACAAGGTCCAGGAAGTGAGCTGATAACACAGCATTGGCTGTAGGCCAGCTGTCCTCTTAAATAGGGCTATCAATCAGCACAGGGAGGGATGTGCCAGAGTCTGGTGAAGTCACTTCCTGTCTATTCCTGTCTATTCAAACTCAGGACACCAGGAGGTGAAATCAAGTCCAAGAGCTTACACTCTAGGCCTTGTGCACTTCCAATGGGCAGAACAGCAGGTGTCACTGTGGAGCATGCGACAGAAGAAGAGCCTGCTCTGTTAAAACCATGCAGCCGAGCATGTCTGCTGCTGCATGCAGTCCGTGGTATGGTGCGCTCACGATGCCTTAAAGGGCAGGAAAGGCGAGGAGACTGACACCTTCATAGTTGGCAGTTTGAAGTTCCAACAGAAGGTCACTTAACTCTCTGATAGTTTCTGATAGCCTTTGTTAGGAATTTTAGGAAAGTCCTCAATCCTTTGAAGTCTGGCCTCTGTTACCTCTCAGCTGTAGCACTTATTGCATGGTGTTTATAAATGAGGATTTTCAAGCTCTGTAGATTTGTAGTCACTGAGTGATAGTCTGTATGTTGGTATGTAGCCTGTGGGAGGCCTGAGTTTCGCTGCATGAAGCTCAATATGCTGTAGGAAAGCCTGTGTGGGAAGATCGTCTCGCTGATTGGCATCTGCGATAACTGTATGACCCAGGTTTTCTACTTTTCAGGAGACACTTGCTGTATGCACAGGACTGCACTGGCAATAGTGATCCTCTGTATAGTAAATTGTGCTAGAAGCGATGGCCTTGCTGATCGTAGATCAGTATCCGCTGCTTCAGCCCTCTTGACAGTAGCTGTTTTACTAATCAGGAATCAGTATCTTCTGTTTCAACCCACTTTAAAGTAGCATTTTTACTGATCAGAGAACAGTATCCTCTGCTTCAGTCCGGATAACAGCAGCTGTTTTATTGATAAGAAATCAGTATCCTCTGTTTCACTCATATGACAGTAGTTGTTTTCCTGTTCTGTCACCCTTGGCCCATTAGAACAGTGGTTCTCAACCTTTCTAATGCTGTGACCCCGCAATACAGTTCCTCATGTTGCGGTGACCCCAAACCAAAAAATAATTTTGGTGGCAACTTCAAAACTGTAATTTTGCTACAGTTATGATTCGGAATGTAAATGCCTGATACGCATTATGTATTCTCATTGCTACAAATCAAACATAATTTAGACATAGTAATTAATCACAAAAACAATATTTAATTATATGTTGAGAAATATTTATTACTAATTCCAATATATAACATTTCACCATGGCATAGCATGTGTGGTCATTTCTCCGCCTCTTATTGAAATTAATAGGAGGCTGCGGCGGATTGTATGGTAACTGCTGATTTCAGCAGTTTCCTCATTCAAAAAATGGGAAAATAGTGGGAGATATGGGAGATAATTATACATTGGGGAACAGTGTGAACTACATCTTATAGTGGTCTCTTATAGTATAATACCGATGTAGTTCACACTGTGTAAATGTATGGTGCTTTGTGTAAGTGTAAGCTGCTTTGTGTTCTGTGTAATGATTACACACAAAGCACATTACACTTACACAGTATTGTGTGTATGGTGTGTGTGTACTGTTTTTACATTATTAACCTTTTTTACACCAGAGGCTGTCTCGCAGGCTCTCTTGCCTCTCCACCTCCTAGGCTTCTCACCTCCGGCGCTTGCTGCGTCCGCCCACTGATGACGTCAGCAAGCGCTGGACACACGTAATGCGCTGCTATGGACTGTGGAGCATTCCCCCTGCTTCCCCCGCCCCTTAGGCCCCAGACGGATGATGCAATCACGGCATTCAGTTTGGAACGCGCATCCATAACGACGTGCGTTCCAGCTGAATAACGCTGCTGCTGTGTCTCGACTTCTCAGCGGCTAAAGCCATCGGAAATATGTATTTTCTGAAGGCTTTAGGCGACCACTGTGTTTTGGTCGTTCGACCCCCGCCGGGGTCCCAACCCACAGGTTGAGAACCGCTGCATTAAAAAGAGTGGCAGCAGCCAGCAACTCCTCCTCTCAAATTCAGTAAGTTGACGCTTAGTCTCTTAACCTTTTATTCAAGTGGTAGGGGAAAACTAGGAGCAAACAAATGACAGCATTTAATAATGCATTATAACAAACATATTATCAAAGCAAAATGCAGTGAAGCTGCATATACAGTAGTAATGAACAACAATGGGAAATGATAGACACATTGGGTAAATGAAAGCAGCATGGCAGACAGATATCAGCGGGAAACAGTAAAATATAGTAAATATAGTAAAACATAGGCTTACCAAACCTTAGGGAATCCTAATCCCAGATGTCCCAAACCCAATCACAGCTGCCCCGCTGCTTAAAATTTTCTATGAGGCCCTAAATCAGCTAGCATTTCAAAGCTAAGGAAGCCACAGCCTGTCCATTGGACAGGTGTGCATTCGCTCTGTTAGAGCCCCGATGTCGGACGATGTTTCATCAAGGTGCAGTACCACTGTTTTTCCAAGTCAGTGAACAGCTCTCCTTTCCCTTATTCATGTGGTACTTTTGCAAACCAAAGAGTAGAGATGGTCGAACTTGGCCGAACCCGGTCCCCATTGAAATAAATTGGTGAATTATCCTTGGTGAATAATCCATAGGCAAAATTAGCAGCACAATCCCAAACTTGGGATTAGACTGAAAATTGAGACTCAAAATCAGATCCAAGACATATGCATTTAGCTTTACAATGGCAGCATTTAGTTTCATGGACTATTTTCCTGTATTAAATAACCTATTTTAATGGATATTAAGATGTGTTTTCTAGTTCTTAGCATAAGCAAGAATATGATTGAAACAGCGTTAGTCAAGCATATAAACGCTGAGCAGCTGTAAAGAGCCTTAAGGGCCACTTAATAAATCATAAATACAATCATTAATCTTACTTATATGCTGCAATGAACAACTTGAAAATAGGCCAACCATGGCTTTGTTGTAAAGCCAGCTGTACATCATGCTATCTGAAACAACCTTGCCATTTAACATATGAAAGCAGCGTCATATGTAGCCTCAAGTAGTTCAGAAGTCCGGCATCATCTCAACAATCAGCCGTGTAAAGCTTAACTCATGTTGGGCAAGCCCGAACCCCAAAGTTCGAATCCATGCCAATTTTTCCGAGTTCGGGCCCCCGAACACAGACTTCTGTCAGAAGTCCGTGCTGGGGCTCGGCGTCCAGCCCACCACTACAGCTGGTTGATGGGCTGCTGAGCCAATCAGGAAAGGGAGTAGGCGGGCCTGACCACGATGAGGGACAGCCACAAGCTGGGGCCCAACCCAGCCAGCAAGCAGATGAGCACACACAGGGCTCTGCCTGCTATGGCGGGTGATGGGGGTTCTGTCAAAGTCTGCTATGGGGTGTTGATGGGGGGCTCTGTCACAGTCTGCTATGGGGATGATGTGGGATGTTCTGTCCCACAGTCTGCTATAGGGATAATGGAGGTTGTTCAGACACACAGTCTGCTATGGAGGTGATAGGAGATTCTGTCACCCAGTCTGTTACGAGGATGATGGGGGTTGTTCTGCCACACAGTCTGCTATGGGGATGATGGGGATTGTTCTGCCACACAGTTTTCTTTAGAGATGATAGGGGTTGTTCTGCCACACAGTCTGCTATAGGGATGATGGAGGATTCTGTTACAGTCTGCTATGGGGGATGATGCTGGTTGTTCTGCAATGCAGTCTTCTATGGGGATGATGGAGATTGTTCTGCCACACAGTTTTCTATAGAGATGGTGGGGTTTGTTCTGCCACACAATCATCTACTATGGGGATGATGGAGGTTGTTCTGACACACAGTCTGCTTTGGGGATGTTGGGAGATGGTCTGCCATACAGTATGCTTTGGGGATGATGGGCGTTGTTCTGCCAAAAAGTCTGCTATAGGGATTATGGGGGTTATTTTGCCACACAGCCTGCTATGGGGATGATGGGGATTATTATGTCCCACAGTCTGCTATGGTGATGATGGGGATTATTCTGTCCCACAGTCTGCTATGGGGATAATGAGGGTTGTTCTACCACACAGTCTGCTTTGGGGATGATGGGGTTGTTCTACCACACAGTCTACTATGGGGATGATGGGGGTTGTTCTGTCACACAGTCTGCTATGGGGATGATGGGGTTGTTCTGTCACAGAGTCTGCTAGGGGGGCTCTGTCATACAGACTGTTATAGGGTTTATGGGGCTTCCTATTATTTTTTTTACAAAAGGATAGGTAATATTAGTACTACCCCTACCCCATTTTGTACAGGGCAATTGCCCTGATGCCCCTCCCCTGATTTGGCCTCTGAAACCCGTAAAACTCATTTAAATTCAGGGGTTAGGGACAGGTGGTACTCAAAATCTTCTCAGGTGGTACTTGACAAGGCTGTAGACTGCCATCTAGACTTCACGCAAGAGTTATTTTCACCATAAATAAAAACTGCCCAATATTTGTGTGATTCACTTCCTTTAAATGTCTATTTTTGTGTAGCAGGGTTGTAACTATAGGGGTTGAGACCACACCGGGGCCTAGGAGGTCAAAGGGGCCCTACCATTGTTGCTCCTTCACCTTATTTATTATATTGGTGCTCACTTAATAATTTAGATAAAGGAAGCACCATTTGAGGTTTAAAGTGGACCAAAACCCACCCTGGAGTCTATGAGGCTTTTGTGAATGGCTGGCGCAGGCACGCTCCCTGTTAGGGTAGCAGGGAATGCACCTGCCAGTGCGCTCAGATCCGCTTGCTTTAGACAAGCTCTTGGACGAAGGGGCAGGAGTGGATCCGAGCGCACTGACTGGACAAGAGGCTGCGCATGCGCTGTAAAACCGAGGACGGGTGAGTGAGATCGGGTGACCAGGGGGGTTTCACACAGCTGGGCATCCCCCATCGGGGTGCCCGGAAGTCAAAGACCAAAAACCAGGCTAGTCAAAATATTGGGTTATGGTCTACTTTAGGTCATTAGTTGTCTAGCTGCATCCAGTTGAGTTAAGACAGAAATTGGTTTACTGTATGAGATTTTAAAATGCCCACTTAATATTCACACCAGGGCCCCATCACATTTAGTTACGCCACTGCTCAGCACCCAGATGAAAATGGAAAATGGTACTTTTTCATTTTCTGTTATTATTTTGAGCATATGCATATCCCATTTTGTGAACTTCTGCGGGTTTGCCCTTCACTAAACTTAAAGCAGAACAAAAGTCATTAATTCTTCTTCCCTGGGACATCCCAAATCAGGTTGCCCCACTCTGTGAAACCCCCCTAAGAGCCCAATCTGTTTACCTCCACCCTGGTCTAACGGCACATGCGTGGGCTCTCATCCAATCAGAGCCGATTGCTGTGATTATGTAACTCGACAAGCAGCTCTGATTGGGATGAATGCAGAATGCGTTTGCCAAATAACTTAATTTGAGCATGCGGCTCTGATAGGCGCACACGCGCCGTTAGACTGAGGAAAGGTATTTATCGGCACCTTGGGGGGTTTCACACAGCGGGGCTTCCTGAATCATTATTTGGCAAATGGCTCTGGCTGGTGACAATGGGGGGTGCGTGTTCCAGCATCCCCAGCATTGTGCGAGTGCTCCTGCCCCAGCCATTTAGATAGGCTGGGTCGGGAGCGCGCCGGATGGGCATTTGTGATTCCCCATTAATCCTGAATCGGGATGCCCCCAGGGAAAACCAGTGGCTGGCCTAGAGTCTTTTAGATTTCAGCCCAACCGCTGCTGGGTTTTGTTTTTACTAATGCATTTAAAACATTTAAAAATCAGGTGTTTCCCAGATCCTGAAGACTTGTTACATAAAAGGCAAGTTCCCCTTATTCTTTACAGAAGTGTATGTCATGTTTGGTTGCTGAGGATCAGGCCTTAAATAAACAATTGTTATTTTCCCAGTGCCACAGTAAAGGTTGAATCTTAACAATCCTAATATATTCCGGCTGTGTGAGTGAATAGCTTTCCAGTTCCTCACACTTTCAGCTTCGGGAAAAGAAGCTACAACAGCAAGATCCTATACTGATCAGTAAATACTGATTTACTGATCGTAAATCTTAGCACATTAATGTTCATTTGTGTACTACAAATCAGTCCTGAGGAAGTTGGGCCTTTGCCCATGAAAAATTAGCATGTTCCTTTACAAACAACAATACAGAAATCTATATTACCTACAGCAATTCTGGAAGCACATACTGTAATTGTAAAGGTAAAACGAACAAGAACATTTTGTAGTATTACATATGTTGTATTGTGTAAAAGTGTAACAGTATTCAAGGGTTGATTAAATGGTCTCAAGTAAGACAGAGGTGCAGTAGAATTGACACATGTCAGGGGTATAAGCTTTTGAAAACATGTTACACATCAGGCTATACTACTTTAAAGACAAAAGCCCATTTTCAGGACTTTTTAAAGCAGACCCAACCTTACCTGCTACAGCTTCCCCGACAATTACCATCGTTTGCTTTCTTGGGGGCCACCGTCTCAGCGGTTCCCATACCAGTCCTCAAAAAAGCAATACAGTAGACTGCACAGAAGCGGCAGCAACTGAGCAATGAAGCCTTGGTCTGGGATCTATTTTATAAGTCCGTTAAAGTGGGTACATTTTTGCCCAGCATTTATTTACCTTTATTACAGATTAGAGACAGGGTAGCTACATGAAAACATCTGAGGTGGTCTAAATTTTGAAGAATAGGGAAAATACAAGAGAAATAAAAAGTTAATTCTTGGGCCTCCTATTAATTGTTTATCTTGGGGCTGATTCAGAGCCAGGTGAAAATCTACACCCAGTAGACAATGAAAGTCAATGGCAGTTCCCCCCCCTCCCTAAATGAAATAAACCCCATTGTCATCAGTCCACATAAGCTTGATGCAATTCTTGTCTGATGCCCAGAGAATAAAAGTCATATGGTGAAATAGTGCTGCTTGATCCGAACAGAATTTGGGTTCATTTGGCCAGCCCTTTTTTTTGAAAAATATAAAAAACTTTAATGCCATAAATTCATTGTAAGATCAAAGCAGTATGGTAGTATCAAAAATATGCTCACGCATCTGTGAAAAGGGATTTCTGTGGGAATTGTTCAGTAAAATATAAAATGTGACATTATTGCCACTTTGGTCACTAGATGGGGACATAAGACCACAAATGAGAGAAGCAGAAGTAAACCTGCAATAATGTTTCTTTTTCACTGCAGACTCTGGATTTACCGCTCACCATTCAGAGTGTAAACATTATGTATCTTAAATCAGTAGTTATGGCACTTCACAGGGGAGATGAGGGGGACAAAAACGAGTATTGACTTCTTTTTCTTGGGGCCTGGGCAAGAAAATCAAGTTAATTGTTTAGAAATTTTATCTCAATAAATCTGATTTATGTCTTATATGTTGTATGTTTTGGGACCCAACTCTTCCATTGTCCTCACCAGGGCCCATCCATTCTTTGTCTTGTTGTGTACATCTGCCATGTGTTTCCCCTCCCCAAGTCTGTGACCACCACAAGACTACACGAGGGCATGTGTACTCTCCACCACTTGGGTGCTACTGAAGTCCTGGGTAATCTACGGGCTCTCCATCAAGTACCAGACTTCCTACACCCCGGGTAGTCGGTGGCTTGCCTCTTTGGTGGCACAGGCAGGTTGTTTATCTTCTGTCTTTTGTGTTCCTTGTCAGCTACTCCACTGTCTGGTCCCCAACCTGTGCCCAGACTCCTGCATCAGGAAAATCCCAAATTTTATGAAACTTATTAATCAGTCTATCTGCATGAATTTCCTTCACAGGGACCCTACTCCTTTTTTCGAGACTGTACCCCGTCCGGTCTACTAAGTATTGAAGGTAATTCTGAAGGAAGCAGGAGTCAAGTATTCGGTTAACCTCAAACGCATGCTGATCATTGACTAGGACAGCGGGAGAAGTATGAGGTTCCACTCCAGGGGCTGGTTTTAGGTGTGAGACATGGAAGGTGTAACACATTCTAAGAGACTGTGGGAGTTCTAGTTTGTAAGTAACCTGGTTTATTTTCTGTAAAATTGTGAAAGGGCTAATATAACGAGGCCCCAGCTTAGCAGAAGATTGGCTCATGGCCAGATTCCTTGTGGAAAGCCAGAAGAGATCCCCAACCCTATATTCCAGACTACTAGAATGGCGATGAAAAGTTTTCTCTTGGTTGGCCGCCCAGATCAAATTCTGTTGACTCTTGACCAAAGGGCTGACCACTAAGAGAGCCATTCCTCCAGAATATTAGATCTTTGCCAAAGACACACCCAAAGGGAGAAACCCCTGCAGAAGAATTAACAGCATTGTTGAAGGCAAACTCTGCAAAAGCGCGATACCTTGAACAATCTGTCTGAGCATCGGATATGGGACAGTGGGGCAACTGCTCTAGTGACTGATTGGTCCGCTCTGTCTGTAAGTTGGACTGCGGGTGGTAGGCCGACGAAAGGGAGACAGAGACATACCTCCCGATCATTTCCCCCACCCACACACCTCCCGATCATTTCCCCCACCCACACACCTCCCGATCATTTCCCCCACCCACACACCTCCCGATCATTTCCCCCACCCACACACCTCCCGATCATTTCCCCCACCCACACACCTCCCGATCATTTCCCCCACCCACACACCTCCCGATCATTTCCCCCACCCACACACCTCCCGATCATTTCCCCCACCCACACACCTCCCGATCATTTCCCCCACCCACACACCTCCCGATCATTTCCCCCACCCACACACCTCCCGATCATTTCCCCCACCCACACACCTCCCGATCATTTCCCCCACCCACACACCTCCCGATCATTTCCCCCACCCACACACCTCCCGATCATTTCCCCCACCCACACACCTCCCGATCATTTCCCCCACCCACACACCTCCCGATCATTTCCCCCACCCACACACCTCCCGATCATTTCCCCCACCCACACACCTCCCGATCATTTCCCCCACCCACACACCTCCCGATCATTTCCCCCACCCACACACCTCCCGATCACTTCCCCCACCCACACACCTCCCGATCACTTCCCCCACCCACACACCTCCCGATCACTTCCCCCACCCACACACCTCCCGATCACTTCCCCCACCCACACACCTCCCGATCACTTCCCCCACCCACACACCTCCCGATCACTTCCCCCACCCACACACCTCCCGATCACTTCCCCCACCCACACACCTCCCGATCACTTCCCCCACCCACACACCTCCCGATCACTTCCCCCACCCACACACCTCCCGATCACTTCCCCCACCCACACACCTCCCGATCACTTCCCCCACCCACACACCTCCCGATCACTTCCCCCACCCACACACCTCCCGATCACTTCCCCCACCCACACACCTCCCGATCACTTCCCCCACCCACACACCTCCCGATCACTTCCCCCACCCACACACCTCCCGATCACTTCCCCCACCCACACACCTCCCGATCACTTCCCCCACCCACACACCTCCCGATCACTTCCCCCACCCACACACCTCCCGATCACTTCCCCCACCCACACACCTCCCGATCACTTCCCCCACCCACACACCTCCCGATCACTTCCCCCACCCACACACCTCCCGATCACTTCCCCCACCCACACACCTCCCGATCACTTCCCCCACCCACACACCTCCCGATCACTTCCCCCACCCACACACCTCCCGATCACTTCCCCCACCCACACACCTCCCGATCACTTCCCCCACCCACACACCTCCCGATCACTTCCCCCACCCACACACCTCCCGATCACTTCCCCCACCCACACACCTCCCGATCACTTCCCCCACCCACACACCTCCCGATCACTTCCCCCACCCACACACCTCCCGATCACTTCCCCCACCCACACACCTCCCGATCACTTCCCCCACCCACACACCTCCCGATCACTTCCCCCACCCACACACCTCCCGATCACTTCCCCCACCCACACACCTCCCGATCACTTCCCCCACCCACACACCTCCCGATCATTTCCCCCACCCACACACCTCCCGATCATTTCCCCCACCCACACACCTCCCGATCATTTCCCCCACCCACACACCTCCCGATCATTTCCCCCACCCACACACCTCCCGATCATTTCCCCCACCCACACACCTCCCGATCATTTCCCCCACCCACACACCTCCCGATCATTTCCCCCACCCACACACCTCCCGATCATTTCCCCCACCCACACACCTCCCGATCATTTCCCCCACCCACACACCTCCCGATCATTTCCCCCACCCACACACCTCCCGATCATTTCCCCCACCCACACACCTCCCGATCATTTCCCCCACCCACACACCTCCCGATCATTTCCCCCACCCACACACCTCCCGATCATTTCCCCCACCCACACACCTCCCGATCATTTCCCCCACCCACACACCTCCCGATCATTTCCCCCACCCACACACCTCCCGATCATTTCCCCCACCCACACACACCTCTCTATAATCCCCCACACACATAAACAAATCCCTTTAATTTTGGCCAGACACACATCTCCCATTATCCTTCCTTCATCTCCCAGATCCCCCCTTTGTGTGAGATATAGTCTATTTTTGTATGGCTCTTAGGGTCTTATTCCTATCTACCCAATCCTTCAAAGTTGGGCAATGTGAATTTCTGCTCACATTGTTTGGTAGACCTGAGTTGTTTGTTAAAAAGTTGTTGGGTTGCTAGCATTCCATACAGGGTCAGATTAAGTGTGGTGGAAGCCCCCATCGAGTTTTACCAAAGGAATTGGCCATCAGTTATCAAGGTCCCTGGGTGGGAGCCCCTAGTGCAAGGTGCCTAATATGGCCCTGGCCCCAAAGCTGGTAATTGAGTTAGAATGCTTTTTTCTGACTACTAGGAACAAAAGTTGTTATACATCTTTCTGCCTGTGTTGTCATGAAAGAGGGGATAATGTTCTCTAATGTGTCTCTATTTGAAGCCCAGTGACAGACAGTGCACTCCTCCTGCAGTAGTACATCCTCAATTCTGGTTAAACCGGACCTTCAGCTTGATTTAGTGAAAAGCCAAAACCCTTGAAAAACTATTCCCCAACATCTAAAATTAAAATATTTTAAGTTTTTAGTCACTTAGTAGATGCTGGTAGGATGATTTTTAATGTGAGCAATCTGTATGTACAGGGTATGGGAAACATATAAGAAACATATAAGAAATGTTCTTATTCAGGGTGAAGGTCTGCTTTAAGAAATTGGGTGTAAAGTAATATTATGGAATTGAGAGCTTATAGGATTAAAAACAGCAACCTTGCAATACAGGTGCAGTAATCCTCTAGGGAAAACATCCAATGGATTGGTGGTTATTGGCACTGAAGCAGTTGACAACATATGATTTCTATTCTCTGTATTTCAAATACTGTACTTCAAGGAAGTGTCAGCCCAAGTTGCAAGATTGTGCCATTTATTGTCTTTAGATAGCAAATAATGAGTACTAATATAAAAATTCTAGAACTTTTGTCTTTCCATGGTCTTCAGCAGGTTAAGAATAGTGAGTGTTGAGGACAATATCATGATATAGAACTGCTCCTTAGAAATAATAACCCAGCAATTGGTTCAGCAACATTGCTGGCCTCTTGGGAAAATGCACTTGGATTCACTGAGGCTTGGCAGTAAAGGCAGATGTTGGGGCCTACTTATTTTATTCTGCTATACATATTGGTATCTTGTGAGTATCTGCCCAGAAAGACTGATCATTCAGCCATAATGGTGGTCTTTAGACATCAGAGCCATGGGTAGCTGAGGAAATGGGCACTGAATCCCATTTAGATAGATAATACAGAGGTGGGAAATAGTCTAGCTAGTGGTTTAAGAATCATATTGGCACCACAATGCTGGTAATTGCAGTGACATGTTAGACCACAAGCCTTCTCTGCAAACTTAAGTTGCACATCTGCCGGGAGTTTGAGGATGCTCCAATATTAGCAGATCACAGAAACCCTGGGGTGCTATTTGTGTGCACAAATACACTGGGACCACCTACCTGCTTGGTGTGGAAAGTTTAATGTGACTACTTTAGTGCACTTTCCCAAAGACCACAGATTAGAGTGGGCCAGAGGGCACCAGACTCCCCTGCTTACCTGTCACCTGCTCCCATAACTCTGTTTGCTACCCCACAAGCTGGAAAGCTGGGATGGTAGGTGGGCATGGCCTTTGTACAGTGCACTCCTAAGAACAATTATGGAATCTCAATGAGAGGTCCATACAATTGATAGTGTTTGTTTTTTCCGAGCTTTTAGTGGAGATACACTGTCAGCCCTAGTTGTATCCAAGTTTGAGTTTGTTAAAAAACAGCATATACAGTATTTTCCATGCGGCATAAACCAAGTTTCTGAAGGAAATTGCCTGCAAGGATGGGAGTTCCTCTTATTGAATATTACCATGCTTTATAGTGTGTGCATAAAACAGGTATAAGCAGAACAGAGCAAGCCAAAAATAAGTCAAATACAGCTTCTCGTAACATTGTGGCCTTCCAAGTTGCATACACAATTAAGTAACTTGAAAAATAATCAAGTCAGATCAACATATTTTGTTTGCACTTGCTAGCTTGAAAATGTGTCAGTCATGTTCTGCCAGGAAGTATTATTCTCTTTAACCTGTTATATCAAGATGCAATGTTTGGTTGGTCACTATGGTATTTGCATACAATTTACTGCATACTGACCAATGTAGATCAACAGTGCGTTTTCTCTCAATAATGATGAATCCTGTGGAATGACATCTAAACAGCTCAGAAGGTGGAGTGGGATTTCCCACTGGGTGACCCCAAAAACACACCTTTCATTAGTGCATTGGGGGAGCAAATTAGGAGGAATCACAATCCAGATCCCAGCAAACCTATTTGGACATTTTTCTTACTAGTTCTCACTGAACTAAAATCATTTTTCAATTTCCCCCAAGATAT
The DNA here is from genome assembly GCA_027917425.1 of Gastrophryne carolinensis. Classification (NCBI taxonomy): domain Eukaryota; kingdom Metazoa; phylum Chordata; class Amphibia; order Anura; family Microhylidae; genus Gastrophryne; species Gastrophryne carolinensis. The sequence continues at coordinate 181,809,091 of CM051240.1, forward strand.
ATTGAATCCTCTTAGTGTCAGAGTGGAAATATGTAAGTGAATCAAAACACAGATTTTTAACTGGCATTCCCCCATGTGGAGTACCTTTTGGCTCCCCACTAATGCGTTTCATTTTAGCTGTAAAGCCCCGCCTCCATTTATTGCCACTGTTGTGTGTGGCAATGATGTAAATGATGTCATTGCCGCACCTATGCAATGACTGATAGTCTGCAATCTTACAGAGAGAGACAGCAAAAAGTTGGTGTTTCAGGACAATTCTGTAGGCAAAAATATCCATTTCTAGGTCTACATCCTAAGAAGGGAGTATTGGCAGGAGCTTTGGCCAAATTAATTTTACAAGCTCAGTGGGTTTTGGTCCACTTTGCACTGCATGCTCAGCTTTCTTTTATGTGTAAATAGGAATTGGCTATTCAAGATGGTGCTGTGAATGACTATCCTGATTTACAAGGGCCCTTTTGATTCCTATTCTGACTCACCAGATGGCAGTAATGTGGATCCTGAAGACAACTTCACCTTGTCTGTATGTTTCTCTATTGGATGTGTTCTTACTCCATAAGGCTTGGCAGCTGGAAATACGTACAATACGTTTCAGCTTTATTTCAGTACAGAAACTTGCAATAAATACTTCTTACAGCAGGAATCTTGACATGTACGTTGAAAACAGCAAGAAACCTGTGATGTAAAACCATAACAGCAGCATGTAAAAAGACCGTAGACTGCAGGAGGGAGCAACAGGTGTGCACTGCTTGGATGCAAAACTAGAAATGGCTGAGGGAGAGGGGAAGAAGGGAGGAGCTACTTGCCTCACAGCTAGACTATGATAGCCAGGAAGGGACAAAAGCAATTAAAGACACACTGCTCAGTGTATTTAAATAAACACTAAATCAAGCAGTTACCCTGGGTAAAATAAAACAAGCGTCGTGGGAGATGACACTTCCCTTTCCTAATCCATTTCTACCTCTCTCTATTTTCCTCCTGAGCTGCAATGGGAGCAAGGAAGGAGAGCAGCAGTGGAAGCTGAGGGCTGAAAATGGAGGACTGCGGCTAGTGGCAAATTCATGGCGATGGTGGGGGCAATTTCTAAATTGTTTTCTGTTGCAGGTAAAATCTGTCTGCTCAGTGATCAAGTTGAAGGCTGGGCCTGTGGCTGAAGCTGTCTGCATTAGTGACCTTGAATGTCGCATGAGACTGAAATCTGTAAAGGGATGTGAGTTAGCTCAGCAGCATGCTGGGGAGGGGGAGGAGGGCTTAGACAGGACAAGGCTGTAAAGATCAGGTGAAGAACTTGAGGTGGCTTTAGCAAGACTGCAAGCTTGGTTTTCCCATGGTAAAATCTGGCCTGGTAATTGGCCACGAGTTTTCATGTGATTTGGTTTCCTTTTGTGACCACAGGCAGACAATTTCAGGGACTGATTTTGATGGAGAAGTTCTCGAAATGGGTGCCCCTTGAGATGACTATACCCATTTAATTAAATATGGGTGTTGGTCTTCTTTAAAGAGGAGCAACCACTGTCCTAAAGTCTACAAATACTCTATGGTTGATGGTCTCCCTCTTTGTGGACATCTCAGACTCATTGTGTGAAGATCGTCCGTACACTCACCTCACTGACGATACCACAGTGCATGTGTGGGGCACATACCTGTCAACCTCCAGCTGAGGCACATTCTATTTCTGAATGGCCGATGTGGGTACGTGGCCAACAGCTTGGTCTACATTCAGCTTTTACATGCTGCTTTGAGCTCATGGAGAGCAAGAGGCTGATGGCTAGTGATCTGGGAGAATTCACGAAAAGAGGGGCACCATCAGTCTGAGTCTTATTGCAGGGGGCATCCAATTTAGCTAACTGCAAGCACGAAACTTGGCTTGTGGTAGGTTATACATGGGGTGGTAATTAGGAGTTTACGTGACCCCTGGTGGCCTCCAGCTGAGGTGTGTTCCATTTCTAAATAGCCAACGCGGGTACATATCCAGGGCCTTGCGCTCCATTCCGCTTTAAGCTCAGCTGATTGGTTGGCGACTCATGCATGTGCTGTGGGTATGCCCCCAGACTGGGATCCCCCGCTGAAGAAAAACCACCCAGAACGCCACTATTCACTCACCTCTTTCTCGTTCCAACAAGCAGGGAAAGGTTAATATTTACGGGTGCACTGGAGGATTACACACAGCAGAGCAGCGGCCAGCCCTAGAATCTTTTAGATTTCAAGGACGGGAAGGGTGGGTTTTGTCCCGCTCCAAGTACAGAGTGGACTTTTAACAGGCACAAAAGATCTGGATTTGTGGGATCCACTGCAGCTTTATATTAAACTGGACCAACAGCCTGGCACAGTTGGAAAAGAAGACTCCCCAAAACTCCCTTGCCCCATCTACATGCATTATACTAAATCATTGTCACCACTTACATTTGCTCCTGCTTCCACTCAAAGCTGAAACGCCTTCTCACCAACTTTATAGAGGTAGCAGCCATTTTGGAGCATCCTTTCCCAGCCATGCTGCTGCCTGGATTCAACTGGCATAACTGTCATTGCACAGTAACAGGAAACCCAGCAGCGCTTCCTGTTTGAGGGCAGCCTGCAGATTCATGAGCCGCCATTTTGTTTTTAAAATTTCCCACAGCAGGAGTTAGAAAAAAGGTAAACAAATTTTTAGATGCAGCAATCTAAATTGCCTAGGGAGGGATGCATATCGAGTTTAAGTCATTTTTGACTGTTGGTCCACCTGTTATTACATTACCGGGTGTTGGTCCCTCTCTTTGCTGCTAGCAAGAAGTTCGGGGGGGGGGCATCCAGAACGCTGGAGCCCCCTCGCACCTAACTGCACAGGACCCTTAGAATACTCATCTTCCTTATGAGACAGCGCCGGGAAAGCAGTCCCGCAATTGGCCGCCGGGCAGTCACGTGGGCAGGTGCAGCCAGGGTCCGGCACATAGAACACGACTACAACCCGGCGGCCAATCGCAGGACTCCTTTCCCGCTTGGCTCGTAAGGAAGTAATAAAGTAATTAAAGTAATAACGGGTGTTGGTCCGGTTTAAGCTAGAGAGGCAGTGTCCACTGTAAATCAGACCACCAAATGACACTTCAAACCGGACCAACAGTCTGGCACAGTTGGAAAATAAAGGTAGTGGCCATTTTGGAGCTTCCTCTCTCAGCATCTCTGCCATGCTGCTGCCTGGATTCATATGACATAACTAACAGTGCACAGTAACAGGAAGCTCAGCAGCACTTCCTGTTTGCAGTTGGCCTGCACATCCAGGAGCATCCATCATGTTTTTTTCATTTACCACAGAAGGAGTTAGAAAAAGCTAAATGCATTTTTAGATGCAGCAATCTAAATTGCCCTGGGGGGGTGCATATGAGCGCTGTTTGTTGTGTTGGTCTTGTTTAAGTAATTATTGACTGTCGGTCCGCTCTGAATACAGACTTACGTTTTTTGGTCACATTCTTTTTTATGGCGACAGTTACAGCAGTTTGTTCTGGAACCGTTTTAGCCACAGGGTGTCTTAAGCCAAAGTCACCAGCAGAGGGCACGGCTGCCCATGGAAAATCTGCAACCTGGCTTTTCCCATAAGCAATATGGCCGAAATGATACCGCTGTCACCTCACTTACTTCCTACTGCTGTCACGCCGGGCCGCTAAGCATTGTGGGAGAGAAGATGGCGTCCATGCTGAAGGAGTGAGCAGCGGGCCGGCATTCCTGAGAGTGTATCTAGCTGTGTTGGGTAACAGAAGCTGCAATTCCCGGCAGAAGAGAGGCGGCTGAGGCCAGGTGACAGAGCGCTGTGCTGCGCTGCTAGTGTCGTGGCTGCTGTGTATAACATATATAGTGTATATAGTCAGCATAACACAGCGCACATAGTAACTGTCACTGTGTCTGCTCTGGACATTCCTGAGGAGGTTTGGGGAGACAGCTTCTATTGGTATCACCAGCTGCGCATGTGTAAGGGGGTCACTTGTTAAAGTAGACCTCCAGCCCAAAATGTCTTTAGGTGTCTTTTAAAGTGGACCAATCATCAGGATTTTCACTATCCTGGTGATAGATAGGTCCTTGTTCCTGGTGCATTGCTACTTGGGCTGCCCAGCTGTGTGAAACCCCCGGATTGTCCAAACAACTCACCTTTCCACCACTTCCATGGCAGATAAAGAAACATAGAAACATAGAAACATAGAAGGTTGACGGCAGAAGGAGACCATACGGTCCATCTAGTCTGCCCTTATGTGTATACTGTATGTACTCTTTATCTTAGGATAGATGTGTGCTTATCACAGGCATGTTTAAATTCAGTGACTGTTGATGTTTCAACTACCTCTGCTGGAAGTTTGTTCCAAGCATCTACTAGTCTTTCTGTAAAATAATATTTTCTAACATTGCTCCCTGATCTTCCCCCCGACTAGCTTCAGGTTGTGCCCCCTTGTTCTATCATTAAGTTTCTTCTTAAAAACACTTCCCTCCTGAACCTTATTCAATCCTTTCACATATTTAAAGGTCTCAATCATGTCCCCCCTCTCCCTTCTTTCCTCCAGACTGTACAAATTAAGTTCTTTAAGTCTCTCCTGATAAGTTTTAAGTTTAAGTCCTTCCACCATTTTCGTTGCCCGCATTTGGACCCGTTCTATTTGAATAATGTCTTTTAGCAGGTAAGGTCTCCAGAACTGCACACAGTAGTCTAGCTGTGGCCTCACCAGGGCTCTATACAGCGGCATCACAACCTCCCTCTTCCTACTGGTGATGCCTCGAGCTATGCAGCCGAGCATCCTGCTTGCTTTTCCCACTGCCTGGCTACACTGTCCACTCATCTTGCAGCTATCAGTAATCAGTACCCCTAAATCTCTCTCCTCCGAGGTCCTGGCTAACACAGAACTGCCTATATGGTACTCAGAGCAGGGATTCCTTCTACCCAAGTGCATGATTTTACATTTAGAGACATTAAACTCTAGTTTCCACAGTTTTGACCATCTATCCAGTAAAGCTAAATCATTTTCCATGTTGCAGACACCTCCAGGAATATCCACCCTATTACTAACCTTTGTATCATCAGCAAACAGACAAACTTTTCCTACCAAGCCTTCTCCTATGTCACTTACAAATATATTAAAAAGAATGGGGCCCAGGACGTTTTAAACTGAGCGCCTGCATAGGGAGCGGCTGCATCCCCGCTTTCCCTGTGGAGGGGGGGTGCGCACCTACAGTACCTGAATGGCTGTGCGAGGGAGCTGCAGAGATGCAGCCTGGGACCGCTGATAAGGTGAGTGATTGTGGGCCAACTTGGACGGTTCATACAGTGGGGCACTCTCATTCAGGATGCCCCAGGGGCACTTGGCCAGCCCTGGAGGTGATAGGTCCGCGTTAATGATCACCACAGCTGGATTCTGATTTGGGATGCCCCTACAGCTGAAGATCCCTAACGAAGGGACTAAAAGGTTCCACAGCCTGGTGATATTTCCTGCCGCTCCCTCAGGTTAGACAAGTCTGTGGGGCACAGTGAGTGTACACAGCCGGGCCGTGCGATCCCAGATTTAGAGGAGTGTATGGCCAACCGGGGTTTTAAGGGCATCCCAAATCAGGATGTCTTGAAGGGGATTGTGTGCAATTGTATTTTTTAAGGGTTTGTTGGGGGACAGGAAGTAAGTGCACAATGGAGTGAAAGAGGAATAACACCCAGAATTTCACTTTCCCGGCAGGGCATCCCAGTTTGGAATGTCCTGCTTTTTAAAAGCCCTGGGATCACCTGTAAAAACTGACCTCATCCCAGGGTGCATGTGGGGCTTGCTGACTTAGCAGTGCTTCATTCATACCTTCCGATCTTCTAGGAATGTAGTGTGTAGCGCTGGCTGCACTCCCACTCCTCTGCGTCCCCCTCAGCAGCCGTTCAGAAATGCCAGGTGTGGGTTCATGCCTCAGCTAAAGGTATAATGGGCATGTGCTGTGGAATTGCAGGCTACACAGATAGATTTGACAGTCTGGGGGGTTTCACAAATCGGGATGCCCCAGGAATGAGGAAATCGCCCACCAGAGAGGCTGCTGTTCCTTTTGAAGCATGCCTTCAGTTTCAGAAGGTGTGGCTGCCTTGTGTGTGCTATTGTTTGGTGTCCCTGCTAGGAAAATGGATCTCCTTAATGCAGGGCTTACTTAAAGTGGAACAAAACCTGGGATTATGACAATTGGCACAGCCCCAAGATGTGGGGATATGGCCGCTTGCACTCCCTATTGAAAACAATCAAAGCTCTGGTTGGAACGAGAGCCTGCGCATGCGGCAGTGCACCAGAGAGAAGTGAGTTATTATGGGCAATCTGGGGGGTTTCCTAAAGCAGGATGCTCCAAGGCAAGGCCAGATTTTAGAGTAGGCCGCTCAAGGTTTTGTTCTGTTTTAATGTGTAATGGAATAGGTTAGTATCCCTGTGAAACAGGACCCTCCCTGGCATAGAGTTCCTAGTGGGAGTGTAGGTCCTCTTGAAAGCCTGTCAAAACTCGATATTTTGACTATCGCAGGTTTTATTCCTTACTCCCCAGGCACCCTGATGTTGGATGCCCCGCTGTGTGAAACTCCCGAGATTGCCCAATAAAAACATACTTTTCCCCGGTCCTACAGCGCATGTGCAGGCTCTTGTCCAATCTGAGCAATTTGTTGTGCGTATTAGTGCTCAGCAATGTGGAGAGAAAGAGGCTGCATCCCCAGATGGGGGCGCGTTTCCGTACCCAGTGTATCTGAATGGCTGCCCGCGGAACACGCCTTAACCCAGATGCCGGGGATGTGAACGATCTCTCCCCATTGTTTAGATCACTGGAAGTGGTAGGTTTTGCTGGGACCTGATGGGGTGTGCTTCACATAGTGGGGCATCCTGATCTTGGATGCCCCAGGGGAAGGCCGGCAGCCATCCCTGGATTCTTTTAGATTTCTGGGATGCCCAATTGTGTTATGTTCTGCTTCAAAGAGACTGTATTGTTTAGAATAAGATGCCACACACAGTTGCAACAACAAGAACAAAAAAAATACTCACCTGGTCCCGACTTTTTGTTTGCTCCCAACTGTGCTGGGTATATTAAGTGACCCTGCAGTATAAGTATAAGCACCCTGCAGTATAAGCACCCTGCTGCTGTGATTGTGTGTGAGTGTTGTCCTGCATTTTCCCCCACTGCTCAGCAGACATGGAAGCTGGGACAGCAGAGCCCAGTATGGGAATGGGTATCCCTGGTGGCGGGCTTTTATTTGCTTTAAACGTAGATCTAAACCCATGATGGGAAGTCTACACTTACGGGATAAGCTTTTACGTTGCCCCTATTTGGCTTACTTAACTTTTCAGCTGACTGGACTGCTCTTGGTCAGAAGACTAAAGTGAAGTCTAATCTTCTGCCTTCTCTCCATACGAAAATGCTGCCTATAGTTTCTTGTCCCCAAGCAGCGAGGGGCCCTTGTGCTGGAGCAGGTCAGTAAGCGGGGAGCTGGATGCTCCTTGAATACTGTTGTTATTGTTAAGGCTGCTCTTTTTCCTGCTGCCTTGTTTTGAGCCTCCCGTCCTTTTCCTTTAACGCCCAATTGGCCATGGTGCAGATCTGTGGGGCTTGGCTAGCATGTCAGTCACCCAATCCCTGGCTAGTGGTGCCGCTGCTGTAACATGGATTGAGTTACTCAAGCTGCTAGTTCAATGACAGCTGAGCAGCAGGGCCATATTGCAGCCATGATATGCTATGGATCAGTGCTATTAGGTTAGTTGTTTTATATCTTACTGCCCAGGTCTAGGTTAGTGATGGAAGGTGTTGGTTCTCTAAAATACTTTAAAGTGAAACAATGGATGTCTAGCTCTTTAAACCTTAAAGAGAACGTTCAAGAGGAGCATTTGGGGAAGTTAAAACCTCCCTCCAAGGCTCACCAATCTGCTGCCCCCCCCCATTTTACCTTAGGGCATTATTTACTCAACTCGCCAAGGCATCCATCTCCCAGGTCCCTCTGTTTCCAGGCAACCTTGTGATGGGCGTTGCCATCTTGCATCCCAAAGTGGGATGTAATGTGGCAGCCCGAAATCCCATGAGACTTCGCTGACCTGTGAGATCGCCACTGGACATTGACGAGCACGGCTAAGGCTAATTGGACGGTTCCAATGGGGGGGGGAGTCGGTATCTTTTTACTTTTGGTCATATGTTCTTCTTTAAAGGGACCTTCCAGGCAAAAGGGCAATTTAGCACTGCCTCTTTCATTCAGCCTGCTTCATATTTCTTGATAAGCCCTAGTGAACTCTTTTCCTGGGCTAAGTCATGTATATCTCTCTTTTACTGTGTGACTCTAAAGGTCTCCAAGGCATGAAATTCAGTGAGTGGACCGAGTGTGAGGAGTCAGCAGAAAGCATCGGGTCTTTAAAGGTTTACCAGGAAGTGCAAAATGCTGGTGAATTGAAGATGCAGCCCCTGACAGCCGGCTTGGTGCAAGCAGAAAGCCCAATAATTTAACCTATTGCCTAGAATGCCCCTTCAAAATGATCCAATACCCGGAAAGGAAGTTTATGTTGCCACAATCTATCCCCAGCCCAGTGCCACAAAACAGCCTTTGCTTCTTTTTCTACTAAAGCCTTTGCCGAATAATCATAAAAACAGTAACCGGATGCAGTATGATGTCCGAATGGCCATATGCTAATTAATTCACTTACTACTAAACTGTCACATAATGTCAGGCAAGTTGAAGTGCTTCCCAGTACTGAGCTGTGTGAACTGTAACTGAAAGTTTAATTGCTGGAAAGCACCAGGGGACAGGGCTGCTCGGCCAGGGAGCAATATGGCTGACTGCATCCAGTTCACGTTGTTAGAAATATTGGGCAAAGACTTTAGTAAAGAAAAAAGATACACAGGCTGTTTTGGAGCACTGGGCTGGAGATAAAAGGCATAAACCTCCTTTCTGGGTATAGGATCAATTTAAGGATTGCGCATAGACCCCCATAATCCTTACATGAACCTTGGTCATGTGACCACCGGCAGGCAAACACGAGTCCACATTTCGCCGGCTAATCGGTTCAGATAAGTATTGTTGGGGTCTCTGCGTGGAAGGGACTCCAGCAATCTGGATGCCCCCCTCAAGCATATCGCAATGCGGCCCCACACCCATGATGTAGAAAATGGTAGTGGGACCACTTTAAGGATGAGAGAATAACTCTACAAACTAATACTTGTGACATTATGATGCTCATGGGGTCATTAAAGTGGAACAAATTACTTGTATGCATCCCTCCCCAGGGCAATTTTAGATTGCTGAACATAAAAATTAATTTACTCCTGCTGTGGTAAATTTTAAAAACAAAATGGTGGCTCGTGGATCCACATGCTGTCTGCAAACAAAGTGCTGCTGGGCTTATCAGTTATGTCAGTTGAATCCAGGCAGCAGCACAGCTGAATTGCTGGAAGTGGAAGCTCCAAAATGTCCGCTACCACTAGAAAATCAGTGAGGCGGTGTTTTAGCTTTGAGTGGATGCAGGAGCAAATGTAAGTGCTGACAATGCTTCAGTCATTTCACCAACATACGTTTTTCACTCACCTGGGTTTTGGTCCGCTTACCAAGGGGCATTCCAATTTGATTTGCTGGTAAATCTCGCTCTTCTGGGGTCTCAGAGCATAGAAACAGAAACATAGAAGGTTGATGGCAGAAGGAGACCATATGGCCCATCTAGTCTGCCCCTATGTAACTGTATGTACTTTTTATCTTAGGCTAGATGTGTGCTTATCCCAGGCATGTTTAAAGTGACCTTTGATTTTTCAACTACCTCTGATGGAAGTTTGTTCCAAGCATCTACTACTCTTTCTGTTAAAATAATATATTTTGTAACATTGCTCCTGATCTTCCCCCCGACTAGCTTCAGGTTGTGCCCCCTTGTTCTATCATTAAGTTTCTTCTTAAAAACACTTCCACCTCCTGAACCGTATACAATCCTTTCACATATTTAAAGGTCTCAATCATGTCCCCCCTCTCCCTTCTTTCCTCCATACTATACAAATTAAGTACTTTAAACCGGACCTTCACCATGATTTAATGAAAAGCCCAAACTCTTAAAAAACGGTTCCCCAGCATCTAAGATTAATATATTTTAAGTTTTTAGTCACTAACTTATTATTCTTTCCCCCACTGGGCTGCAACTCTGTTCAGGAATTTAGGATATGGGCGCCGCCATCTTGATTCTGAAGCATCACACTTACTGAGGAGAGGAGAGTGGGATAAGGTACAGGGGGGCGGGTTATAGCTGTGTTTTGCTCAGATAGAGCAGAGCTGGGGTCAGGTAATGGTCAGCAGTCCCAGAATGCAGAGCAGCACAGTCAGGAGGCACTTCCTGTTTGCAGGCTGCCTGATAAGATGGCGGCTTCCATAAGCCGCCATCTTGGATGTTTAAAGGCTCATAACATGCAGTAGATGCAGGTGGGATGATTTTTAATGTGAGCAATCTGTATGTACAGGGTGTGGGAAACATATAACATAGACTCTTATTCAGAGTGAAGGTCCACTTTAAGTCTCTCCTGATAAGTTTTAAGTTTAAGTCCTTCAACCATTTTCGCCTTTGGACCCGTTCTATTTGAATAATGTGTTTTTGCAGGTAATGTCCCTAGAACTGCACACAGTATTCTAGCTGTGGCCTTACCAGGGCTCTATACAGTGGCATCACAACCTCCCTCTTCCTGGTGATGCCTCAAGCTATGCAGGCGAGATAGATGGGCAGCCAATCAGTGTGCTCGACAGCATTTAGAAACTGAATGCAGTGAGCATCCCACAGGCCACATCTCCGCTCTCCTCTAGCTGGGGGTGTGACCGCACTTGCCATTCACAAAGGACTGGTATGGGTATGTATTTAATTGAAGGTATGGGGGACAGCTAGGGGAGTCAATCGCCAGAGTTTCACACGATGGGGTATCCCAAATCCGGATTCACTGGGGAGAGGGAATTTGCCGGCTTCAGGGCCAGTCAAGGTGGGTTTCGGCCCACTTTTAAGTGCACCTATCGCCAGGATTTTTCTATATTGTTGATCAGGCCTTGTCTGTGCCCCAGAATTCCCTCATAACTCATTTTTTCGCCAACATTTGGCACATGCGTGGGCTCTTGTCCAATCAAAGCTGCCTGCCATTCATATTAATGCATGATGTACAGCTCTGTTGACACTTCCTGCAAACAGAGGGGGTATCCTAAATTAGGTTGCCTGGGGGGTTAATTAGCCGGCTCTGGAATTTTCCAGACTCCAGGGCCTTCAAAAATGCTGACAGGTCCACTTTAAATAAATAAAAGTCGACTGCAACCTTCACGATATTCTCTTTCCCCTCATCACTGGGACATAGAAGCAAACTGTAGTTTATACAATAGACTCATGTAATTGTTCTGTGTTGCAGGGAATAATAGGCAGGATGTTGACGCTTTCGAACAAGCTGAAGCGTGACGATGGAATGAAAGGAAGTAGATCCTCCACCACATCTTCTGACTCCACTCGCCGAGTATCCGTCCGCGATAGATTACTTGTAAAAGGTGAATTGTCTGGTTGAAATGCTATGTTGTAATTTAAACTTGCTGATGTGAAAAAAAAAATACACCTACGTTTAATTTTGGCTTCAAGCGTAAACAATCTGTTTTGGTCCATGCCCCGCTATGTGAAACCCACCGAAGTGGCCATAAAATGTACTTTCCCCTGGTCACATGGTGCATGTGCGGGCTCTTGTCCAATCAGCAGCGTATGCCGTACCTGTTGATTGCCAGCATATGGCTCTGTTGACACTGAGCCTGGAAATATGGAGTGGGAGGGGTTGCATCACCAGTTTCCCTTTAGACTGGGGAGCGCTCCTGTTCCCTGCCTGTCTGAATGGCCAGGCATGGGAGCACTCCTCAGTCCAGATGGTGGCATTGCAAAAAGTAATGTGAGAGAGAGCGCTGAAAAGAGTGTGAGCCGCTGCCTAGTATAAGAGTTCAATTCTTATCATGAAAAATGTGAAACAGAGCCAATACTGTACTTGGGAATGCCTCAATTGAGGTAAAACCTTGTTTGGAATTGGTTTAGGCGCGCTTGAACCACGTGTCAGAAATAATGCTCTGCTTAGTCAAGGATAAATGAATTATCCACACAGGACAGATATTCTCTGATGTGTTGATATATCTGCCAGGGTAAACTTTAGTACCGATTTATCAGTATATGACTAGCAGAATAATAATTTCATATATAACTGCTTATATCATCCACAAAAGGCAGGATATTCATGTAGTACAATATTATGAAACAATGGTTTTTTTTGGGCACTTACCGCCGCGGCCCGGGGGTTCGTAACCTTTCCAGGGCCTCTGATGGTGTGTGTCTCTGGTAAGTGCAAAACCGCAGTGTGAAGATCCCTTTTAGTTGGTTATGCTTTCAGGTGTCTGGACGTCTGGATAATCCTTAGATGAATCAGTGGTTGATTTTTACCTTCAAACACACTTTTAAGTCCAGGTATGAAGCAAACCTTAATTGTGCTGGTTTTAGATCATCTTTAGTTGGATCTTCCAACTCTCAATAAACACCCGGTTTGCTTTTACTAGCGTCAATCGCTATTGGCCTGTTGTGCCGTGATAATCACCATATGGAGGCTTCTCAGGATAATGTGCTTGGGGTTCCTTCGGGACAAGCCCGGCTGTGTGTGGCGTGCGGGGTAGCTGCTATAAGGGATGATGTTAGGGTGTGTGTACCCTGCGCCCAGCAGGTACTTGCCCTGCAGTCTGGTTTACCTGCGGCTGGGTCTAGTGCCGCGCCCCCTCTGGCTTCGCCTACCCCCCCCCCACGTTTACACCTGACTCCCAGTGAGGTGCATACCAGTGGGGAGTCTCAACCTGATTTGGCTACCAGGGTAGCCAGCATTGAAAGGCATATTGCTGGTTCTGGTCGCTAAGCGGCGGCATCTGGCACCCGGTGTTACTCTCTTTCCTATGGAAGCTGAGGAGTTTTTTGATGTTACTGGTTATACCCCCCTGGAAGAAGTAGAATTATTCTCTGATTCAGGATCATCTGAGGATTAGCCTAGGGGTTATGCTGAGTCTGGGTCTGACCCATGGGCTTCAGATGATACTGACAGACTTTTGGCTCAAATATTTGAAGTACTCTGTATCTCTCCTCCTGCCGTGCCCCTGCGGCAGCAGGGGGAGCTGTTTCATACTGTTAAGGCACGCTTGGAGTTCCCTGAACAAACTCACTTTAATAATCTGATTCTCAAGGAGTGAGAACGGCTTAGCCGGCTTCCCGGGGTACAAAAGAGTTGGGATAAGAGGTATTCTTTCCCCGCTGAAATGGTTAAACGTTGGTCATGTCCTCCAGAGGTGGATGCACCAGTTCTGGGGTTGTCTAACACATCTGTCATGCATTCCCCCAACACTACTACATTGAGAGATGGGGAAGACAGGCGCATGGATCAGCTGGCTAGCCATGCATTTGCCTGTGATGGGACCGCGCTCCGTCCAGTCTGTGCCTCTGCTATCACGGCTGTTACTATTAAAAGCCTGCTCAGGGGTCTCTTAGATGGGGCCCCTGATGATGCTGGTAGTGAAGAGTATAGAGCTCTTTTGTGTTGTGAGGAATTTGTTGCATATGTTCTCTCTGCCCTGGATGATACCATTAGAATGTGTGGCAGGGCTTACGCCTTGTTGGTGGCTATACGCCGCTCGGTCTGGCTGCGCCAGTGGGCAGCTGACAATGCTGCCAAAAAGGCCCTCACTGGTTTTCCCTTTAAGAGGCTGCGCCTCTTTGGGGAACGTTTGGATTTGTTTGCTAAGGGTGGCAAATTACCTCAGCGTAGAAGGCAGCCCCGGTCCTTTCGGGGTTCAGGTGCCTTTTCTCCTTCCTTCAGGGGCTCCAGAATTGGACGGGGAGCTTCCTTTGCTGGAGCCCGTGGAGATTTTTGGAGCAGGGTCCGAGGACGTGGCCGCCCTGGCCCCCCCTGGGGTCCCAAGTCTAAGTCCTCCCCCAAGCCCCTTCAGGCATGAAGGGGCGCCCTCACTCATCCGGGTTGGGGGGCGGCTTCGGCTCTTGGCTCACGTCTGGAGGCGTCATGTCTCAGACCGGTGGATTCAGGAGGTAGTTTCCTCTGGTTACAAGATAGAGTTTGCAGCCTGGCCGCCCCCAAGATTCATCAAATCTCGTGTAGCTCGAAACCCCTTGTCAGCTCAGTGTCTCTCCCTGGCTGTCCAAGGCCTTCTAGACCTAGGTGTCATCTGCCGGGTGCCCTTGAAGGAAAGGGGCAAAGGCTATTATTCCAATCTTTTCATTGTGCCCAAAAAGGATGGGTCCATAAGATCTATCCTGGATTTAAAGCTTCTCAACAAGTTTGTCAGATTCAGACACTTTCGCATGGAGACTCTGCGCTCAGCTGTGACTTTCCTACGCCCAGGGGACTTCATGACCTCTGTAGACATCAAGGATGCTTACTTTCACGTCCCTATCTTTCCAGGTCATCAGAGGTTCCTCAGGTTCGCTCTGGAGGATCAGCACTACCAATTTGTGGCATGGCCCTTCGGCCTCACCTCGGCCCCCAGGGTATTCACCAAGGTACTAGCAGGAGTGATGGCCCTGCTGAGATCTCAGGGCATTCACATTCTTCCCTACCTGGACGACATGCTTATTGCTTCTCAGTCCTTCCATCAGGCAGAGCTGGACACTCAGAGGGTGGTGTCCACACTGGAATCATTCGGCTGGGTGATCAATCACCCCAAATCTTCCCTGTCTCCTTCCATGGTGAAATCCTTTCTGGGCATGATTCTGGATTCAGCTCAGGTCAAGAAAAAAAAAAAAAAGAAAAAAAAATCTTCCTCAGCAGAAGGTGGAGGTCTTTCAAGAGAAAGTTCAGTTCCTGCTGTCTTGTCCCCATCCATCCATCAGGCAGGGAATGCAGCTGGTGGGCCTGATGGTGTCCTGCTTTGAGGCGGTTCCATATGCTCAGTTCCACATGAGGCCTCTTCAGCTTCACCTCTTGTCAGTATGGGATCGGGACCCTGTGTCCCTGGATCAGGTGTTTGTCTTGTCTCCTCAGGTCAGGCGGTCTCTAGTGTGGTGGTTGGTCTCAGGGAACCTGCTGGGGGGCAGGTCCTTTCTGCCCCCCTGCTGGGAGACTGTCACTACGGATGCCAGTCTGACAGGTTGGGGGGGATTCTGGAAGTCCCTGAAAATCCAGGGTCAGTGGGGCCCTCAGGAGGCCCATGCCCCTATCAACATTCTGGAATTGAGGGCAATCAGGTTGGTTCTTGCCCACTTAACCCCTCACCTGAGGGGTCGGGCTGTTCAGGTCCGCTCAGACAACCAGACGGCGGTTGCCTACATCAATCATCAGGGAGGGACCCGGAGCAAGAGGGCCCTCAAGGAAGTGTCCCTGATACTGTCCTGGGCGGAGGAAAATGTTCCCTGCATCTCAGCTGTGTACATCCCGGGGGTGGAGAATCTGGAGGCAGACTCTCTGAGCAGGGGGACCTTGTCTGGGAGAGTGGTCCCTCAGCAGCAGGGTGTTTTGCTCCCTGTGCCACCGCTGGGGTCAGCCGGATGTGGATCTATTTGCTTCCAGTCACAATCACAAGCATCCAGTCTGTCTCTCTGTCCCAGGATCCTCTGGCCTTGGCCACGAATGCCCTGGCAATGTCCTGGATGAGGTTCCAGCTCCTGTATGTGTTTCCACTGCTGGGCAGGTTGCTGCGCAAGACAGTTCAGGAAGGGGTGCCAACCATCCCGGTGGCCCCCTGTTGACCAAGAAGTGTGGTTCGCAGACATCGTGCAGTTGGCAGTAGATCAGTACGCGCTGCCACTGGTTCCAGATCTGCTCACTCAGGGACACCTACGCCACCCCAATTTACAAACGCTGGCTTTGACGGCCTGGCTGTTGAAACCTCCATCTTGATGGAAAAAGGGCTGCCTGCCTCGGTGGTGCATACCATGATCAGGGCTAGGAAGAGGTCCTCTTCTTCCATCTATTACAGGGTCTGGCGTACTTACATTGACTGGTGTGAGTCCCACTCGCTTCCCTGTCATTTTTTTTATTCCTAAGGTTCTGGAATTTCTCCAACATGGTTTGGATCTGGGTCTTCAGCTCAGTACTCTGAAAGGCCATGTGTCTGCTTTGGCTATTTTCTTCCAAAGATCCTTTGCTCAGCATCTCCTGGTCAAGACCTTTCCAGGGGGTTACTCACGAGCGTCCCCCACGTAAGCCTATGTTACCAGTCTGGGAATGGTGGTCTTTTTGGTGGCTATCACTTCTGTTAGGCGTGTTTCTGAGTTGGCGGTGCTTTCCATCAAGCCTCCTTATTTTGAGAGACACCAAGACAAGGTGGTGTTTCGGTATAAGCCAGATTTTCTGCATAAGGTTGTTTCTGCCTTTCATCTAAATCAGGACATTGTTTTGCCTTCTCTGTGTCCTAATCCTAGTAACCCTAGGATTCTTTGGACATAGTCAGAACTCTGAAGTTCTATTTGGTGGCTACTGAATCCTTCAGGAAGACTGATGCTCTTTTTGTGCTTCCGTCTGGACCTAAGAAAGGCCTGGCTCCGGCTAAGTCCACTATCAGTAAGTGGATACGTCAGGCTGTGATTCAGGCCTACTCTGCTAAGGGGAACCTCCCTTCCGCCTCACTGCTAATTCTACTTGTGCTATTGGTGCTTCTTGGGATTTTCAGCACCAAGCTTCTGTTGAACAAGTTTGCAGGGCTGCTACTTGGTCTTCTGTTCATACTTTTTCAAAGTTTTACAAGGTTGATGTTAGGGCCTCAGTTGATGCTGCTTTTGGCCGCAAGGTTCTGCAGGCGGCAGTGGTTAATCTGTCTGCTGTTACTTTTGGGGATCCCACCCTACCTTACGGACACTGCTATTGGATGTCCCAAGTGTAAGGAATATCTTCTGGAACAGGACGTGCTGTATACTTAGAATAATACAATTCTGTGATTACTCACCTGTAGAATAGGTATTATATGTATACAGCACGTCCTGTTCCACACCACTCTTGTTATCATTATCTTTAGGTACCTCTTTATGATGATGTTCTAATGTTCAAATTTTCATATAATGGTTATAGTTCTCCCGGTCTCTTGCTAACTGCTTTTCAATACTGGGGATTTTATGGGAGGTCCCGGGTATATAAGGGGCCGGGAGGAGCCACTTTTCTGTCTCTGCAGTCCAGCGCCATCTACTGGAGTATATCCCAAGTGTAAGGAATATCTTCTGGAACAGGACGTGCTGTATACATATAATACCAATTCTACAGGTGAGTAATCACAGAATTGTATTTTTCTTTTTCGGCTCCTTGTATGGGAAAGTTTCTTTACAGGTTATTAGCTGAGAGTAAGCTGCAGCAAACTCCAGGCTGTTTAGCTGGAGCTTCCTTTTATTAATTCCCCTAACTGTCCTAGTGAAAAAGAAACTTGCATACCATCCAAAAAGTGCAATTAGGGGCAGCTCCAGACACACTGTAGTGTGTGGGGTCCTAGCAGTGTGTGGGGGAAGGCGTGGTCAGCAGTCTGCTAAACCTAACCTAAAAACTAAAAATAGAAAGGGAAAGCATGTATAAAACAGACAGGGGGTTTTAGATGCTAAAATCTATAAAGTGCACCCCCCCTCCCCCGGAGCATCTAGTTTTAGGATGCCCCTGCTATTTAAAACTCACCTCCTCACTGACCCAAGGGCACATTTGGGAATGCGGCCGTCTGCACTTTCAGCCCTGCTTGACTCTTCCCAGCTAGCCAAGTCTTAGCCGATTTTGTTGAGTGTGCTGATTGGACTAGAGCTTGCGCGTGTGCTAAAGGACCAGTGAAAGGTGAGTTTAGCAAGGACCAAAATCCTGGGTTTTGTTCCGCTTTAATTGGGCAAAATTGGAATGGGGTTACGTTTTGGATTTTGAAGTAATGTCTAACAATAATACCAACAAGAATAAATACAGCAAGTATTTTGATCCAGGCGCTTGTTATAGGATTTGGAGGAAAAGCTGGTCATTATTACAGCCATCAGTTCCATTGCTTAATGGGATTAAACAGTTTGATACTCCGAAAAGTATTGTAGAATTCTTTAACAGCCAGTCTGCCATGTATTTACATTATGACATTTATTGAACATATTAAAGGTCACCTAGACCCTCCTGCCAACTCTGTACAAGGTAGGGTTCATTTATGACATTTTTTGCATTGCGTGCATATGTGCAGCAGCTTTCTGCTCCCTATAGGTTGGAAAAGCTGGGCATATTGATGATGTAAGGTGCTAGCTCAGGTTAATGCCCCCCCTACACACTTCAAAAAACCTTTTCTCCTTAAAGCAGGGATGCACAACTTATTTTGGTCTGAGGCCTGCATTGTCTTATTGACTCTTTTCGAGGGGCCGCAAAATAATCGAAGCAGCACAAACGGTTTACTCTGGTAATGCTTTGCTGCTGAGAAGGCCCTTCAGAAGGGATAGCGTTCACTAGGATCCATTAAGAAATATAAAGTATGCTGAAAGAAGGTTGAATAAAAGATGCAGTTCTTGACTGCCAGCCCTGGAAGAGCAGAATGCAGACTAATCGGGCAATAATAAAATGTGGGACATGTGCAGCGCTGGCATGTTGGGATTGTTAAATATGAATGCAGGGGTGTGGTGGAAGGACATACGAGTGGAGTTTGTGAAGACAGTGGTACATCTGGCCCGCGATCGGGTTCCAGGTCATTTAAGTGGATTTCGCTCACTGTCGTAAGTGAAGACGCTTTCTCTGCTTCAATTTCTGGGTTGTGGCTAAGCTGAGAAGAGCTTGCCATCGCGTAGGTTTGAGTCTCGAGCATGCCCCGATGTGGTCAGAGAAAGCTGTGGGACTGCTGTGGCTGGATTTCCATGCTCATGCTGACAGCATCGGAAAGGGATAGAGTGACTGTTAGACTACTTTTTTGTATGGTCATGGAGGAATAAAATATAAAGGAGGGCACATTTTAGAGCCCTGCTACAGCTTTTATCTACAGGAAATTGAGGAGAGGGACATGGGACAGGCATCAGGTGATTTTTTTGCTGCCTTATTGTTGAATTATGTTGCTTGGATTGTCCCTTTACCAGGCAGCACCATAGCTAATCCATGCAGATACAGGAGGAATAGTCCATTAAGTATACTCCTGTGGGACAAAGCAAAATGCACATGTTTGGGATTGTTCAGCTCTGACGTGTGAGGGGGTGCAAGATGGGCAAAATCAAAGCCATGTTCATGATCCTTGTATGCTGAAAAATATTTTATGTTCCTTTTTGTGATCTTATTCTGTAAGATGAGTATTGCTTATTCTTTCTTTTTTTTTCCCTTTTCTTTCAGAAGTAGCAGAACTTGAAGCAAACCTACCATGTAAGTTTGAGTGCTTTAGCTGTTAATTTGTGATATTAGGATTTGAGTTTCTTAACCATAGCTAAGCATATGTAGTATTGCATCCTATTATACAGAGGTGTAGTAAAGAGGAACTTCGTACCAAAAATAAAAAGGGGACGATTTTTCCCCCATTGGCCCCTACTTACCTTTTGAATCACTGTTGCAAGTGAAAGTGATTTAATTGCCACATCCATATAATGACCAATTGGCTGGCATCTCACAGAGAGGGACAGCAAAAAATATCAGTATTCCAGGACAGTTCAGTGGGCAAACATATCTATTATAGGAAACTTTCAACACCCGAATCACTGCAGCAGCTTCGCCCAGGATTCCTTGTAAAGATGGAGTTATTGAATCGAAGTATATTGAGTTTGGCTTCCATCTGGACTCTAGGTGGATTGTGGGGCCAGTTGACTTATATTAACTTTAAAATTTGGTCTAATGATCCTATGCTCTGCAGCAACCCGCCAAAGTGATAACCTCCCTGATTCCTGTGGCAGGTCCGTCTGGTTTAAAGGAGCAACATTTATAATGGTGACTGAAGTGTAGCGTGTTGGACTGTGAAAAAAATTCAGGAAGACGCCAACACTTTTCTCTTTATTATTTTTCTAGGTACCTGTAAAGTGAATTTCCCTGACCCCAACAAGTTACATCATTTCCAACTGACTGTGAACCCAGGTAATTTGGACATTGCTTTATTTTGTATTGTATATAAAACTGACACTGAGGTGAGACTCTACAGTGTTTTGTGATATGTAGTAACAGTGTTGTATATGGCTTTTATGCTGTAGTACTTAAAGGAGCAGTATCGCGAAATTTGCATTAAAAAAGATAAAAATTAAATAGCCACACAATAGCTTCTAACATGTGTATAAATAATGTGGCGATAGAAAAAGGAAAAAATATATGCCTTTCTTTTAAATTGTATAATGACAATGGCTCAGTCCATTTGCTGAATAGGGGGATCTGCTGGGTTGTATTTAGTGAGCTGCTTCATTTAGCCCACTGGTCTCCTAGCAACACTTTACCTCAGAGGCTGACACTGTAATCAGTGGTAACGGCTGTGTGTGTGTGTGTGTGAGGTGCTGCTTTTGTTATGAGACCAGGTTACTCAAATGTGTAAAATCTATACAAAATAAACTAAACTGACTGAAAATGACTGAAATTCTTCTTTGAATAACTGTGCAGGAAAATCTAAAGGTATTAAAGTGGAACAAAACCCTGAGTTGCCGACCCTGAAGTCTATAAGACCCGGCCATTGACCTTCCCCCTTGGGCATTCTAAATCGGGATGCCCCACTGTGTGAAACGCCCCTTGGATAACCACAGATCCCCCCATTTTTCTGGCGAGCTCACGCAGATAGTCATTTAGACAGGCCGGGCGGCCAGGAAGGTTACTGCTCAGGCTCCCCATCTGCGTGCAAACAGAGCTGATTGGATGAGAGCCCGCGCATGCACTGTGGGACAGGGAAAGGTACGTTTTCACAGGCGAACTTGGGGATTTCACATATCAGGGCATCCCAAGTCGGGATGCCCCTAGGGGCACAAAACAAAACTCCAGATAGTGAAAATCCTGGGTTGGGCTTTACTCAAAACACACAAAGCTGAAAGAAAGATCATATGGAAAAATGTGTTGAGAAAAGAGAGAGAAAATGGTAAACTGAAAGATTCTGCAGCAGAGCCAACATGAAGGGAAAACTGTCAAAATAAAAAATGTTTAGAGCAAAAAAGCAGGATGTAAACCCAAAAATCCAATTCTGAAATTAAATAACCCCCCCCCCCCCCCCCAAAAAAAAAAAAAAAGAACTGGCAATTCTGAGATTTGAACCAATGACTCTCTGGATCAAAGACATTGAATTTGCCAATCAGCTAAATGACTTCTAGAGCTTTTCTCTCTGTTTTAGATATGAGTTCTGGCCAGGCAATGTTGTTATCTTATGCTGGACGGCTGCCAGCACTGAACAGCTGATACTTTGTTACATTGTTTCCCCCTCTCTGGAACAGGCCAGAGTGTCGCCCAACACTCAGCAGACATAAACATGAGCTATTAGTCTCCAGCTGCACAACAAAAAATTTTTTCTACATTTGTAATTCTTACTCCAACATTTACCTACATTCAAAGTACCATTTAAATATAAGTCACCAAGAAAAATTTGCGATACTGCTCCTTTAATGTGCTCAAAGATTACATTCTAAATCTGTTGATTTATTTGACTGATGGGTTTTCACAGATCCCGTCCGGAGATTTAATCTTTTTTTTCCATTCGAAAAAAGTTCCCCATTGTCTTTAGAGAGGATATTACCTGAAATAGTGTTTCCCCATTGTATTGGCCATTTATATATTTATACAAGTTAATCAGGCCCCCCCCGACATTTTCTCTCAAGACTAAACAGATTTAATTCTTGTAATCTTTCCTCATAAGATCCTTCATTCCTCTTATCAGTTGCTTTCCTCTGTACCCTTTCTATAATCGAAGCATCATTAAAGCGGACCAACACCCAGGGGGGATCGGCCCGGGAATCTATAAGATTCCCGTGCCGATCAGATCCCTCCCCGCGGGGCATCTGAAATCGGGACCCCCCAGGAAGCCCACAATCCTACCTTTTCCACGTTCCAGCGGTCCATGCGCGTCCGCCGCCTCCCTAGCGTCCCTCTAGTAGGGCGCGCTCCCGCGCCAGCCGTTTGTGAATGGCCGGCGCTGGTGCGCTCCCTGTAAGAGGGACGCGCAGGAGGTGGAGGCGGATGCGATCTGCCTGTCCGGCGCTGCCTCTCGCTTGTCCGTCGGCGGGGATTGGCTGCAGCGGTCACGTGGGAGAGGTGAGTTTTCGGGGCTTTCGGGGTGCCCCACCTAAGTGGACCAAAACCCAGGATAGTCAAAATCCTGGGTGTTGGTCCACTTTAACTGGTGCCCAGAACTGGACAGCATATTCCAGATGAGGGTGCACCAGGAGGCAAAAAGACATCTCTATCCCATGATTCCCTGCCTCTTTTAACCCTTTAAGTGCCAGCCTACCTAGATTTTTTTTGTCACCCTCTGTTGCCAGACTACGTTTCACATTTTTGCGCTACACATGTTCAACTTTGATTTTCGAAGGGATTTCCAGGGATTTTCCAGGAAAATTATATATTGTTTTTTTCAGCAGAGTCTGGGCTTTAACATGTTTGGCCTTTTTAAAGTGTATTCTTAATACTTTTGGGTGAAATATGTGCAAAAAAAAAAAAAAAAAAATCTATTTGTTACAATTTGTAGTGTTTTTTGTAATAAAAAATGTAAGTTTGTCAATTAAATCTTATTGCGTTTGAAAACCACATTTCTCCCGGTTACAACGGTTCCACATATGTATTGGTAGACACCCTTTGCTGCCCAGGAGACTCCCCCAAACTGAAACAGCACTTTTTCAGATAAGCTACAACTATGCTGTTAATTTTAAAAAAAAATGACTTAGGGTCCCCCCTACCCAGCGTAACCGACCCAGGACCAGCTATGCAGGGCTTGTAGAACAGGGCGCAGGGGCCAGCTCTGGTGGTCCCCCGCCCTGCAGGCTAAAGCCAGCATAGTGCCTACGGAGCCTGGGCCCTTCTGCCCCCCCCCCCCGGCTGTTGGGGAGGCAGGTAATTGGTGAGCCGGGGGTTAATGGCAAGTCACCCGCTAGCAGCAGGTAACTTGCCATCCCCCAGCCTTGTGAACTGGTACAGGGATCTGACAGATCCCTTACCAGTTCACAAGGGGTTAAATAGAAAAAAATGACACTGACAAAGAGAAAAAGTCATTTATTTATTTTTTTACTTACCTCTGGTCATGCTGTGTTCTCTGTCCCTCGGTGATCCATGATGACAGCTGCTGGGTGCTCAGTGGAGAAGGGCTGGAGGGGGAGAGAGCGATCACAACCCTCTCCCCCCTCCAACCTTCCTCTGCTGAGCATCCAACAGCACTGATCATCGGCATCAATGTGGATGGAGATGTAGGCTGCTGAGTGACATCATATAGACGTCACTTTCCCCGCCCCAAGGGCGGGGCTAGCAGCCGACATGAGGGAAAGGAGAGGGCCATCTTGGCCCTCTTGTTCAATACAGAAGAGCCTGGGGGGCGGGGCGATCGGAGGCCCCCCAGTGAAAAACAGAGGCAGCAGGAGGGATCGCAAGCGCAGGTGAGTAAATGTCATTTTTTTTTCTTTACAGGAAAGAAAATCGCCAAATCGCGCGGGGGGGGGGGGGGGGGGGCTATTACGGGCGCTCTCCTGAAGAGAGGAAAGGGGTGAAGAGAATCGCTGCCACTATCGAACGAGGGGTCAGGTAAGTCTGTATCTTTTATAGTTTTTTTTTAATGGGGGTTTAAAATCAGCTACGTGAGACTCGCGTAGCTGGCACTAGAAGGGTTAATGCACGATAATATTTTGGTAGCCTTGGAAGCAGCTGCTTGACATTGCATGCTGTTATTGTGCCTGTGGTCTACCAGTACCCCCAGATCCTTCTCGATAAGTGATTCTCTCAGTTTTACTCCCCCGAGGACATATGTTGCCTTCAGGTTATTAGACCCTAAGTGCATGACTTTACATTTTTCCACATTGAACTTCATTTGCCAAGTGGATGCCCAGACACTCAAAGTGTCCAAGTTAGCCTAAAGCTTGTAAAAAACTTCTATAGACTGCACTGTACTACACATCTTTGTGTCATCAGCAAAAAAGGGGGCCGTGCTATTAATTCCATCTTCTATGTTGTTTATAAACAAGTTGAATAATAGTGGGCCCAGTACTGAACCCTGGGGTACGCCACTTACAACCGGTAACCATCCAGAGTAGATATAATTAACCACAACACTCTCTAATCCTGGAGACCTCAATTTCCCCAATAAGCATCTATGAGGGAGAGTGTTAAATGCTTTAGCAAAATCCAGAAAAACTATATCTACAGCCCCCCCTCTGGTCAGGCTTCTACTTACCTCTTCATAGAAGCCAATCAGGTTAGTCTGGCAGCTTCGTCTTTATTGTCATTTATAATAGTATGCATAGTTACATGTTTGTGTATGTAGTCCCTTAATAGCTTCTCAAGCAATTTTCCCAGAATGGATGTTAAACTTACAGGTCTGGAGTTACCCGGATAAGACCTAGAGATTGTCATTCTCTGTGTTGTGTTTTGCACCTCCAGATCTCTAACCCCAATTTCCAAATTGTGCTCATTTATCACAGTGGTATTCACCCTGGAACTGCTGCTCCAGAAGTGTATACAAATGACAAATTGTGCACTAAAGTAGACGCCCAATGTTGCTAGCCATTATCCCAGTTACAAGAACGGCAGTGAAAACACTATTTTAGTACTTACAGTGGCAGCAATTTTGGCTCTAAACTTATGTTTATAGCAAAGTAATACACCCCTTTACCAGTGCCAATCTCTTGCTAGTCTGGCAAACGGCATACATTTTTCTATTACTATATTCCTATCATTTTATTTAGTAATTGGTTGTGTTTTGTAAGTTTACTAAAAGCATATGTTGTCATTTTTAGTTGCAACATTGAAAAATAAAATCTCATCCAAATATTGGATTTACAATAGTTTGGGGGCCTAATTCAATTTGACTGAATAAATAACACAGATCAAGAATTCTCCATTAAAGATCAGGTCAATATTGCTCTTATGGTTATGGTATTTCTGCAGACAGAAAAGAAAAAAAAAAAAGCTATGCTCATTTAATATGCCTTTTATTCCCCCCCCCCCCCCCCCCCCCCCGCGCAAGCCATCGCTGAAAGTCCGACACAGAGTTCGACTTGTACAATCAACACCAGATGATCTGCCCCACAGGAACTATGGCATGCCCCCTCTCCATTAACAGCAATAGAGAGGCTTTGCCATAGTGCCTGTGATGAATGGCACGGGCCAGTCCATTGGGCCATTGTGGGATCAGACAATCTGGCGTGTCCAAGAGCTGGACTATCTGCTTTCGCCTGTGGGGAATTAAGGGTATTTTTTTTTTTTGTTTTTCTTTTAATGCTTGGAGAAAGAATTTAAGATCCATAGCTAGATCTTGTAACTCTTATCCCTCTGCTGGAGAGTGACAATGATAGTTTCCAGCTTTCTGGGCTGAGGATAACTATTAGACTGACTGTTTATCTAGGAATAATTAGAAGAATTTTGAACATTCTGTTCCCTGTTTTTTTGCTCTGGGGGGGGGGGGTGTTGGCATTCCACATTGGCACAGACATGAATCTCCCTTTCTTTTTCCCAAACCTTTCTCTGCTGTGTATCTGAGGACACATCTCCCATCCTGTATTTAACTGCATGTTTATAAATATGTTTGCATTGGTTAATGGATTGTTGCATTGGTTACTGGATTTCATGTCAATGCTGCCTCTCACCACCACCGGATATAACCTTTATTGTACAGTCTCAGTTATTGCCCAGCCTCCTGGCCAGTAGGCTCTCGCAGTCTCTGATGTCAAATTAAAAATGTACACTAAAGGCTATGGCTATGTACACGAAAGGCTATCTCTGAGCATTTACCAATTGTGTAAAAGTGTTTTAGTGGGTGTAATTTCCTGCCCTACAATTTTCAGCTGGAATTACAGTTTAAATGATATTTTTGGATGCAGTCAGAAATTATAAGCATACCGGTGTGGACATAAACCCTAAACTGTTTCTTAATTAGTTCCTAAATGTGGGTGTTAGTACTTGTATGTGCGCCTCTGCAGCTGTCTATAGTGCCTGTGTGACCCAGGGTTTGCTGGTTGGGTTGTGCACAGCACACCCCATTGGCATTGGATCGGACAGGCAACCCTACGTCATAGGGTATAGCGGCTGTTGTATTTGTTTTTTTACTGATGGTCTACTTTAAAGAGGAAAATTGACTTTCCTGGATGTTGTTGCTCTCTGGCTGTGTGTCGCTCGCGATTGCCTGTAAAATAACCTTTTTCCTGTTCCTGTGAGCATGCACAGACTGCTCAGTCACTCCATTTTTAGGCTGACAACAGCTCTTTAATACAATTAAGCATCGATTTTGTGCATGGTTAGTATATTTATCATGCAATTTTTTATACTTTACCTTACATATGTTGTATTTACACTTAAAAAAAGGAAAACTAAGTAATGAATAGGTAGTGTTGCTGAGCAGTTTAGGCTATCAAAAACATTTTCAGATGTGGTCATCATAGGTGCCACATTATTGCAGCCTGGCTGCCAAGTGTTCTATTTGCCAGATATTTGAGATTGCACGGATGTGTAAGGAGGTGATGGGTTTCAATTTTACTTTGCTGGACATCTGATATTAGGTCGTGTATGTTTCACTTAAAGTCTTCGGCGTATGGCTCAGCTGCAGTAATGCCTTTGGTCCACTAGGTTGCACTGTAAATACACACAAATGGTCAGGAATATGTGCAAAGCAAATTGCCTTTCAATACATGGATTTGGTATGTTAGTGGAAGCATGAACTTTCCGATTTCTGATACTGCTGAGGCGAATGTACTTTTCTATTAACTGAAGAAGCCACGCAGATGAAAATGTCACCTTACAATGCTCAGCAGGTCCAGGGATTTAACACATTACATGGATTAATAAAAACATGTAAAGACAATTTGTGGCATTGTTAGTTTATGGGAAGCAAAGCATTGTATTAAATATGTGTAGGCTATGGTGATAGCACAAACGCATATGACTGGATGCTCCCATTGAACTCCAAGATAAGGATACATTAAATCTCTCACCTATTATCCCCCAAAGGGTATGTAAACCCAATCAAGAGCACAAACAGGCACTTACTTTCTCTCCCCTGCAGCAAGTCCTGACCGGTCTGTTGCTCAGAAACCTTCCAATGAATAGAGAGAGCTGTGATCAGCACAGTGACTTGTGGGGCCACTACTTCTGGGGCATATGCTCTCAGTGCTCCTTGGTAATGGAAACCAGGAGAGAAGGTAAGTGCTTGTTTGTTTTTTTTAATTTAGATATTTAGATTTACATTCCTGTTAAACATTATGTATATAATAAATATATATATATATATATATATATATATATATATATATATATATTATTAATAACAACAATAATAATATATATATATTCCACAATACTTGCTTTATACCTGAAACCATGAGACTGGCTAAAACATTAATAAGGTGTTTTTTTTTTTTTAAACTAGATTTTTATCTAGATACATGGATATAGCATTAGTGATAAAAACAAATGTATTGGTTCCTTGTAAATATGGCCAAAAAGAACCTTTGTATTGTAAGTCATACTCCAAAAATTAATAACTAATCTCATAAACATCTCACTTGATCCCCTGATGTCGGCAGGGGGTGGAGCTCTGCACGGCAGTCGTAGACTTGAGTGACAGTTCGACTTGAGTAATAAGTATGTCACCCCTTGCTGGCAGCAGTGTGGTTGCACTGCTACATGGGGTGACTGACCTGTCACTCAAGGTCAACCCCCCCCCCCCCCCCCCCAGTGAGAGAGGATTCCAAGCATTCTGTATCGCTGCACCCACTTCTACTTGTCCCTGTACTAATCATAATTCGGGTAATAACTGTCAGAAATCAATAAGGAATTTGCACCGTTGGTCGAGCGTCGTATCGTTATAGCTTACATGACATAAAATGTATTGTACAACCCTTTTAATGTCTGCATGTGAAAATAGAAATTGGCTATAGATCGAACTATACAAATGCCTTGAACCGGACCAACGGCCTGGCACTGTTGGAAAAGCGTCTCAGCGTCTCCGCCATGTTGCTTCCTGGATTCAACTGACATAACGGACAATGCACAGTAACAGGAAGCCCAGCAGCACTTCCTGTTTGCATGTGGCCTGCACATCCATGAGCCACCATTTTGTTTTAAAATCTACCACAGCATGAGTTAGAAAAAGGTAGATTAATTTTTAGGAAAATTTGCAGCAAACTGATTTGCCCCGGGGAGGGATGCATATGAGCACTGTTTGTTGTGTAACTTATTTTTGACTATTGGTCCATTTTTTTGAAGTTTTGTAGCCAAGCATGGCATCAAAATACAAAAGGGAAAAGAAGAGACATAACATACAAGGCGACGCAATAGCACAATACATCTCTTTGCATCTTTACTTCGTTCCTGGGAGCCGCTTTTCAATGACCCGTGGCCACCTAGGGTCTGGGATATGTCCTGAACCCAAAATTGGGCCCAAAAAAGGCCAAGACGGGCAAAATACTCTTGTTCAGGTAACCATAATGAAGAGTTCTCACCACCCTCACGCGGCCCCGGCGTAAACATCCCCACAACTTGCGCCACCGTCACCGCCCTGCCTGTCCCTCCTAACAAAGAGAAAAAGAGAGGAAGGGCAAGAAAGAAAAAAGGTAAGAGTAAAAGACTTACAGATTAGATAAAGGAAAGAACTTGTTGAAAAGGACCCAGGGCCCCCCGCCGAACCCCCAGCCTCCCACACACTGCCCAGCACACTATTCCCCCCACCCTCTCCCATCTATCAGTCATGCTCCAGTAGTGCCCGAAAGCCCGGAGAGTCCCACAACACCTCCCACAGGGTCCATGTTCTAGAGAACCTCTCAGCCCCCTCCTCAACTCCATTGACAGTTCTATTGGTCCATTTTAAGGAGTATATACTGAACCCAGGATCTTCAGAACTGAATTGTGTCTGGAAGTCATGGGTAAATCAAAATATGGGGGAGTTGCAGGAAACTCGCTTGCTCACACTGTGGGTCATTGACTGCAGTGGTAAAAGGGAGATCAAATACGGCTGGTTCTCCAATCCCGGTCACTGTCACAGTTCCTAACCTCAAACGGGCCAAGGTCACAGGCCCAGCACTCGCACTTAAACCAGACCAACCGTTTTTCACAGTTGGAAAAGAAAGGTAGCGGCCATTTTGTAGCTTCCTCTCCCAGCATCTCAGCCTCGCTGCTGCCTGGATTCAACTGACATAACTGACAATGCACAGTAATGGCCTAGCAGCACTTTGTGTTTGCCGGTGGCATGCACATCCGTGAGCCAGCATTTTGATTTTTAAATTTACCACAACATGAGTTAGAAAAAGGTAAATTCATTTTTATGTTCAGCAATCTAAATTGCCCTGGGTAAGGATGCATATGAGCACTGTTTGTTGTGTTGGTCTGGTTTAAGTCATTTCTGACTGTTGGCCCACTTTAAATGCAATCTTAATTACAATTGCTTTTAACGAACATTTGCCGAAAAATCTTCCACATGCTACGCAATTAGTTTGATCATTCATGACTCACATATTCAATCACTTCAGCGATTCGTCGTTTGCAAAGCACACCGCTTAAATGTACCATTAGAACAGGGGGACGGGGGTAGCTCAGTGGTTTCTAAAAGCTTAGATTTCCTCTTTAAGCCATCAGCAAAGTGAAGCAGAGAAATGCTGATTTGTCACCTAGATAGCATTTCAAGATATTCGTATGATGCAACAACTACAGAAAGAATCTTTACTTGATACTAGTATCCTCTGTATCTGCTGTTCATCTTTAGCAACCACAATAACAATAACCTGTTTTACTCTGAGGTACAATTTTACCAGTTAATCGTATAGCTACAGTATAAAGCAAGTGATGCATTTTGACCAAGCCCAACATATTTGTATGCAGTAGCTCATCTCTACTTTATATCAATATCTTTTGTGGTTGAGGTATTAAAAAGCAAAACTATGGTGAGAAATGACCATAGTTCTGCTGTACTACATAGCTGCAGGGCAGCATGCCCTGGGCTGCCACGGTGTGCATCGCCCCTGTTAAAACTAAAAACTGGGTGCCCAGATACTCAACGCTTCCAGGCCTCTTCTAAAGGCCAACGCAGCTCAGCCTGTCGGCCTCCAGGACACTCCCATATGAATGCAAGCAGCCTGTCCGCTTGGCCAGTGACCGAGCCTATCGGCTCTGGCCCTGGATGCTGATAGGCTGCGCCTCGGCGGTCACAGAAGAGGCCTGGGAGAGGTGAGTATCTGGGTGCCTGGGTTCTTGTTTTAACTGCAGCGATGCGCAGTGGGGCAGCCCAGGTCATGCTGCCCCACCGATATATAGTACAGATTAACTATGGTAATTTTACCCATAGTTCAGCTTTAAGCAAGACTAATATCTTAAAGCAACTGTGTCACCGTAGCAATTCCTGTTTAGGTTGTTTAACTGTCAATTAGAATATAAAGCAGACATCAAACACTGGGTGCTACTGCACTTACTTCAGTGTCACCAGGACTTCATTGTTTCTTCTCTGTGGGTTCAGGGCTAATACACTTTTATTGAAGTCTGAGTGTATGTTTCGACACGCTGTATTGTGGGAGCAAGACTTTGTCCTGGGTTCCTGTCTCACTTTACACCTAGAATAAGAGAGACTAATAGTAAAAGTACTTCTGCTGATTTTGTGTGTTTAAAGTATCTAGACGGAGAGTGAGGATTGCTTCTGGTTGCCTCATGAACTTTAATCACTTATCTAACCCTGGCAACAGGCACCTTTGAGGCCTTCTTAGATATATACTGTTGTATCCTCATACAAACCCCTTTGCCATATCTTTACCTTGTTTGTTTTAGTCCTCATGCCTCCCAGCCTCGGCTGTAGGTCTGGGTGACGGTAGACTACACCTTTAGAGGTGCATTAGGGAGCCATGCTCCCCCGTGAGACCCCATCTTAAGGGGTAGGCGGTATCCGGGTTGGTGATCCCAGTTTGGGATGCCCCGTCCCTACTTTATCCCTTCCACCCTGTAGTGCGGGATTCCCCCCCTTCCGGGTCTCCCTGTTCCCCTCTATTGGGGGGGTGACTGTTTTCCAACACTTCTTTAGCATGTGTGTGTGTGCGGGTATGTGCGTGCTTCTACACTCGTCGCGTGGGGTGTGTGGGCTTTTTGCGCATGTGGAGGCCCCTTTTTTACATGGGGAGCTTCTTCCTCTCAGGTTGCTTGGAAAGGGGGCGGAGCCGGGCGCTCGGCGCGCTCGCCGCGGCCCGTCCCCTTTGCTTGTGGTGCATTGCGGTGCCCAGCTATTTGCTGGGATCCGCATCCTTCAGATGGGGGCAGGGCCAGGCGTGGCGCGGTCCGCGCTGGCCCGCCCTTTCTTCTCTCTCTCCCAGGAGTTACTGGCTGGCAGGTCGCCATTTATCCTCTGTGAGTGCCCTGCCGGGCCCCTCTTTTTTCTTTATCTGTGCGCTGCATGTTCATTTTAGCGCGTTGGGGCAGCCTGCCAATATGTCCTTCCATATGTTATTGTTATATACCGTATATACTCGAGTATAAGCCGAGTTTTTCAGCCCACTTTTTGGGCTGAAAAAAGCAGCCTCGGCTTATACTCGAGTCAGACTTACCTGAGCGAGGGCAGAAGAGCCTCCGAGGCGGCAGACGAGACGCCGAGGCTTCAGAACTCGGCGGGGAGATCAGTACACCCAGCGCGAGGTGGGTGTACCAAGATGGCGGCCCGGGCCTCAGTGACGCGACGTGACGTGGCGGCGCGGAGCGCGCCGGCCGCCATCTTGGTACACCCACCTCGCGCTGGGTGTACTGATCTCCCCGCCGAGTTCTGAAGCCTCTGAGGCGGCTCTTCTGCCCTGCGGACCCATGCCGTCGTCCCGCGCCGTCCTCTCTCCCGCACCGTCGCTGGAAGGAGCCTCGCTGAAGATCCTGCAGGAGCTGAACTGGTGAGTGTGTGTGTTGTGTGCATTGTATGTGTGCTGTGTGTGTATGTGTGCTGTGTGTGTATGTGTGCTGTGTTGTGTGCTGTGTGTGCCTTGTGTGTGCCTTGTGTGTGTATTGTGTGCTGTATTGTGTGCTGTGTTGTGTGCTGTGTGTGCCTTGTGTGTGTATGTGTGCTGTATTGTGTGCTGTGTTGTGTGCCTCGGCTTATACTCGGGTCAATAACTTTTTCCAGGTTTTTGGGGTAAAATTAGGTGCCTCGGCTTATATTCGGGTCGGCCTATACTCGAGTATATACGGTATGTATTTATATATATATTCTGTCATATTTTATGTGCTTGCATGTGTGTGCCTGCTCATGGGTCCCTTCACATTGTGTCTTTCAGGAGGACTCCCTATCAATATATTAACCCTTTCAGTGCCATGCACGTAGTTTCTACGTGCTCGCTTCCACTCCACTTAAGTGCCAAGCACGTAGAATCTACGTGCTTGACTTTCCCCCCTGCTAGCAAAAAAAATTAAAATCAAAAATACTCACCTGACCCCTCGTTGGATCCGGCCGGGTCTCCTCTTTAATTTGGTGCCATCGGATCCCCTGTGGGGGGTCCTACACCCAGAAACGAAGTATATGTCACCTTCTATCTCCAGCCCAGTGCCCCAAAACAGCCTGTGTTTCTTTTTTTTTTACCAACGCCTTTGCCCAATATTCATAAAAACGTGAACTGGATGCAAATTTCTCCCTAGCCAAGCTGCCCGCCCCCTGGTGCTTTCCAGCCATTAAACATTCAGTTACAGTACATACAGCTCAGCATTGGGGGTCAGCTTTATCAGTTATAACTACTGTTTAATCTGACAGTACTTCAGCCTAACTGCCATTATGCAACAGTTTAGCTTGTAACTGAATTCATTAGCATATGACTGCCATTTGACATCATACTGCTTCCCATTAGTGTTTTTATGAATATTGGGCAAAGAAACGCAGGGTGTTTTGGGGCACTGGGCTAGGGTTAGAAGGTGGCGATATAAACTTCCTATTGGGCTATAAGATCATAGAAACCACCTAAATCTATGTTTCTATGAGACAGGAATTGGGGCTTGTGTGTCTGAGCACTGTGCTGGAAGGCTTTGGGAGCAAACACATTTGCCGCCCTCCCCTGTTCATGGGTGTTTAATGATATTTGTTTTGTAAGCATGAGTTTCTGACTTTACTCTTCCTGCCTGAGTGCAGTGGATTATCATTTGAGTCAAATCTGCTAACACTTGTGTACACGGAAGATATTCAAATCTGCGTGGTCAGCAAGCAGCAAGATTTCCTATGGAAGGGGTCCCCAACCTGTGGCTCAGAAGCCACATGTGGCTCGCGGACCTGTCCTATGTGGCTTTCCAGATGTTTTGATTGAGCAGATCATTTGTGGAGGTCACACTGTTGAGGCTGGAGGATACATGGAGCCTAGGGCTTGGCATTGTCAGTGCCATGCATTAGGTTAATGCAGAGTTTGGTAGGCAGTGAGCCCAATTGATTGCTGGTGGAAAATGCTGCTGTTGCCCTGTACAGTGATCCAACCATGATGAGTAATAACAAAACAATTTTCATGCTTTCTAAGAGCTATTAGGTTGTGGGGTTTCCCAAATAGATATACCTTGGGTGGGGGTGGGGGGGAAGAGGAACTGGGCATGGGAAAAGTTATATTTAAAGTGGACCAACAGTCGAAAATTACGTAAACCAGACCAACACAAATATGCAGCCCTTCCCAAGGCAATTTTGATTGCTACATGTAAAAATTAATTTACCTTTTTCTAACTCCTGCTGTAGTAAATTTTAGAAACAAAATAACGGCTCATGCATTTTCTGGCCACCTGCAAACAGGAAGTGCTGCTGGGCTTCCTGTTACTGTGCATTGTACGTTATGTCAGTTGAATCCAGGCATGGCTGAGATGCTGGGAGAGGAAGCCCCAAAATGGCTTCTACATATCTCTTCCAACTGTGCCGGGCTGTTGGACTAGTTTATGGGCTGAGGATCCCTTCAAATGGGGCACGTATTTCATGGGAGCAGGAGGGATTGATGTGCACACCTAAAGCGGACCTTCAGCATTAGTTAATGAAAAGCCCAAACCCTTAAAAAAAACTATTCCTCAGCATCTAAGATTAATATATGTAACTTTTTTAGTCACATACTTTTTATGTTTTTCCTCCATTGGCCTGCAACTCTTTTCAGCACTCTAGGATATGGGTGCTGCCATCTTGATTTAGTAGCATCACATACTGAGGAGAGGGGTCAAAAGTGCAGGGGGGCGGGTTATAGCTGTGCTTTGCACAGACAAAGTAGAGCTGGGGTCAGAAAAAGGACTGCAATCCCAGAGTGCATAGCGGCACAGTCAGAAGGCATTTTCTGTTTGCAGGCAGCCTGAAACTCCATGGGCCACCATCTCAGGTTTATAAAGTCTCAGATGCAAGTAGGATGATTTTTAACGTGAGCAATCTGTATGTAGAGGGTGGGGAAAACATATAAGATAGACTTTTATTCAGAGTGAAGGTCCGGTTTAAAGCAGAATAAAACCTGACGCTAAATTCCAGGGCCTGCCTTCCCGAAAGGGGATGGCCGGCTGTGTGCAACCCCCCAGTGCCCCAGTAATCACTCGCCTTTCCCCGGTCTTGCTTCCCATTGCTATGAATGAGAGCCCTTTGCTGAAGGATGTAAACACGGCAGGGGGCTCTGATTGGCTGAGAGCCTGTGCATGCGCCTTTGGACTGAGGAGAGGTGAGTTTCACTGGGTGAACTGGGGGGCTGCACACAATTCGAGATGCCCCGATGGCACAAAACCTTGGGAAAGTCAAAATTACAGGGTTTTGTTCCGCTTTAACTGTCAAGGTTTGCACTTTTGCATTACCTTATGGCAGCTATGGTGAAAGTTGAGGTGGCACTCAGAGCCCTCTTTTTTCAGTAAATGCATTTTGGATTTTTTTTTAATCTCCCCCCCCCCCCCCCCCCCCCCTCCCCTTCTCCGGCACTAGAGCCATCAGTTTGGCACTTAAGAAAACGTTTTAGGATGCAGTTTGGGCACTTGGTCCCTTAACGTTTTGACATCCCTGCCTTATGACATTGTAAGTGTTGTATGGCTTCTATGATCTAGTTCTGGTGTACAATGCTCCTGACCAGCTCGTGGTGCTAGAAAAAGTTTGGGACCCCTGTCCTAATCCCTGCAGAATTTCAGTATGGTGCACTCGGTGACTTCCCTGTAGGTCCGCAATTAGTACTCTGTTAACAATAGGACCCCCCCACCCACCCAGTGAAAAAAAAAAAAATTTGGACATGGTCCTTTCTGTATTTATGTTACACCTGTCGCATCTCCTTATAACTTCACACCCGACAGATCACTTTTCCACATAATCACCAGACTCCGGATGTAGATAAAAGTGTTAAGCTTAAAGCACAGGCTGTGTCTGATATGTTTGTCCCAGTTGCTAATTTTATCCAGAGTATCATTTATCAGATTGTATTTATCTCAAGTTGGTCTGTCTTTTCTCTGTGTCCATTACCTAATCTGATTCCGGAAAAGAAGTTTGCTTCCATTCCTCTCCATTATCATAAATACTATTTGTTACTATCAATTTTGTATCCAGTGTGAAAATGCCAAAACTGCATGTGTGTATGACTCTAGATTATAATATAGCCCTATGTGAATTAGCATCTGCACACTGGGGTGTAATTGTTTCTTCCTGTTTTTCTTCATTTTCAACATCTGTCAATTTGTATGATTTTATGAGAAATAAATAAAATACCAGCGCTGCATCCGTTCCAACTCTATGAATAGTTATATTAGCATAAAATACCCTCCCCCTTCATCCCAGATTAGGTGGAGTCTATGGCCATCTTGAATGCTGCAAATGTGTCTCTACTGGTCTTCTCCAGTGGTTACTTTATTCCTCATTTTAAAACTAGAGCTCAACTGTTGTTGCTTTTAAAATAAATAATTAAAGCAGCGCTTAAAGTGGACCAACACCCAGGATTTTGACTATCCTGGGTGTTGGTCCACTTAGGTGGGGCACCCCGATCGGGGGTGCCCCGCTGTCTGAAACCCCCCCGATCGCCGCAAAAACTCACCTCTCCCCGCTCCCACGTGACCTCGTCCGGCCAATGACAGCGCTCAGAGCAGCTCTGGTATGCGCGTCCAAAGCCGCTTGGACGCGCATACCAGAGCGCTGTCATTGGCTGCGTCTCTCGCTTCCCTCTAACAGGGAGCGCTCCTGCGCCGGCCATTCACAAAACGGCCGGCGCGGGAGCGCGCCCTGCTAGAGGGAAGCGAGAGACGCGGCCGCGTCTCGCGCATGCGCCGTTGGATCGCAGGTAAGGTGAGGATTGTGGGCCTCCTGGGGGGTTCCTCCCCGCGGGACATCCCGATTTCGGATGCCCCGCGGGGAGGGATCTGATCGGTCCGGGAATCTTATAGATTTCCGGGCCGATCCCCCCTGGGTGTTGGTCCACTTTAAAGTCAGTTTTTCTATCTACTTTAAAGCTCCTTAACGGTTCAAAATCTAAAAATGTAAATTATAATCCTTGAATTACCAATGCCCCTTACCTGCACGGTGGCTTCCTAAACGTTTGCTGCTAACGCCATCATCTTACTGCACCAGGGA
This sequence comes from Gastrophryne carolinensis, assembly GCA_027917425.1. Lineage (NCBI taxonomy): Eukaryota > Metazoa > Chordata > Amphibia > Anura > Microhylidae > Gastrophryne > Gastrophryne carolinensis. The sequence goes on from CM051240.1 coordinate 181,845,635, forward strand.
GGTTTATGTACCCCACAAGTCACCAAGGTGCTTTTGATTCTGTGTCACACAAGGTGGAAGCATCGCAAGTTAAAGTGGACCAAAGCCCAGGATTTTGACTATCCTGGGTTTTGGTCCTTGCCCCCGGGGCACCCTGATCTTGGGTGCCCTGCTGTGTGACCCCGAGTCGCCGAAACAAACTCACCTCTATTCCCAGTATGTCACACACCCCGCTTCCGAATATTCATGACACTTGGCTAACTGTCCTGTAGAGGGCGATCTTGCAGAGATGACATGAAAAAAAGGAGCCCCTCCTGTCCCATAAATACCTGGGACCTCCCACCATTCCCCAGTCTTTCGTCTCTGCAGTCGGCGAGCATGTCAGAAGATTGTTGTCTCCTCCTTGCAGGTAGCCGGGGTAACCCCCCGGCCTTTTGTTTCTATTGCTGCCTGAACCTTTTTTTAATTTAAACTATAGCAGTATGCCTCCCAGCCTAGGCTGAAGGTCCAGGGAATGGTAGGCTGCACCTTGTGGTGTATATGGGAGCTAGCTCCCCCGTGAGACCCCATACAAAGGGGTAGGCGGTGTCCGGGTTGGTGATCCCAGCTTGGGATGCCCCGTCCCTCTTACCCTTTCACCTATTGGTGTGGGTTCTCCCCCCTACCGTGTCCCTCTGTGCCCCTTGGGGGGGAGGCCTTTTCTCCTGTGGGTTGTTTTACTTTATTTGGGGGAAAAGGTGTGTGGATTGTGTGTGTGTTTGTGTTTTTTCGGCCGTTGTTGCTGGGCTGGTTTCACTTTTCAACAGATGCTCGTTGTGGCCCGTCCACCCCCACCCCCCACCCCCCCTCGAGGCCGGCTTCTCTCAAGCACTCTTTCCGGCCTCGCTGCCTGCTTTGCTGCTCTCCCTCTCATTCCCTTGCTGCTGTGAGGGTTGACGGTGAGTGAGTGGATTTTATTTATTTCACCATTTCTAACTGTCTTATATGGTGGGTGATGTGCATGTTGACACTTATGTCTGTTCTCATGTCTTCTAGGTGGGATTCCTTCTTTTGAAGTTTAAAGAGGGAGTTCTCCCGGTCGTAGGGTCCCTTAGAGTTTCATTTAGGGTTCCCAAAAAAAAAAATAAAAAAAAAAAATCCTCCCACTTGGGACCTGATCCCGGGTAGCTTAATAGTGTAAATCCCTCTGGTCATTGCAACTACATTAAAATCGCCGTATGGAGGCTTCTCAGGATACCAGGCTTGGGCTCCCCTCGGGGCAACCCCGGCAGTGTGTGGGTTGTGGGGCATCCCTTGCGGGGGATAATGTACTTGTTTGCATACCTTGTGCTCGGAGTCCCGGCCTCATCTCCTTCCCCACCCTGCCTTATCCGTACCCCTAGTGATGTTGTCACAGGTGGGGAGTCTCAATCTGATGTATGTGCCAGACTGGCTAATATTGAGAAATTTATTTCTGGCTCTGTTGCCAGAAAGCCTCGGCTAAGCGAAAGCATTTGTCTCCAGCCGCGCCAGCCTTTGAGTTTGATGATTATGATCTCCTTGACTGATCTGATTTTTCCCCGCTAGAAGAGGGGGAATTATTTGAGGATTCTGAGGGTTCTGACAATCAGCAGTTTCTTGGTGCTGATACTGAGCAAGGGCAGGGGGATGCTGTGGATACCCCGAAGGTCTTGGCTCACCTTTTTGAGGTTCTGGCAATTTCTCCTCCTGAGGAGGCCACTCCTCAAAAAGGGGAATTCTTTGGGACTTCCAAGCCGCGCCTAGAGTTCCCAAATCAAAAGCATTTTGATGGCATTATTCTTAAGGAATGGGAGAAGCCTACTCGGCTTCCAGGTTGGGATAAAAAGTATCCCTTTCTGGTGGACGTGGTAAAACGATGGTCGTCCCCTCCCGAGGTGGATGCCCCGGTGCTCGGGTTATCCAATACTTCTATTTTGCATTCTCCTGACTCCACCACTCTCAAAGATGGTGAGGATAAACGCATTGATCAGATGGCTTGCCACGCGTTTGCTAGTGTCGGTTAAGCCTTGTGGCCTGTTTGTGCTTCGGCGTTTTTGGCAGTGGCTACCAGGTTAGAGACCTGTTGAGAACCTCCAGGCTTGACACGGCTAGTGACGAGTTTGCCACCCTTAAGCGGTGTGAATTGTTCATGTCCTTTGTGCTTGCCACCTTGGATGACACCATGGTCATGTGTGGTAGAACCTCGGCCTTGCTTGTAGCTATTCGGCGGTCGGTATGGTTGCGGCAGTGGGCGGCTGATTTTGTGGCCAAAAAGTCGCTTACAGCACTTCCCTTTGTGGGATTGCGGCTCTTTGGAGAAAGATTAGATTCTGTCACGAAAGGAGGGAAGTTACCTCAGCGTAAGAGGCAACGTCGTCCCTTTCGGGGGGCGGCCTCCTTTAACCCTTCCTTTCGTGGTACCAGAACTGGCAGAGTTTTGGCCTTCTCTACCCTCAGAGGGGATTCCTGGAGTAGAGGCAGAGGTCGTGCCCGTCCAGGTCACAATTGGAGTTCCAAACCCAAGCCCGCTGCTAAGCCAGCTCAGCAATGAGGGGGTGCCCTCACCCTTGCGGGTGGGGGGACGGCTGCGGCACTTCTTCCTGGTCTGGGACCAGGAGGTCTCAGACAAATGGATTCTGGAAGTGGTGTCTTCCGGTTACAAGCTGGAATTCGAGATCCGGTCTCCTCCCAGATTCTTCAGGTCTCGAGTGCCTTCGGATCCACTGGCCGCACAGGGGCTCCGGGCGGCAGTAAGTTATCTGCTGGACATGGCTGTCATTTGCCCAGTGCCTTTCACGGAAAGGGGCTTGGGATTCTATTCCAATCTATTCACGGTGCCCAAGAAGGACGGCTCCGTTTGACCCATTTTGGATCTGAAGCTCCGCTATCCGCTTCAGGAAGTTTTGCATGGAAACCTTGCGGTCAGCCGTCGATTCTCTTCGTCAGGGGGACTTCATGACGTCCATAGACATCAGGGATGCTTATCTGCATGTACCTATCTTCCTGGCACATCAGAGATTCCTCAGGTTCGTGGTGGAAGATCAGCATTTTCAGTTTGTGGCTTTTCCATTCGGGCTTACCTCGGCTCCGAGGGTGTTCACCAAGGTATTGGCGGGGGTGATGGCCCTCCTCAGAGTCCAGGGCATTCGCATTGTACCATACCTGGACGACCTTCTCATTTTGGCTTCCTCTCTCAGCCAAGCGGAGCTAGACAGTGGTGGTATCCATGCTGGAGAGGTTCGGTTGGGTGATCAACTATTCCAAGTCCTCCCTCTTACCGTCCAGGGAGGTTTCGTTTTTGGGCATGACTCTGGATGCCTTTCATGCCAGGGTGTTTCTTCCTCAGCCCAAGATTCTTCTGATCCAAGATTTGGTTTGGCTTCTGCTTTCCAATCCTCGCCCGTCTATCCGGCTAGGGATGAGATTGGTAGGTCTGATGGTGGCTTCCTTCGAGGCAGTCCCTTTTGCCCAGTTTCACATGAGGACGCTTCAGCTCCATCTTCTAGCGACTTGGGATAAGTGTCCGCTGTCATTGGATCAGTCTTGTCTGCTGTCTCCCCGTGCTCAGAAGTCCTTTCAGTGGTGGCTAGTGTCAAGCAATCTGTTGAAGGGCAGATCCTTTCTGACCCCTTGTTGGGAAATGGTCACCACGGGCGCCAGCCTGTCGGGCTGGGGGGGGCGGGGGCTTCTGGAGGGAACATCAGTTCCAGGGGTTATGGGGGCCTCGGGAGGCTCATACCCCTATCAACGTTTTGGAGCTACGGACCATTTGGTTGGTTCTGCCTCGCTTGACTCTTCTATTGCAGGGATTGCCAGTTCAAGTCCAGTCGGACGGCGGTCGCTTACATCAATCACCAAGGAGGGACTTGCAGCAGGAGTGCCCTCAGGGAGGTATCTCTGATCCTTGTTTGGGCAGAGAGCAATGTCCCATGCATCTCAGCCATTTACATCCCGGCAGTGGAGAACACGAAGGCGGATTCCCTGAGCAGGAGATCCTCTCGCCGAGGAGAATGGTCTCTCAGTTCCAAGGTATTCCAGTCCCTTTGTCACAAGTGGGGGACTCCGGAGGTGGACCTTTTTGCCTCTCGTCACAATCACAAGCTTCCTGCCTTTGTGTCTCTGTATCAGGATCCTCTGGCCCTGGCAGTGGATGCCATGTCCCTGGCTTGGAGGGAACTGGGGTTTCTGTACCTGTTTCCCCCCCCCCCCCTTCTCCATGGTGGGCAAGGTGGTGCGCAAGCTAACTCTAGAAGGGGCACCAGCAATTCTGGTGGCTCCAAGGTGGCCAAGACGAGTGTGGTTCGTAGACGTTGTGCGGCTGGCAGTAGATCAGTTTTATCTGCCTCTTCTTCCGGATCTCATCATCATCTACGCTACCCCAATTTACCAACGCTGGCTTTGACGGCGTGGCTGCTGAAACCTCCATCTTAAAGGAGGAAGGTCTTTCTGATGCGGTGGTTCAGACTCTTGTTAGAGCTAGGAAGAGATCTTCCTGTAACGTCTGCTATAGGACTTGGAGGTCTTATATTAACTGGTGCGAGGCTAGGGCCTTGCCTTGTAGGGTGTTTTCTATTCCTAGAATTCTGGAGTTTCTTCAACATGGTCTGGACTCGGGGTTCCAGCTTAGTACTTTGAAAGGGCAGGTTTCTGCCCTGGCGGTTCATTCCCTGGTTAAGACATTTTTCCAGGGGGTTACTCATGTGCAGCCTCCTAGAAAGCCCTTGCTGCCGGTTTGGGATTTAAACTGGGTTCTGTCGGCTCTCCGGGGACCCCCTTTTGAGCCAGTGCATGATATTGCTTTTTCTCTGCTCACTCAGAAAGTTGCCTTTTTGGTGGCTATTACCTCTGTTCGGCGTGTCTCTGAGCTGGCGGCCTTGTCTATTCAGGCTCCTTACTTTGAGAGGCACCTGGACAAGGTAGTTTTCCGCTTTAAGCCGGATTTCCTTCCTAAGGTGGTTTCGGCCTCCCACCTCGATCAGGATGTAGTTCTCCCTTCCTTGTGTCCTAAGCCTAGTAATTACAAGGAGAGGACCTAACATTCTTTGGATGTGGTTCAATGTGTGAAATATTATTTGGTGGCTACTTCTCCTTTGCGTAGGACGGACGCCTTTTTCGTGGTGCCCTCCGGGCCCAGGAAAGGTCTGGCGCCCGCTAAGTCTTCCATTAGTAAATGGATTCGATCCCATTGTTGGGGCCTATTCTGCCAAGGGGAAGGTTCCCCCTTTTCGTGTTACTGCTCATTCTACTCGTGCTGTTGGAGCTTCTTGGGCTTTTCAGCACCAGGCTCCTGTTGAACAAGTTTGCAAGGCTGCTACTTTGTCTTCTGTTCATACTTTTCCAAGTTTTATAAGGTTGATGTGCGGGCCTCAGCGGATGCTGTTTTTGGCCCCAAAGTTCTGCAAGCTGCAGTAGTTTAAGTTTGCATTATTGCCTTTTTGGGATCCCCACCCATTATGGGCACTGCTATTGGATGTCCCAAGTGTCATGAATATTCGGAAGCGGGGGGTGTGTGACATACTGGAAATAATACCATTTTGTGATTACTCACCTGTAAAATGGTTATTACAAGTATGTCACACAACCCGCTTCATCCCGCCCTTTTTTGGTTTTCTGGGATCCTTTATATGGTGAACCTTTTTCTTTGCTGTTTACATTTGGCTCTTCCTGGTCCCTTTACTGCTGTCTTATACTGGGGAATGGTGGGAGGTCCCAGGTATTTATGGGCCAGGAGGGGCTCCTTTTTTCATGTCATCTCTGCAAGATCGCCCTCTACAGGACAGTTACCCAAGTGTCATGAATATTCGGAAGCGGGGTGTGTGACATACTTGTAATAATCATTTTACAGGTGAGTAATCACAAAATGGTATTTTCTGGTCCTATGGTGCATGCACGGCTGCTTATCCAAGCAGCTTTCTCCGATCTGCTGACATCCCTTCGTCTAACGCTCTAGAGGGGGATGTGGCTCGCGCATGCGCCGTTGGGCCGGAAAAGAAGGTAAGTGTATGGGAGACCTGGGGAGTTTCACACAGCGGGGCATCCTGATTTTGGATGCTCCGCGGGAGGGAATTGATTGGCCCTGGAATCTTATAGATTCCCAGGCTGAACGCTGTGGGTTTTGGACGGGGTGAAGGCAACAGCAGCTTCTCATTGTCTGTTATTCCGCAATGCATGCACGCAGAAATGAAAGCTCTTTACTGTGTGCTTTTCTGGTCACTTTAAAGCGTATTAAAACCTGATCAGCCATGCCCTGGAATCTGAAAGACCCCGCCGGGGTCACCAGTAAACTCGCCTTTACCGGCTCCTGCAGTGCAATGATTGTAGACGCTGCATCCCCAGCTTCGCTGTAGCTGTGTGCGCTCCAGCAAGTTGCCTTCCCGAACAGTGTGCTGGGGATGCAGTCGGGCGGCTTCACCTCATCACAACGGCACCTTTGAGTTCAGCCAATTGGCGATCTCAAGAGTGCCTGTTTTATTGGGAAACTGGGCCATCGGCAACAGCTGTGCCTGAGGTACTGGGGGGAGGGGGATTGACTTTCCATCTGCTTTAAGCAGAAACACGCATTTTTAAAAAAAGGGTGTTGTTTCTAAAGCAAGGGGACATCCCAATTAGCTGAGCCCCCCTGCAAATTACCCGCATTAAACACAAGAAATCTTTCCTTTCTCTCTGGTTGCCCGGTAAAATTGGCTGCTGTGATTGGCCGTCACGGTCTAAAGGCTTCCTCTGCGTGTCCAGCAACTAGGTGACTGCAGCGGCAAATCACAGTGCTCTATTTTGCTGGTGGTCCAAGGAGAAAGGGACTTCTTGGGTGTAATGCTGGTAATGTGCTCTCCCGGTTTAAGCAGTACTTCACCTATCCGTCCAGGACCAGTCCCCCTGCACCTCATAGCCCACCTGATTGGCTTCCTCGCTAGTTCTAGCACTTCTGGACAAGATGCACATAAACACCATACTCTCCTTTAACCCCCAACAAGCAGTGGTTGCCAGTCCTGACCAGGTCTGCTATCCAGATGGTCTATTATTGATCATCCACAGTTTAAAATGGCATACGTGTAATGCTATCTTCTTCAGTATAAATGATTTAGACCTGGGCTCATCACCTTCAAGGGATATAATGGTAGTGGAGTGTTTATTGTAATTTGACTGAATAAGAGAACAAAAGTTATGGCAAAATAATTGTTTATTTGTGCCATCTACTTCTGTGGAGCCGTACAAATTAGAGTAAACTTACAGTACAAGTGTGCCAGAGCAACTTGCCATTTTCTTTTATAAAACATACAGTACATAGAATATTATAGTACATACAATATTCTACCAAGTTCAAAGTGAAACGGCAACCTGTGGTCGTTATAAAGATTACTTAAACTTTGTTTGTACATAACTTTATGTACTTATCTTAAGATGTGTATTTTGAGGGTGCATTTAAAAGCAGTGTTGAGGAGTGTCAAATTTGCTGGGTAAATGTATTTCCTAGAAATAGAAGGGCATTGTAGAAGTCCTGGAGGCGGTAGTGATAGGAGATGACCAGGGTGCAGGATAGGAAAAAGGCAGAAGCAGAGCGGAGGTTGTGTCCGTCTTGGCATCTCTCAATTAGATATGAAATGTAGGTTGTAAGTTAAAGTTTTAAACTGAATTCTCATTGAAACTGCTAGAGGGTGTGTAAAAATGGATGAGGCACGTAACAAAGTTCAGAAAAGATTGGAGGGGTGCCAGGCAGTTTGTCAGTAAACCGCAGAAGGCAGTAGTGATTAGGGCATGCATTAACACTAGGGGTGTCAGGTGAGAGGAAAGGACCAAGGCAGGAGTTATCTTATGTTGGGGAATGCAGGAGGTGCCTCATGTTGTAAACAATACTAATAATAATAATATTATTAATATTATCTCCTGGCTGGCGCAAGCCAAATGTAAACAAGAGAATATAATAATAATATTAATATCTCCTGAATGGCTCTTAGCCAAATGTAAACAATTATATATCTCCTGCCTGCCGCTCGGCAAATGTAAACAATCCAACCTCTCCTGAATGGCTGGCCAAATGTAAACAATTGAATATTAATAACTAAAATATTATATCAATATCTAGATATTAATTTATAACTATAAATCTCCTGCCTGGCTCGCCACTTGAAAACAATATCAATATTAATAACTAAATATTAATAATATCTCCTGGCTGGCGCAAGCCAATTATGTAAACAATTTAACTAGCATAAACAATTTAATAACTAGATATTAATATTATGTATATATTTATCCTGCCCGGCTCGACTAAAATAGGCAACACATATACCAATATTATCAATATCTGGCCAATGATCACGCAATGGATACACGCATAAGACTATAAGACTGTAGTTCTTTTGACTTCTGGTAAATGCAAGAGACACTGGGACAAGTAGTAAATAAAGAGATATATTGTTTACAAAACAACACAATAATGCAATCAAATCTCAAATCAAACACAATACAATCCAGTTATGAGACTGGCATACATATATACAGGGAAAGACACATTACCCTCCTGATATGGCACTCACAAGCTTCTCCTGTGCAAGCAGTCTCCCGTCCAACCCGTCCTTCCTTCTGCCTCCCTAATTATACTAAGAGTGGGCTTCTGGTATTCCTTTGATCTTTTACGACCCTAGTCTTCTTCTAATCTGGCTTCTCAATCTTGTCCCAGCCCTGCTTTATTGTCGCAGGATGCTGTCCTATCTGATTGGAATACAATTCCTGCCCGGCCACCTGTGCATGCTGGTATTGTAAACTATTTGCTGTATATTCCTATACTTAAATATGCAACATTATTAGCAATATTGATTTTCCATAAAGGCCCCTTATTTACAATGTGTGCATGTAAGGTTTGAAATAAATTCTACACTTAGCTTGAGGAGTTATAGTTACTGTGAAGTTTGTCATGTTGTGTCCTGAAAAATATTGTTGTGTTCAAAAGAGGAAGGATTTGTAAGGTGAGAAGATGAACAGTTCTGTTTTGTTCACATTTGTTTGAGGAAGCAAAATGCCATAAAAATAAATTAAAAAAAAAATTGCTGTTTGATGTGAAGTGCTTGTTTGAGATGACGAAACATGCTGTAAGGCTGGATGACTCCAGTGGTGTGAAGAACATTACCTGTACTAACCCACTCCCACTATATCCAAAATGATGCCAAGAATTTTTATAAGTGGACTGTAAACAGTTCTGTTTTATTCTGCCAACAGTCCTTGTATATTGCGTGGTATGTTTGCATTGTGCAGAATAATGCCACACAGTATAAAGGCCTCCTAATAAGCCTGTAAATGTTTTTTTGGCCTGCTTTTGTCCCCCATCCAGAATCACTTTCCTCTGTTATACATTGCTGGCAATATAGGATTTCACTTTGTATGTGTTCAGCTTTCATCAAGGGTAAACGTCTGGTGACCTTTATATGACTCTTTTGTTCCTCCCCCGATGAGCGCTCTAGGATTCCATTGCATGTCACTTGTAATGTGACCACTTATTGTACACAACGATGGATCTCGTATCTAGGAGTTGTTACAAATGTTTGTTGCAAAAGCTATTTCTAGGAAGCTGCTTTGCACAGAAATCAGGGATAAAAATAGACATGACAAGCGGCATGACTGCCGGGTTGTATTACAGAACCAGGGTCAATGATAAATTATCTTGATGGCGTTTGTGAATTACAAGTAATCTGGTTTATGTTCAATGGGCAGCCTGTTGGTTAAGGGGCAGCTGATTTAGAAAAGATATGGCAGCGCCAGTTGCCTAGTAAAAAGTCTAGTCTAAATCTGGCCTGGTTCTGACCTGTGAGATATTTCATATTTCCCTTTTTTGGAGAGCTATGTATATATATACACACACACACATTTGAGTGTGCAATGCTAGTGCATAGCTTTCAGTATTTAAAAAGCGATCGCCTCACATTTGTGACTAGGAGATTGGACGCGAGTATAAGCCAATTCTGTGATTACTCACCTGTAGAATTGTTATTATGAGTATACATCACGTCCCGTTCTGAAAGATATCCTTATACATGGGTTATTCATCTTCAGATGTCACGTGACTGCAGAGCAGAAAAAGTGGCCCCTCCCGGCCCATATATACCGAGGCACCTCCCACAGAACCCCAGTATTTAAAAAGCAATTAACAAAGGCCGGGAGAATATAAACAACAATCACCATGAAGAGGTAACAAGAACAAGACGGGTGGGGCGGAACGGGACGTGATGTATACTCATAATAACAATTCTACAGGTGAATAATCACAGAATTGTATTATTCTTAGTATACATCACGTCCCGTTCTGAAAGATATCCTTACACATGGGACATCCAATAGTAGTGTCCGTAAGGTAGGGTGGGATCCCCAAAAGCAACATCAAGCAGTCTAAACCACTGCCGCCTGCAGAACTTTGCGGCCAAAAGCAGCATCAGCTGAGGCCTTAACATTAACCTTGTAAAACTTAGAAAAGGTATAAACAGAAGACCAAGTTGCGGCCTTGCAAACTTGTTCAACAGAAGCCTGGTGCTGAAAAGCCCAAGAGGCACCAATAGAACAAGTAGAACAAGTAGAATGAGCAGTAAGGCGGAAAGGAGGTTTCTTTCCCTTAGCAGAATAGGCCTGAATCACGGCCTGACGGATCCACTTGCTGATAGTGGATTTAACAGGAGCCTGGCCCTTCTTAGGACCGGACGGAACCACAAAGAAAGCATCAGTCTTCCTAAAGAATTCAGTAGCCACCAAATAGAACTTCACAGCCCTAACTACATCAAGAGAGTGTAACACCCTCTCCTTGGGGTTACCAGGGTTAGGGCACAAGGAAGGCAACACAATGTCCTGATTGAGATGAAAAGCAGACACAACCTTAGGCAGAAAATCAGTTTTAAAGCGAAACACCACCTTGTCCTGGTGTCTTTCAAAATAATTAGGCTTGATGGAAAGCGCCGCCAATTAAGAAACTAGCCTGACTGAGGTAATAGCCACCAAAAAGGCTACCTTGACAGTGAGAGTGGACAAAGCCACATCCTGCAAAGGTTCAAAAGGAGACCCTTGCACGGCAGACAAAACCAAGTTCAAATCCCAAACAGGTAACATGGGCTTGCGTGGAGGACGCAAATGAGTAACGCCTTGAAAGAAGGTCTTGACCAGATGATGCTGAGCAAAATATCTTTGGAAAAAAACAGCCAGAGCAGAAACATGGCCCTTCAGAGTACTAAGCTGAAAACCCAGATCCAAGCCATGTTGTAAAAATTCCAATATCCTGGGAATTGAGAACACCCGACATGGAAGTGACCTAGAATCACACCAGTCAATGTAAGCACGCCAAACCCTGTAGTAAAAGGTAGAAGAAGACCTCTTCCTAGCTCTGATCATGGTATTAACTACAGAGGCCGGCAACCCTTTGTCCATCAAGATGGAGGTTTCAGCAGCCAGGCTGTCAAAGCCAGCGTTTGTAAATTGGGGTGGCACCAGGGGCAGGAGAAAACGATCTACTGCCAGCTGTACGATTTCTGCTAACCAAATTCTTCTTGGCCAACATGGGGCCACCAGAATGGCTGGCACCCCTTCCTGGGCTATTTTGCGCAGCACCTTGCCCAGCAGAGGAAATGGAGGAAAAACATAAAGGAGCTGAAAGATCTTCCAAGATATTGCCAGAGCATCCACTGACAGGGCTATGGGATCCTGTGACAGGGAGACAAAGGCTGGAAGCTTGTGATTGTGACGGGACGCAAACAGGTCCACATCCGGCTGGCCCCAACGGAGGCACAGAGAGTGAAACACCCTGTTGCTGAGGGACCATTCTCCCATGCGAGAAGCCCCCCTGCTCAGAGAGTCTGCTTCCAGATTCTCCACCCCCGGAATGTACACAGCCGAGATGCAGGGAACATTGTCCTCTGCCCATCACAGAATCGGGGATACTTCCTTGAGAGCCCTCTTGCTCCTGGTTTCTCCCTGGTGATTGATGTAGGCAACCGTTGTCTGAGCGGATCTGTACCGCCAGACCCCGAAGGCGCGTGGTCAGATGGGAAAGCACTAGCCTTATTGCCCTCAGTTCCAGAATGTAGATTGGGGCATGGGCCTCCTGAGGACCCCACTGCCCCTGGAATTTCAGGGACTTCCAAAAGCCCCCCCAACCAGTCAGACTGGCAGCCATGGTGACCACCTCCCAGCAGGGAGTCAAAAAAGATCTGCCCACTTGCAGATTCCTTGGATCCAGCCACCATGACAGAGACAGCCTGGCCAGAGGGGACAGTACAAATACCTGATCCAGGGACCCTGGGTCCTGATCCCATACTGACAAGAGATGAACCCGGAGAGGTCTCATGTGAAACTGAGCGTATGGGACAGCCTCGAAGCTGGACACCATTAAACCCACCAGCTGCATTGCCTGTCTGATGGACAGATGAGGGCAAGACAGAAGGAGCTGTGTTTGTGACTAAAGACTCTCTACCTTCAGCTGAGGGAGAAAGACCTTGACCTGAGATGTATCCAGAGTCATGGCCAGAAATGACTTTACCCTGGAAGGAGACGGGGAAGATTTGGGAAGATTGATCACCCAGCCAAACGTTTCCATCTCTGCTTGTTGCAAAGTCTGAGATGCTACAAGAATGTCGTCCAGGTAAGGAAGAATGCGAATGCCCTGAGATCTCAACAGAGCCATCCCTCCTGTCAGCACCTTGGTGAACACCCTGGGAGCAGAGGTAAGACCAAATAGCAGAGCCACAAACTGGTAATGCTGATCTTCCACTGCGAACCTGAGAAATTTTTCATGGCCTGCAAAAATTGTCACATGAAGGTAAGCATCCTTGATGTCTATAGGCCTGACTGATCCGTCCTTTTTGGGGACAGTGAAAAGATTGGAATAATAGCCTTTGCCCCTTTCCCGCAGAGGAACAGGGCAAATGACCCCCAATTCCAGTAGGTTTTGGACAGCAAGACACAGACACTGAGCTGACAGGGGGTCTTGAGCCATCTGGGATTTTATGAATCTTGGAGGTGGCCAGGCTGCAAACTCTATCCTGTAACCGGAGGATACTACCTCCTGAATCCACCGATCTGAGACAAGGCGTCTCCAGACGTGAGCAAAAAACCGAAGCTGTCCCCCCACCCGAATGTGTTAGGGCGCCCCTTCATGCCTGAGGTGGCTTGGGGGAGGATTTAGGCTTGGAACAACAGGAAGGACCGGGCCTGCCACGTCCTCTGCCCCTGCCCCATAACTCACCCCGGCCCCCAGCAGGGGGGAGCCCCCTTCCTCTCTTGGGGGCATAAAAGGGGAACAGAGAAACTCTGGAACCCTGAAAGGGCCTGAGTGGCTTCTTGCGCTGAGGCAGCTTGCCTTCCTTGGCAAACAGATCCAGACGTTCCCCAAAAAGGCGCAGTCCTTTAAAGGGAGCCACAGTAAGAGCCTTCTTAGCAGCAATATCAGCCATCCATTGGCGCAGCCAAACAGAACGGTGTATAGCAACCAGCAGGGCAGAGGTTCTGCCGCACATTCTAATGGCATCTTCCAGGACAGCAAGAACAAATTCCTCACAATACATAAGCCAGTTAAATACATCTCTGCCCAAAGCCGCAGAACCGCCCTCTAAGGCACTTCTGATCAATCTTCTAATCGCAACAGTTGTAATAGCAGATGCACACACAGGGCACAGCGCGGTCCCCGCACAGGCAAAACCATGAGAGGCCAGCTGATCAATGCACCGGTCTTCCACATCTTTTAAAGTGGTAGTGTCAGGTGAGTGCACCACAGAGGTATGAGATAGTCCAAGTATTGGTGCCTCAACCTCGGGTGGGGAACATCATAATTTAGCTGTTTCCAGAGGAAAGGGATACCTCTTATCCCAGCTTTTAGGTACACCAGGAAGCCTACTAGGCTTCTCCCATTCCTGGGAAACGAGATTGTTGAAATGTGCCTGTGCAGGGAACTCCCAGCGCGGTTTAGCAGCATAATCCCTGCTGCTGCGGAGGAGCAACAGGGGGAGAGATTTCAAGCACTTCAAATAAATGGGCTAGCAGCCTGTCAGTATCAGCTGCATCCCAAGGCTTGGACCCCGTCATGGGATCATCATGGGATCTATTCTGATCCTCAGATTCCCCCTCAGGGGAAAACCCAACAATGTCATCCATCGTATCAGAAGTCATAGGGCAAACATACACATTATCCATCAAATGCCGTGTCTTGCCAATGGCTTTGCGCAGCTCAGAACCGCCCATCCGCCTCTCCAGATCGGCCAATCTAGTAGCAAAATCAGATTGAGCATCCCCGCTAGCGTGCGCCACAACCTGAGCAGTATGTAAGCGAGGGGGAGTAGGCAAGGCCTCAGGGGACGCAGCCCCCAAAAGGGGCATCCCAGACAACCACGCAACAGTCTGCTGGGCGCAGGAAAGACAGACCTGGAAGTCACAAGGTACAGGGGAAACCCCACCATAAGTACAGAACCGGCCTTGTCCCGAAGGAACCCTGGACTCATTGTATTGAGAAGCCTCCATGTGGTGATTATCGTGGCTCAATTGGCCAATTGGGAATAATGCTAGAGCAAACCCAGGATGCCCCAATGCACCACAAGGGAAGTGGGAGGATTTAAGGTATTAAAAAAAAATTCCCTCAATCAAATGTAAAGGCCGGGAGAAACCACTAGTTCTATAGGCCTGAAAGACATAAGAGAGGATCCCTTAAAGTGGACCAACACCCAGGGGTGATCGGCCCGGAAATCTATAAGATTCCCGGGCCGATCACCTCCCACCCCGCGGGACATCCGAGATCGGGATGTCCCGCGGGGTGTAACCCCCCAGAAACCCCAAAAACATCTTACCTGATCCGCCGCCGCTTCCGCCGCCGCCGCCTCCCGCGCGCCCCTCCAGACGTGCGCGCGCCCGCGCCGGCCCTCTGTGAATGGCCGGCGGGGGCGCGCGCGCGCCGAGAGTGACGCGCGGGAGGCGGCGGCGGCGGAAGCGACTTGGACGTTCCTGATCCCCGCCTGGACGTTGGCGGGGATTGGCTGCGGCGTTCACGTGGGAGCGTTGAGAGGTGAGTTTTTTGGGGTTTCTGGGGGGTTTCACACAGCGGGGCACCCCCGATCGGGGTGCCCCGCCGAAGTGGACCAAAACCCAGGATAGTCAAAATCCTGGGTGTTGGTCCACTTTAAGACATATATATAGCGTAGGGGTATTAAGAAAAGATAGCCCGCGAGGGCACTTACAGACCGTGAAAAACGGAGACGCCAGCTATGCAGCACCACCGAGACAAGATGGCGCCCACATACACCTCGGGGCGGGCCGCGGAGGAGTGACGCAAAAAACGTCACTCGCCCCGACCGCCTCCCTCCGAAGAGCGCGAAAAGACGCGCCCACGTGAACTAAACAGCCAATGACTGCGCCGTAGCGCCTGAGGTAAATGTCACCGCCATATGCAGAGCGGTGTACAAGAGCGTGGTATCAGATTAAAAGAAAACAGTGCAACAAATTTAAACGGAGATCGCTGCATAATGCGCTCCGCATAAGCGGGAGCCTGATAACAAATGGTGCCACATAACACAATATATATATATATATATATATATATATATATATAGAGAGAGAAAAACACCCCCCCTTCCCCTAAGGGACTCAGAGGAACGAGGGGAGTCAGCGGTCATCCATAAGGGAACCCACTGAGGGATATGGGGTGATAGGCACACGTAATGCGGGCAGGGCATCCCATAAGGTTCACAATGGCCTGAACTGTCTACCCTTTGGTGGGGGATTTGTGGCGGAGCACAGCTCCTTAGCACCTAAATATGGTGCTGTCTACCTTCACCCGAACACTACAGCCGAGGCTGGGAGGCAGTATAATAAAGACAGAACGGGTGGGAATAGCTCCACAGGGCCGTAGGGCCATAAGACCCCGCTCACCTGCCTGATATAGAGAGAGCCACTTTCTCATCCTGGCAGTCCGAGACTGCAGAGAAAATCTGGGGTTCTGTGGGAGGTGCCTCGGTATATATGGGCCGGGAGGGGCAACTTTTTCTGCTCTGCAGTCACGTGACATCTGAAGATGAATAAACCCTTGTGTAAGGATATCTTTCGGAAGGGGATGTGATGTATACTAAGAATAATATCTTGTATGTTTCCCCCACCCTGTACATACAGATTGCCCACATTAAAAATCATCCTACCTACATCTACTGCATTTTATGAGCCTTTAAAAATCCAAGATGGTGGTCCATGGAGTCTCAAACAGGAAGTGCCTTCTGACCGTTCTTCTCTGCATTGTGGGATTGCTGTCCTTTTCCTGACCCCAGCTCTGCTCTGTCTGTGCAAAGCACAGCTATAACCCGCTCTTCTGTACTTTTGCCCCCCCCCCCCCCCGTCCCCTCCGCTGTATGTGATGCTTCTGAGACAAGATGGCGGCGCCCATATCCTTGAGTCCTGAACAGAATTGCAGCCCAGTAGGGGAAAGAATAAAAAGTTACTAAAGGCGTAAAATATATTGATTTTAGATGCTCGGAAAAGAGTTTTTTAAGGGTCTGGGCTTTTCATTAAATCATGCTGAAGGTCTGGTTTAAAAGTGCCATCCCCCCAAATGCCTAGGTTTGAATGGGCCTTTAGATGCAGTGCAGTGGACCAAAAGTCTGTTTTGACTTTAGATCCATGTTGAAAGCTCTGTAGTTCTGGTATATAGCAAGATAGGTACAGGTTACAAATGATTCTGGTTGGCATGTTTAGGAGACCAGCTCTTTTGTGTGTTAGCAACCCTCTTGACTAAATAAACTAGGATGAAATGGAAAGACTGCTTGTTGATCGCTGGGCACCTGTGACATTAATACTATAAGGATATATTTGTACATGGTACTTATTCATGCTCAACCCTAAAATCAACTCTAACCCGATTAATAATCTGTAAGAGAGTAATTTGAGCATAAAGCCTGTCTGTCAGTGAAAAATTATGCTCCCCTTATTCCCAGGACAGCTGATTTAAAAAAAGTGGTAGTAGTTTCCATCCTGTATACATTACCTTATGTTGGATGGACTTTCCTGGCAGATCTCAGATTAGACGTGGCATAGAGGGCTTCTGAGGCTTCCCTAATTACCATCACCTGGTCCCTTGGTGGGGTCCACTCCTGAGCCCCTGGTATCTATAGCCAGATGCCATTCATCTGGATTTAGGTTGACTGTAGGTCTACATGCTCAGCTGCCGAGCCCAAAGATGATAATGGGAAGCATTGTACACAGCACACGGCCACCTCCAGACTGGTACCTGCAGTACCTGGCTTCAGATACTACGGGTAAAGTGATCATCACTGTGGGAACGGGTGAAGGTAAAAAGGAGACTCTTATGCCCCTATTGCCTGTTAGGAAAGTACCATATACTGGACTTTCCCTTTTAAGGCGTTGAGAATAATCACTTATAAGAACTATAGAACACTGTTGGGATAATTGCTTGAATTTGTCTTTACCGTACTGACCTTGAGAAAAGTCACTGGAAGGATGGCACTTTATTATATTGCCGCACACTTTAAGGCTCACTGTATGTAGAAAGTCAACCATACTGGTAAAAATTGGCTACTGGAAAACATTTGGCACTATGCCAAGCATTATATATTTAACCCTTCTAGTGCCAGCTACGTGAGTCTCACGCAGCAGCCTCTCCTACCGTTAAGTGGCAGCTACGTGAGACTCACGTAGCTGACTTTAAACCCCCACAGTAAAAAAAATTTATAAAAGTAAAACACTCACCTGACCCCTCGTTGCATCGGGCCGGGTCTTCTCTTCACCCGGGGGGCATCCGATCCCCCCGGGGCTCTTCTGTCTTCAGGAGGACGCCCGAAATAGTGCCCCCCCCTCCGCTTTGGACGCTGCCACAAACTGTAAAAAAGAAAAAGAAAAATGACATTTACTCACCTGTGCCCGCGCTGCCCCCTGCCGGGTCTCCTCTTCACCGGGGGGGGGGGGGGTCTCCGATCGCCCCCCCCCCCCCCGTGCTCTTCCGTGGTGAGAGAGAAATCACCCTCTCCCCCACACTCCCTAGGTCGGGACGTCATCGGTGACTCAGCACCTGTCACCCGGCAGCCGAGACCCGAAGCTCAGTTGCTGTTGGAGATCGGAGGAGGAGGACTGGTTACCAGCTCTCCTCCTCCGATCTCCAGCAGCTGTCATCTGAGCAGCTGAGACATTGTGGGACAGGATCGGGACATCGGAGGTGAGTAGAAAAAGAAAAAAAAGTCATTTTTTTGCTTATGTGTGTCTGTGTGTGTTTATTTTTATTGTTAACCCCTTGTGAACTGGTAAGGGGTCCATGAGACCCCTATACCAGTTCACAAGGCTGGGGGCTGGCAAGTCACCTGCGGCTAGCATCCCCAAAGCCCAGGGCGGGGGGCAGAAGAGCCCGGGCCCACATAGGGTATGTGGGCTTGTAGGCTGCAGGGTGGGGGGCCACAAAAGCTGGCCCCTCCACTCTGTTCCTACAAGCCCCCATAGCTGGTCCCGGGCTGGTTATGACAGGTAGGGGGGACCCTACATCATTTTTTTTGGGGGGGGGATTTCTAAGGGTTAGGGTTAGCCTAACCCTTAAAATTCCCCCCAAAAATGGGGTCCCCCCCAATTAACCCCTTATGTTTATAATGTGGATAGTAGTTGTATTTTATTTGTAAATGTTATAAAGTGCTCTTTTCAGTTTGGGGGGTCTCCTGTGCAAGAATGGGGGGGCTACCGATACATATGTGGTACCGTTGTAATCGGGAGAAATAGGGCTATCACATGCAATATGGTTTTCATTAATAAAACAAATATTTTATTTAAAATAAAGGAGACATGTAAGCAATTATCGGCAAATCCAGGGGTTCGCTTGTAGTACGGTTCTGTTACAGAATATATTGATTTTTGCAGAAGTCTTGATGAGGACCAATATCTGCCATTTATCCTCTTTTCAGAAACCCATAGCTGTGAAGGAATTTATCAGAACTTGTTTTACAAGGAGTCGCTCATGTGCGGCCTCCTCATAATCCACTTCTGCCGGCTTGGGACCTGAACTTGTTTTTCAGGGTCCTCCCTTCTGAGCCAGGGTAGAAGCGTCATTAACTTTAAGGGTGCTTATGGTTATCTCTTAGTGGCAATAACTTCTGCAGGCGGGTTTCTGAATTAGCAGCTTATCAGTAAGCCTCCTTATTTAAGTGTTTTAGGATTCTTCCTAAAGGTGTCTTTTTCATTTTAATGAAGAGATGGTTTTGCCTTCCTTATGTCCTGCTCCAGTGTCTGATAAGGAAGGGAGTTCTTCACTGTTTGAATGTAGTGACTTTTGTGAGAGCATTAGGGCATTATCTCACTACTACACAATCTTTCCATAAATGGGACTTTTTATTGTCCTATCTGAGGGTCCACGGAAAGGTCTTCCACCAGCTAAGTCTGCCATCAGCCAATGGATTAGACAGACAGTGGTAAGAGTCTATTCTGCCAAGGGGAAGGAGCCCCTTGTTGGGTCACAGCTCTTTCCACTAGGGCCACTGGTGCTTCCTGGGCCGTTCAGCATCAGGCCTTGGTGGAACAGGTTTGTAAAGCTGCCACATGGGCTTCGATTCATACCTTTACCAAATTTACAAGGTAGATGTTAGTGCTTCAACTGACTCTGTATTGGTCGAAAAGTTCTTCAGGCGGTAGTGGAATAACTACCTGCTGTTCCGCGTTGGGGATCCCGCCCATATATAGATATATAGGCACTGCTTTTGGATGTCCCAATCGTGATGATTAGGACGGCTTGGAATGGATTGGAAGAAAAAACACAATTCTGTGATACTCACCTGTAGAATTGTTTTTTCTGTTAATCCATTCCAGGCCGCCCAGCCCGCCCCTTGTGGGGGAATATAGGAAGTTACGATCTATCCTTGATACCCTTTTTATGGTGTTCTTTATACTCAGAGAACGGAGTCTTCTTTGTTGTCTCCAGCCTTTTTTGTCTCCAAGAGATATAGGTATGCCTCCCGGACGGCTGGTTATACTGCTTTTTAATTAACTGGAATCTATCAAGTCAGCCGGAAGGATATGGGCCGGGAGGCGGAGCCACGCTTTTGTCTTGCAGTCACGCCCCTTCGGGCAGGGAATTACCCAATCGTGATGATTAGGACGGCCTGGAATGGATTAACGGAAAAACCAATTCTACAGGTGAGTATCACAGAATTGTGTTTTTTTTTTTTTGCACATATTTCACCCAAAAGTATTGAGAATACACTAAAAAAAGGCCAAACAAGACATTGCATGTTGAAGCTCAGACTCTGCTGAAAAAATCAATATATAATTTTCCTGGAAAATCCCTGGAAATCCCTTCAAAAATCAAGGTTGAACATATGTAGCCCCAAATAGTGAAATGTGGTCTGGCAACAAAGGGTGACAAAAATTCTAGGAAGGCTGGCACTTAAAGGGTAAGCTTTCAACTGAACTTTTGAAAATGTTTATTTTTACATGCCAAAATGATTTTGTCATTGTGCTTAGCTGATACAGTATTTTTAATTTTTTTTTTCTATGTTCGAAAATGTGTGTTTTATAAAAAAAAGCAGTTTTCTCTACCTGCAATCTGTTGCTATTGGAAGGTGCAGCAAGCCAATACAGCAAGAACAGAGAAGTGAGCCCTGTACACACAGAACATTGCTGCTGCCGAGTATGAAGACACTCACTCATGTTTACACATGCCCAGCAGCAGAGTTCTGTATGTATAGCGCTGTAGACTGCAAGTAGTTTCCATAAAACACACGTTTTCTAACATTTAAAAAATACTAAATCGGCTTAGCACCTTAAGGGGCATCTTTTGGCACACAAAAATATTACCCTTTAACCAGGCTATAGTGACTATACTGTATACCAAAAGTCCTGCTGTACTTGCCGTCTGTCATTCTGGCGCTTTCTGAGATTGGAAAGCTTGTTCAGCTGACGCCTGCCATCATTTTGGGTCCCAATAATTATGCAATATTGACAGGCTTTGTGAGGATCAATAACTCATCATGTTATGTTTCAGAGGTGACATATTGCCCTGGGATGTCCATTATTGTTTAGGGGCAGCATTGAGAGGTCACTCAATCATCTTGTAGCTTGTCTTTTTTTCTGACAAGTGTCTACATACTGCAGACTTAATAAGGCCTTTTACGCAGAAAGGGAAATTAAACAATTGTAGCCATTTTGTGAATACATATTTTGGATTATATAGTAATTGTTCTTGTATGTTCTAAAATAAACATAATATTGAACTATGAAAAATTGCAATTTTTCCTCAGCCCCCAAAAGAATTTAAAAATAATGCAAAACTAATTGTACCATACCTCAGTTCTAGCTATGCCTATAGCTGCCTTGTACAATCCACACTATGGCCTATAGAACAGCCATGCTCCATATCAGACCTCCACTCTTCCAAATAAATAAATAAAGTAAACGAATAAAGCTACGGGCAATATTCACTATGTGATGGAAAAAAAAAACCCCACCATCTTAAACCGGACTTCAGCATCATTTAATAAAATGCCCAAACCCTTAAGCTATTCCCCAGCATCTAAAATTAATATATCTTAAAATGGACCAAAGGTAAAAAAAAAAAAAGTTTAGTAAATCGCTCCCCTAAAGCCCCCCTCTGGCAAAAACTATTTGACAGGGCCTAAGTCCATGGAGTCTCTGCTGCAGAACTGAATGGAAGTACCGGTCTTGTCACACATATGAGCATGAGGGGAGAGCTGTGCCAGCAGCAGCCCACACCAATCAGATAAATACCTCAGAAGCTCCGGCAGCTTGTGTATTAAGTTATATAAACACACACACACACACACTGAATAACCAGCTGCTAGAGGGGTTTTTGTGTATGTGAAGGGAAAGCTGCAACAATGTATCATTATCACTCTTCACTGCAGACTCCAGTACACAATTCATGCAGGCTATGTATCTATCTAAATGATACAATTCTGTCAGCTGTGCAGCAGAGCAATGTCATCACAGTTGATGGCTTTCTACTAGAAATCGAGGAGGAATGCATGGATATGTGGGCAATTTTGAATGTGGGATTGAGTTTTTATATAAGCTGGACTCATGTATGTGGCAAGATGGCCACTGGCATGCAGTTATGCAGCATAGAAACTTCCTGCTATTCCATAACATCTGCCCTCCCAAATAGTTTGTCACAGATTACCAAAGTGGGGCTTTAGGGCTGCAATTTGATGAACTTGCTTTTTTTTTTTTTTACTTTTGGTCTGCTTTAAGTTTTTAGTCACTTATTATTCTTTCCCCAACTGGGCCGCAACTCTGTTCAGGACTCTAGGATACTGGTGCTGCCATCTTGCCACAGAAGCACCACATACTGAGTTTTGAGGGTTGCAGTGGTGTGGGGTTCTAGCTCTGCAAAAGTAGAGCTGGGGTCAGGAAAACTACAGCAAGGTAAGGTAAGATTTCTCCTGTTCTCTGCTGTTAAAATGCACGGGGGAACTCACAATTTTTTTTTTTCAGAAAAATTTGTGTTCCATTGTAGGATGCTAAGATTTTGGGGAAACGAGAATGTAATACACGTGTGTGTCATGCACATTGATGTAGAATCCAATTTTTTATGGCATTAATAAGGCAGCGATAAGCGTCCATGATGCTCCTCTTTTCTGGTTTCTGCTGTGCCAGGTAAAAGCAGTAGCCGAGAAGCTGTAGCCAAAGTTTGCCCTCCTTTAAATTCTAATCATGCATGACCACGCAGACAAGAGGTCTAACAGCTAGCCGGCCCCTTGGAGCCCTTAAACCAATTTCTCCTACCTTATCCACTTTGGCAACAGTCTAAAATGAGCCAATTTAAAGCATCTTAAAATCTGATTCTTTGTAAATACTTGTTTATTCTAGGGGAAGTTGCTTTGTTCGCTTCATTTTCATGGATGAGCTGGGGAGGAAATGGCATGGTGCGGCTTTCTGACCACAGCAGAACATACTTGCTCATAGACAGCTTTGGGGACCACTGGGGTGCACTTGTGGAGCATGCTCACGCTGAGTGCTCCACTCAGAGTAGCTGTTAGACTCCTCCTCCTTTTTTTGCATTGTCCTGAAGGGGGCAAACTTTGGAGCCCTGCTTGAGCTTCTACCTGATGCTGAAGGAAATGGAGGATAGGCACGCTGGGACAGGCATCAGATGAGCTGCTTGCTGCCGTTGGGTCTATAGTCACTTTAAAGATGAAAATCTACAGATAAAACTAATAGGACTTTTCCTTTTTTAACAGTAAGGCACCTTTTACGTTTCTATAGCAACTAACTGATATCTTCATTTCTCATTACTTGTCTGGTTGTAATATGTATCATAATATGTATGTCAATCTACTAAGGTCACTGTTCATTACTGTATCTACTAAGGGCTACAAAATACAAGACTTCAGTCTTATATTATTTGGAGATGCTTTGTGTGTATGATGATTCCTATAGTGGCATTTATACATAATGTCATATGGAGATTGTATATAAATGTACCATGACACTGACTAATGTGAATAATGGACTTTTTAAAATGTGTGTTTTTTTTTCCTAACCCTTTGTGAGGAGGGGTGCTTGAGACCCTTATGCCAGTTCAAAGGGCAGGAGGGGCTGGCAAGCAGGTGACTTGCCAACCCACCCGCTCCATTACCTGCATACCTGTGGGGTGCAGAAAAGTGTCCTTGGTGTCCATGTGGGCTGGTAGCATTTAGGGCTGGGGGCTGCCACTCGAAACCGTTGCCCTGGTCTACAAGACCACGTAGCTGGTGCCTGGGCTGGCTTTGCAAGAGAGGGGGACCCCACACCTTCTTTTTCTTTTTTTAAGAGTTTAACCATTGATAGTTAACTGCAAGGTGCAGTTAGTTGTATTTTTATTGAAAATCTAAAAAAATGTTTTTTTCAGTTTGCAATGTGTCCTGGGCAGCAACAGGTGTGTACCAAAACATATGTGATACCGTTGTTATCTGGAGGAATGGGGCTTCTACGCATAATATGGTTTTCTTGAAAAAAAATACATTTTGTATTGAAAAAAGTTACAGAATTTTAAAAATCACATCATTTACCCACAAATATTGGGAAAGCACTGAAAAAATTTCACACCAAACATATGATGCTATAGCCCAAGCTGTGCTGAAAAATGAAATTTTCCTGTAAATTCCTGCAAAAATCACACTTAAACAAATTACAAAATGAGTAAAAATAGCCTGGCAACAAGAGTTGCCAAAATCTAGAGAAATAAAGTCTGAACTTCTTGTAATTCATGTCTTAAAGCGGAACAAAACCCAGCAGTGGCCGGTCTGAAATCAGGATACCCCGCTGTGTGAAACTCCCCAATTCGCCCGGAAACGCCTCTCCCAGCTCCAACGGCATGCGCAGGCTCACGTCCAATGAGAGCCACCCACTATGAGTATTTCATTCAGCAAGTGGCTCTCATTGTTCTCAATTGGGAGCACGCACTGCTGCATCCCCTGCATTATTCTTAGTATACAGTACGTCCTGCTCCAAATCTAATACTTACATGTGGGATATACTCCGCCAGATGGCGCTGGACTGCAGAGACATCGAAAATAGGCTCCTCCCGGCCCCTCAAATACTTGGGGACCTCCCACAAATCCCCAGAATTTCTCTGCAGTCTGGCTGCGAAGGACGAGAAATGGCTCTCTACTCGCAGGTGAGCGGGGCTATTAGCCTGCGGCCCTGTAGGACTTTTCCCACCCGTTCCACTAGTAATATGCCTCCCAGCCTTGGCTGCGCTGGTTGGGTGAAGGTAGGCAGCACCGCTGTTAGGTGCTTAGGAGCGCTGCTCCACCGCAATCCCCCACCAAAGGGTAGGCAGTTCAGGCTTATGGTGAGCCTCTATGGGATGCCCCTCCCGCACTAGTACCCCTTGCCCCTGCCCATCGGTGGGCCCTGTTTAAGTGGCCGCTGTCCTCCCTTATTCTCCTTGTAACCTTCGGGGGAAAAGAGGGGGGAGGGGTGTGTGTAAATGTGTATGCTATGCATTCTATGTTTTACAATATATTTTTATTCTGTTTAGTATTGTGTCAGCCGCCGCGCTGACATGCCTTTACTGTCTTTTTAAAATTGCCGCCGCCGCGCGCTGACTTCGTTCCGCGCTTAGCGCCGGCATTACCTCAGGCGCTGGTGCGCCGTCATTGGCTGCTTGCAAGTTCTGGCTTCGTGCTCTTCGGGGGGAGCGGGGCCCGTCTATGGCTCCGCGCCATCGCTGATACCGGCCCGCCCCTCGAGGTATACCGACGCCATCTTTATTTAACCTGCTTGGTTGACCCATGCGCGAAGGACCCCTACCTACCGCGGTCCGTAAGTGCCCTCGCGGGCGGCTTTACATCTTTCACTTTTGTTACTGTGTGCTTACAGGTCTTTTCTGCTTATGTCTTTCAGGCGGGGCGAACCCTTTTGGCTTCTCCCGGCCCTGTATTAGTGTATAACTTGTAGGCCTTGTAAAAATAATACTCCCACTTCCCTAGCGGGTTATTGGGGCATCCGGGGTTGCTATATAGCGTTATTCCCTATCGGCGTATAGCGCCGCTATAATCACCATATGGAGGCATCCCAGGATAATGTGACCGGGGTCCCTTCGGGACAAGACCGGCTGTGTGTAGCGTGTGGGCAGCCTCATGCTGACGCTGACAAGGCACGGGTCTGTGTAACCTGTGCTGAGCAGGTGCTTGCATTGCAATCTGGCCTGCCAGTGGCTGCACCTCGTTTCACTTCGCCTACTCCCCCAAGCTTAAACCTCACTCCTACTGAGTTGCATACTAGTGGGGATTCTCAGCCTGATGTGTCTTCTAGACTGGCTACTGTTGAGCAGTTGATTGCTAAGTCCTTAGCGCGTAAGGCCCCTGCTAAGAAGCGGCACTTGACGCCTAATGTCACTGTTTTCCCTATGGGAACTGAGGAGTTTTGGAATGTTTGCGGCTATACCCCGTCTGATGAAGGGGAGCTCTTTTCTGATTCAGGCTCATCTGATGAGAGACCAAGGGGTCATGACGATTCTGGCTCTGACCCCTGGGCCCCGGATGACACTGACAGATTATTGACCCAGATTTTTGAGGTTCTGTCCATCTCTCTCCCTGTTGCGGCTCCCAGGCAAAGAGGGGAGCTTTTCCATACAGCAAAAACACGTTTGGAATTTCCCGAGCAGGCACATTTCCATAACCTTGTGCTCAAGGAATGGGAGCGCCCCAGTAAACTTCCTGGGGTTCCAAAAAGTTGGGATAGGAAGTATCCTTTTCCTGCTGAGGTGGTTAAATGTTGGTCATCCCCCCCCCCCCCCCCCCCGAGGTGGATGTCCCAATCCTAGGGCTATCTAACACCTCTGTCCTGCATTCCCCTGACTCCACTACCCTGCGGGATGCTGAGGACCGGCGCATTGACCAGCTGGCATCCCACGCCTTTGCATGTGCGGGGACGGCGCTGCGCCCGGTCTGTGCCTCTGCCATTACTGCTGTGGCCACTAGGACCCTTATCAGAAATATGCTTGATAGTGCCCCTGATGATTTGCCTTGTGAGGTGTTCAATGCACTCTCCAGTTGTGATGTTTTTGTAAATTTTATCCTATTAGCATTAGATGACACCATCAGAATGTGTGCCAGAACTTCTGCCCTCGTGGTGGCTATACGCCGCTCGGTTTGGCTGCACCAGTGGGCTGCTGACAACGCTGCCAAGAAGGCCCTCACTGGTTTTCCCTTTAAAGGACTGCGCCTGTTTGGGGACCGCCTGGACCTTTTTGCTAAGGGAGGCAGCGCAGACGGCAATCTCGGCCCTTTCGGGGTCAGGGTTCCTTCTCCTCCCCTTACCTTGGTGCCAGACAGGGAAGGGGGGTTTCCTTTCCTGGGGCCCGGGGAGATTTCTGGGGTAGGGGCAGAGGACGTGGATGTCCTGGCTCCTCCTGGGGTCCCAAAGCAAAATCCTCTCCCAAGCCCCCTCAGGCATGATGGGGCGCCCTCACCCATCTGGGTGGGGGGACGGCTGCAGCACTTCGCTCACGTCTGGAGGCTTCATGTCTCAGACCGGTGGATTCAGGAGGTAGTGGTTACAAGTTGGAGTTTGCTGCCTGTCCCCCTCCAAGATTCATCAGATCCCTGATTCCTCAGGACCCTGTGTCAGCTCAGGAGCTAGTGCAAGCAGTGCAACGCCTCCTGGAGCTGGGGCTCATCTGCCAGGTCCCCTTAAGAGAAAAAGGCAAGGGCTTTTATTCCAACCTATTCACAGTACCCAAAAATGGTGGTTCAGTCAGGCCCATCCTGGACTTGAAGATCCTCAACAAGTTTGTCAGGGGCAGGCGCTTTCGCATGGAAAACTCTGCACTCTGCCATCAGTTCCCTGCGCCAAGGGGATTTCATGACTTCTGTGGACATCAAAGCTTACCTTCATATTCCTGTGTTCCCAGGTCATCAAAGGTTCCTCAGGTTCGCTCTGATCAACACTACCAGTTTGTGGCCTTGCCCTTTGGCCTCACTTCAGCTCCCAGGGTGTTCACCAAGGTGCTGGCTGGCGTGATGTCTCTGCTCAGATGTCAGGGCGTCCGCGTGCTTCCCTATCTGGACGACATTCTCATCACTTCCCAGTCTCTACATTAGGCAGAGTTGGATACTCAGCTGGTGGTGTCCACTCTGGAGTCATTTGGATGGGTGATCAACCACCCCAAGTCCTCACTGTCCCCTTCCTTGGTAACTCCATTCCTAGGAATGACTCTGGATACAGTTCAGGCAAGGATCTTCCTTCCTCAACAGAAGGTGGACAGTCTGATTGCACAGGCTCAGTCCCTCCTAGCTTGTCCTCATCCCTCCATCAGGCAGGGGATGCAGCTGGTGGGCCTGATGGTGGCATGCTTCGAAGCGGTCCCTTATGCTCAGTTCCACTTGATGCCTCTGCAGCTTCACCTCTTGTCAGTATGGGACAAGGACCCAGCGTCCCTGGGCAGGGTCTTTGTGCTCTCCCCCCTGGTCAGGAGGTCCCTCTCATGGTGGATGGACTCAAGGAACCTGTTGGGGGGCAGATCCTTTGTTACCCCTTCCTGGGAGACGGTCACCACGGATGCCAGTCTGTCGGGATGGGGGGGTTTCTGGAAGTCTCTGCGGTTCCAGGGGAGGTGGGGCCCTCAGGAGGCCCACACACCTATCAATGTCTTGGAACTGCGGGCGATCAGGCTAATTCTGGCTCACTTGACTACTCACCTTCGGGGCCTGCCTGTTCAGGTGCGCTCAGACAACCAGACGGCAGTTGCCTACATCAATCATCAGGGAGGGACCCGGAGCAAGGGGGCCCTCCAGGAAGCGTCTCTGATCCTGACTTGAGCGGAGGCCAATGTCCCCTGCATTTCAGCTGTGTACATCCCGGGGGTGGAAAATCGCCTGGCGGACTCTCTGAGCAGGGGGACCTCTCGCCAGGGAGAATGGTCCCTATGCAGCAGGGTGTTTCAATCTCTGTGTCACCGTTGGGGCCAACCAGATGTGGATCTGTTTGCGTCCCGCCACAATCGCGAGCTCCCAGCTTTTGTCTCTCTGTCCCAGGATCCTCTGGCCTTGACCTCGGATGCTCTAGCAATGTCATGGCAGGACTGTCAGTTCCTGTATGTCTTCCCTCCAATCCTCCTGCTGGGCAGGGTTCTGCGCAAGGTTGCTCTGGATGGGGTGCCAGCAATTCTGGTGGCCCCCAGATGGCCAAGAAGAGTGTGGTTCGCAGACGTGGTGCAGCTGGTAGTAGATCAGTACACTCTGCCCTTGGTGCCAGATCTGCTTACTCAGGGCTCACTACGCCATGCCAATTTACAAACTCTGGCTTTGACGGCTTGGCTGCTGAAACCTCCATCTTGATGGAGAAGGGGCTGTCTTCCTCGGTTGTGGATACTTTGATTAAAGCTAGGAAGAAGTCTTCCTCTTCCATTTATTAGAGGGTTTAGCGTGCCTACATTGACTGGTGTGAGTCTAAGTCTCTTCCCTGTCGTGTGTTCTCTATTCCCAGGATTCTGGAGTTCCTGCAGCATAGGTTGGAGATGGGACTCCAGCTCAGTACTCTGAAGGGTCAGGTTTCTGCCCTGGCTATTTTCTTCCAGAAGTCCTTTGCTCAGCACCCTATGATCAGGACTTTTTTCCAGGGGGTCACTCATATGCACCCCCCATGTAAGCCTATGGTGCCTGTTTGGGATCTGAACTTGGTTCTGTCAGCCTTGCAGGGTGCTCCCTTTGAACCTGTGCAGGATGCTGCCTTGGCCATTCTTACGCTCAAGGTTGTATTTCTGGGGGCTATCACTTCTGTCAGGCGTGTGTCTGAATTGGCGGCGCTTTCCATTCAGCCCCCCTACTATGAGAGACACCAGGACAAGGTGGTGTTTCATTTCAAACCTATCTTTCTGCCTAAGGTAGTGTCTGCCTTTCATTTGAATCAGGATATTGTTCTTCCTTCTTTGTGCCCTAATCCTAGCAATGCTAAGGAGAGGGTTTTGCACTCTTTGGATGTGGTTAGGTGTCTGGAGTACTATCTGGTGGCTACTGCACCTTTCAGGAAAACTGATGCTCTTTTTGTGGTCCCTTCTGGTCCTAGGAAGGGTTTGGCTCCTGCCAAGTCTACTATCAGCAAGTGGATTCGTCAGGCTGTGATTCAGGCCTACTCTGCTAAGGGGAAGAATTCTCCCTTCCGCCTTACTGCTCATTCCACTTGTGCTATTGGTGCCTCTTGGGCTTTTCAGCACCAGGCTTCTGTTGAACAAGTTTGCAAGGCTGCTACTTGGTCTTCTGTTCATACCTTTTCAAAGTTTTACAAGGTTGATGTTAGGGCCTCAGCTGATGCTGCTTTTGGCCGAAAGGTTCTGCAGGCGGCAGTGGTTTAAACTGCTGCTGATTTTTCTTGGGGATCCCACCCTACTTTATGGACACTGCTATTGGATGTCCCACATGTAACTATTATATTTGAAGCAGGACGTACTGTATACTAATAATAATACAATTCTGTGATTACTCACATGTAGAATTGGTATTATGAGTATACAGTATATCCTACTCCAACCTACCCTTGGTTTTGCATAATCTTGGATCCCCTGTATGGTGATTGTTATCATTGTTACAGTTGATAGTTTGGATTGTTTAATTCTCCCGGCTTCTCATTAACTGCTTTTCAATGCTGGGGATTTGTGGGAGGTCCCCGGGTATTTGAGGGGCCGGGAGGAGCCTATTTTCGATGTCTCTGCAGTCCAGCGCTATCTGGCGGAGTATATTCCACGTGTAAGTATTAGATTTGGAGCAGGACGTACTGTATACTCATAATACCAATTCTACAGGTGAGTAATCACAGAATTGTATTTTTCTTGTTGTATGCACGTTCCCGCCCCAGCCATTCAAAGTCAGTAAGAGCCGTTTGCCTAAAAGAGGTAAACTGAGCTAATGGCTCTCATTGGCTTGGGCGCCCACGCATGTGCCATTGGAACGTGGAAGAAGTGAGTTGTTTAGGGCTTTCTGGGGGATTTCACACAGCGGGGCATCCTCAATCGGGATGCACCCGGGGAACGGAACACAACCCAGGAAAGTGAAAATTCCTGGTTTTGGTCCACTTTAAATATTTTGAGAACGCCATTTTGAAAAATGGTCCAATAATCAAAATTCACATAAATGATAGATCGCATAGAAGGTGGTTACCTACACAACCCAAATATAAATCTTAATTTAATAGGTAAGGATTCGAGAGATGGCAGTTTTTGAAAGTACCCTTCTGCTTTTATAGGGGAGACTTAACTCTAAGGCTGGTTACACACCAGCTCAATGGTGGGGTGCTTGTGCTTTTGAGGGATCTTTTGTAGTGGTGTGGGAGACCATGGAGCACACGGGTGCCAGCTGAGATGTTTCTCCTGACTGCTTTTGGACACAGCACACATGCCAGTTCAGGTCATGCTTAATTTCTCTTAATTACACTTCATGGTGATCACATTTTTTCTTTCTGATTAGTGTTCACTATTATCTTCTCATTGTTTAGAGTTTAACATATTCATATGAATGGGAGCGCTAATTAATTTAATTTATTATACAGGCTAGTTATTCCCCTTAATTTTTAGCGTTTTCTGACCATATTTTTGATTAATATTTATAATGATTTTTTGATTGTTTGGAGTTTGATCAGTATATTCATATGAAGGGGAGCACTTACTTTATTATATAGGTAGTTCATTAACTTTATTTACACAGTGTTTGTTTATTTAGCATTATTGCTTATATTGATATTTATGCACCAGAACTTTACCCACTCTATAATGTAGGATTATTTGTATTAGTCATTCAATATTGTTGTATGCCTTGGCTCTCGTTTTGGATGTATTGGTCTGCTGGGTGTGCATAATATATACTTTTGTATTGACCTCACAGTCGGCTAAAGATCAGATTGATTGGTCCAGTCGCTGTTAGGAGGGACCCATTTGCCTTGATTTTAATGTGTATGTCAGTCATTGTCATTTTCATGTGTTTTATATATTCTAAGCATACAGCATGTCCTGCTCCAAATGTAGTAATGACATGTGGGTAATCCTCCGCCTCCGGCGCTGTGCACTGCAGACATGTAGAAAACAAGCTCCTCCCGGCCCCACACACACCGAGGGACCTCCCACAAATCCCCAGATTTCTCTGCAGTGCTGGAACTGCGAAGACATGAAGTATCACGCTCTCGCAGGCGAGCGGGGCTTTACAGCCCGAGGCCCTGCGGGACTATTTCCACCCGTCCTCATTGTGAATTAATGCCTCCCAGCCTGGGCTGCGTTGGTCGGGTGAAGGTAGGCAGCACCTTGTGTGCTTACGGAGCTATGCTCCACCGCAATCCCCCACCATAGGGTAGGGGGTTAAGGCTAATGGTGAGCCTTCAGTGGATGCCCCTCCCGCATCAGTGCCCCACGCCCCGTGTAGCGGTGAACCCAGAATATTGGGTCACCTTCCTCCCTAGTTCCCCCGTTAGTGGGGGGGAAAAAGAGGGGGGGGGTCGTGTGTACGATGGCCTAACCTTGCCCTAATTACACTAGTAGGCTTATAGCCCTTAACGGTTACCGGGTGTCAGAGCCGCGCTTCACATTTATTTTTAAGTTGGCCGCAGCGCCTTTATTGTAGTTTACTTGGCGCGTACGGCGGCTCTGTTCGTGGACGCTACGGCGTTTATTCCTGTATTCACCCTGTCAGGTTTTGTCTCTGAGGTGATTCTCTCGGTCTGTTGTCAGTTGCATAGCTACTGTTCTCTAATTGGTTACGTGCCTCGAGCTTCGCGCTCTCTGAGGGGGGCGTGGTTTGGTTTGGCGCGTTCCGCGTCATCTTCAGCTCTGGCCGCCCTTCGAGGTTCGCTTGGCGCCTTCTCTTTCTCACGTGCGCGTGGTGAAGACCATCCTCCCCTCGCTGTTCTGTAAGTGCCCTCATGGGCGAATTTTCCCTAGCCTTTGCACCTTCGCGCTTGGCTCTGACATCCCTGTTCCCCTTGTGTCTTTCAGACCGCGGACTTCGGTGGCTTCTCCCGGCCCGGTGCTGCGCCCGGTCCAGACCATTTTAAAAATCACTCCCAGCTGGTCATTGGGGCATCCATGGTGGCTTTATAGCGTCAATCCCTACCGGCATATTGTACATAATAATCACCATATGGAGGCATCTCAGGATATTGTGATCGGGGTTCCCTTGGGACAAGCCCATCTGTGTGTAGCATGTGGGGTCTTATCTAGCAGCGGTGAAAATGCACGGGTCTGCGTCCCTTGTGCTCAACAGGTGCTAGCCTGTCTTCCCACCTCTTCCGAGGCTGGGCCCGCACCTCGCCTTGCTTCCCCTACTCCCCCAAGCCTGAGCCTAACCCCCAATACCAGTGGGGATTCTCATACTGATTTTGCCCTAGACTGGCTAGTGTGGAAAGCTTAATTGCCGGCTCCTTGGCGCGCAAGGCTACTGCCAAGAGGCGTCATTTGAATCCTGAATCTACTATACTTCCTATAGAATCTGATGATTTACTGCTTTCTTATGCTCATTCCCCCTCGGAGGAAGGGGAACTGTTCTCTGACTCAGGGTCATACGACGACGAGTCCAGGGGACAGGAGGAGTCTGGTTCTAATCATTGGTCCTCGGACGACATTGATAGACTGCTGACCCAGATCTTTGATGTGTTATCCCTCTCTCCCCCTGCCGCGGCTCCCCGGCAAAGGGGTGATCTGTTTCACACCGCTAGGGCGCGGTTGGAGTTTCCCGAACAAACTCATTTTAATAGCCTTGTGCTGAAAGAATGGGAACATCCCAGCAAACTCCATGGGGTTCCTAAAGCTGTGGATAAGAAATATCCCTTTCCTGCCGACCTGGTCAGGTGTTGGACATCGCCACCCGAGGTCGATGCCCCAATTCTAAGTCTGTCCAACACCTCTATTATGCACTCCCCCGACACTACTACGCTGCGGGATTTGGAGGATCGGCGAGTTGACCAACGGGCATGTCATGCCTTTGCATTTGGGGGAGCGTCGCTCCGCCCAGTTTGCGCCTTAGCCATCACGGCGGTGGCGCTCAGAACTGTGGTTAAGAATGCTCTTGAAGGGGCGGATGACTTGCCCTCTGATGCCGCCAATGCTCTGGCCACCTGTGAGACTTTTGTGAACTATATCCTATCTGCATCGGACGATGCTATTAAGCTGAGCGCTAGATCTTCTGCTCTGGTGGTAGCCATACGCCGAGCGGTCTGGTTGCGCCAGTGGGCCGCTGATAACGTCGCCAAGAAGGCCCTTACGGGGCTTCCATTTAAAGGGCTGCGCCTGTTTGGAGAAAGGTTAGATATCTTTGCCAAGGGTGGCAAGTTACCCCAGCGCAAGCGTCAGATTCGACCCTTTCGTGGCCCAAGCTCCCACTCGACCCCCTACCGTGGGGCTAAGCAAGGTAGAGGAGTGTCCTTCGCTGGGTCTCGCGCAGATTCCTGGAACAAGAACAGAGGATGCCGTCCCAGTTCCACCTGGGGGCCCAAGCCCAAAGCCCCTCCCAAGACCCCCCAGGCATGAAGGGGCGCCCTCGCCCGTCAGGGTGGGGGGACATCTACAGCACTTTGAGCATGTCTGGAGACGCGACGTCTCAGACCGGTGGATTCAGGAGGTAGTGTCCTCCGGTTACAAGATAGAATTTGCTGTACGGCCCCCTACCAGGTTCGTCGAGTCCCGGATCCCACAGGACCCTGCCTCAGCTCGGGTCTTGATGCTGGCTGTGCAGGACCTTCTGGATCTAGGGGTCATTTGCAAGGTCCCCTTAAGAGACAGGGGCATGGGGTTTTATTCCAACCTTTTCACGGTACCCAAAAAGGACGGGTCAGTCAGACCCATTCTGGATTTAAAAATCCTAAACAGATTTGTCAGAAACAAACATTTTCGTATGGAAACTCTGCGCTCGGCCATTGCCTCGTTGCGCCCAGGGGACTTCATGCCATCTGTGGACATCAAGGATGCTTACCTGCACGTTCCGGTGTTTCCAGGACACCAAAGGTTTCTCAGATTCGCGCTGCTGGATCAGCATTACCAGTTCGTGGCCCTGCCATTCGGCCTTACGTCGGCTCCCAGGGTGTTCACCAAGGTGCAGGCAGGGGTGATGTCTCTGTTAAGACTAAGGGGCATACGTGTGTTGCCCTACCTGGACGATATACTCATCACCTCTCGGTCTCTGCGGCAGGCAGAGCTGGACACTCGGTTGGTGGTGTCCACCCTGGAGTCATTCGGCTGGGTGATCAATTACCCAAAGTCCTCTCTGTCCCCCTCCTCAGTGACCCCGTTCCTGGGGATGATTCTGGATACAGTTCAGTCAAGGATATTCCTTCCTCCACAGAAGGTGGAAGCTCTGACAACGCAGGCGAGGTCCCTGCTTTTGAGCCCTCATCCCTCCATCCGGCAGGGAATGCAGTTGGTGGGCTCGATGGTGGCAAGCTTCGAGGCGGTGCCCTTTGCCCAGTTCCATTTGAGAACTCTGCAGCTTCACCTTCTGTCAGTCTGGAACAAGGACCCAGCGTCCTTGGACAAGATCTGGGTGCTTCCCCCCTCGGTCAGGCAATCCCTTGCGTGGTGGCTGGACCACAGGAACTTGACAAGGGGCAGATCCTTCCTGGCTCCCTCCTGGGAGACGGTCACAACGGATGCCAGTCTGTTGGGCTGGGGGGGATTCTGGAAGTCCCTGCGCTTCCAGGGGAGGTGGGGCCCTCAGGAGGCCCATCTACCCATCAATGTCCTGGAACTCAGGGCGGTCAGATTGGTGCTGGAACAATTGACCCAACACCTGAAGGGTCTGGCGGTTCAGGTACGCTCAGACAACAGAACGGCGGTTGCCTACATCAATCATCAGGGAGGGACCCGGAGCAAGGGGGCTCTCCAGGAAGTGTCTCTGATTCTAACATGGGCGGAGGCCAATGTCCAATGCATCTCGGCTGTCTACATTCGGGGCGCGGAGAACCTGCTGGCAGATGCTCTGAGCAGGGGATCGTCTCGTCAGGGGGAATGGTCCCTCTGCAACAGGGTTTTTCAGGCCCTGTGTCACCGTTGGGGTGTGCCAGACGTCGATCTGTTTGCGTCCCGTCACAATTACAAGCTCCCGAGCTTTGTATCCCTGTCTCAGGATCCTCTGGCTCTGGTCACGGATGCTCTGTCAATGTCTTGGAGGGAGTTTCGGCTACTGTATGTGTTTCCACCAATTCCCCTTCTGGGCAGAGTTCTACGCAAGATTGCTCTGGAAGAGGTACCCGCGATTCTGGTGGCCCCAAGGTGGCCAAGAAGAGTGTGGTTCGCAGATGTGGTTCAAATGGCAGTAGATCGGTATGATCTGCTAAGGTTGCCAGACCTTCTAACTCAGGGGTCTCTACGCCATCCCAATTTACTAACTCTGGCTTTGACAGCTTGGCTATTGAAACCTTCATCCTGATGGAAAAGGGTTTGTCTGCATCTGTAG
Organism: Gastrophryne carolinensis; assembly: GCA_027917425.1. Classification (NCBI taxonomy): domain Eukaryota; kingdom Metazoa; phylum Chordata; class Amphibia; order Anura; family Microhylidae; genus Gastrophryne; species Gastrophryne carolinensis. The sequence goes on from CM051240.1 coordinate 181,881,472, forward strand.
TGGCTACTATGGTGCAAGCCAGGAAGAAGACTTCTTTCGCTATCTACTATAGAGTTTGGCGTTCTTACATTGACTGGTGTGAGTCCAGGTCTCTTCCCTGCCGGGAATTCTTAGTCTCCAGGGTGCTGGAGTTTTTACAACATGGTCTAGACTTAGGTCTGAAGCTTAGTACTCTGAAGGGCCAGGTTTCGGCCCTGTCTATCTTCTTTCAGAAGACCTTTGCCCAGCACCCCCTTATCAAGACCTTCTTTCAGGGGGTCACTCATGTGCGTCCTCCTCGGAAACCTATGGTTCCTGTTTGGGATTTAAACTTGGTGTAGTCGGCCCTGCAGGGTGCTCCTTTTGAGCCTAGTCAGCAGGCTGCTCTCGCTGTTCTCACGCTCAAGGTTGTAGCTATCACTTCTGTTAGACGTGTGTCTGAGCTGGCTGCTTTATCTATTCAGCCTCCCTACTATGAGATACACCAGGATAAGGTGGTTTTTCGCTTCAAGCCAGACTTTCTGCTTAAGGTTGTGTCTACATTTCACTTGAATCAAGATATTGTACTTCCTTCCTTGTGTCCTAATCCTAGTAACCCTAAGGAGAGGGTTTTGCATTCCTTGGATGTGGTTAGGTGTGTCAAGTATTACCTGGTTATCACTAAGGCTTTCAGGAAGACGGATGCTCTCTTCGTTGTGCCTCACGGGCCTAGGAAAGGTTTGGCTCCCGCCAAGTCTACTATCAGTAAATAGATTCGTCAGGCTGTGGTTCAAGCCTATTCTACTAAGGGGAAGACTCCCCCCTTTCGTCTTACTGCTCATTCTACTCGAGCTGTTGGGGCTTCTTGGGCTTTTCGGCACCAGGCCTCTGTGGAACAAGTTTGCAAGGCTGCTACTTGGTCTTCCGTTCATACCTTTACAAAGTTTTACAAGGTTGATGTTAGGGCCTCAGCTGATGCGGTGTTTGGCCGCAAGGTTTTGCAGGCGGCAGTAGTTTGAACTGCTTGCTGTTACCTTTTCTGTTGGGGATCCCACCCTACTTTACGGACACTGCTATTGGATGTCCCACATGTAATTACTACATCTGGAGCAGGACGTGCTGTATGCTTAGAATAATACAATTCTGTGAAGTACTCACCTGTAGAATTGGTTATATATGCATACAGCACGTCCTGCTCCAACCCACCCTGGTTTCACGTTGTTCCGGATCCCCTGTTTGGTGATTGTTATCATTGTTCTTATTGCCAGTTTTGGGTGGTTGGTTTCTCCTGGCTTCTCATTCTCACTGCTTTTCAATGCTGGGGATTTGTGGGAGGTCCCTCGGTGTGTGTGGGGCCGGGAGGAGCTTGTTTTCTACATGTCTGCAGTGCACGGAGGCGGAGGATTACCCACATGTAATTACTACATCTGGAGCAGGACGTGCTGTATGCATATAATACCAATTCTACAGGTGAGTACTTCACAGAATTGTATTTTTGGTGATCTTGTAACAGCAACAGATTTTTATAAAGCCTTTGGGTGTGTATTCCCTGTAGCAGGTGATCGGCTCTGGTTTGCTTGCTCTTTGTGGTTGTAAATTTGGGCTTATTAATTAATCAGGCTGTGCGATAAAATGTATTTCTTTAACAATCCCCACATGCTTGCAATACACTTTCTGATTGCTTTACTCTCCAAGCCGCCAACGTCGCCTCTATTTGCCAGTGCGCCCCCTCCTAGATCGCTTTCGGTGCAATCGCCCATCCTTACTGTGCCCCAATTTAACTATCTATTTACCTCTCCCACTTTCCCCACAGCAGGTCTGAGGCCACATCAGATGACTCAGAGGGCCACATGTGTCCTGCGGGCCACAGGTTGAGCAGATGTGGTCTATATAATGATATATAACATTTCTGATGTTTCTAATGATAGTTGTCCTTTAATCTATGACTAGCAAGTGTTGGCATCCCTAATTTTTTTCAGAAAATCAAGTGATTACACATGTTTTGTTATATAAATGTTTTATTGGAACACATAAACTGAGATAAAAAGCCCCAAATTTCATGCAAAACTACAAAAAGTGGCCAAAACTGCTACCCTCAACTAGAAATTTGTAATTAACTGAAATAATTTTCTTCCTATAACCGTCGACAATAGTGACTGTATATAAATAGTGACACTAGGTGAGTGTGTGGGGATGTTCTCTCACATATAGCATGTGTTACCCCATTTTAGATTTTAAGGAGGGACAAAAGGGGGGACAAAAATATCGGAACAGAAAGCACCCCTGTGCCCCAAGAATAAATGCTTCTTGTTTTAATGAAATAAGAAGACTCTCCTCTCCCAGCCTGCTAACACGAATTTGCCAACTTCTCGGCTTCAACAAAAAGTCACCCGAGATTTCTTACAACGCTGAAGCTGCCAAAGCAAAACCATACAGTGTCCAGCTTCCGATGTGGTACAGGACAGATAGTGGGGACCAGGTACTGTAAGTCATTTTTTATTTTAGCTGCCAACTTAGGGTTAGCAGTGGAACTCATGAATGGCAAAAAACATAGGATGCTCTAATTCTGTACCACATTTTCCAAAATTGCCAAAAAAAAAAAAAACTTTAAATGCCATCTTAAAAATTAGTTAAGAACAACGCTTCGTCAGCCAGAATGTATGTGAATATTAGATCATTTAGACCAACAAGAATAAAATATTGAATATCAAAATCTTTTTCGGGTTTAGAGCAAGCATAAACAAATAATCAGGCAGAGGGAGCGTGCTGAGCTTCAGACATGTCACCCCAGCACACAATGAATGGAGCTGGCTCACATGCTGTGATAAAAGCAGGAGGTAGGATATAGGCAACTATTTTAGTTCAAGTCTTGAGTTGGACAGATCGCATGGGCAACTGGGAATGAGGCTATTTAAAGTGGAACAAAATCCAGGATTTGGATTTTGTCCCTGGGGCACCCCGATTGGGGATGCCTCGCTGTGTGAAACCCCCCCCAGGTTGCTCACTAAAACTCACCTTTCTCCGGTCCTACGGCGCATACGCAGCCTGCCTTCCAATCGGCGCACTCCACTGCGCTGACGTTAACTCATCTAGGGACTAAGGCCAAGCGCCCCAGCGTCTGCATCCCGGCTACCCTATAACAGGGAGCGTGCCCGCATCTGCCACTGGCAAGTGCCTGGTGCAGGTGTGTGCCCTGCTAAAGGTATAGCAAGGAGCGTCTCATAGACTCCAGAGTGGGTTTTTCCTCCCCAGGTGAAAGCGCTGCCAGTAACGAGTCGAGAAGTGTTTTCATCTGTACAGAGAAGACAAACTTTAGGGTGTCTTACCCATCTACAGCACAATGCACATATCACATTGCAATAGAAGCTGAATTCCAATAAATGGCTCATGACTGCTTTAGAAAGTATCACAGCTGATTACAATGGAAACGGTTCAAACGGATAAATAGATTGCTATTTGGTTTAACAAATGTAACTCAATGGACCTCTCAGTCGGCAGGATTTTCAGAATGAGACTCATCGTGATTGTTACAGTCACAGCAGGAGGGAGTGATAGCCCAAGGTCTGAACATCACATCCCAATATATGGTTCTTTGATGTTCATTGTCAAGGTACATACTTAATTGTTGCTAGTGGAAACTGTTTTGTTTTAGAATATGGAGTTGCAAAAAAATGGAAAAGGAAAAATATTAACAGAAAAGGTCAGCACCCTGAGTACATCATATCACATATATCATATCCAACACCTGCCTCCTATCCGTGTTCTGCAGTTACTACGAAGAGGCCTTGGTTTTCCCTGAACTTTTTCGAGTACCGGTTCCTCCAAACTAACAGATTTATGAGGTGTTCAGGAATGGTAATTGCTAGAATGGCTGTTGTTTAGGAAAAACACAACATATTTGCTTGATGACTCTAGACCTGGAACACATATTGCAACCAAAAAGCCAAGACAACTGTGGCGTGTGCAGGATTTACAGATAACCGTTACCGATTCTAATGCTTTTGGGCCTCTGTGGACCAGTATTTGATTTTCCTGGAGATTTAATGTGAGTGAACTTTAAAGTAAACCATCTGATCTTACAGTCTTTGGCAGTTGGGCCACACAAAGACTTACACAGCTCCAGAAATGTTACAGAAATAGACACAAGAAAGCCAATAGGCCCTCTGGTCTCATATTCCCTAAGGAGCTCCGTGTTTTTTAAGTTGCAGTGAAATGAATTGTGGTGTTTGTAAATGTACCAGAGGTATCTAGGGTGGGTTATTTACCCAAGTTCCCACCTGTAATGCTTCAAGCATTGTAGACCTTATACAAATTAGGCATCTTGTACTGTGGTTTGCTCTTGGTGTTTAGTTCAGACATTGCAGAGACTTCCCTGCTATTGCAGAGAATTACGAATATTTTTTCTTATTCAATGTGCCAGGCATGAAAAACCTTTGGGCACCCCAGCTGTTGCTGAACTGCTTCTCATATACTCAGCCAATAGCGGACTACTGAACGATTCTTGTTATGATGAGCAGCCGCCACTCTGAGACATGTGGATCAGTGGCAGCTGGAATGCCAAATGTCTGTTTCAAAACTGTATACTGAAAATTAAATATACGGCTTAGAAATTCTAGCAGAATAACTTTACACAAAATGTAACTCTAATGTATGAAAGCAAGGCATAGTGTTAAAGGAGCGGTATCGCGAAATTTGCATTAAAAAAGATAAATAATTAAATAGCCACACAATAGCTTCTAACATGTGTATAAATAATCTGGCGATAGAAAAAGAAAAAAATATCTGCCTTTCTTTTAAATTGTATAATGACAATGGCTCAGTCCATTTGCTGAATAGGGGGATCTGCTGGGTTGTATTTAGTGAGCTGCTTCATTTAGCCCACTGGTCTCCTAGCAACACTTTACCTCAAAGGCTGACACTGTAATCAGTGGTAACGGCTGTGTGTGTGAGGTGCTGCTTTTGTTATGAGACCAGGTGACTCAAATGTGTAAAATCTATACAAAATAAACTGACTGAAAATGACTGAAATTCTTCTTTGAATAACTGTGGAGGAAAATCTAAAGGTATTAAAGTGGAACAAAACCCTGAGTGGCCGACCCTGAAGTCTATAAGACCCGGCCATTGACCTTCCCCCTTGGGCATTCTAAATCGGGATGCCCCACTGTGTGAAACGACCCCTGGATAACCACAGATCCCCCCCATTTTTCTGGCGCGCTCATGCAGATAGTCATTTAGACAGGCCGGGCGGCCAGGAAGGTTACTGCTCAGACTCCCCATCTGCGTGCAAACAGAGCTAGCCAAGCAAACAACGCTGATTGGATGAGAGCCCGTGCAATGCGCTGTGGGACAGGGAAAGGTACGTTTTCACAAGCGAACTTGGGGATTTCACATATCAGGGCTTCCCAACTCGGGATGCCCCTATGGGCACAATACAAAACTCCAGATAGTGAAAATCCTGGGTTGGGCTTTGCTCAAAACACACAAAGCTGAAAGAAAGATCATATGGAAAAATGTGTTGAGAAAAGAGAGAGAAAATGGTAAACTGATCCAACATGAAGGGAAAACTGTCATAATAAAAAATGTTTAGAGCAAAAAAACAGGATGTAAACCCAAAAATCCAATTCTGAAATAAAATAACCCCCCCCCCCCCCCCAAAAAAAAAAGAAAAACTGGCGAGCCTGAGATTTGAACCAATGACTCTCTGGATATATAAGTTTTGGCCAGGCAATGTTGCAATATTATGCTGGACGGCTGCCAGTACTGAACAGCTGATTACTTTGTTACATTGTTTCCCCCTCTCCTCAGCGTGGAACAGGCCAGAGTGTCGGGCCCCGACACTCAGCAGACATAAACATGAGCTATTAGTCTCCAGCTGCACAACACAGACATCATTTTTTTCTACATTTGTAATTCTTACTCCAACACTTACCTACATTCAAAGTACCATTTAAATATAAGTCACCAAGAAATTTGCGATACTGCTCCTTTAAAGAGGAAGTAAGTTCTGAAGACCCAGTCCTGGCGGCATATGGCACCTCCTACCCAAAGTCTAATACCAGGCATGCTGATGCTCAGCACACCACTACCCAGGTGAAATCTGAAGAAGAGACAGCTGTCATCCATTTAGATTTGCTCAGCAGGCCTCCCCTGGCAACCTGATAGGTTATCGAAGCTCACTTTGTCACCTGAACGTGAAAGAGGTGAATATTGCTATGCCCAGGGATCAGACTAACCAGGCCACACTCCGCAGAAGGGCATGCCATTTCAGGATGCTCTATATACAAAAGCATACAAAAATTTAGAAGACTAAAGTTTGCATTTATCTGTGCACAAATAAGTCACTACAAGTTGCCCACTATTAGACCTATATTAATGATTCTTCAGTTCTAAAAAAAATAATACATACTTGATACCACTCACAAGTCTGTGATGGTGAAGGTCCATAACACCAACCATTTCTCAGCCTCTGGCTAGTTCCAATGTGTAATTTCCCTCAGGAATTTAATGATTGATGCAATCTCTATGATGCAGATCACCTCTCCAGCTTCAACTACTGCCTTGCTGCAGGTCTGTATGGCTGTCCTCCCTCTTATCTAGCAACTATGAAGCATTTGAACCCTTGGATTTTGCTGGCCTATGGGCAGTTTTCACCATATGTGGAAATCAACTTCTGCCCCATCCACCTTGATTTGGGGCAGGGTACTTGCATCTCATGTTTGTGGTAAAGGTTGGCGCCATATTACATCAGGGCTACCAAGTTCAAAAAGTCTACCACATCCTTTGTCCTTTCAGATGGCCCTCCAAGAGTGAAAAGCGCTGGTAATACAGGCAGCACAGTCAGCGTCTGCTTATAAATGGGGAGGCTGTGGTTACAGCTTTCAACAACATTTTGAGTTGGCCTGGGATGAGTTTGTTTTGTGTTTAGATTATCAGGATGTATTTGATCAAGTCTACATTAGTACCTCCTAAGCTCCCCTTTAACCCCTTCAAGTTATCTACAATTTAGGGATGGAGTGTCATTGGACTCGGTCCTCAGAATCAGAAACAAATTATTGAGTTGATGTAGGCCCCTCACCGGGCCCTTGTTGTGTTTCTTGTTTTTCTTCACTTTTTGCTTACAGGTTGAATATAGGTCATGGGTTGGGATTCCTGTTGGCTAGATTTTTTGACCAGGCAGCTCACCACAAGTTCCTCCAGTTAAGGCTTGCATGGGCCTAGCACTTGAGTGTTGCCTGGCATTTGTTTGCATTTTCTTATTGCCTTAGTTAACCCCTAGTTTGTTTTTAACAATATGAGTCTAGCTTGTGGGTACTTTGTTCTGTCTCTCTGCCTTTCCTGCACTCACCCTTGGCGTCCCCCACAATGTACAGCTTAGGGCACCTTACGTATGTTCCGTCTTGCATTGGGACATGCATCAGAAAGAGGAGGTGCTGAATTGATGTGATCCTTTTCCTTCATCATACTGCAAACTGGATTCCTCTAGTCTAGAACACACATGCTCAGTCTGTGGCCTGGGGGGTCACATGTGGCCCCTGACCTCCTGTGGAGAAAGTGGGAGGTGTAAATAGAGGGGGTGCATTGGCAAACAGATGTTTGGAAGAATGCAGTGACATTGATTGTACACCACCTCTGGATGAAATCAATGGCACAATAATTTGGTAAAATACATTTTTTCTATGTTAATTGTATGTTTAGCGTAGAATGTTTGGTTTTGGGGAACAGGATAAAGATGTGGGATTGATGAGGGAGGGCTTATAAATAAGGGATCCATATATACAGAAAGGTAAGAGAGAGACAATCGGCTTGTATGTTGGCATGTGGGAATGTTGCATTTGAATATGTGGTGGAAGGAAATATGAGTGGAGTTTGGGCAGAAAGGGGGTATCCTGATTTTTGTATAAAAATGTCATTATGCTGTTCTAAATAAAAAAAAAAAAAAAGCATAATTGTCTCCAGGAATGAGGTTCTTGAAGATCCAGTGATCTATAGATCCAGAAGAACTGTCCCCTCCTGTAAGATTATTTGAGAGAGTGCTAAAATCTAGTTATCTTTAATAAACCATGGTCCTAGAGCATGGTGCATAGGGCACCTTAATGTGTTTAGTGGCTATCACTTTTTGTACATCATTGCTGGCAGTTGTGTTGAAAAAAGAGCCAAAGCTGTTTGGGAGTGAGTTGTCAGGTAAGATTTGCAGGCTTCACAATCGGGGGCCCCCCCCCCCCCCCCCCGCAGCTTACTAACACCTATGTTTTTTCTTTAAATGGGCGTTGGTCCGATTTAAGTAAGATCATTTTATTTTCAGATTCCTTCTAACAACACTGACATTGTTTGAAATCATCACTAATAAAGGAATATTGGAATAAAGACAAATCTGTAGTTGAAAAAGTCAGTTCCATGGAGATGTGAATGAATGAATTGTCAAAACAATCCTGTAAGGGTCAGAAAAATCCAGCAATGTAGCGGAGACTTCTAGACATGTTTTTAAATATATTAAATATTGTAATCTTGTTTCAATAATAAATTATGTGAAATCACGTCCATGACTAGTCCTTCACGGGTGACCAGCATAAAATTCCTTTATACATGGCTGTATTTAATCTGTATCACTGGCTCTACAGCATGTGGCCACAGCTGCTCCTCAATCCGTCCACTGGGAGACCACTTCTCTTACCAGACGTGCTAGAAGTCTTCTTAAAATTAACAAATAGTGTATGGGGGATGGGTTGGTATGTGGTGACAATTACAAATGTTTTGTTACAAGTGGAAATCCACCTAAATACATTTTCTTCTTAAAATTAAATACAGTTCTATATATTCTAAAATTCTCCTTATGGAATGTTTACTACTGACCATGATTTACCGCAAACTATTTACAGTATGATTAGTACATAAGTGTATGGAAGATGGGTTGGTATGTGGTGACAAGTACACATTTTTTGTTACAAGTGAAAATCCACTTAAATATATTTTCTGACCACCCATTCCAATCTCTGGCACTACACCCCATTTGACAAAAAAAAAAAGTAGGACTCACCTGCTGAGCACCAGTTCACTGGTCACCGGGAGCAGCCCTTTTGCATTTCAAGCCGGACTAGCCTTTTTAAACTGCCAATCGGGGTGGGGGGGGCGGGTCCTTGTCAGGGCTGTATATGAGTGGACAGTTTTTCGTTCACTGGGTAAAAAAATGATTTGTAGTTGGTCAACAGGGATTAAGAACAGTAGAAACCAGCAATAGTCTATACTATAAAAGAAGCATAATTTAGGTTGTTCCTGTGTGTGAAACCCAACACACAGCTCCATGCTCCCACAGTGCAAGTACAGGATTTCCTCCAGTCAGAATAGGTTGCTGTGCATGTTTATGCCCAATAGTTTATTTGGAGTGATTGGATTGCTAGGGCATGTCCCGTTAACCTCTTACCCACCAACAGCCATTTAGATATGCCTGGCTGGAGTGTGCTCATCCAATGGAAGGGTGCTGGGAATGCTACCGGAGGAGCTTGGGAATTAAGTAAGATACCAGGGGTTTGAGCCCTGGCTGCTGAGAAAGGGCTTTCACCTGGCCCTAGAGTCTAAAAGACAGTAATGCGGGTTTTGGTCTGCTTACTTTGCCTAAAAAAACTTCTTCAGAACAATGGCATTCCCCCCTCCCATTCCCATAGGCAGTGTGGCATTCCTCCCATCCCATTCCCATAGGCAGTGTGGCATTCCTCCCATCCCATTCCCATAGGCAGTGTGGCATTCCTCCCATCCCATTTCCATAGGCAGTGTGGCATTCCTCCCATCTCATTCCCATAGACAGTGTGGCATTCCCCCCATCCCATTCCCGTAGGCAGTGCGTAATTCCCTCCATCCCATTCCCATAGGCAGTGCGGCATTCCCCCCATCCCATTCCCATAGGCAGTGTGGCATTCCCCTCATCCCATTCCCATAGGCAGTGTGGCATTCCTCCCATCCCATTCCCATAGGCAGTGTGGCATTCCTCCCATCCCATTCCCATAGGCAGTGTGGCATTCCTCCCATCCCATTCCCATAGGCAGTGTGGCATTCCTCCCATCCCATTCCCATAGGCAGTGTGGCATTCCCCCGATCCCATTCCCATAGGCAGTGTGGCATTCCCCCCTCCCATTCCCATAGGCAGTGTGGCATTCCCCCCATCCCATTCCCATAGGCAGTGTGGCATTCCCCCCATCCCATTCCCATAGGCAGTGTGGCATTCCCCCCATCCCATTGCCATAGGCAGTGTGGCATTCCCCCCATCCCATTCCCATAGGCAGTGTGGCATTCCCCCCCATCCCATTCCCATAGGCAGTGTGGCATTCCCCCCATCCCATTCCCATAGGCAGTGTGGCATTCCCCCCATCCCATTGCCATAGGCAGTGTGGCATTCCTCCCATCCCATTCCCATAGGCAGTGCGGCATTCCTCCCATCCCATTCCCATAGGCAGTGTGGCATTCCTTCCATCCCATTCCCATAGGCAGTGTGGCATTCCTCCCATCCCATTCCCATAGGCAGTGTGGCATTCCTTCCATCCCATTCCCATAGGCAGTGTGGCATTCCTCCCATCCCATTCCCATAGGCAGTGCGGCATTCCTCCCATCCCATTCCCATAGGCAGTGCGGCATTCCTCCCATCCCATTCCCATAGGCAGTGTGGCATTCCTCCCATCCCATTCCCATAGGCAGTGTGGCATTTCTCCCTCCCATATAGGCAATGTAGCATTCCCCCTATCCCATTGCGCCAGCTGGCTGGCCGCATCCTTGGTGTCCTTGTGGAGTGCACGTGTCTGAACATTTTACTTTTTTACATATTTTCCTCAGATAAAATGGATATATTATTAATGAAGGACATAGAACACTAAATGGAATTGTAGGCATCCCTGCAGTGACTTCCCTCTGCCTGTGTGCATTTACGCTGGCCATTCATGCCTGGCACCGGAGTCCCCTGCAGCTGGAATGATGCTGCTGCTGCTACCCACCCATTCACTGTTGTGTCACGGGAAGGGCGAGTTTTAGGTCATTCCCATGGGTTTCATACATTGAGGCATCCCAGATGAGGGTGGACACAACCGGCCCCTAGAAACTCTGGGCTGGTGGTTATAGATTGTAGGCCAAGCTGCTACGTCCTGTTTTTGCTTATATAGAGGGCACTCATACTTCTGCCTGGGCTGGCTTTTGCAGCTTGTTTCCTGTGATGTACATTGATATTGACGCTTGGGATCCTTTGTTACATCATTGTAAAGACTGAGGTAGGTTAAATTATTGTGAAGCCTTCCTCATTACTACCCTAGCACAGGCACCTACATACTGTATATTTAAAGGGACTGTAAACTCAGCTGCAATACCAAGTTGGCAAGTAGTTCCCCTTGATGCCTTGTTCCCATGTGCCTCTCCTCCATTTCTTGTGACGCAGTGTAGAAGCAATAGCTGGGATCCTTTAAATTTTATTCCTCCAGGACCACACAAAAAAGTGTTCAAAACAGCCACTCTGTCCCTTGGAGCGCCCAGTGTGAGAGTGCGCAGTGAGCCACAGTGGTCCCAACGCTGGCTCTGGCCACAGGAGAGCACGCTCATAACTCCTAAATTTGTAACATGACATGTCCTTCACCCGCTCAGCCATGACCCAGAAATCGAGGCAAAGAAAGCAGCTTTACTTAGAATACATAAGGTATTTACATATAATCAGAGATTTTGAGATGTTTTAAGATTTTCTCCCTTCGTCCTTCGGGGTGGCCTCAGAGAGAGCAAGCGCCTCCCCCTTATAGAGGAGAAACAACTGGAACAGGAGAATCCTTAGAAAGGCATGGGATGCTGCAGCATTTGCCTTTAAATCCATGATAGCTTCAAATTGCGTGGCTAGAAACCTTGAGGGCTATATGGAAAAAGACACAACCAAGCAGATTCTCCTTGACATGCTACCTTCCATGTTTAGAGCCATTACCTTTCTAAAGGATAGCTCGCCCGAGGCAGTTAGAGCTAGCGCTAAGGTTGCTGCCTTATCCACTGTGCCAGAAGAGCCATCTGGCTAAAAACTTTGCAATGGGATTTACCCTCCAAAGCCAGACTATATGTCATCCCATTCGGGGGGGTGGATTTTCGGTCTGGAACTAGAAACCATTATTCTAAGTATACAGCACGTCCTGTTCCAGATGATATTCCTTACTCTTGGGTTATACATCCAGTAGATGGCGCTGGACTGCAGAGACAGAAAAGTGGCTCCTCCCGGCCCCATATATACCAGGGACCTCCCACAAAATCCCCAGTTCTTCTCTGCAGCCTGGGCTGCGATGACTAGAAGATGGCTCTCTCTACTCGCAGGTGAGCGGGGCTATTAGCCTGCGGCCCTGTAGGACTATTCCCACCCGTTTCCTTTTACTGCCTCCCAGCTTAAGCTGCACTGGTTTGGGTGAAGGTAGGCAGCATCGCTGTCGGGTGCTACGGAGTGCTGCTCCAACCGCAGTCCTCCACCAAAGGGTAGGCGATACAGGCCCATGGTGAGCCTTATGGGATGCCCCTCCCGTGTCTTATGCCCCTCGCCCCCTGTCCCCGCAGTTCGCTCCCTTTAGGCTGGCCCTCGCTTCCCCTTCGCTCTCCCTGGTAGATCTCGGGGGGGGGGGGGGTGCATTCTTGTCTATATGATTTATGTGATTATCCCTTTTGAATTGGTTGCACTGGTTTCATTGCCGCCGCCGCGCGCTTGTGCTCCGCGGTCGGCGGCGACATCTCCTCAGGCGTTGCTGCGCCATCATTGGCTGGTCTTGTCATGTGGGCGCTTTTCGCGGAGGGCGGGCCTTGTGGCTGACGCGTTCTGCATTGCGGTCTCCGCGGCCCGCCCCTCGAGGTATATGCGGGCGCCATTTTAGCTCTCTGCTGCGTGTGTCTGGCGTCTCCCTATCACGGTCCGTAAGTGCCCCGGCGGGCTGATTTATTTTGTATTTCTCTGTATTGCATATTGCTTATGGGATCTTTTTGCTTATGTCTTGCAGGCGGGTCAAACTTTTGTGGTTTCTCCCGGTCCTATCCTCTCTATTTAGTGTTAACTCTTATTGGAGGGCTATTGTATTCCCTTACACTCCCACTTCCCTAGCGGGCTATTGGGGCATCCCGGGTAGCCTTATTGGCGTCAATCCCAATTGGCCTATTGTGCCACAATAATCACCATATGGAGGCTTCTCAGGATAATGTGCTCGGGGTTCCTTCAGGACAAGCCTGGATGTGTGTGGCGTGTGGGGTATCCCCTATAAGTGATGATGTCAGGGTGTGTGTTCCCTGCGCCCAGCAGACGCTTGCGCTGCAGTCTGGGTTACCGGTGGCTGGGCCTGCGCCCCCTTGGGCTTCGTTTACCCCCCCCCCACGCTTACATCTGACTCCTAGTGAGGTGCATACCAGTGGGGAGTCTCAACCTGATTTGGCTACACGGGTATCCAGCATTGAGAGACATTGCTGGGTCTGGCCCACGTAAGGCTTCTGCTAAGAAGCGGCATTTATCACCTGGTGTTTCCTTCTTTCCTATGGAGGCAGAGGAATTTTTTGACGTTACTGGTTATACCCCCCCTGGAAGAGGGGGGATTATTTTCTGATTCAGAATAATCTGAGGAACAATCCAGGGTGTATGGTGCCGATTCTGGGTCTGACCCATGGGCTTCAGATGATACTGACAGGCTTTTAGTTAACATTTTTGAAGTACTCTGTATCTCTCCTCCTGCCGTGGCTCTGCGGCAGCAGGGGGAGCTGTTTCATTCTGTTAAACCACACTTGGAGTTTCCTGATCAAGCTCATTTTAATAATCTGGTGCTCAAGGAGTGGGAACGGCCTAGTTGGCTCCCCGGGGTGCCAAAGAGTTGGGTTAAGAGGTATCCCTTTCCTGTTGAAATGGTTAAACGGTGGTCATGTCCTCCCGAGTTGGATGATCCAGTTCTGGGGTTGTCCAACACATCAGTCATGCATTCCCCTGACTCTACTACACTGAGGGATGGGGAGGACAGGCGCATTGATCAGCTGGCTTGCCATGCCTTTGCCTGTGTGGGGACCGCGCTGCGTCCGGTCTGTGCCTCTGCCATTATGGCTGTTGCTATTAAAAGCCTGCTCAGGAGTCTCCTAGATGAGGCCCCTAATGATGCTGGCAGTGAAGAGTATAGAGCTCTTCTGCGTTGTGAGGAATTTGTTGGCATATGTTCTCTCTGCCCTGGATGATACCATTAGAATGTGTGACAGGGCTTCTGCCTTGTTGGTGGCGATGCGCCGCTCGGTCTGGCTGCGCCAGTGGGCAGCTGATAACGCTGCTAAGAAGGCTCTCACTGGGTTTCCCTTCAAGGGGCTGCGCCTCTTTGGGGAACGTCTGGACTTGTTTGCTAAAGGAGGCAAGTTGCCTCAGCGCAGAAGGCAGCCCCGGTCCTTTCGGGGTTCAGGGGTCTTTTCTCCTTCCTTCAGGGGCTCCAGAATTGGACAGGGAGCTTCCTTTGCTGGAGCCCGTGGAGATTTTTGGGGCAGGGGCAGAGGACGTGGCCGCCCTGGCCCCTCCTGGGGTCCCAAGCCTAAGTCCTCCCCCAAGCCCCCTCAGGCATGAAGGGGCGCCCTCACCCATCTGGATGGGGGGATGGCTTCGGCTCTTGGCTCATGTCTGGAGGCGTCATGTCTCAGACTGGTGGATTCAGGAGTTAGTGTCCTCCGGTTATAAGATAGAGTTTGCAGCCTGGCCGCCCCCAAGATTCATCAAATCCCGGTTAGCTCAAAACCCCCTTTCCAGGTCATCAGAGATTCCTCAAGTTCGCTCTGGAGGATCAGCACTACCAATTTGTGGCCTTGCCCTTCGGTCTCACCTCGGCTCCCAGGGTATTCACCAAGGTGCTGGCAGGAGTGATGGCTCTGCTGAGATCTCAGGTCATTCGCATTCTTCCCTACTTGGACGACATGCTCATCGCTTCTCAGTCCTTCCATCAGGCAGAGCTGGACACTCAGCGGGTGGTGTCCCCACTGGAGTCATTCGGCTGGGTGATCAACCACCCCAAATCTTCCCTGTCTCCTTCCATGGTGAAGTCCTTTCTGGGCATGATTCTGGATTCATCTCAGGTCAAGATCTTTCTTCCTCAGCAGAAGGTGGAGGTCCTTCAAGAGAAAGCTCAGCTCCTTCTTTCTTGTCCTCATCCATCCATCAGGCAGTCTGACAGGTTGGGGGGGCTTTTGGAAGTCCCTGAAATTCCAGGGTCAGTGGGGCCCTCAGGAGGCCCATGCCCCTATCAACATTCTGGAATTGAGGGCGATCAGGTTGGTTCTCGCCCACTTAACCACACACCTGAGGGGTCGGGCTGTTCAGGTCCGCTCAGACAACCAGACGGCGGTTGCCTACATCAATCATCAGGGAGGGACCCTGATACTGTCCTTGGCAGAGGCAAATGTTGCCTGCATCTCAGCTGTGTATATCCCAGGGGTGGAGATTCTGGAGGCAGACTCTCTGAGCAGGGGGACCTCTCGTCTGGAAGAATGGTCCCTCAGCAGCAGGGTGTTTCGCTCCCTGTGCCACCGCTGGGGTCAGCCGGATGTGGATCTGTTTGCGTCCCGTCACAATCACAAGCTTCCAGTCTTTGTCTCTCTGTCCCAGGATCCTCTGGCCTTGGCCATGGATGCCCTGGCAATGTCTTGTAAGGGGTTTCAGCTTCTGTATGTCTTTTCCCCTGCTGGGCAGGGTGCTGTGCAAAATAGCTCAGGAAAGGGTGCCAGCCATACTGGTGGCCCCCTGTTGGCCAAGAAGAGTGTGGTTCGCAGACATCGTGCAGCTGGCAGTACATCAGTACGCCCTGCCCCGGGTTCCAGATCTGCTCACTCAGGGCACCTACGCCACCCCAATTTACAAACGCTGGCTTTGACAGCCTGGCTGTTGAAACCTCCATCTTGATGGAGAAAGGGCTGCCTGCCTCAGTTGTAAATACCATGATCAGCGCTAGGAAGAGGTCCTCTTCTTCCATCTACTACAGGGTTTGGCGTACTTACATTGACTGGTGCGAGTCTAACTCGCTTCCCTGTCGTGTGTTTTCTATTCCTAGGATTCTGGAGTTTCTCCAACATGGTTTGGATCTGGGTCTTCAGCTCAGTACTCTGAAAGGCCATGTTTCTGCCTTGGCTATTTTTTTCCCAAATATCCTTTGCTCAGCATCCCCTGGTCAAGACCTTCTTCCAGGGGGTTACTCATGTGCGTCCCCCACGTAAGCCTATGTTACCAGTCTGGGACTTGAACTTGGTCTTATCTGCCCTGCAGGGGTCTCCCTTTGAGCACTTGCAAGGAGCCCCTTTGTCCATTCTTACGCTTAAGGTGGTCTTTTTGGTGGCTATCACTTCTGTGAGGCGTGTTTCTGAGTTGGCGGCGCTTTCTATCAAGCTTCCTTATTTTGAGAGACACCAGGACAAGGTGGTGTTTCGTTGTAAGCCAGATTTTCTGCCTAAGGTTGTTTCTGCCTTTCATCTCAATCAGGACATTGTTTTGCCTTCTCTGTGTCCTAATCCTAGTTCTTTTAAGGAGAGGGTTTTACACTCTCTGGATGTGGTCAGGACTCTGAAGTTCTATCTGGTGGCTACTGAATCCTTCAGGAAGACTGACGCTCTCTTTATGCTCCTTTCTGGACCTAAGAAAGATCTGGCTCCGGCTAAGTCTACTATCAGCAAGTGGATCCATCAGGCTGTGATACAGGCCTACTCTGCTAAGGGGAAGGAGCCTCCCTCCTGCCTTACTGCTCATTCTACTCGTGCTATTGGTGCCTCTTGAGCTTTTCAGCACCAAGCTTCTGTTGAACAAGTTTGCAAGGCCGCCACTTGGTCTTCTGTTCATACTTTTTCTAAGTTTTACAAGGTTGATGTTAGGGCCTCAGCTGACGCTGCTTTTGGCCGCAAAGTTCTGCAGGAGGCAGTGGTTTAAACTGTCTGCTGTTACTTTTGGGGATCCCACCCTACCTTACGGACACTGCTATTGGATGTCCCAAGTGTAAGGAATATCTTCTGGAACAGGACGTGCTGTATACTTAGAATAATACAATTCTGTGATTACTCACCTGTAGAATTGGTATTATATGTATACAGCACATCCTGTTCCACCCCACCCTTGTTATCATTATCTTTAGTTACCTCTTTATGGTGATTGTTCTTATGTTCAAATTGTTATATATTGGTTTTTAGTTCTCCCGGTCTCATTTAACTGCTTTTCAATGCTGGAGATTTTGTGGGAGGTCCCTGGTATATATGGGGCCGGGAAGAGACACTTTTCTGTCTCTGCAGTCCAGCGCCATCTACTGGATGTATAACCCAACAGTAAGGAATATCTTGTGGAACAGGACGTTCTGTATACATATAATACCAATTCTATAGGTGAGTAATCACAGAATTGTATTTTTTCTAGTTTCTCCTAAAAAGTTTCCTTTGAACGATTTTGAAACAAGGCCAAGGTCAATCCTAGATCCTCACAACCCCTCCCCTCTAGTAGGCAACCTAAGAAGCACTGGGGGCAGTACAAGGGTGGTCGTAAACCCAACCCTATCTGTGCACCCTCCACCCAATTTGATAGTCCTCGGCCCTGATGCCGAGATACCTGTGGGGGACAGACTAACTTTCTTTCAGGAAGCCTGGCAGCCAATTACACAGAACCAGTTCATTCTGGACTTAGTTGCTACGGGTTACTGGCTGGAATTTTCCCAAATACCCCCAGTGAAATGTATCCTTACCAGGCTTTCCCACGATACAGAAAGAAGGTAAGCATTCTCACTAGCTATCTATTAGCCATATTTTATTCCCACCTATTAATACTTGTTTAATAATGAGGACTGGGGGAAGGGGTGTGGCTTTTAAACTTGCCCCAGTTGTGTTTCCTCTATAGGGGGAGGAGCTAGCTCTCTCTGTGGCCGCCCTGAAGGACTAGTAGAAATAACGTTACGCAAGACTAACAGGGTTTTTATTTGGTAATACTAGCGATGGAAACCGGCATAGTAAAAATTGCTTTGAGATTTTACATGGTTTCCAAGGATGAGAGAAAATTTGCCTGTTCAGGGGCATAAAACTGTAGGAAAATATAAACGTTTTCCTGAAAGCAAAAATCTTTAGGGAGAAATAATAGAAGCCCTTTTGATATGTTTGTATTGTATTGTCATACAGAAGTAGCCCATAATGTAATAAATCAGCTGTATTATCATCTGTGATCTTGTCTGTGTTTTATTTCCTTTACTCTGAGGAATGCTAATGATTTATTTGCTTGGACATGCTTCCACAAAGCAGATAATTGATACTCATTAGAGCTTATTAATCAACTAAAATGAGCCTTTGTTGAACTGAAAGATGAGACAGGACGTGACTTTCTTCCCTTTAATTTTATTAATTTTCGATTGTCTAGAGTATTCTTGTTACAATGTCCCAAACTGGCATCACTGAAAGAATCCTTTTATTTACACTCAGATGGGAGTTTTGAATCCATGATAGGTGTGGTATCACAACACATGCTCGCAGATTTTTTTTTTTTGTTTTGCTTACACTGGTAAATAAATGACCATCCTTTCCCTAACACCCATTACCTTAATGAATCGAAAATATAAACTCCCCTTTGCTGAGCCGTTCGTCACATTACCATCGGTATGTGGAAAGAGAAATCGACCGCAAATAGAACTATACAAATACCTTGAACTTACACAGCATGAACAATCTTAATTACAATCGCATTAACAATTAATTATCCGCAAAACGCCCACGTCTGGTTGCGAGTCTGCTTGCATACAAGTAGCATGTTCGTTCTTCTTCTCAATGAACTGTTGATTAATCTGTTAATGGAAATGGGCCATAAGACGGAGACACAGGTCACTTTTCATTATTTTGGGCTACCTACAGTGTGGTTGGCTGACAAAGTGTCACAGAATGTCCTAGCTGGGCATTACTGCAGCCACCAATACAGCAGTGTTAGGAGGGGGATCACTTTTGCCAGTCATCCCCCAAGACAGCACCTATGAGAGATGACCCCACCTACCCAGGTGAAGGTAATGGCAAACAGTTGTTTCTGTAAAATAGATAGGAGTTTTTGGGAGATTTTCAGAATAACATGCTCTTGTTTAAATTGTGAGTTCTGAAAGGATTGTCTTCAGTCCAGTGGCAGCATAGAAGGCTGCCTGTGAAGTCTAGGGGCTACAGCTTATTTGACTGGAGATTATCGAGACTTTTGAGTCAGTAGTTCACTATTCTACCTTTTTACATTGTAATACATTGATTGGGCCACATGTAGCTGCCACTTAAGATGTTCTATATGCCTTGTTTTTCTTATTTTTTGCTAAATCTGCTCAAAAGTTAGAGGATATGGCGTACTTCAAACTGGGATTCGGCGTGCTCATCTCTGGGATTCCTGGAATATTAGTTAGCAGGTAAGAATAAGATTTTTAAATGTTTCCATTATTGTGTGTCAAAATGATGTAATCAAGGTTCTGAGCTTATCTTGTTTCCAATCTGTGTTTATATTGATATTGATTGAGAACTAGGTGAGAATTGATCATGTTTTTTCACATCAAGCACTTTTTTGTGTTCCTTGTTTAACTTGGGCTGTGGTGCTTTGTTAGTCTAACATTTTGCCATAGACTTTGAATTACCATGCGAGTAAATGCAGGCAACACAAACGCAAATTTGTTGTTGTGAGATGTGAACCTGTCCGTCTTGTTACGCTCCATTTAAAACCTACCTACCCCCCTGGTGCTGTGGCATGATCTACAACAAAGAAAAAAAAAAACACTTTTTCTCGCCTGGTGTCCAGCACTTTCACTACTTAGAAGTACACAATGTTTCATTGACTTTCCAACCGGTGATTCAGCAACAGTGAAATTCTCATGCTTTTGTCACCTAAAGTGATTTTTTTTTCTTACCAAGAATCAATAGCAAAATGTCATACATTTTACATACATTTTAAGTTTGTGGCTGTAATGTTTATAATGTGAAAATGGTATGAATACTTTTTTTTAAGACTCTGTACATGTTATTGTGGATGTGACAGTGAAACTTGTAAATTAATGCGGACTCTCCTACAGTGGAACAAAACCAGGGATTTGCAAATTTCGCTTCTCCTGCCTAGAGCATCACGATTTGGGGTGCCCCACTAAATGTATCCCCTTGAAGGCCAGGCTTTTCTAAATGGACCACGTGACTGCAGTGGCCAATTGTGGGGTTCAGTTACATTGGGGGAGTGGTTTTGAAAGGTAAGATTTTGTCCCAAAGGGATCAAGTTAAAATCATAATTAAACTAATAAGTGGGACTTGATCTCTGTATGTTTTATACAACTAAAGTAGAGGAGGGCAAAAGTAAGTACGTTTTATAGGTCTTTTAAAAAGAGGAACATGAGACCTTTTCTGATGTTCCTCACTAAACATCCCTTCCCCCTCCCTTACTGCCTTTTGGATGTTGGCATTATCTAAAACTCCGACATCCAGCAGCATTCCTGGACACTTTTCACCCCCTCCTTAGCGGTCGCTGAGTAAAAAGGCTGCAAGCCTTAGCCGTATCACGCCACTCTTCAAATCTTGCGGGATTTGCTCTGAGTGTTATTGCAGCATATGCAGTGACACTGGGCATGCAGTTGTTATGGAACATGTTGGCCTGTCACATACACAGGTGGAGAACTGTCTAAGGTTGAATAAATCTGATTTGAAAGTCATTCCCTATTCTGATACTTATCAGATTAGTATATTTGGTTTGAGTGGACTAATTCTAACCAGTAATAGCTACCATAAAAACAAGGTTATGGTGTATTTTCACATAATTTTCTCCCCTAGAATTGAATCCTGCTTTTCAGATGACTCAGCTGGCTGAAGTAAATTTAATAAAGAAGCATGTGCTGCGTTATCTGCTAATGTAATAACAAGTATTGTGGCAAACAGACAATATCTGTATGCCTGCTTTGTGCGTAGTGTATTACGTCTTTACTTGACCTATAAGGAAGAAAAGCTACAGAAGCATGTATAAAGTCATCGGTGATCACCTTTTTAATATTGTGTTACAGCATGAGGGGAAAATTGAAGTTGTGTCTATATGTTTTAAAGCAACGGTGCTCAACCTTTTGACAAGCGTGGGCCACTTAAGTGATTTAGAAATGGTTTGGGGGGCAACAATAAATAGGTTTAAAGTTTTGAATGTACCATTTTGTATCATCAGTTTGGAGACATTGCCCTCTTTTGAACCTATTAAAGATGCTATCCTTAAAGATTACTTTCAGCCTAGCAATTATATTGGCCATGCAGGTTAGTGACCTGCATGCCCTGTCTATTAAAGAGCCGGACCAACTTTTAAGACCAGATCCTTTATATTTACCTAAAATGATAACAACATTTCACAGGTCACAAATTGTTTAAAGTGAGAGTCCAACGTTAAAAACAACAAATGAAATACCCTATATAGTATATAATACAGATACAGTGATCTAAGGAGGACCTTAGACAAAATAAGCCACAAATAGCTGTTCCATCATGGCCTCATGGTAATATGTATGCCGGAAAGGAACCCAAACTGGTTTAAAATGGAACACAAGGAAAAAAATGAAATGTAAAAAAGGATAAATAAGAAAAAAAAGAGACAAATGCAGGAAAAAGAGAATAGCAATACAGAAAATTCCTAAAAGGGAAGGAATATTTAATGCATAGTTGCAGCCAACCCCCTCAAGGGAGGAATCTGCTTCCCGTCAGGGCTCAATCTTTTAAAATGTCCTTGGGAAAATTAGCCCAGTTCTTGATTAGTATTATCTGGAAGTAAGATGAGTATTAAAGTGGACCAAAACCCACACCGTCCCGTGCCAATCTATTCCTTCCACCCGAGGCAACCAAAATCAGTATGCCCCTCTTACCTTGTTTCCCGGTTCAATGGCGCATCCCTGCTATCCCTCTACCAGGGCACGTGCTTGCGCCAGGCATTTGTTAATGGCCAGTGCGGACACGCTCCCTGTTAGAGGGAAGTGGGGGATGGAGCCGCTGGCCTTAGACGAAGCTTAGATGGCGTGATGTCAGCGGCCCAGAAAGTGCTGATTGGGTGAGCGGCCGCGCATGCACCATAGGACCGGGAAGAGGTAAGTTGGCATAGTTTATCTGGGGGGTTTCACACAGCTAGGTGCCCCGTGGGGAAGTACCAAAACCCAGGATAGTCAACTATCTATCCACTTTAACTTTTATATTCTCAGTATACAGCACGTCCTGCTCCAGAGAGTAATTCCTTACGTTTGGGTTATACATCCACAAGATGGCGCTGGACTGCAGAGACAGCAAAAAAGTGGCTCCTCCCGGCCCCTTATATTCCAGAGACCTCCCACAAAATCCCGAGTTCTTCTCTGCAGTCGGCGGTGCGATGACAAGAAGATGGCTCTCTCTACTCGCAGGGGAGCGGGGTTATTAGCCTGTGGCCCTGTAGGACTATTCCCACCCATTCCTCCTTTTCATGCCTCCCAGCTTTGGCTGCACTGGTCGGGTGACGGTAGGCAGCACAGTTGTCAGGTGCTTAAGGAGCGCTGCTCCGACCGCAGTCTTCCACCAAAGGGTAGGCGGTATAGGCCCATGGTGAGCGTTATGGGATGCCCCTCCCGCGCTATCGCCCCTCGCCCCCTGTCCATCTGTGGGCTCCTGTTAGGTTGGCCGCTGCCCTCTCTCGCTCTCCCTGGTATTTCTCGGGGGGGGGGGGGGGGGTGTTGTCTGCGTGTGTGTTGTAGGTGTATTTTTCACTCTTATTGTTTCCTTGGTATAGCTTGGCTTTGCTGGCTCGCGTGTGTTGGTTGCACTGGTTACTTTTAAAAATGCCGCCGCGCGCGCTTGTACGGCGTCCGGCGGCGACTTTACCTCAGGCGCTGCTGCGCCATCATTGGCTGGCATGGTCACGTGGGCTCTTCGGGGGGGGGGCGGGCCTTGCGGATGGCGCGTTCCCGCATCACTGTCTCTCCGGCCCGCCCCTGGGGGTATCTGCGGGCGCCATTTTGCCTTCTCCTCCTGCGTGGCTGGCTTCTACCTACCGCGGTCCGTAAGTGCCCCAGCGGGCTGGCTCATCTTTTATATATTGTTGTGTAAGCATACAGCTTACGGGACATTCTGTTTGTCTTGCAGGCAGGTCAAACTTAATTGTGGTTTCTCCTGGCCTATCCCCTCTATTTAGTTGCTATTAGAGGCCTACTCTGCCGTTATCTCCCACTTCCCTAGCGGGTTATTGGGGCATCCCGGGTGACTTTATTGTGTAAATCCCTATTGGCCGTTGGCCACGATAATCACCATATGGGGGCTTCTCAGGATAATGTGCTTGGGGTTCCTTCAGGACAAGCCCGGCGTGTGGGGTGTCCCCTACTAGTGATGACAATGTGCGGGTCTGTGTACCCTGTGCCCAGTGGGTGCTTGCGCTGCAATCTGTGTTGCCTGTGGCTGGGCCTGCGCCCCGTGTGGCTTCGCCCACTCCCCCACGCTTACATCTGACTCCCAGTGAGGTGCATACCAGTGGGGAGTCTCAGCCTGATTTGTCTACCAGGGTGGCTAGTATTGAAAAGCTGATTGCTGGCTCTACGGCACGTAAGGCCTCGGCTAAGAGGCGGCATGTGGCACCTGGCGTTAACTTATTTCCTATGGAGGCTGAGGAATTTTTTGACCTGGCTGGCTATACCCCCCTGGAAGAGGGGGAATTGTTTTCTGATTCAGAATCATCTGATGAGCAGCCTAAGGGTTATGCTGATTCTGGCTCTGACCCATGGGCTCCAGATGATACTGACAGGCTTTTGGCTCACATTTTTGAAGTGCTTTCTATCTCTCCTCCTGCCGTGGCTCCTCGGCAGCAGGGGGAGTTGTTTCACACAGCTAAGCCACGTTTGGAGTTTCCTGAGCAAGCTCACTTTAATAATCTTGTGTTCAAGGAGTGGGAGCGACCAAGCAGGCTCCCTGGGGTGCCTAAGAATTGGGATAAGAGGTACCCTTTTCCTGCTAAAGTGGTTAAGCATTGGTCGTCCCCTCCAGAAGTGGATGCACCAATTCTGGGGTTGTCCAACACTTCTGTCATGCATTCCCCTGACTCTACTACACTGAGGGATGGTGAGGACCGGCGCATTGATCAGCTGGCTTCCCATGCCTTTGCCTGTGCGGGGTCTGCGCTGCGCCCGGTTTGTGCCTCTGCTATTACAGCTGTGGCTATTAGGACTCTGCTCAGTAATATTTTAGATGGGGCTCCTGATGAGGCAGCTAGTGCAGAGTATAGTGCCCTTCTGCGTTGTTGCGTATGCCCTCTCTGCCTTGGATGATACCATTAGAATGTGTGGCAGGGCTTCTGCCTTGGCAGTGGCTATACGCCGCTCGGTTTGGCTGCACCAGTGGGCAGCTGACAACGCTGCCAAGAAGGCTCTCACTGGGTTCCCCTTTAAAGGGCTGCGTCTATTTGGGGATCGCCTGGACCTGTTTGCTAAGGGAGGCAGGTTACCCCAGCGCAAGAGACAGTCTCGGCCCTTTCGGGGTTCAGGTTCCTTTCCTCTCTCCTACCGTGGGTCCAGAATGGGAAGGGGAGCGTCATTTGCAGGGGCCCGGGGAGATTTCTGGGGCAGGGGCAGAGGACGTGGCCGCCCGGACCCTCCTGGGGTTCCAAATCTAAGTCTTCCCCCAAGGCATGAAAGGGGTGCCTTCACCCATCCGGGTGGGGGTACGGCTTCGGCTCTTTGCTCACGTCTGGAAGCTCCGTGTCTCAGACCGGTGGATTCAGGAGGTGCAAGTTACAAGATGCAAGAGTTTGCAGCCTGGCCGCCCCCAAGATTCCTCAGATTCCTGATGTCTCAAAACCCTGTGTCGGCTCAGGGTTTGCGCCTTGCAGTTCAACGCCTTTTGGAGTCAGGGGTCATTTGCCTGGTGCCTTCCCAGGAACGGGGTCAGGGGTTCTACTCCAATCTTTTCACGGTCCCCAAAAAGGACGGGTCTTTGAGGCCCATCCTGGACTTGAAGGGTCTCAGCAAGTTTGTCAGGTTCAAGCACTTGCGCATGGAGACGCTACACTCGGCTGTCAGTACCCTTCGCCGGGCAACTTCATGACCTCCGTGGACATCAAGGCATCTGGAGGCGTCATGTCTCAGACCGGTGGATTCAGGAGGTAGTGTCCTCCGGTTACAAGATAGAGTTGGAAGCCTGGCCGCCCCCAAGATTCATCAGATCCCGGACATCCGCACATCCTAGACTTAAAGCTTCTCAACAAGTTTGTTGCATGGAGACTCTGCGCTCAGCTGTAAGTTCACTACGCCCAGGGGACTTCATGACTTCTGTGGACATCAAGGATGCTTACCTCCATGTTCCAGTCTTGCCTGGTCATCAGAGATTCCTCAGGTTCGCTCTGGAGGAGCTGCATTACCAGTTTGTGGTATTGCCCTTCGGTCTTACTTCAGCTCCCAGGGTATTCACCAAGGTGCTGGCGGGCAATATGGCTCTGCTGAGAGCTCAGGGCATTCGCATTCTTCCCTGTTTGGATGACATTCTTATCACTTCTCCGTCCTTCCAACAGGCAGAGCTGGATACTCAGCGGGTGGTGACCACACTGGAGTCATTCAGCTGGGTGATAAACCACTCCTGTCTCCCTCTTTGGTAAAGCCATTTCTGGGCATGAATCTGGATACAGCTCGGGCCAGGATCTTTCTTCCTCAGCAGAAGGTGGACAGTCTGCAAGCGCAGGCTCAGCTCCTTCTGTCCTGCCCTATGCTCAGTTCCACATGAGGTCTCTTCAACCCCACCTCTTGTCTGTATGGGACAGGGACCCTGTGTCCCTGGATCAGGTTTTGGTTCTACCCCCTCTAGCCAGGTGGTCCCTCTGGACTCAGGGAACCTGTTAGTGGGCAGATCCTTTCTAGCCCCTTGCTGGGAGACAGTCACCACGGATGCCAGTCTGACATGTTGGGGGGGCTTCTGGAGATCCCTAACATTCCAGGGGCAGTGGGGCCCTCAGGAGGCCCACGTCCCTATCAACATTCTGGAACTGAGGGCGATCAGGTTGGTTCTAGCCCGCTTGATCCCGCACCTTCGGGGTCGGGCTGTTCAGGCCCGCTCGGACAACCAGACGGCGGTTGCCTACATCAATCATCAGGGAGGGACCCGGAGCAAGGGGGCCCTCAAGGAAGTGTCTCTGATCCTGTCCTGGGCAGAGGACAATGTTCCCTGCATCTCAGCTGTTTACATTCTGGGGGTGGAGGGGGGGGGGGGACTTCTTGCCTGGGGGAATGGTTCCTCAGCAACAGGGTGTTTAGCTCTCTGCTTCACCGTTGGGGTCAGCCAGATGTGGATCTGTTTGCGTCCCATCACAATCACAAGCTTCCAGTCTTTGTGTCTCTGTCCCAGGATCCTCTAGCCTTTGCCGTGGATGCTCTGACAATGCCCTGGCAGGGCTTTCAGCTACTGTATGTCTTTCCCCCGTTTCCCCTGTTGGGCAGGGTTCTGTGAAAGATAGCTCAGGAAGGGGTGGCAGCAATCCTGGTGGCCCCCTGTTGGCCAAGAAGAGTGTGGTTCGCAGACATCGTTCATCTGGCGGTAGATCAGTACGCCCTGCCCAAGGATCCAGACCTGCTCACTCAGGGGCGGCTACGCTACCCCAATTTACAAACGCTGGCTTTAACGGCCTGGCTGCTGAAACCTCCATCTTAATGGAAAAGGGGCTGCCCGCCTCTGTTAACACCATGATCAGGGTTAGGAAAAAGTCTTCTTTTTCCATCTACTATAGGGTTTGGCGTACCTACATTGACTGGTGTGAGGCTAAATCTCTTCCCTATCGTGTGTTTTCTATTCCTAGGATTCTGGAATTTCTCCAACATGGTTTGGATCTGGGGCTTCAACTCGGCACTCTGAAAGGTCATGTGTCTGCCTTGGCTGTTTTCTTTCAGAGATCTTTTGCTCAGCATCATCTGGTCAGGACTTTTTTCCAGGGGGTTACTCATGTGCGCCCCCCACGTAAGCCTATGTTACCAGTCTGGGACTTGAACTTGGTCCTATCTGCCTTGCAGGGGGTCTCCCTTTGAGCCTGTGCATGAGGCTGCTTTGTCCATTCTTACGCTTAAGGTAGTCTTTTTGGTGGCTATCACTTCTGTTAGGCGTGTTTCTGAGTTGGCGGTGCTTTCCATCAAGCCCCCTTACTTTGAGAGACACCAGGACAAGGTGGTGTTTCGCTTTAAACCAGGTTTTCTGCCTAAGGTTGTGTCTGCTTTTCATCTCAATCAGGACATTGTTCTTCCTTCTCTTTGCCCTAATCCTAGTAACCCTAAGGAGAGGGCTCTACATTCTTTGGATGTGGTCAGGAACCTGAAGTTCTATTTGGTGGCTACTGAGCCCTTCGAGAAGACTGATGCACCTTTTGTGGTCCCTACGGGTCCTAAGAAGGGTCTGGCTCCAGCTAAGTCTACCGTCAGCAAGTGGAATAGTCAGGCTGTTATTCAGGCCTATTCTGGGAAGGATCCTCCCTTCCGCCTTACTGCTCATTCCACTTGTGCTATTGGTGCCTCTTGGGCCTTTCAGCACCAGGCTTCTGTTGAACAAGTTTGCAAGGCCGCTACTTGGTCTTCAGTTCATACCTTTTTACAAGGTTGATGTTAGGGGCCTCAGCTGATGCTGCTTTTGGCCACAAGATTCTGTAGGCGGCAGTGGTTTGATCTGCATGTTATTGCTTTTGGGGATCCCACCCTACCTTACGGACCCTGCTATTGGATGTCCCAAACGTAAGGAATTTCTCTATGGAGCAGGACGTGCTGTATACTTAGAATAATACAATTCTGTGATTACTCACCTGTAGAATTGGTATTATACGTATACAGCACGTCCTGCTCCACCTCGCCCTTGTTTTCATTGTTCATAGTGCCTCTGTATGGTGATTGTTATCATGGTTAAAATTGTTTGATTATGGTTGTTATTCTCCCGGCTTCTTGCTAACTGCTTGTCAATACTGGGGATTTTGTGGGAGGTTTGTGGGAGGTCCCTGGAATATAAGGGGCCGGGAGGAGCCACTTTTTTGCTGTCTCTGCAGTCCAGCGCCATCTTGTGGATGTATAACCCAAACGTAAGGAATTTCTCTCTGGAGCAGGACATGCTGTATACGTATAATACCAATTATACAGGTGAGTAATCACAGAATTGTATTATTTTGACTATGGATAGGCTTTCATTTTGGTTTGTGGTAAGCCCGATTTTGATTATAATTATCCAATTTGTTTACCTTGAATGGGCGGTACACAATAGTAATTCCTGTTCCACCTTGATGCTTCTGGCACCTTTTTGATCTGGCTGCTTTTAGTAGCCTTGCTGTACCAATGATTGTACATAAATGTCATTGGCACCCAAGTTTGGTGAAAGTGCCAAAGTAGAGAGTACCACTGTGCCTGTGACCCCCCTTCTGATCTCTTTGATGACCATGACTTATTGTTGGATCAACTTCCGATGGCAGTTATGACCAACAGCCAAGGTCACAGAGAAAAGCACTAAATAGTTCTAAACCTTCTTCATACTTTCATGAGTAGGTTTGAACTTTGAACAAATACATAAAACCCCCAGCACAACAGACCTGCAAATCATAAACTAAATCCTGTCCTATTTCTTGTTACCCGTTCACTTACAAAAATTAAGGACCAAAATGCTGCTGTGCTGATTTGAAAAA
The DNA here is from genome assembly GCA_027917425.1 of Gastrophryne carolinensis. Lineage (NCBI taxonomy): Eukaryota > Metazoa > Chordata > Amphibia > Anura > Microhylidae > Gastrophryne > Gastrophryne carolinensis. The sequence goes on from CM051240.1 coordinate 181,910,042, forward strand.
TTTCTACTGTGTAATAAAAATAGTACTATTCTAAGTATACAGCACGTCCTGTTCCAGAATATTCCTTACCCATGGGTAATACATCCACAAGATGGCGCTGGACTGCAGAAAAACAGCTTGTGGCCTCTCCCGGCCCTATATAAGTCAGGGACCTCCCACAAAATCCCCAGTTTATTTCTGCAGTTTACGCTGAGAAGATAGAAGACAGCTCTCTCGTGGCGCAGGTGAGCAGGGCTTATTGCCTGCAGCCCTGCAGGACTATTCCCACCCGTTCCATCCCATTTACTGCCTCCCAGCCTCGGCTGATAAGGTTCGGGTGAAGGTAGGCAATAGAAGCACTTTGTGCTGAGGAGCTAGGCTCCTACTGCAGTCCCTGCTCTAACAGGGTAGGCGGTTTAGGCTAATGGTGAGCCTTTTTGGGATGCCCCCACTGCCTCATGGGTTTGGCCAGGTTATCCTGTGCGGTAAACCCTATTCCCATTCCCCCTCCACCTCCTCTCTTCATATTGGCCCCGGGCGCCATTTTCCCCGGGCTATTCCATTGTTATCCTCCCTCACCCTTCCTTCGGGAGATCTTGGGGGGGTTTGTCTGGTGTTTTGTGACTTTAGACATATGTGTGCCTGTTACTTTATTAAAACACGTCGTCGCACGTTTGTACTGCGCTCCGAGGCTGGCAGCCCCATTCACCTCAGAGCTGCCGGGCCGCTACTGGCCGGCCAGATCATGTGGGCGCGCTTTGCGCTCTTCGGGGGGGGGGCACTGTGGATGATGCAATTTACCTCATATCTCTACGGCCCGCCCCTCGAGGTTGCGGACGCCATTTTGTCTTCCTCCTGCGCTGCTGGCTCCTTGTGGTCTGTGAGTAACCCCGGTGGGGTGAATTTTTGTATGCTTTATTCTTATGGGAATATATTGTTGTATCTTTCAGGCGGGATAAAGCTTCGGTCCTGTGGTTTCTCCCGGCCCTCTCCCCTCATTATCTCCCACTTCCCTAGCGGTCTATTGGGGCATCCCGGGTAGCTCTTTAGCATTAACCCTTACTGGCCTACTGTGCCTGTTCAAATCACCATATGGAGCCTGGGGTTCCTTCGGGACAAGCCCGGCTATGTGTTGCATGTGAGGTGTCCCCAATCGGTGATGTCAGGGTATGTGTATCCTGCGCCCAGCAGGTACTTGCACTGCAGTCTAGGTTACCTGTTGCTGGGCCTGACCCCCTATGAGGAGCATACCAGCCATGTCTCCCACCATCTCCCTCTTTCCTGTGGAAACTCAGGAAGTTTTTGACACCACTGGTTATTCCCCCCTGGAGGAGGGGGAATTGTTCTCAGAATCATCTGAGGAGCAACCCAGGGTTTATGGTGGCACGAGGTCTCCCTTTAGGGAAGATCTATGGTCCTCAGATGACACTGACAGGCTCTTGGCTCATATTTTTGAAGTGCTCTGTATCTCCCCTCCTGCCGTGGCTCCGCAGCAGGGTGAGCTCTTTCATACGGTTAAACCACGTTTGGAATTCCCTGAGCAGTCGCACTTTAATAATCTGGTGCTCAAAGAATGGGAGTGGCCTAGCAAGCTGCCAGGGGTGCCCAAAAGTTGGGACAAAAGGTATCCCTTTCCTGCTGATGTGATTAAGCGTTGGTCATGTCCTCCTGAGGTGGATGCGCCCGTTCTGGGGCTGTCCAATACATCTGTCATGCATTCCTCTGACACTGCCATGCCTTTGCCTGTGTGGGGACCGGGCTATGCCCGGTTTGTGCCTCTGCCATTACAGCTATTGCTATTAAGGGTTTGCTTAAGAGCCTCTTAGATGGGGCCTCTGATGACGCGGGAGGAGAGGAGTATAGATCTCTCCTGCTTTGCTATGAATTTGTTGCATATGTCCTGTCTGCTATGGATGATGCCATTTAAATGTGTGGTAGAACTTACGCCGCTCTGTCTGGCTACGTCAGTGGGTAGCTGATAATGCTGCTAAGAAGGCTCTAACTGGTTTCCCTTTCAAGGGCCTGCGTCTTTTTGGTGAACGCTTGGATTTGTTTGCCAAGGGCGGTAGGTTACCTCAACGTAGGAGGCTTACATTGTCTGGTGTGAGTCCAAGTCTCTTCCTTGTTGGTTTTTTTTCTATACCCAGGATTCTGGAATTTTTACAACATGGTTTCGATTCGGGCCTTCAACTTAGCACCCTCAAGGGGCAGGTGTCAGCTCTGGCAATTTTTTTCCAAAGATCCTTTGCCAATCACCAGCTGGTTAAGACTTTTTACCAGGGAGTTACTCATGTGCGTCCGCCACGTAAACCTATGCTACTGGTTTGGGACTTGAATCTGGTGTTGTCTGCTCTGCAGGGTCCTCCCTTTGAGCCTATCCGTGGGGCGGCGTTACCCATTCTGGCTCTTAAAGTGGCCTTTTTAGTGGCTATTACTTCAGTCAGGCGATCCTCTGAGCTGGCGGCGCTTTCCAATAAACCTCCTTATTTTGAGCGGCATCAGGATAAGGTGGTGTTTAGGCTTAAGCCGGATTTCTTGCCCAAGGTTGTGTCTGCTTTTCATCTCATTTCACCTTTCATCTCATTTCACCTTCCTTGTGTCCTAACCCTGGAACAGGCCTTGCATTCTCTGAATGTTGTCAGGGCTCTGAAGTTTTACTTCATTGCTACTAAGTCTTTCAGGAAATCTGATGCTCTTTTTGTTCTTCCTGCTGGACCTAGGAAGGGTTTGCCTCCGAGTAAATCTACTATCAGCAAGTGGATCCGTCAGGCGGTGGAGCAGGCCTATTCCTAAAGGTTCCTCCTTTTAAGGTTACTGCTCATTCCACTCATGCTATTGGTGCTTCTTGGGCTTTTCAGCACAAAGCTTCTGTTGAACAAGTTTGTAAGGCTGCGACTTGGTCTTCTGTTCATACCTTTTCTTACAAAGTTTTTACAAGGTTGATGTTAAGGCTTCAGCTGATGCTGCCTTTGGTCGAAAGGTGCTTCAGGCGGTGGTGGTTTGAACTGCCTACTGCTACTTTTTGGGGATCCCACCCTACCTTACGGACACTGCTGTTGGATGTCCCATACGTAAGGACTTCTTGAAGCAGGCCGTGCCATGCAATAGGAAAATTACAATTCTGTGAGTACTCACCTGTAGAATTGTTTTTACTATGCATGGCACGGCCTGCTTCACCCCACCCTTGTTTTCGTTATTCTTGGTCGCCTCTTTATGGTGATTGTTCCAAGTTAGTTGGGTTTTTTTACCTTTTTTTATCTCCCGGCTTCTTGTATAACTGCTTGTCAACGCTGGAGAGGTCTATTGGTGATCCTGTTTTTATAGGGTACTGGGAGGAGCCACAACTCTTCTGCCGTACACTGCGCCACCTTGTGGCGGAATATCCCATATGTAAGGACTTCTTGAAGCAGGCCGTGCCATGCATAGTAAAAACAATTCTACAGGTGAGTACTCGTCGTTTCTCCCTTTCATCTTAATGAGGAAGTTGTTTTGCCTTTCCTGTGTCCGGAACCATCTAACTCTAAGGAAAGGACCCTCCATGCCTTGGATGTGGTCAGAGCCATTAAGTACTACCTGGTTGCGACTGAATCCTTCAGGAAGTCGGATTCTTTCTTGTTCTCTCTAAGGTTCTAGAAAGGGTTGGCCTCCGACCAAGTCCACCCTCAGTAAGTGGATTAGACAGGCTGTGGTGCAAGCCAATGGGAAGGATCCCCCTTTTCGTGTTACAGCTCATTCTACTAGAGCTATTGGTGCTTCCTGGGCTTTTCGGCACCAGGCCTCGGTTGAACAAGTTTGTAAGGCCGCTACCTGATCTTCTGTTCATACCTTTACTAAGTTTTACAAGGTTGATGTTAGGGCCTCAGCTACGCTGCTTTTGGCCAAGGTGCTTCAGGCGGTAGTGAAATTAACTACATGCTGTTCCGCACTGGGGATCCCACCCTAATGGACACTGCTTTTGGATGTACCAACTGTCATTACTTCTGGGACGGCCTGGACTGGATGTAGAGAAAAATACAATTCTGTGATACTCACCTGTAGAATTGTTTTTGTATACATCCAGTCCAGGCCGTCCCACCCCACCCCGCCCTTGGTTCATTACCTCTTGTATGCCTGTTATGGACCATTGTCCTTAGTTTTCTTTGTGAGAGAGTACATGCTGAAGCTATGTGAGTTAACATGGTTTCTTGGCCTCCTGACCTGTCTCATTTACTGCTTTTTGACATTCTGGGAATTCTATGGAGACAGCTCTTTTTATAGGGGCCCGGAGGAGTTACAGCTCTGGATCTTGCAGTAACTGCGCTACCTGCTGGCGGTTAACCCAACTGTCATTACTTCTGGGATGGCCTGGATGTATACAAAAACAATTCTACAGGTGAGTATCACAGAATTGTATTATTTCTTCTTTTCGAATCGATTTTTTTCTGTAATATGGCATGGGCTCAGTCTTTGCATAGGTGTGGCAATGACATCATTGCCACACACAACAGTGAATGAATGGGAAAGGTGGGGCTTTACAACTAAAACAGGCGACATTATCTTGCATTAGAGTAAAGCAGGAGCAGCGAAAATTGGCAAAACGTAATCTTCACGGGGGAGCAATGCAGCGGATGCTAGTTAAAAAAAAGTGTGTTTTTATCCACTTTAAGTGTAAATGATCTTAGTCTTGGTTTGCACAAGATTAGTGAGAATGTTAATGAGCTAATCACATTATTGAGAACTGGCTGTTGCAAATGTTCACATTCTCACTGGATTGCTGTCCATTTTTGTTCAGAAGAAAGGCGTTATATTCTTTGTCTCGGAAAATGTGGGATGACAAAGCCAAATTATCACTTAAAGCGGACCTTCACTCTGAATAAGAGTCTATCTTATATGTTTCCCACACCCTGTACATACAGATTGCTCATATTAAAAATCATCGCACCTGCATCTACTGCATGTTATGAGCCTTTAAACATCCAAGATGGCGGCTCATGGAACATCAGGCAGCCTGCAAACAGGAAGTGCCTTCTGATTGTGCTGCTCTGCATTCTGGGATTGCTGGCCTTTTTCTGACCCCAGCTCTGCTCTTTCTGAGCAAAGCACAGCTATAACCCGCCCCCCTGTACTTTACCCCACTCTCCTCTCCTCAGTAAGTGTGATGCTTCTGAGGCAAGATGGCGGCACCCGTATCCTAAAGTCCTGAGTTGCAGCCCAGCGGGGGAAACAATAATAAGTGACTAAAAACTTAAAATATATTAATTTTAGATGCTTGGGAATCATTTTATAAGGGTTTGGGCTTTTCAATATATCATAATGAAGGTCCAGTTTAAGGCAGTGGGCAACCTCTGATTAACAAGAAAATTAACTGCACATTCAGGTTTCTTCATCAGTGTATGAACATGAGAGATTAGTCTAAGACGGCATTTGACATCACAAGCTACCCAATGTCTAACATTTAACCTTCCCAACAATCTAAGTGCACCTCCAGTATATCAGAATATCAATGATAAGTTTATTTACTTCTAAAATTATATTCAGAAAGTAAAACTCATGTACTTTAAAGATTCATTACACACAGGAACATCTGTTTAATTCATTTAATTTTTAAATGCTGATTATTATGGCTTACAGCTAAAAAACTAGTGTCTCAAAAAAATAGGAATATTAAGAAAATAATAAACACAAAACATGCCACCGTAATTCAAGATTTTATTCTCCACTTCTGATCTTCCCACTTATCCATGAATTATTATACTATAGCACTATTATACCAGGTCCTACATAAACTTGGAGGGAGGACTAGGTATTGTCGTTTAATATTGGCTTAGGGGGGTCATACTCCAATTGGCTAATCAACACAAAAATTTGCAAAGGTTTTTTTCTCTCTTTAAAGTGGTCCACCAGGATTTTTAGTATTTTGATGTTTGGTCCTTGTCCCTGCTACATTCCGATAGTTCACACTGTGCATGCATACTAATGCACGGAATAAAGCCATTGTTTTGAACTGAGTTTCGACATAAGGAGTGGGAGCACCGGCAACCCCGGTTTCCCGGCAGAGTGCCCAGCTTAATAGATGGACATGGGAGCGCCCAGATGCTGGGGATGTGGCCCGCAATTGCGGCTAAGGACTGGCAGAAATGTAAATGTAAGGGGTTTGTGGGCCACTGTGGGGGTTCACACAGTGGGGCACCCCAAATCGAGATGCCCCAGGGGAGTCTGCAGTCTAAAAGATCCAGGTTTCTTCTTCAGATTTGCGGGCCACTGTGGGGGTTAACTCAGTGGGGCATCCCGAATCGTAATGCCCCAGAGGCATCCAGTCGGCCGACTCCGGTGTCCAAAAGACCACACGGCCAGTGATTGGACCACTTGAAATGGTTCCCTAGTCAGATTCAGCAAGCCACAAAATCATGGGAAAGTCTGAAGACATTGACACCCTCCACAAGGCCACACAAACATTTTTAAATAATCCAGCTGTCCTGAGTGCAGTAGCCAAGTATATTAGTGAGAAGTTGAGTGGATGAATTGTGGTAAAAAAAAAAAAGGTGAACAAGCAACAGGGACTACTGCAGGCTTAGAAGGGTTTTCAAAGGAAATCCAAAGTTAAGGTAATATCATTTATTACCTTAACCTTGGATTTCCTGCTTACACCGATGGCTAACACGGTACAACAACTTATTGACACAAGGGTTTTCAAAAAGAGCCCAAGACTTTGGGGGAGATTCACTAGGAGTTTTTAGATAAAAGTTAATTTCATTTAGTTTGGAAATCAAGATTCCATAGTCTCTAGAGCAGTTTTTCAGTCATTTTGCATGCCTGGGGGCTCCCAGATGTAGATCTCTTCATGTCTTGCCACAATCAGAAGGTGGCCTGGCTATTGAAACCTCCGTCCTGGCAGGAGTCAATTAGACTATGATTCAGGCCCAGAAGCAGACTTCATCAAAGATTTGATGAAAGAGTCTGTTTTCAGAAATTTGGAATTTCTCTTCCATTTTACTTCAGGCCATCAGAAGAATTCAGAGACGAATGGGCTAACCTCACCCGAAGGGTGTGGTCTGCAAGAACAAAGGTGTGTCTCCACCTCCCGGGCCTATAACCACCTGGCTGACTTGATGCACTTCAGTTTTCTTTCTTGCAGTAGAACTGCAAGGACCTCTCCCATTTACTTTTTGTTTTAAAGGAATTATGCCTTGGAAGCGGGGGTAATGGAAATCTGACTGTTCTTGGCCCTTATAGTCCTTGGATCTGAATGGACCCACTTTGTCTCCGCAGCTAAGCTGCATTCGGATCAGGATGTTAAGGTAAGTGCCAGGGTCTTGGGGCGCTGTGGGGTGTCACCTTTTTGTTTTTAAAAAAAAGAGTGACACTCCTGGCTGAGAATTCCGCCACAGGAAAAAGCAGCAATAAGGCTTTTGTCTGGTGAGCCTGATTGAGGGGAACCAGGGGAATTAATTTCCTCTTTATTGCTCTTCCCATGTGTTTTTACTGGTTGAAAAATTTAAAATTTGAGCTCTTTTTTTTTAGGGGGCGAAGTTAAGTGGGACTCAAAACATTGAATCTACCCGCCGCTATGGAAACATTTTCGACTTAGCATAGCAGCGAGCATCGGTGTGTGGCTCCTTACTTACCCCGCTCTCACTGGAAGATTTTCAGGCGGGCGAAGCGGCAAGTACCGCTAACATCGCAGTTCTCCTCTGGCCGCTCACACTGCAATATTTTCGGCTGGGCAAAGCGGCAAGTACCGCTAACATCGCAGTTCTCCTCCGGACGATCGCACTGCAACATTTTCGGCCAGGGCTAAGTCGCACTGCAGCACTGCAACATTTTCGGCCAGGGCTAAGTGGCAAGGACCGCTAACATCGCGGTTCTCCTCCTGCCACACTCACTGGAAGATTTTCGGACGGGGCTAAGCGGCAAGTACCGCTAACATCGCGGTTCTTCTCCAGCCGCCTTCAATGGAAGATTTTTGGCCGGGCGAGGCGCAGAGTACCGCTGAGATCGCGGTTCTTCTCCGGCCGCCTTCACAGGAAGATTTTCAGCTGGGGAAAGCACAAAATTACCGCCGACTTCATGGTTCTTCTCCGGCATCGCTTGATACTGGGGTTGTTGGCTGGCAAAAAAGGCTGCTTCTGAGCCGCTGCACGGCCACCCTCAAGCGGACCTAAATATTTTATTCATATATAAATATTAATGTTTTTTAATTGTTCTTGTTTTTAAAGATATATATGATTGTGGGATAAGACTGGCAAAATATTTATGTAGTTCACCCTCTGAGCTCTCAGAATAGTCTTGCGACTATCGGGAACTGTTCATATACTAGGTTTTAGACCCTCTGGGAGGTAATCTAGTATTAATCACCATGACTGAGGCATCTGGGGTAATCTGATCTGGTCCTTTAGCAGATAGATTCACCCCATGTCCAGTATGCAAACAGACACTGGACGAGGATAGCACGGTGTGCAGGGTTATGCTACGGTAGTAGTGGGTATGGAAGACAATCGTCTCCTTTCTGCAAGGGCTCTGACCCTTGTTGCCCGTGCCCTCTGAGCTTAAAAACCCCCCTGGCAGCCTTCAAGCGGACCTACAACCTTTAAGTCATATCGGCTACTTAGAAGGTTTTGAAAAAAGAAACATTTTCTTCTGAGTTTTGAAGAGGATATTGTGGCTGCCATAGCCTCAAGTGGTCCTAAACCTTTAGAAAATCATTTAGAAGGATTGGCTACTAAAAAGGTTTTTAAAGAAAAGATTTATCCTCTAACTTGAAGAGGATATTGTGGCTGCCATAGTCTTCCAGGAAGTTATCCGTTGGGAGGATTTATCCAGTAGGGACTCATATTCAAATCCTCTACACAAGGGGGTGATCAGTTAAGATGGATGGAAGGTTTTAATTTCCTCCATTCTGGAGGATGTTGCGGAGCATACACATTATTCTAATCTGATCAATAGGGAATGGCAGAAGTCGGGGTTGTCTTCCGCCCATTCCTAAAGTACTAGGTACTATGTATCCTTTCCTCCAGATCAGATTGAATTATGGTCTCACCCTCCTGTGGTGGACGCTCTGGAGCCAGGTCTTTAAGATTTTGGTTATGCCATCTTCGGATAGTGCTTCTCCAAAGGATCCAGCGAATAAGCGCATGGATCAGGTGGCATGCCATGCTTATTCTATTATGGGGTCGACCTTGCGGCCGTCCTGTGCTACACCCATAGCATTTTTGGGGAGCAGGGAGTTGTTAAAACAACTTGTCTCTATGACTCGTAGGGGTCATTCCTGGAAGTCATGCTCCCAGGTGATCAAGACCAGTTGGCTACAACAGGTATATGATACGGGCTATGGAGGATTGAGCAGGATAAGTGCCAGAGGCCTAGCTCTGGTGTTAGCCTTAAGGCGTGCTTTATGGCTTAAGCAATGGCCAGCTGACATAGCCTCCAAAAAAGAATGACAGGACTCCCCTTTAAGGTGGGGTGTCTGTTTGGGGAGTGCTTGGTTGACATGGTAATGATTCGGCTAGAGGTTCAGCCTCTTCGGGATACTGAGATTTTTTTTTTTTTTTTTGAATAAGACAAAGTTCCAAATTAAGGCAACAGGTGTCTGGCAAAATAAAGCCAGACCCCCTTCAAAGCTTGCTCACCTCTTGCAGGTGTGGGGGGACCGCTTCTGCATTTTGCTCATATTTGGAGGCTTTATGTAACAGATATTTGGATACAGGAAGTTGTATCCTCAGGTTACAAGATCGAATTAGGAGCCAGACCCCCTTGGAGATTCTCTTGGTCAGGGGTATCCCGAATTCTGCAGAAAGCAGAAGCATTGAGATCTGCCGTATCTCGACTTTTTAGAGATTGGAGTTGTTGATCCACAGTGAAGTTACGCCAGCCAGGCAGTGTATATATAAGGATACATACCTACATTGCTGTAGGTGGCCTACACCTTCAGTTTGTGGCGTTACCCTTCGGCAAGGGTGTTTACCAAGGTGTTGGCCGGTCTCATGTTTACTCTAAGAAGTCAGGTTATACATATAATCCCTTACTTAGATCTGTTGATATGGGCCCCATCATGTCAGGGGGCCCAGAAAGATACACAGACACTCTGATCGACATTGGATAATTGACTATCCAGTCGAATTCTTAAGTCAAATATCATAACATAGCTTCAAGAGTTATTCTTTTCTGGGACTGTCATTAGACACGTCTCAGGCAAGAGTGTTTTTCCAACACAGAAGTGACTCTTCAGGCCAGGGTACAGGGTCTCTTGTCTTGCCTCACCCAATGATTCATCAAGGAATATGTCTGTTGGGCCTGATGGTATCTTGCTTGAGTCAGTACCTTTTTGCACTGTTCACACAAGACCCCTGCAGATGGAATTGCTCACAATCTGTGATTGAGACCCACACACTCTGGATCACTCTTTTTGCATGACACCGTCAACAAGGCAGTCTCTAGCCTGCAGTCCTCAGCCTCTTCAGATTGGCAAATTCTTTGTTCCAGTACAGTGGAAGATCATCACCACGGATGCCAGTCTATATGGTTGGGGGAGTGTCATGGAGTCACAAACGATTCAGTGACAATGGAGTCTGAAGGAGAGCAGACTCTCCATAAATATCCTGGAACTGAGAGTGATTCTATTGTATTTCAGACATTGGACATACCATCTGAAGGGGCATCCCATCCGGATTCAAACAGACAATCGGACGGCGGTGGTATATATCAGCCTCCATGAGGGCACCAGAAGCAGTCCTGATGGAGTGAGCTGGGTTTTTACTTTGGGCCGAAAAACTGGTTCCATGTATTTTGGTGGTATACATACCAGTGGACAACTTGCAGGCCGTTCAACTCAGTAGAATGGTCCTGCATCAGAGGGAATAGTCTCTTAGCCAGAGGATTTTTTAATCCCTATGCATGTGCTGGGGGATCCCAGACGTAGTTCTTGCATCAGGGCACAGTCGGAAGATACGAAGTTTGTCCCGGTTCAGGGATCCTCTAACAATAGCAACAGATGCCCTGACTCTTTAGTGGTCAGTATTTAAGCTTCTTTATTTCCCTCCGATTTCACTCTTGGGTCATGTACTAAAAAAGTTTAGCTCACAAGGAAGTCCCAACCATTCTGGTGACTCCTCTGTGGCCAAGAAGAAGCTGGTTCTCAGACATAGTAAGGATGTCAGAGGGTAACTTTTGGAGGCGACGATCCAGATCTTCTCACACAAGGGCCTCTAAGGCATCCCAATTCACAGTTCTGGCTTGGACTGCCTGGCTATTGAATCCTTTATCTTGGCAGAAAGGATTTTTTCTGCCAGAGTTATCCAGACTATGATTCAGGCCAGGAAGAAATCTTTACCAAATGATCTATTATTGAGTGTTGCAAGCAATTATCGGTGAATCCAGGGGTTCGCTTGTAGTACTGTTCTGTTATATATCGTTTTTTTTTTTTTTTTTGCAGAGGTCTTGATGAAGGTCTTCAATTGAGGACAAATATCTATCTATCTTCTTTCAGAAACCCATAGCTGAGAATGTTTTTATCAGAACTTGTTTTACAAGGAGTCGCTCAGGTGCGGCCTCCTCTTAATCCACTTCTGCCGGCTTTTGGACCTTAACTTGTTTTTCAGGGTCCTCCTTTTTGAACCATGGTAGATGCGTCATTAAGTCTAAGGGCGCTTATGGTTATCCCTTAGTGGCAATAACCTCAGCAGGCAGTTTTCTGATTTAGCAGCATATCAGTAAGCCTCGTTATTTGAGTGTTTTAGGATTTTCTTCCTAAAGGTATCTTTTTATTTAATGAAGAGATGGTTTTTGCCTTCCTTATGTCCTGCTCCAGTGTCTAATAAGGAAGGGGTGTTCTTCACTGTTGGATGTAGTGAAGGCACTAAGGTATTATCTCACTACTACATAATCTTTCCATAGTTTGGACTTCTTATGTCATACCTGAGGGTCCACGGAAAGGTCTTCCACCAGCTAAGTCTGCCATCAGTCGATGGATTAGACAGACAGTGGTAAGAGTCTATTCTGCCAAGGGGAAGGAGCCCCTTGTTTTGAGTCACAGCTCTTTCCACTAGGGCCATTGGTGCTTCCTGGGCTTTTCAGCATCAGGCCTCGGTGGAACAGGTTTGTAAAGCTGCCACCTGGTCTTCGGTTCATACATTTACCAAATTTTACAAGGTAAGGGTTAGGGCCTCAGCTGACGATGTATTTGGTCGAAAAGTTCTTTAGGCGGTAGTGAAAGGAACTACCTGCTGTTCCGCGTTGGGGATCCCGCCCATATTTGGCACTGCTTTTGGATGTCCCAATTGTATTGAATAAGGACAGCCTGGAATGGATTGGAAGAATCCATTCCAGGCCGTCCGACCCGCCTCTTTTGGGGGAATTTAGGAAGTTACGTTCTATCTTTGATACCCTTTTTATGGTGTTCTTTTTTTATAATAATATTTTGCATTGAAAAGAATGCTAGGTTGATATATCCATGTCTTGGTTGCTTAGTCTTGTGGATATATAAAAAAAAAATGAAATGGTACATATTTATAATCAGAGAGAGGAGTCTTTTATGTTGTCTCTAGCCTTTTTGTCTTCAAAGAGATATAGGTATGCCTCCCGGGCGGCTGGTTATACTGCTTTTAAATTAACTGGAATCTAGGAAGTCAGCCGGAAGGATATAGGCTGGGAGGCGGAGCCACGCTTTTGTCTTGCAGTCACGCCCCTTCGGGCAGGAGTTACCCAATCGTATTGAATGAGGACGGCCTGGAATGGATTAACAGATAAACCAATTCTACAGGTGAGTATCACAGAATTGTGTTTTTCAGCTCATACATTTACCAAATTCTATAAGATAGAGCCTTTGGTAGGAAGGAATTACATACAGTGGTAATTAGATGGTTTTGGAATGTCTTATTCGTGAAAGGAATAAGGGTTTTTGGAATGTCTTATTCGTGAAAGGAATAAGGGTTTTTGGAATGTCTTGTTCCTGAAAGGAATAAGGTTTTTTTGAAGTGGGAATCCAATCCGAATTAGGGTACTGCTTTTGGTGGTCCCATTTGTCCCTGAATTCTTCTGATGGCCTGAAGTAAAATAGAAGCAAAAATAAAATTCTGTGAGTACTCACCTGTAGAATTAATTTCTCTTCCATTATTACTTCAGGGCGTCCGACCCTCCCTGTCTGCTAGGTTACTGTGTCCATGTATTGAATGCCTAGTTTTAGTGGAGTGGTAAATATGTAAATAGTGATCAGCATTAAAAAAAAAAAAAAATAAATCTAGAGAGGAGTCTTGTATTTTGTCTCCAGCCTTTTGTTTCCAACAGGATAGGTATGCCTCCCGGGCGGCTGGTTCTACTGCTTTTCAATTAAACTGAAGTGCATCAAGTCAGCCAGGTGGTTATAGGCTCGGGAGGTGGAGACACACCTTTGTTCTTGCAGACCACACCCTTCGGGAGAGGTTAACCCATTCGTCTCTCAATTTTTCTGATGTCCTAAAGTAATAATGGAAGAGAAATTAATTCTACAGGTGAGTACTCACAGAATTTTCTTTTTTGCAGAAGGGTCTTGAGTCTTCAACTGAGAACTGAGAAAATATAGATATCTGCTTTTTTTTCAGAAACTCATTGCTGAAAATATTTTTTGCAGGGGGTCAGTCAGGCAGGGTGTACGTCCTCCAAGTAAGCCTGTTCTGTCTGTCTTTGACCTAAAGTTAGTTTTATCAACTCTTCAGGGTCCTCCTTTTGAGCCGCTGGCAGAAGCGTTATTAGGCTTAATGACACTTAAACCGGACCAGTGACATTTAATGGAGGGTTTCGGTTATTCCCCTGCATTTCACTGGGCATGTCAAATTCTTTTGTGAAGGTTTTCACCTTCTTTATGTCCTGCTCTGGTCAGCCATAAGGAGAGAGTTCTTCACTTCCTTGACGCAGTAAGGGCCCTTAAATACCATATCTTGTCTACACAGGCGTTCCACAAGTCAGACTCCTTATTTATTTGTGAGGGGCTGCGGAATGGTCTTCCACCAGCTAAGTCTGCCATCAGCTGATGGATTAGACAAGCAGTAGTAAGGGCATACATGGCTAAGAGGAAGAATCCTCCTTTTCGAGTTACGGCTCACTCTACATGGGCTATTGGGGCTTCTTGGGCTTTTCAGCACCAGGCTTCAGTAGAGCAGTTATGCAAAGCTGCTACCTGGTCTTCAGTTAATACATTTACTTATTTTATTAGCTGTTAGAGCTTTGGCGGATGACGCCCTCGTTAGGAAGGTATTGCTAACAGTAGTAAGCTCTTCAGCTAAGGCATGATTTTTTGGAAGGATTTATTCCTCATTAAAGGAATAAGCTTAACAACTGGGATCCCACCCTGAAATAAGGGCACTGCTTTTGGAGGCCCCATACACTTCTGAATTCCTGAATGGGCATGTCTTAGCGCAAGGGTGCCCAGCTTTTGAAGTTTGCGAGCCACTTAGGTGATTTGGAAACTGGTCACAGGCCACAATTAATAGGTTTAAAATGTTTTCATTATGAATTGCATGATGAATATTCTCTACAAAAATCATTATACCCACTGTCTCCACAAATATCTTATAATATATATATATATATATATATATATATATATATATATTACTAAAATATATTGGTCCTCTATTTATATACCACTCCCATCAGTCCTCATCTTAACCAGGTCCTAATACTCAACCCATTTAAACTCCCACCAATGCTAAGCATGCATCAATATAGAAAAATTATTACCAAATTATTGATCCAGAGATTTCACCCAGGGGGGTTGGTGTATAATCAATGCCACAGTGTTCCTACAAACCACTGCAGCCACTATTCGCCAATGCACCCCTCCTATCACTCCCTGTGCAACCTCCCATCCTTACGGTGTCCCTTTTTGTAACTACCTTTACACGTCAATTATATTTACCACTCCCACTTTTTCCACAGAAGGTCAGGGACCACATCAAATGAACAAATGAAAGGGTCACAGGTTGAGCATACCTGTCTTAGAGTAAGGTTTCTATAAGAAAGGGACTCTGATTATCTCATATCATAGTCGTAGGGCTCCCTGGTCTGTCCAATGCATGCGCCTTCCTTCTTATGGCGTAAAAAAATAAAATTAAGTACTGGGGCATATTTTACATGCTAGATACTCCTTTGTTACCATATTTTCATTGGCTTTTAAATTTTATACATGATTTCTGTTTAAACCAATGCCAATTAAATGATTAATTGAGGCATCTCAGGAGCTGTATTAGCAGACTGTGTAATTGGTTGTGAGCAGAACAAAAAGCTGCATCAGTTCTGCTTGATGTGATATGTTTATTGTGCAAAGGGAAATGTTCATATTAAGCAGTTACATGAATGAATGCTCCTTTTTGACAATTGTACCGTGTAACAATAAAATAAGCGACTGCAGACAACAGACATTTTCTATTTTCTTACAGATGAAAGCTATTACCAAGGTGGAAGGTTTCAGTTTGAAATTGAGGTTCCAGAAGCCTATAACATGGTGGTAAGCAACAGCAATGTGCATTTATGATTTATGAGTCTTAAATGGATTGTTCTTCAACACATATTATTCCCATTTTAAAGTGCTTACCTGGAGGTCCTTCCAAATATTTTATGGAGCCCCTCTTCAAGTCTCAGGCTACTTATCCTGCCCTCTCTCATTGTTGTGCATCCACCAATGAATGTGCCTTGTTGGCCCCCTCTCCTCTGTCAGAAGGAGAGCGATTGTGCCCACCACTTAATCTGCCTCTATCCCTTTCCTGTCTACAACTCATGATGTCATCAAGTACCATACTTCTTACACCGTGGCTAGCACTTTTTTCAAGTCAGTACTTTGGGTTTAGGTTTGCCCCCCTCCTACAAAGAAGTTCCCATTTCTGTTTTACTTCAGACCGCAATGTCCAGAATAGGAACAGTCAGTGAGGGCTTCCAACTGACTTGCCTACCACACTTTGACTTTATACGTGGTGGTGGAGGTATGCTTTTAAATGCAACCTGAAGTATAAAAGTGTCAGGTTAGATTATGAGCTACCTGCAACCAGCAGTCCTGGCCACCCTGTTACTATACCACTGAGAACAATGTGCGTGCCCTGGAAGTGGTTCCCAGGACGTTTGATCACACTCACAGCCTACTTTAGGGCTTCCCTCTCTTTAGTTCTTTTTAAGAGAAAGTATCAGCTATTTACAAAGTTGCTTCAGGACACAGCAGAAACAGTGTTTCTGCGGAAATAGCCATTTAACCCTTTCCTGTCCTTACTGTGTGAAAAATAAACATGCCTCTTATATGTTTCACCACCTAACTGCATTTAATTTTAAGAAATGCCAAAATGTCCAGATTTACCCAAGATGACTGCCTTAGGGCAGGGGTGCTAAACAACTGATTTGTGTTATGTGAATCTCCACATAGTTGGCTCTGTCTGAGCATTTCACCAATGTATCTATACGGAGATCAGCAAAACATGGCATGTTGGTGGGCCTTGAGGAGAAGGTTTAACACCTGTGGGGGAGGGGGGGGGGGCAACATTCTAAAAAGTAGTCACTTTACACGTTTTACAGGATAACTCCATGACCTATTCTGACTCTTGGACGTAAGCAGCAATTATTTTCTTTTTTTTGTCTGCCTTGTGACAAAATGTTCTTATACTGTGCAACATGCTGCTTTCTATTGGAGGTAGAAGTCAATGCAGTAGTCACTTTAATCAGAATTCTGGGTGAAATCTCCTTGAGAATTGAGTACTCTTTAGTGGCTGTCACTTGTGTAGAACCACACACAGATGCCCCAATACCCTCTGCCATAGCAGCTTGTGCTGGATAGAAGATCTGCAGGGGAACACCTGACCTGTGTGGTGAAGCTGCAGGGGACCAAAAGTGAGTATATATGGTTTATGTTTTTGCCTGGACAACATTTTTAAAGTCCCTGTCCAGACATACTCAAACTTCCTCCCAGTGTCAAATGAGCCATTTTCAGAACATCTCAAAATATCCAATTAAATGTTAATACCGTATGTATTCTAGATGAAGCCACTTTCATTTCTGTATCGGTGCTGACCTGGAATAGGGCATGTCATGGTGCAGCTGTATACTCTGGCTGTGGTCAGAGGCAGCTACAGGACCACTGTTGCTTGTCCGGCTGACTCACACGGAGAGTACCAGGGGACTGACTGGCCTTTAGCCTTTTTCTTTTGCATGGTCCTGGAGAAATGAATTTTAAGGGAGGGCCAACCTGCTACAGCTTTTACTTTGTGCTGTAGGAAACTGAATGGAAGAAGAGGCGCATGAAACAGGCATCAGGTTGGCTGCATACTTGCCTTATGATTGCCGTTGGGTTCACAGTCCTATTAAAGTTGGTAGCATTCAGGATAAATCCAGATTCCTGTCACTGTAGTACAGAGATGGAGCAGCCTTGTATTTATACCTTGTGAATAGCTGCCTTCTGCAACCAGGGCCTAAGTGAGGAAAAGCTTGTATGACTATAATTTAAATCACTGGACTAAATCTAGAAAAGAGCCCTCCAGCATTGCATGTGTCTGGCACAAGCATACAGAACACTACACTGTCCATGAAGTAAAAGCTATCTCATAGATAATGCCGAATGCATCATCATCTTTTCATTATAGCTGAGGCAATTTTCCTCTTGGTAATTTAGAGCTCTGGCTCTAGGTTAATCTAAATACAGGCATTTTCTTCTATTCTTGGTGCAGAACTTCATCTCAGACAGAGGAGAGAGATTAATTATCATGGCAAGATATTAACCCCGTGTGTATGCACAATCCTTTCTGTGAATGTGCCCTACAGTTTACCTACAGTTCCCACAATTTGGTTCTGCAGCTGTTGGAATACTTGGTCACATTATGACCCTGCCAGATTTTATCTGTGCTGGCAAGGCCTCACACCGAGCTTGTAGTACCACAACCGGTTGCCTTCATATAGGTAAATAAATATCCTTCCAATAGTTTCTACAGCCAGAGTCTGTTTTCCCTTAGTCTTGTGCCCAAGTGATGGATGGCAAACCCTTCCTCCCTCGAACATGTATGCACTTTAAAGGTTAGAAAAACAGATCCAAAATAGAAAAGGCCATGTAAAACAACATTGATAATTTGGAAATTAGATCATTTCTGCTATTTGAGAAAATATAAAACCAATTACACTTAAATGTTTTATGGGTAGAAATAACTTTTCCATTGCTGAAGTGAGCACTGAGACATATTTTTCCAGTGCTGAAACCAGGTGACCGCGGTTGCCAATTGGGAGGGGGGGGCACCTGATGTGGCCCCTGACCTGCTGTGAGGAAGGTAAAAGGGTTAAATAAAACTGGTGTGTGAAGGTCATTAAAGGACCCATATGCAAAAATTGTGTAATATTAAAATCCATGTAAACACATCAGCTAATGAAAGGATGAGTCCGTTATATTCCCAATTGCCACCCGAGCTTGTGGTTTTCTTCTCCTGGTAGGAATGAAATCCATGGGTGACAGGATTCTGGGTGTGTAAGGGGTGACATTGTCTATGGGCAACGCAGGAAAAACGCACGTATTGCTCTTTACCTGTAGTGCGATGAAAGGGCCAAACTCACCACCACCACCATGTTTCCCCACTGCCTGGACCGCCGCCTCATTCCACTGCCTGGACCGCCGCCTCGTTCCACTGCCTGGACCGCCGCCTCGTTCCACTGCCTGGACCGCCGCCTCGTTCCACTGCCTGGACCGCCGCCTCGTTCCACTGCCTGGACCGCCGCCTCGTTCCACTGCCTGGACCGCCGCCTCGTTCCACTGCCTGGACCGCCGCCTCGTTCCACTGCCTGGACCGCCGCCTCGTTCCACTGCCTGGACCGCCGCCTCGTTCCACTGCCTGGACCGCCGCCTCGTTCCACTGCCTGGACCGCCGCCTCGTTCCACTGCCTGGACCGCCGCCTCGTTCCACTGCCTGGACCGCCGCCTCGTTCCACTGCCTGGACCGCCGCCTCGTTCCACTGCCTGGACCGCCGCCTCGTTCCACTGCCTGGACCGCCGCCTCGTTCCACTGCCTGGACCGCCGCCTCGTTCCACTGCCTGGACCGCCGCCTCGTTCCACTGCCTGGACCGCCGCCTCGTTCCACTGCCTGGACCGCCGCCTCGTTCCACTGCCTGGACCGCCGCCTCGTTCCACTGCCTGGACCGCCGCCTCGTTCCACTGCCTGGACCGCCGCCTCGTTCCACTGCCTGGACCGCCGCCTCGTTCCACTGCCTGGACCGCCGCCTCGCTCCACTGCCTGGACCGCCGCCTCGCTCCACTGCCTGGACCGCCGCCTCGCTCCACTGCCTGGACCGCCGCCTCGCTCCACTGCCTGGACCGCCGCCTCGCTCCACTGCCTGGACCGCCGCCTCGCTCCACTGCCTGGACCGCCGCCTCGCTCCACTGCCTGGACCGCCGCCTCGCTCCACTGCCTGGACCGCCGCCTCGCTCCACTGCCTGGACCGCCGCCTCGCTCCACTGCCTGGACCGCCGCCTCGCTCCACTGCCTGGACCGCCGCCTCATTCCACTGCCTGGACGTCTGCTGCCTTGTGCCCCTCCTCTACTGCCTGGTCCCACACCACCACCTTCTTCACTGCCTGGTCCCACACCACCACCTTCTTCACTGCCTGGTCCCACACCACCACCTTCTTCACTGCCTGGTCCCACACCACCAGCTTCTTCACTGCCTGGTCCCACACCACCACCTTCTTCACTGCCTGGTCCCACACCACCACCTTCTTCACTGCCTGGTCCCACACCACCACCTTCTTCACTGCCTGGTCCCACACCACCACCTTCTTCACTGCCTGGTCCCACACCACCACCTTCTTCACTGCCTGGTCCCACACCACCAGCTTCTTCACTGCCTGGTCCCACACCACCACCTTCTTCACTGCCTGGTCCCACACCACCACCTTCTTCACTGCCTGGTCCCACACCACCACCTTCTTCACTGCCTGGTCCCACACCACCACCTTCTTCACTGCCTGGTCCCACACCACCACCTTCTTCACTGCATTTGTGTGCAGCGCTGTGCTCCATTTTTGCGCTTCCACCACCAATCCAGCCAATGGATGCGTACAGTGTGAAAGTAGCAAAGGAAGTAGGGTGTGAGGGTGGAAAGAGAGGGGTCTTCTTGTACCAAGAGCCTCCTACTCAGGCAGCTGATCAAGGCGCCGTATTGGTCTGACTTTCTTGTACTGGTTACCTTCTGCTTTGGAGAGTAAACTTTCTGTATAGATTTGAGCCAACTTTATTTGAGCTTTTAATTTATTTTTACATTCTGGAAAATTCTTATCAGAGCAACCAGTTTAAAGCTGCATTCACACCTGCCCGAATTTCTCGTTTTTTTCAGCATACGTAGAAAATGTCACGCAGTATATCCTCTGTGGACCTTTGCATGTCTCCTAATTTTGATACAGTGTGGTTAAAATGGAACAAAACCCAGCATGTTGACTTTCCCAGGTTTCGTTCCATGCCCCTGGGGCATCCTGAATTTGAATGTTCCGCTGTGGGAATCCCCCCCAGTTCGCCGAGTAAACTGCATCTCTCCTCGGTCCATTGGCGCATGTGCAGGTTCTCGTCCAATCAGAGCCATTTGCTATTTTTACATAATTCGGTAAAGGGCTCTCATTGATTTCAATGGGAGGTTTAGCGCCCACATCCCCAGCTGCGTGCTCTCCCTATTGGGGTTCCCATGCTACAGTATATGGATGTGGAAGAATAATAGTTAACCTTCAAGCCAGTACCCAATATTCTTAGTATACAGTATGTCCTGCTCCAGATAGATTGCTTACACTTGGGTTATCCTCCGCCAGATGGCGCTGCACTGCAGAGACATGTAAAACAGGCTCCTCCCGGCCCCTCAAATACCCGGGGACCTCCCACAAGTCCCCAGATTTCTCTGCAGTGCTTACTGCGAAGACATGAAATTATCACTCTCTCGCAGGTGAGCGGGGCTATTAGCCTGCGGCCCTGTTGGACTATTCCCACCCGTCCTTCGTGCGATGTGCCTCCAAGCCTGGGCTGCGCTGGTCGGGTAAAGGTAGGCGGCACCATGCGTGCTTATGGAGCGCTGCTCCACCGCATTCACCCACCAAAGGGTAGGCGGTATAGGCTGATGGTGAGCCCCTATCGGAGGCTATGGGATGCCCCTCCTGCATTATTGTCCCATGCCCCGGTAGCGGTGGGCCCTGTACAAAGGGCCGCCATCCTCCCTCATTCTCCCTGTAGCCTTCGGGGGGGGAAAGAAGGGGGGGGTGTGGGTGAGCATGTATCGTGATTCGCGCATATGGCCTTTTGTCATGTTTTTTGGACTAGTATATGTGGTGTCAGCCGCCGCGCTGACTTGTCTTTTTACTATTGCAAATGCCGCCGCCGCGCGCACCCTTTCCTTCATTTGGATGTTCCGCGCCGGGCGGCGGCGTTACCCCAGACACCTTTGCGTCCTCATTGGCTGCTTGTCGGTGGACTTCGCGCTCTTCAGGGGGGCGGGGCCTGCCTGGCGCGCCCTGTGTCACGGCTTGCTCTGGCCCGCCCTTCGAGGTACTCGGCGCCATGTTGTCAGGTCGCGCGCGCGTGTGACGTTCTTACTTACCATGGTCCGTAAGTGCCCTCGCGGGCGGCTTTATACTCATTGTAGTGTGTTTGGTTCTGACACCCTTTCTTCTCATTGTGTCTTTCAGACGGTTGAATCCATTGGCTTCTCCCGGCCCGGTGTAATTGATAGTTGGGCCTTGTAAAATTACTCCCACTTCCCTAGCGGGTCATTGGTGCATCCAGGGTTGCTTTATAGCATCAATCCCTACTGGCATATTGTGCCTAATAATCACCATATGGAGGCATCTCAGGATAATGTGACCGGGGTCCCCTTGGGACAAGACCGGCTGTGTATGGCGTATGGACAGCCTCATGCTGACGCTGACAAGGCATGGGTCTGCGTACCCTGTGCTGAGCAAGCGCTGGCTTTGCAATCTGGCCTGCCAGTGGCTGCACCTTGTTTCATTACTCCCCCCAGCTTAAATCTCTCTCCTGTTGAATTGCATGCTTGTGGGGATTCTCAGCCTGATGTGTCTTCTAGACTGCCTACTGCTGAACAGATTATTGTGAGGTCTTTAGCGCGTAAGGGCCCTGGTAAGAAGCGGCACTTGACGCCTTATGTTACTGTTTTCCCTATGGGATCTCAGGAGTTTATGAATCTGTGTGGCTATACCCCTTCTGATGGAGAGCTATTTTCTGACTCAGGCTCATCTGATGAGAGACCAAGGGGTCATGACGATTCTGGCTCTGACCCCTGGGCCCCGGATGACACTGGCAGATTATTGACCCAAATCTTTGAGGTTCTATCTCTCTCCCTGGTGAGGCTCCCAGGTAAAAAGGGGAGCGTTTTCATACAGCAACATCACGTTTGGAATTTCTAGAGCAGGCACATTTCCATACACTTGTGTTCAAGGAATGGGAGTGCCCCAGTAAACTTCCCGGGGTTCCAAGCGATTGGGATAGGAAGTATCCTTTTCCCCCTGAGGTGGTTAAATGTTGGTCACCCCCCCCCCCCCCCCCCCCGAGGTGGATGTCCCGATCCTAGGGCTATCTAACACCCCTGTCATGCATTCCCCTGATTCTACTACCCTGAGGGATGCTGCGCATTGACCTGCTGGCCTCCCACGCCTTTGCATGTGTGGGGACGGCGCTGCGCCCGGTCTGTGCCTCTGCCATTACTGCTGTGGCCACTAGAACCCTTATCAGAAAAATGCTTGATAGTGCCCCTGATGATCTCCCTTGTGAGGTGTTTAATGCACTCTCCAGTTGTGATGTTTTTGTAAATTTTGTCCTATTAGCATTGGATGACACCATCAGAATGTGTGCAAGAACTTCTGCCCTCGTGGTGGCTATACGCCGCTTGGTTTGGCTGCGACAGTGGGGTGCTGACAATGCTGTGAAGAAGGCCCTCACTGGGCTTCCTTTTAAGGGGCTACGCCTGTTTGGGGCCCGTCTAGACCTGTTTGCTAAGAGAGGTAAGTTACCCCAGCGCAGGCGGCTGTCTCGGCCCCTTCGGGGCCAGGGCCCCCCTTCTCCCCCCTACCATGGTGTTAAACAAGAAACAGGGGTGTCCTTCGCAGGGGCTCGCGCAGATTCCTGTCACAGGAGCAGAAGACAACGTCCTGGCTCCTCCGGGGGGGCTAAGCCCAAATCCTCTCCCAAGTCCCCTCAAGCATGATGGGGCGCCCTCACCCGTCCCGTGAGGGGACGGCTGCGGCACTTTGCTCAAGTCCGGTGGATTCAGGAGGTAGTGTCCTCCGGCTACAAGATAGTTTGCTGTGCGGCCTCCCCCAAGATTATCAGGTCCCGGGTACTCCTGGTCCCTGCCTCTGCTCAGGTGTTGGCGCAGGCCGTACAAGGCCTGCTGGGTCTGGGGGTCATTTGCAGATTTCCCTTAAAAGACAGAGGCAAGGGACTCTACACCAACCTTTTCACAGTTCCCAAAAAAGATGTCAGTCAGGCCCATTCTGGATTTACAGATCTTCAGCAAATTGTCAAGAACAGGTGTTTTTCGCATGGAAACTCTGCACTCAGCCATCAGCTCCTTGCGACCCGGGGGTTTCATGACGTCTGTGGATATCAAAGATGCTTACCTTCACATCCCTGTGTTTTCAGGACACCAAGGTTCCTCAGATTCGCGTTGGAAGATCAACACTGCCATTTTGTGGCCTTGCCATCTGGCCTCTCTTCAGCTCCCAGAGTGCTCACCAAGGTGCTGGCGGGGGTGATGTCTCTGATGAGGCCAAGGGGCGTCCGCGTGCTGCCCTACCTGGACGTCCTCATCACTTCCCAGTCTCTACATCAGGCAAAGTTGGATACTCAGCTGGTGGTGTCCATTCTGGAGTCATTTGGATGGGTGATCAACCACCCCAAGTCCTCACTGTCCCCTTCCTTGGTAACTCCATTCCTAGGAATGAATCTGGATACAGTTCAGGCAAGGATCTTCCTTCCTCAGCAGAAGGTGGACAATCTGCTTGCACAGGCTCAGTCCCTCCTAGCTTGTCCCCGTCCCTCCACCAGGCAGGGAATGCAGCTGGTGGGCCTGATGGTGGCGTGCTTCGAAGCGGTCCCTTATGCTCAGTTCCACTTGGGGCTTCTGCAACTTCTCCTATTGTCTGTATGGGACAAGGACCCAGCATCCCTGGACAGGGTCTGTGTGATTTCCCCCCTGGTAAGGAGGTCCCTCTTGTGGTGGATGGACTCAAGGAACCTGTTGGGGGGCAGATCCTTTCTTGCCCCTTCCTGTGAGACGGTCACCACGGATGCCAGTCTATCAGGTTGGGGGGGGGGGTTTCTGGAAGTCCCTGCGGTTCCAGGGGAGGTGGGGCCCTTAGGAGGCCCATACACCTATCAATGTCTTGAAACTGTGAGCGATCAGGTTAGTTCTGGCTCGCTTGACTACTCATCTTCAGGGCCTGCCTGTTCAGGGGCGCTCGGTCAATCTGACGGCAGTTGCCTACATCAATCATCAGGGAGGGACCCGGAGCAAGAGGGCCCTCCAGGAAGTGTCTCTGATCCTGACCTGGGTGGAGGCCAATGTTCCCTGCATATCAGCGGTATACATTCCGGGGGGGTCCCTCTGCAACAGGGTGTTCCAATCTCTATGTCACTGTTGGGGCCAACCAGATGTGGATCTGTTTGCGTCCCGTCACAATCACAAGCTCCCAGCCTTTGTCTCCCTGTCCCAGGATCCTCTGGCCGCGACCATGGATGCTTTAGTAATGTCATGGCAGGATATTCAGTTCCTGTATGTCTTTCCTCCATTCCCCCTGCTGGGCAGGGTCCTGCGCAAGATTGCTCTGGAAGGGGTGCCAATGATTCTGGTGGCCCCCAGGTGGCCAAGAGTGTGGTTCGCAGACGTGGTGCAGATGGCAGTAGATCAGTACATTCTGCCAGGAGTGCCAGATCTGCTCACTCAGGGCCCCTTACATCATCCCAATTTACAAACTCTGGCTTTGACGGCCTGGCAGCTGAAACCTCCATCTTGATGGAGAAAGGCTTGTCTGCCTCGGTGGTTGAGTCCATGGTGAAGGCTAGGAAGAAAACTTCTTCTTCCATCTATTATAGGGTATGGCGTACCTACATTGACTGGTGTGAGTCTAGGTCTCTTCCCTGTCGGGTGTTCTCAGTTCCCAGGGTTCTGGAGTTTTTACAGCATGGGTTGGAGTCGGGTCTCCAACTCAGTACTTTGAAGGGTCAGGTTTTCTGCCCTGTCTGTCTTCTTTCAGAAGTCTTTTGCTCAGCATTCCTTGGTTAAGACTTTCTTTCAGGGGGTTACTCATGTGCGTCCCCCACGAAAACCTATGGTCCCTGTTTGGGATTTCAACTTGGTCTTGTCTGCCTTGCAGGGTGCTCCCTTTGAACCTATTCAGGATGCTGCTCTGGCTGTACTTACCCTCAAGGTTGTCTTTCCGGTGCCTATTACTTCAGTCAGACATGTGTCTGAGCTGGCGGCTCTGTCTATCCAGCCCCCATACCTTGAGAGACACCAGGATAAGGTGGTGTTCCGCTTTAAGCCGGATTTTCTGCCTAGGTGGTGTCTGCTTTTCATTTGAATCAAGATATTGTTCTTCCTTCATTGTGCCCTAATCCTAGCAACGCTAAGGAAAGGGTTTTGCATTCCTTGGATGTGGTCAGGTGTCTGAAGTATTACCTAGTAGTAACTGCGTCCTTCAGGAAAACTGATGCTCTTTTTGTGGTCCCTTCTGGTCCTAGGAAGGGTTTGGCTCCTGCCAAGTCTACTATCAGCAAATGGATCCGTCAGGCTGTGATTCAGGCCTATTCTGCTAAGGGGAAGAATCCTCCCTTCCGCCTTATTGCTCATTCTGTGAATAGTCAAGAAATGTGGATATGCATCGTCCCACTATCTAAAGAATGACATTAAGAAGGTGCTAAAGCCCGTATGGTCAAAAGAAAGCAATATCTATGTATATGATTATATCAACACATACAACAACACTTAACACAATTAAAAAACATATACACAAGCGCAGGGGATCCTATATACATATGGAGACTATATTAATAATGGTAATGCTGGGTGGCATATAATAAACTAATATATAAATAAATATGATTGAATAATGCGCATGTATGCCAGCAATGAGTAAAAAAGGAATTGGAAAAAGTGCTATAAGCTATATCAATACATAATAAAGTGCATGATGCATAATGTGCAAATATGTGTGCAACTAAAACAATATAAGGAATATTAGCAAATGTGTGCCCTATTAAAGTGCATACAAATAGAACAACAAAAAAACAAAAACAAACAACAAAATAACATATGTGCAAAGGTCAAAAACAGACCACAATGAATACTCAAAGTGCTATAGTGCAATGCGGCGCACACATGATAGTATGACCAATCAGAAGAAATGTATAACAAGTTATCCAAAACGCCACCAAGCTAAAACAATGCAGAGTATGAATAACGAGTAAGAGAGCTTACATCACCTTGTCTCCCGAGGGTCCCCCGCAGCAGCCGCCACCGACGCGTTGCGTGTCCTATAGACACTTCGCCAGGGTGTATCGGCTGCTGGGGATTCCCCCTCCCTAAATACCCCGGACAGAAAACGAGCTGGCCAATGGGAGGAGGCAGCGTCACCGCCCGTACGTGCGCCCCGCCCGGCCAATGAATGAGGCCGTAAGGGCAACACGTCAGACGGCACGCCGCCGCGTCACCGCTCACCGCAGATACAGTATGCACCTGCGTGAGACCCGCCGCCGGGCGCGCAGCAGGCAGGGCGCACTCCCCTGCAGTAGGAGGCACCCGCCAGCCACCCGCCCGGCGGCGCGCACATCACGCAGGCGCATCCCATCCACCCAGCAGCTGAGGAAATGTCAGGTTCAGGAGCGTGGAAAGTGAGTATTCGGGGAGGGGGGGGGGGGAACCTCATGAATATTCATGAAATGACAACAACATACAGGACAATAACAATATGAGCCACATTACTGTACAAATACACATGTCAATGCAACACCAATGATTAATACAAGTGTGTAGTATAGTGTTGAACCAATAAGCTTATAATATATTCTAAGTCTAAATTGATTAAATAAATAAATAAAGTAAACACATCTTATTATTATTAAATAATTAATTGGGGCCCTATGCCAAAGCATGGCAATATATAAATATCGGCATATATGCCATATATTCCCACTACTGGATATTAAAGGGGGCAATCCCCATACAACATAGAAGTGTCACCACCCCTATGGGACCACCAGGTTATAAGCAAGGGGACCATTAAAGGCACATGGTGTCAAGGCAATAGACACACCAATGCATTCTTACAAAAATAGAAGATAATTTAATAGTTGGTATTGGCCACCAGAGGGACTAGTTAAACATGAGGGCCAGTACCACAGTATAACTAAGTAGCTAAACGAGTCCCCAAGCACCATGCTATGGGGTGGTGGAAATGTGCCCTGATACATAATATTAATAACCCATAAACATGTCACAACTGTAAGGCATCTGGCAGGTGGGTAAAGCAGCTGTGACTCATGCCCGCAAAGCGTTATATGTTGAGTCCACTGCTGTGTCCATTTGGGGCAAAGAAGGGCCCCACATGCTAGATATACCTAGACATTAGATACTGCTACTAGTGGTGCCACATATTAAAATTTAAATAAAGTCTATTAGAGTGTATTACAGAGGTAACCACAACCCAATTACTCACTGGGGTGCCACAGGACCAATTATTTAATCAGTTTTAGTTATCCACAGAAAGAGAAGGAGACAATCCAGCAGAGATCAACACTGAGCTCTCAATTTTACAATATGAGACGATATTCATCCCGATTGCAGCTTAAACTTGCAACTTTCTGGTTATGTAAATCAGATTTATATATTTGCAACATAGGGCGCACGGTCACTGCATGGATCCAATGTATACACTGTTAATACATGGGTATCATGTTCGCAGGAATTGTTAACCCCTATAGGACAAAAGATATAAAAAGAAAGATGTAATCAGTCCATATATCAAAATGCTCTTGCAATATTATAATGTTATAATATGATCCCATGTATACCGGCATAAAACATGCCACAAACAACCACGTAACGGTGC
Organism: Gastrophryne carolinensis; assembly: GCA_027917425.1. Classification (NCBI taxonomy): domain Eukaryota; kingdom Metazoa; phylum Chordata; class Amphibia; order Anura; family Microhylidae; genus Gastrophryne; species Gastrophryne carolinensis. The sequence continues at coordinate 181,938,082 of CM051240.1, forward strand.
ATCAAGGTGCAACCAACAATACAAATAGAACGATAATAAAGCCCTGCCACCCGGGAGGATATATCTGTTAGTCACAGTCACGACCCAAGAATGAGGTAAATCCAAAGTCCTCATTCATGCCATGTGGGGCACGTGTCCTTAGAGTATATATCCATTGGGTTTCTTTTTGTTCAAGCCTCCTTTTTGTGTTTCCACCTCTAATCCCTAGCTGATCTATGAAAAAGACTTTCATGCCGGCTGTACTCCCTTTATGGGTGTGTAAGAAATGGGCTGCCACCGGAGTAAGTGTTCTTCCATGGTCTGCATCCCGTGCAGCCAATCTGATGGTCGAAAGGTGTTTTTGAATCCTGTTCTTAACTGCGTTAATAGTCTCGTCTACATAATATTTAGGACATGGACATTTGATGACATAAATTACCCGCTGTGATTTACAGTGCAGGTGTTTAGTCAGCTTAATGTCCCTTTGTGTGTGCAGATCCTTAATGACACTGGTCTTCTCCACAAAGGGACAAACCGTACAACTCCCACATGGTCTACTCATTGCTCCATGTGGGGTTTGTAACCACGTTGTCGGTGTAGTAAAGTGACTAGTGCAAAGCCGATCTCTCAGGCTGGAAGCCCTTTTGGCTGTCAACAAGGGGCCCCTTCCTATCCAGGATGCCAATTGAGGATCCGATTGGAGGACCGCCCAGTGTGTTTTCAAGATGTTTCTCATATTGTTCCAATCACTGTTATATCTTGTGATAAATCTCACCTGGTTGTCAACTGTCCTCCTCCTGTACATTAATAATTGATCTCTAGGTGTTCGTAGGGCCCGTTTGGCAGCTCTATCCACAACCCTGCCTGGGTATCCCCTTCTTAGAAAGCGGGTTCGCATATCCTTGATTTCTTCCTTAAAGTTCTCATCATTGGAACAGTTTCTTCTTAACCTTGGCATTTGTCCAACCGGGATGCCCTCTTTGAGTCTTTTCTGATGGAAGCTTATTGCTCATTCTGCTCGTGCTATTGGTGCCTCTTGGGCCTTCCAGCACGAGGCTTTCTGTTGAACAAGTTTGCAAGGCAGCTACTTGGTCTTCTGTTCATACCTTTTCAAAGTTTTACAAGGTTGATGTTAGGGCCTCAGCTGATGCTGCTTTTGGCCGCAAGGGTTTGCAGGCGGCAGTGGTTTAAACTGTCTGCTGTTACCTTTTTTATTGGGGATCCCACCCTACTTTATGGACACTGCTATTGAATGTCCCAAGTGTAAGTAATCTATCTGGAGCAGGACGTACTGTATACTTAGAATAATACAATTCTGTGAAATACTCACCTGTAGAATTGGTATTATAAGTATACAGTACGTCCTGCTCCACCCCACCCTGGTTTTTGCATTATTCTGGATCCCCTGTATGGTGATTTTTGTTATTGTTATAGTTACCAGTTTTTGGGTGATTAAATTCTCCCGGCTTCTTGTTCACTGCTTTTCAATGCTGGGGATTTGTGGGAGGTCCCCGGGTATTTGAGGGGCTGGGAGGAGCCTGTTTTACATGTCTCTGCAGTGCAGCGCCATCTGGCGGAGGATAACCCAAGTGTAAGTAATCTATCTGGAGCAGGACGTACTGTATACTTATAATACCAATTCTACAGGTGAGTATTTCACAGAATTGTATTTTTTCTTACCTTGAGAGCCACATTCGTTACTGAGAGATGTTTGTGAGCCACTTTCAGCCCAAAAGATACGTGACTGCAATGTTGAGGTGGTTGAGGGGAGTCTTCACATTGCCTTGTACAAAGGATGGGGGGATTCTGCCACAATGACTGGTACAGTGAGTTTGGGGGGTCTGCACACTGCTTATTTGAGCGAATTGTGGGGGCTCTATCACACAGCTTGTTGTGCGGGCTATTCTGCCACATTGCCTATTACAGGGGATTTGCAGGATTATGCCACACTGCCTATTATAGGGGATCATAAAGGGGGGGTTTGCCACTGATTATCATAGGAAAATGCCGGATTTTGCACATGCTTATTGCTGCGTGGGGGAGGGGGGATTCTTCACACTAGTTATAAAATTAGTATGTGTCTGTGATTAGCTATAAATCTAAAAAAATTAATAACAAGGCACTAGTTAAAGCTGCAGATCTTTACAGTCTATTTAACTGTACTATATATAATATATAATCCCACTCACAGAACATAGAAACTGACAGATGTGTGTCTCCCAATGAATCTCCCAATGTGATGCTTAAAACTATTTTGTTCTTGTCTTCTATATTATTAAATCATCACTACAAATTAGTTGAAGTATACACTCACCACTGTGGGCCGGGTCAAAATAAATCAACCCAGGAACTGCCTGCACTCTTCAGGCTCCGAAAACGCTGGGTAACCCCTCTGGCTTTCCTCCTAGTCTCTTAATGACACACCCCGCCACCTGCTACCTGTGTTCTCAGGTGAATTCTTTATCAGCGCTGTTGCCACTTTGTACTCACCCTGGCAGGATGTTTATGCAGCCATGGGTGTACTTGATCCAAAGTCTAAAACATTAAAATGAATGCACATTTCACCAGTAACATCATCAGTGTTTTGCAAACGCCTGTTCCTAACCCCTTTTATGCTATTAGTCTTTTCTCTCTCCATCTTCATTCCGCAGAGAGTCTCGCATTTTGACTTTCACAGTCTTGTTTCTATGTAAGGGGATAAACACGGGAAAGGTCTGAGCAGTATCTGTAAAAATAAATTCCTTATAAAACTTTGATAATTAAAACTAATTGAATCTTACACAAAATATATACAATGATATAAAATTATATAAAAAATTATATGAAAATGTATATACCAGCTAGAAATAATATATATAATTTATACTATCACATAACACTTCACATGATACTATAAATATTACAAAAGCATTAATCTATTGCAATAATTGTGGATATAGAATTACAAGATTTTTTGTCCTCCACCAAATTGCTCTGATATTAAATTATATTTTATTTTGAATTAAAATATGTTGCTGTAAGTCCTCTCTTACTAATAAAATGGAGATGGCCATCCAAATGATCCTTAATAACTTTTTAAAATCAAGCAATTAAGGTCTAATTCTATATTAACCTTTTGGTGTCATTGTATTCAAAAAATATATCCAAAATGTATCTCTTTTGTTTAAATCTCGTACAAGATTGTTGCCTCTTCAGTGGTCCCCAATTTTCTCTATCCCCCAAAAAGTCAAATCTTGCAGTCTTCTATTGTGCACCTTATCAAAGTGTTCCGAGACTCTGTGTGTGTGTATTCCTTTTATGATGTTCCACATGTGTTAGTTGTGAAGGAACGATCAGAAACCTCACTTAAACAGGTCTAGAGTTTCCCTTTATTCCGCCTGTTCTAAATGCACAAGTCCTTAGCTATTCAGGAAGAGATAATTAGCATGTATGTGTTGAAAAGCACAGAGCACAGACCCCCGGCTGACACCTTAGGCTGAGAAGAAGCCGTTAGGTCTGCAGATGGTCGACCCCTTGCTGTGAATATTCTTGGTGTGCCACACACCCCGCTTCACTTTTAAATATTCATCACTTAATGGGTTAACTCGCCGCCAGGTGACGTAGTGCAGAGAGGAAGTCTTGTAACGAGCCCCCTTCCGGCCTATATATACCTGGTACCTCCCTTCAATCACCAGTATTTTTCTCTCAGCTTGACGACAAGTCAGAAGATGGAAGTCTCCTGCTTACAGGTAGGCCGGGGTTTTCTTACCCCGCCACCCCCCTTTTGGTCTATTTCTGCCCGGTTTGAGTGTGTATACCTTAATGGTGGAATGGAAGCCTCCCAGCCTAGGCTGCTCACCGGGCAAATGGTAGATGGCACTTTAAGTGCCTAGGAGCTTATCTCCTACCGCTCGACCTCATGCGTGGGGCAATGCGGCTATCCGGCATGGTGATCCGGAAATGGGATGCCCCTGTCCCGAGGGTCCCCGTAGCCCCTTACTCCCGTTACGGTCCCTTCTCCCTTCACTATGGGGGGGGGGTGAGGGTGTGCTTTAAGTATGTGTGTTTCACTTGTATCACTTTATTTCAACGTGTGTGTGTTCATGTTATGCATTAAGTTTATTCAGCATGTGTATACCTTTGGTTCATTTGGTTTTGGTCTGCTTGAATGGCAGACCGCGCTGGGTAGGTGGCTGGCCGCTTTTCTTAGCAGACTATTGCTTTAGTGGCCCCCTACCCCCTTTCCCCCTTCCCCCTTCCCCGCTGGCATTGTATGTACTCTATTTGCATAGGCTGCGCTATGCGGTCTTTATTTGTCCTCCCCCCTCCGCTGCCTGGGCGCACGTGTAGTGGCCCATCTGGTGTAATCTCCAGCTGAATGGCTGTACTGATTGGCGTAGGGGGGCGGGTCCCGGTGACGCGGCATCGGGGGCGCGGCGCCAACGGCGGCGTCATGCGGCGTTTTGCGGCGGGCCCAGCATTCATTTCCCTTCAAAGGAGGAAGTCGCGTGGGCGCGCGGCCGCACTTAGTCTTCTGTGCTGTGGCTGCTGGCTGCAGTCTTGCTCTCCGGCTGCTGCCTTCACTGGGCCAGGTAAGCGGCCCCACCCGTTGGGGCCGTTAAGTGGGAAGTGCATATCTTTTTGTATTTGATATGGTGGGGAGTCATATTTTATTTGGGGGCATGATTTTGCTCATGTTTAAAGGCACTTTGGTGCCATGCCTATATGATTCTTATACACATGTGAGGATCTGATTGGGGTTTTTTTCCTTACAGATCCCGGGATCCCTGCTTATGGTGGCCCTCCGGCTCTATGTTGCCTGGCTATTTATTGGGATATCTATTAATGCATGTATATATAAACTATATATAGATATATATATAGTTTATTAAAGGGGACCTTAACTTAAAAAAAAAAAAAAATCCTCCCTTCCGGGACATTTACTAATAAAGGGGCATCCCGGGTTGGCTTATGCCTTAAAAGACCCAAGTATTGCGAATACCATAAATCACCATATGGAGGCTTCCGTAATTTCCGGAAACGGTTCTGCTGAGCCTTTCGGGGGGTGCGTAGGTTGTGGGGTTCCACTCCCAGCTGATGATGTCTTTATTTGCATCCCTTGTGCAAAGCAGACTATTGCGCGCCAGTCCGTTGCTTCGGCAGCGGGCCCATCGCATCCTTCATCATCTTCTACCTCTCCCTCCCTGTTCCGGACCCCGCATGACACTGTCAAAGGTGGGGATTCGCATTCCGAGGCGGCGGCACAGCCCAGCCCCCGGAAAGTAGTGCCCGTTAAAGCAGCGTTAAAGGCCGCTGCAAAACGGAGGCACCTGACTCCGGTACCTTCGGCTCCACAGGACGAGCTATGTGAGCCTGTGGAATGGTCCGATGGATCCCCGGACGAGGATGAATTCCTGTCGGAGTCAGATGAGCCTGCAGGTCAGCTTGAGGCTGATGTGATTGGCGATTGGTCGGAGGGGGTTGTTTTTGACACCCCCTCCATTCTGGCTCAAATGTTTAAAATTTTGAATTTAGATCCACCTGAGGCGGCCGCCCTGCCAAAGGGTCAGTTGTTTAAGGAGCCTCAGCCGCGTTGGGTTTTTCCCAGACAACACCACTTTGAGAGGGTGGTTCTTAAGGAATGGGAACATCCCACGCGGTTATCTGGAATTCCTTCCAGTTGGGAAAAGCGTTATCCTTTTCCGCCAGAATTGGTGAAGCTTTGGTCTGTCCCTCCTGACGTTGATACCCCTGTGCTAGGGCTCTCCAGCACGGCTATGGTACAGTCTGCTGAGACCACTGTCCCTAAGGATGGGGAAGATAGTCGGATTGACCAATACGCTCGCCATGGTTTTATTTATTCCGGGTCAGCGTTGCGCCCGGTGTGTGCTTCAGCCCTTCTTCTATTGGCAATTAAGTCCTTAATTCAGGGGCTATATGAGGATCTTAATCCCGCTTGTAAACAGTTTACTGCGCTTAAGCAGTGTGAATCTTTTGTGTCTTATGTCCTGGCCGCTCAGGACGATGCGCTGGCTATGAGTAGCAAGGCAGCGGCTATGCTGGTGGCTATTCGCAGGTCAGTATGGCTGCGTCAGTGGTCAGCGGACGCGGCTTCTAAAAGGGTGCTTACAGCTCTCCCCTTTTTGGGGTTGCATCTGTTTGGGGAGAAAATTGATTCAGTCGCAAAGGGTGGTAAGATGCCACAACGCAAGAGGCCTCGTGTCCCCTTTAGGGGGGCAGGTTCCGGTAGGCCCTCCTTTTGAGGATTCAGAGCGGGCAGGGGTGCTTCCTTTCCCGCTACCAGAGGTGCAGGTTGGACTCGGGGGAGGGGCCGTGGCCGGCCCGCTCAGTCCTGGGGCACCAAGCCCAAACCTGCTGATAAGCCCACTCAGCAATGAGGGGCTGCCCTCACCCGTGCGGGTGGGGGGACTATTGCGACACTTCTCCCAGGTTTGGAACCAAGTGGTTCCAGGCAGATGGATCCAGGAGGTAGTGTCGGCCAGTTACGACCTGGAATTCGGGTCTCACCCTCCTTCACGGTTCGTTCGGTCTCGGGTGCCCATCGTTCCTTTGGCTACGCAGGGGCTCCTGGCGTCGGTAAGGGATCTGTTAGAGATAACGGTCATCCGGCCGGGGCCGCGCTTAGAGATGGGCCTCGTTTTCTACTCCAATCTTTTCGTAGTCCCCGAGAGAGATGGGTCGGTTCATCCCGGCCTGAACTCTCATCAACACAGAGTGTTTCTTCCTTTTGCCCAAATTCACACGAGAACGCTTCAGCTTTTTCTGTTAGCGTTTTGGGACCAGCAACCTCAGTCGCTGGATCAGTCCTTCCAGTTGTCCTCCCGTGTACTGCAGTCCCTCCTGTGGTGGTTGGTCTCGACCAATCTTGTGTAGGGCAGGCCTTTCCTGACCCCCCTTTGGAAAATTGTCACCACGGACGCCAGTCTGTCGGGATGGGGCAGATTCTGGAAGGAGCTGCAGTTTCAGGGGCAGTGGGGACCTCAAAGGCCCCACTTACCCATCAATATTCTGAAACTGAGAACCATCCGTCAGGTGCTTGCTCTCCTGACTCAGCACGTTCTGGGCCTTCCGGTCCAGATGTGTTCAGACAGTCAAACAGCGGTTGCTTACATCGGTCTTCAGGGAAGGACTCGCAGTCTGAGTACTCTCAGAGAAGTGTCCCTGATCCGGACCTGGGCAGTGTTCCATGTTCCTTGTCTCTCGGCGGTTTACATTCCAGAGGTGAAGAAACAGGTAGCGGACCGGTTGAGCAAGGGCTCTCCCCGTCTGGAAGAATAGGCTCTCCATCCTCGGGTGGTTCGCTCACTGTGTCTCCAATGGGGGACCCCGGAGGTGGACCTGTTGGCCCCTCATCACTATCACAGGCTCCCGAACTTCGTGTCGCTCTCCCAGGATCCTCTGGCTCTGGCAGTGGACGCCATGTCCCTGAGCTGGGGAGTTCTGGGATTTCTATACCTGTTTCCTCCGATGCCCATGCTGGGCAGGGTTCTTCAGAAGTTGGCTCTGGAAAAGGTGTACGCCGTTCTCGTGGCCCCAAGGTGGCCAAGACGAGTGAGGTTCGCAGACATCGTTCGGCTGGCAGTGGACCAGTTCGTGCTGCCTCTTCGGCCCGATCTGCTCACTCAGGGTCAATTGTGTTACCTCAATTTACCAGCGCTGGGTTTGATGGCCTGGCTGCTGAAACCTCCATCCTGAAGGAGGAGGGTCTTTCTTATTCAGTCATTAAGACTCTGATCAGTGCCCGAAAGAGGTCTTCTTCCATCACCTACTATAGGACTTGGAAAGCCTATATTGCTTGGTGTGAGATAAGATCTTTTCCTTGTAGGGTCTTTTTCGGTCTCCAGGATTCTGGAGTTTTTACAATCAGGGCTGGACTCTGGTCTCCAGCTAAGTACGTTGAAAGGGCAGGTCTCTGCCTTATCTATCTTTTTTCAGAAGCGTGTTGCGCTTAAACCTTTAGTTAAAACTTTTTTCCTGGGGGTTACGCATGTGCGGCCTCCCAGGAAACCATTACTCCCTGTTTGGGATTTGAATTTGGTTCTTTCTGCTCTTCAGGCTCCTCCTTTTGAGCCTTTGCAAGATATTGCTTTGTCTACCCTGACTCAGAAGATTGTCTTCTTGGTAGCGATCACTTCGGTCCGGCGTGTCTCGGGGTTGGCGGCCTTGTCTATCCAGGCGCCTTACTTTGAGAGGCATCAGGATAAAGTGGTCTTTCGGTTCAAGCCAGACTTTCTTCCTAAGGTTGTTTCTGCTTTTCATTTGAACCAAGATATTGTTCTTCCCTCCTTGTGTCCTAATCCTAAGAATGACAAAGAGAGGGTTTTGCATTGTTTGGATGTAGTACGCTGTGTTAAGTACTACTTGATTATCACGTCTCCTTTTCGTAGGACGGATTCCTTTTTTGTTGTGCCCCATGGGCCTAAGAAGGGTTTGGCTCCAGACAAATCTACTATTAGCAAGTGGATACGTCAGGCCGTTACTGCGGCCTATTCTGCTAAGGGAAGAGTTTCCCCTTTTCGTATCACTGCTCATTCCACTCGCGCTGTTGGGGCGTCTTGGGCATTTCAGCACCAAGCTTCTGTTGAACAGGTTTGTAAGGCCGCCACTTGGTCTTCTGTTCACACTTTTTATAAGTTTTACAAAGTTGATGTGCGGGCCTCAGCGGATGCTGTTTTTGGCCGCAAAGTTCTGCAGACTGCAGTCATTTAAGTTATGCTTCACCTGGCCTTGAGATGCCCTTCCCTTGTGGACACTGCTTTTGGATGTCCCACTAAGTGATGAATATTTAAAAGTGAAGCGGGGTGTGTGGCACACCAAGAATAATACCATTTTGTGAGTACTCACCTGAAAAATGGATATTGTTGGTGTGCCACATACCCCACTTCACTCCCACCCTTTTCGGTATTACCGAAGCCTTTATATGGTGAAGCCTTTTTATTTATATCAAAATTGATTTTGAGGTTACCGGTGGAATACTGGTACCTTGTCTTTCTGCTTTTTAATATACTGGTGATTGAAGGGAGGTACCAGAGATCTAAGTTTCTGGTCAGCGTAGGAACCCGATTTCTGGACTCATTGCATGCACGGCGTCCAGCCCGATAGTTTGGGACCGCTTCCAAGGCCATACAACCCCCCTGCTCCAAGTTATAACCTCTGGAGGGTTTTAGGGCAAAAAAACACGCCAGAACCATAGGAGGTGATGGCCCATCCCACAGAGGGGAGGGGGGCAGAGAGCCCTTGCAGCATAAATAGGGTGGTCTGGAACCAGGTAATTGTCACTCATCTGGAGGGGATATGCGGTCAGCATACTGGGGGTGGCCATCATCATCAATAAGCTCTTGACACACCCCTTGTGAGAGCTCCCCATCATCACTACTACTCTGCAACTGCATACTAAGGTAACTGCTTATTGTTTCTCTGTGTAATGCACTCAATCCTGTAACCATCTCAGAATACCATAATTGTATCATCTGTATCATATTATATTACATCATAGTTAAATGCTTGTTATCAGTGCCTAGTGTGCTTATAGCATTAAAACTTACATTTTAACTTGAGTGATCTGTTTGCCTTAAACAAAGAATCTGTGTGTCCGTGGCTTCGGACCTTGTATCCCTGGTAGAAGGGGTCGGACAAAGGGTTTTGGGAACACGGTCATTGTGTCGGGAGGTCCCTGGTTTGTAGTGGGACCACGTGACTCGCGGTTCCCTGACATTAGTATAATACAAACTTTAGTTATTTGTTCTTCCCACATATTGTAGGACACATGTGCATTTCAGTATGTATGCCACAGCCTTTGTATTACAAGTGATTAATTGTTTAATTTTTTGTCTGCACCATTCAGGGTTCCCATAAATGTATTTTTTTTTTCATTATTTACACGTTTTTTTTACATGCCACACGGTTTCTGCATGGATAGAAGTCCTTTAGTTTTTGATCTTCATATATTCAATATAACTTTAAACCAATTCTGTACAAAATTCTGAGCTTTCTTGTATATCAAACATGTTTAACCCCATGTGTCTCTCCCTCCCCATTTTGGTTGTGATCTTGGTTCTCTGAAATGGTTTTTATTTCTTCCAGCATTTTGCTCTCATATCCTTTTTGTATAAACTTCTCATTTGTTGTGCTTGTTCTAGCAAAAATCTTTTTTTCTAGTATATTCATCCTATCTGTAGGTTTGAAGTATGTTTTGGTCTTTTTTTTTTTTTTTTTAATGTGCTCCGATATGTAGTGAGATATTAAATAAAAATGTAATTTCATGTTGACTGAAATTAAATGTTAACTGTATGTTCAATCCTTGTTGTTCAGTTGTTGCATAAAGGTCACCAGTTTCTCCCCCAAACCTTTCCGAATGAATAGGCAATTGTCTGTGTATCTTTTAAATGGTATTAATTCATAATACAGTTATAAGCATAGTATAATATAAACATAATACAATTAATACATAGGGAATAGTAATGACTCGTGAAACTCTAGTGACTAAGTGCAACTTTTGGACGATTACAAGATGGTGGATACGCTCCTCCATTTTGTATCAATTTGTGCAGTTCTTTTTGGTTAGATTTGGCAAGACACTATTTTTATTAAGAATATATTTAAATATACAGTTTCCCCGCACCTGTCTGCCTATGAGAGAGCCCCAGTACAGTACGTCGGCGCTGGCGCGCGACAAGTCTATAGCCATTTCTGAACATACCCCTCCAGCCTGGCGGCCACAGATCTAGTGAGTGGAGTGGGTGATAAGAGGAAGATTGTCAATCGCTGTTTGGAATATTATAGGCTTGTCTCTTTTGGCATTTTGTGAGTGCAATACCTTTTTTACTAAAGTATTTTCTATTCTTAAATATATACTGGATTACACAATTCCCATTTTTTAATTCTATTTCTCACTGCTTTTGAGAGAAAAAGGAGCTTTGCCTATACGGGGTTGTTAGATCACTCCCTCTGCATTGGCATATGTGACTATAAAGATATATTATGAATGGAGGAATAAGTTATATCTGGTTTAACCTGTTAGCCTCTGATAAGCCTCCCCTTTTTATATAATTTACCAAGGAATGTTGTAAAAAGATTAAAGAGGATCATTGGTGCAATTTGCATGAGATATCCGTTGTTTTAGTTTAGATGACATTATTTATTGGATATATATAGCCCCATAGTTCAGGGGTCTTTTTAGCTCTGTGTTTTATCTTTGAACTTTCTTATTGTTTGCCGTTTCCCTTGCTACCGTGGGAGACTTTGAACACATTTGAGTATTTTCAAGAACTTGTACTGCAGTTTATAGCGAGGTGTATACCACATTCATTGTTTACATTTTATTAATGATATGGGTACTCCAAAAGATTCTGTTTTTGCTTTTACCCTTTAAATAAAGAAAAGAACTTAAATTCCACTTAAAGTGGACCAACACCCACGGGTGATCTATAAGATTCCCGGGCCGATCACCTCCCTCCCCGCGGGACATCCGAGATCGGGATGTCCCGCTGGGTGAAACCCCCCCAAACTCCTTACCTTATCTTCGGCGGCGGCCGGCGCCGCCTCCCTCGCGCCCCTCTAGACGTGCGCGCGCCCGCGCCGGCCGTCTGTGAATGGCGGCGGCGGAGGAGCCGCTTGTCCGCGGCTTGTCCGTCGGCGCAGGGAGAGGTGAGTTTTTCTTGGGGTTCGGGGGGGTTTCACACAGCGGGGCACCCCGATCGGGGGTGCCCCACCGAAGTGGACCAAGACCCAGGATAGTCAAAATCCTGGGTGTTGGTCCACTTTAAATACTTTCAGTCTTGGTTTACCCCTTTAAGCGCCAAGCACCTAGTTTCTACATTTTCCCCTGCTATGGTAAAAAAAAAACAAAAATGCTCACCTCCATCCAGAATCCAGCGCTGAGTGTCTACTCTTCCCCCCTCTTCCTTCTCCCAGCTTCACGAGGGGTGTAAGTCCCCCTCCTGTTTTTGCCACCACTGACACTTGTGGCTGTATGTAACATAAATAATGACTTAATGGCTTATGACTAATTTACTTACCACCTCTCCAGGTCCCTCCAGTCAGGTCATTCCCACACCGGGATGGCCTCCGATTCCCCCGACTCCCAGGCTTCAGGTGAGGGCCCAGAACAGCCCCCAGCCTGTAGTACCCGTGCAGAGTGGGTGGGAGGGCAGCTGGCTCGGATCCCCTGCCCTGCACCGATCACCACCGGCATCACACTCAGACACAGGATCGGAGACGTGTAGAGAAAAAAAATAAATACATTTCTCTAATATTCCACGACAGGCCGTCGGCAATCATTAATGAATGGGTTAACTCCCGACCGAAGGGTGTGGACTGCAAGACAGAAGTTGTGGCTCCTCCCGGCCTATATATACTTCCGACTGCACCTCCATAATCCAGTTTCATTCTTGCAGTTGAACTGGACTGAGAAGGTGTACCTGGATTTATTTTCTTCGAATTTTTTTTTAATTTTTATAGAATTGTATGCCATGGAAGCGGGGGAATCATCCCCGTCTGTATTCCAGGCCCCTATATCCCTCTGATCTGATGGACTTATACCTCCCCAGCTAAGCTGTTTACGTGGATCGGGGTGGTAGGGAAAAGCGCCAGGGTCTTGGGGCGCTTTGGGGTGTTGTTCTGGGGCTGGAGTTTTCAGCCGCAGTTTTTTGTCTGGTGAGTCTGCAGGGTAAACGAGGGGGATATTTTTCCCCTCCTTACCTTCCCACAATATATATGTGTCACTTTAAGATTTTGGAATTTTTCGCCTTCTCTTTGAGGGGGCAGGAACACGTGTGTGAGGGGGCGGAGCTGGGCGGCTGGAAGGGGCAGACGCTTTTTCTGAGAGACTAGAGGAAGGCCACTGCCTGTGTCTGCCGCTTCGGCCGCCACCGCGCTAGGTTGTGGCTCGTTCCTTCACTGGCTTTGCTGGCTGTGGGCTGCTCTCCAGGCTTGTGCTGTGGGGTTGCTGGGGCTTGTGCACTGCCGCCACTCTTTAGACTACGGCTCTGGGGTTGTTGTGGCCCGTATGCCGCCGCTATTCAGGGTCCGGCTGCGGCCTGTGCTCAGGGGAAGCTGCAGCTTCTTCTCTGCCACCGCTTGCTTTCCAGGCTCTAGCTGCGGCCCGTGCTCTGCCGCTGCTGGGGCCTATTCTGCTGGGCACCCCTCTGGATTCTGGCTCTGCATTTTTGTCAAGTATGTAAGTGTTTTCTATTTGCTTTATATGGTTACATGTTGTTATAATTATGCTTAATCAGATTTTTTTTTTGTTTTTTATAGATTGTGATTAAGAGACATTTTGGTTGTAGTCACTTGTGACTATCAAACACTTGTATATACTTCGGTCTTAAGCCCTCAGGGACATTGAGTCTTATTTTACCATGACTGAGGCATCAGGGGTAATCTTAGCAGACATGGCCACCCCATGTCCAGTATGCATGCAAAGGCCTCTGGACGAGGACAGTACTATGCAGTTTGGGAGACAAATTTCTCCTTTAGAGACTGCTGGCCCTGGGCCCCACAGAGCCTACAGCTCCTTCGGGAACTTGGCCTCGCTTGGAAAACCAGGATAGTGTCCAACGGGATATTGCGAAGAGGTTAGCCCACATAGAAAGCTATTTAGATCTGGTGGTCCCTAGGAAAGCATTAGAGAACAGAAAGCCTTTAGTTTCCTCTGATTCTGAAGAGGATATGTATGCTTCCATAGTTTCTTATGATAGTTATCAGAGGGTAAACTTCCTTCCAGTAGAGAAGAGAGTATTTCTGAGGGTCCTCTACAAAATTGGGCTCTCTGTTTAAGAATCAGATGAGTCTGATTAGTTCCATTTTAGAGATTCTGGATATTTCGGCTCCGAAAGTTCCCAAGAGGAAAAAGGGAGATTTGTTCAAGCCAGAGAAACAGAGCCAGCTGTTCTGTGAGCCAACTAATTTTTCCAGTATTGTCCAAAAGGAATGGGAGAAGCCGGATAGGCTCCCTTCCATTCCTAGAGTGTTGAATACTAAATATCCTATTCTTAGTATACAGTACGTCCTGCTCCAGATAAGATTCTTTACTCTTGGGTATTACTCCGCCAGATGGCGCTGGACTGCATAGACAGCGAAATTGGCTCCTCCCGGCCCCTCAAATACCCGGGACCTCCCACAAATCCCCAGAATTTCTCTGCAGTCTGGACTGCGAAGGACAAGAAGATGGCTCTCTTTTCTCGCAGGTGAGCGGGGCTATTAGCCTACGGTCCTGTAGGGCTATTCCCACCCATTCCATTATTATGTGCCTCCCAGCCTTGCCTGCGCTGGTCCGGGTGATGGTAGGCAGCACCGCTGTCAGGTGCTTAGGAGCGCTGCTCCACCGCAATCCCCCACCAAAGGGTAGGCGGTATAGGCATATGGTGAGCCTTTATGGGATGCCCCTCCCGCACTATTGCCCCTGTCTATCGGTGGGCCCTACGTTAAGTGGCCGCTGCCCTCCCTCGCTCTCCCTTGTAGCTCTCGGGGGGGTGTGAGCGTTAGTGCTTCACTTGGTTGGTGTGCTAGTTGCTGGTTCAGTCTCGCGCGCTTCCACTGTGTTCCGCTGTTGGCGGTGGCATTACCTCGGGCGCTGCTGCGCCTTCATTGGCTGCTTGTCACGTGTGCTGCTTTGCGCTCTTCAGGGGGGCGGGGCCTGCGAATGGCGCGTTCCGCGTCACTGTCTCCGTGGCCCGCCCCTCGAGGTGTACTCGGCGCCATTTTTTCTGGATTCTGTCTGCTGCGTGTCTGCCGTCTATCTACCGCGGCCCGTGAGTGCCCTCGCTGGCGGTTTATTTACCCTATTGTCATTTTTACATGTCGCTTATGGGGTTCTCTTCGCTTATGTCTTTCAGGTGGGTCGAACTCCATTGGTTTCTCCCGCCCCCTACCCCTCTATTAGTCTTTAAACTTCTGAGGCCTAGTGTGCTAATTACTCCCACTTCCCTAGCGGGCTATTAGGGCATCCCGGGTTGCTTTTATAGCGTGAAGGCCTATTGTGCCGCTATAATCACCATATGGAGGCGTCTCAGGGTAATGCGCTCGGGGTTCCTTCGGGACAAGCCCGACTGTGTGTAGCTTGTGGGGTGTCCCCTACTAGTGCTGACAATGTGCGGGTCTGTATAACTTGTGCCCAGCAGGTGCTTGCGCTGCAGCCTGGTTTACCAGCAGCTGGGCCTGCGCCACATATGGCTTCTCCTACTCCCCCAAGCTTAAATTTGACTCCCATTGAGCTGCATACCAGTGGGGATTCTCAGCCTGATGTGTCTGCTAGACTGGCTAGTGTCGAGAAGTTGCTTGCTAATACCATGGCGCGTAAGGCCTCTGCTAAGAAGCGGCATTTGACGCCTGATGTCACTCTCTTCCCTATGGAGGCAGAAAAGTTCTTTGAACTGTCTGGTTATACCCCCTTGGAAGAAGGGGAGTTGTTCTCTGACTCGGAGTCATCTGATGAGAGGCCCAGGGGCCATGATGATTCTGGCTCTGACCCCTGGGCCCCAGATGATACTGATAGGCTGTTGACTCAGATTTTTGAGGTACTGTCTATCTCTCCCCCGGTTGCGGCCCCTAGGCAGCAGGGGGAATTGTTTCATACTGCTAAGCCACGTTTAGAGTTTCCTAAGCAAGCCCATTTTAATAATCTCATGCTCAAGGCATGGGAGCGTCTTAGCAGGCTCCCCGGTGTCCCTAAGAGTTGGGATAAGAGATATCCCTTTCCTGCTGATGTGGTGAAGCGTTGGTCATCCCCTCCAGAGGTGGATGCCCCAGTCCTAGGGTTGTCTAACACCTCTGTCATGCACTCCCCTGACTCTACTACGCTGCGGGATAGTGAGGACCGGCGTATTGATCAGCTGGCGTCCCATGCCTTTGCCTCTGTGGGGACGGCGCTGCGCCCGGTTTGTGCCTCTGCCATTACAGCGGTGGCTATTAGGACCCTGCTTAGAAGTGTCCTGGATGGTGCTCCTGATGATGTGTCTAGTGAGGAGTTTAATGCACTCTCTCGTTGTGAGGTTTTTGTGACTTATGTCCTCTCTGCCTTGGATGATACCATTAGGATGTGTGGCAGAGCCTCTGCCCTGGTGGTGGCTATACGCCGCTCGGTTTGGCTGCGCCAGTGGGCTGCTGACACCGCTGCCAAGAAGGCTCTCACTGGTTTTCCCTGTTTGGGGACCGCCTGGACCTGTTTGCTAAGGGAGGCAGGTTGCCCCAGTGCAGGAGGCAGTCTCTGCCCTTTTGGGGCCCAGGCTCCTTTTCTTCCCCCTACCGTAGGTCCACACAGGGGAGGGGGGTCTCCTTTACTGGGGTCCGAGGAGATTTCTGGGGTAGGGGCAGAGGACGTGGACGCCCTGGCTCATCCTGGGGCTCCAAGCCTAAGTCTTCTCCCAAGCCCCCTCAGGCATGAAGGCGCGCCCTCAGCCATCCGGGTGGGGGGACGGCTTCAGCATTTTGCTCACGTCTGGAGGCTTCATTTCTCAGACCGGTGGATTCAGGAGGTAGTGTCCTCCGGTTACAAGATAGAGTTTGCTGCCTGGCCACCCCCAAGATTCATCAGATCCCGGATGTCTCAGGACCCCGTGTCAGCTCAGGCTCTAATTCTGGCAGTGCAAAGCCATCTGGAGCTGGGGGTCATCTGTCAGGTCCCCTTACGACAAAGTGGCAAGGGGTTCTATTCCAACCTTTTCACTGTGCCCAAAAGAGATGGGTCAGTCAGGCCCATCCTGGGCTTGAAGATCCTCAACAAGTTTGTCAGGTGCAGGCGCTTTCGCATGGAAACTTTGCACTCTGCTATCAGTTGCCTGCGTCCAGGGGACTTCATGACCTCTGTGGACATCAAGGATGCTTACCTTCATATTCCTGTTTT
The DNA here is from genome assembly GCA_027917425.1 of Gastrophryne carolinensis. Classification (NCBI taxonomy): domain Eukaryota; kingdom Metazoa; phylum Chordata; class Amphibia; order Anura; family Microhylidae; genus Gastrophryne; species Gastrophryne carolinensis. The sequence goes on from CM051240.1 coordinate 181,954,901, forward strand.
TCCAGGTCATCAAAAATTCCTCAGGTTCGCTCTGGAAGATCAGCACTACCAATTTGTGGCATTGCCCTTCGGTCTCACTTCAGCCCCCAGAGTGTTCACCAAGGTGCTGGCAGGAGTGATGGCTCTGCTCAGGTCTCAGGGCGTTCGCGTGCTGCCCTATTTGGACGACATTCCCATCACTTCTCAGTCCCTCCAAAAGGCAGAGCTGGATACTCCGCTAGTAGTGTCCACTCTGGAGTCATTTGGCTGGGTGATCAACCATCCCAAGTCTTCCCTGTCTACTTTCTTGGTGACACCCTTCCTGGGAATGAATCTGGATACAGTTCAGGCAAGGATTTTTCTTCCTCAGCAGGTGGACAGTCTGCTAGCACAGGTTCAGTTCCTGCTATCTTGCCCTCATCCCTCCATCAGGCAGGAAATGCAGCTGGTGGGCCTGATGGTGTCGTGCTTCGAGGCGGTCCCTTATGCCCAGTTTCACATGAGGCCTCTGCAACTCCGCCTCGTCAGTACGGGACAAGGATGCTGCATCCCTGGACCAGGTCCTTGTTCTGTCCCCCCTAGCCAGGAGGTTTCCCTCGTGGTGGCTGGACCCCAGGAACCTGTTGGCGGGCAGATCCTTTCTTGCCCCCTGCTGGGAGACGGTCACCACGGATGCCAGTCTGACAGGTTGGGGGGGGGGGGGCTTCTGGAAGTCCCTACAGTTCCAAGGGCGCTGGGGCCCTCAGGAGGCCCACACGCCCATCAACATTCTGGAATTGAGGGCGATCAGGTTGGTTCTGGCCCACTTGACTCAACACCTACTTATTTACAGTTGCATGAATACAAGGCCGTATTCCTTTCGGCAAGATTTTCTTCCTAAGGTGGTTTTGTCATCCTTATGTCCTCCTCCAGTGAGCCATAAGGAGAAAGTCCTTCATTCTCTGAATGTAGTGAGAGCACTAAAATATTATATCTCAGCTAGACAAGCCTTCCGTAAGTCCCCAGCTAAATCTACTATCAGTTGATGAATTAGACAAGCGGTAATAAGGGCTAAGTGTTACAGACAGTAGTAATCTAGAGGTTTGATTTTGGATTGGCTTACTCTTCATTAAAGGAATATTATTTAATACTTGAGATCCCACTGTGAAGTAAGGGCACTGCTTTTGGTGGTCCCATTCGTTACCGATTGCTGGCGGCTTGGAGTGGAGTAGGAAAGAAAATACAATTCTGTGATTCTCACCTGTTTAATTGATTTCTCTGCTATATCCACTCCATGCTGTCAGACCCTCCCTGTCTGCTAGGTTACTGTGTCTATTCTTTGGATGCCTAGTCGTAGTGGAGCTGGTAGATATGTAAATAGTTGTTCAGCATAAAAAAAAAAGAAAAAAAGGAATGGAAAGCGGTAGAGAGAAACTTATCTTGTCTCTTCTTGGCTCCAACAAGGACATGGGGCTTCTTAGAATGCCTTATTTCCCAGGGGGCTGTGGCCACTGCTTTTAAATAAGTGGAATGCGGAGGTGCAACCGAAAGTATATCTAAGCCGGGAGGAACTGAACATTCCTTCCTGCAGTCCACGCACTTCGGTTGAGAGTTAACCCATTCATTACTGATTGCGGACGGCCTGGAGTGGATATAGAAGAAAAATCAATAATGCAGGTGAGAATCACAGAATTGTATTTTTTTTCTCTAATGTCAATGTGTTTATTTTTACATTTAAACCTTTGTGAACTTGGGATCCAATAGACCCCTATACCACAATGCTTAGGGGGCTGGCAAGTTTTCAACCCTTAAAGAGGACCAAAACCCAGGATTTTGACTATCCTGGGTTCTGGTCCACTCCCCCGGGGCACCCCGATAGGGGGTGCCCCACTGTGTGAACCCCCCCCCAATCTCACGCTTCCCTCTAACAGGGAGGCCCGCGCATGTGTCGTTAGACCGAGATTCAGGTAAGTGCAGCGGGTGTCCTGGGGGGCTTCACACAGCGGGCCATCCCAATTTAGGATGCCCCACGGGGAGGGAATGGATCGGCCCAGGAATCTTATAGATTCCCGGGGCCGATCCAGCTGGGCTTTGGTCCACTTTAAAATTCCCTCCAAAAAATTGGGTCCCCTCCGGGAGGGGGGCACCCTGTGTCAATTTTTTTAGTTTAACCCTTTGTCACTCAGTGGTATTTTTGTAATAGAAAAAAGTAAGAAAATTATTTTCTCTTTGCGCATATTTCACCCAAAAATATTGAGAAACAAATATTTTGTAAAAAAGAGACAGAAGATGACAAAATCTCTAGGTAGGTTGACATTTAAAGGGTAAAAACTACATTTCTTGACATTTTAACTTACTCAACTTACCCCTGTGCAGCGTGATCGCATCTGGTGTGCCGTGTAAAACTTGTTATGCAGATGAAGGCCCCTGTCTTAAATTGGACCAAAACCCACACCGATCGATTCCCTCCCTCCCAGGCATGTGTGCAAACCGCTGTGTGAACCCCCCCCCCCCCCCCCCCCCCACCCTGTGATCCAGATCTTTTATCTTTGTGATTCTGATTTTTATTGATTTATGTGAGTTTTGTGCAAGTTATCAGGCACATATTTTCTGGTCTGATTGTGGTGTTCCAATTATTGAGCCCAACAGGTCAATACAATCAGTATGTGTCTCTTCATCTGCTAGGATATTGGAAGACATTTTAGATGGAAAAATCAACAGACACAGCAAAAGAATCAGAAGTCTGATGTCAAGGAGTAATACACTACTTTCCTAGGTGCAGCAGGAGACATTTCAGAGGCTGTGCTATAATTTCATCTCTAATCCTTAGATCTGATCTGTAACAGCCTCTTGATCTCTACAAGCTATGGATGATTCATAAGACTTTTTGCCACTTTTTTCTTCATTTTTCTTTTATGGTGCAGTTTGTGTGTTTACATAAAGTAGTTTTTGGCAAGCCAATTTTCAGTATCTTTCAAAACTAAAATTTAAATGTACATGTGAAATAGTTTATATATACCCTGTCTGCACAATATAAATGATTTAACTGCAATTTTACAGTAGATGAAAAAGTCCTCTACATAAACATTGTTAATCAGGAACCTGTTCATATGTCAATAGCTGCATTCATTTTTAAAACTTGACAGTATGACAGTATGCCCAGTATACAACCTGTTGGTTGGGAACCTGTTCATGGGAATTGGAGCCCATTCAACTATGCCACATGAATTGCCCCTATTTTTTTCTTTTTCTGTCTGCAGTGAAATAACGGGAAGTTTATTAGCAAAAATAAAAGGTTCAACCTACAGAAGCTAAAATACCTTTTGGTATTGACTCCATTCCTATCCTGGGGTGACCCATTTATCAGTAGATTCATCTGTGGTGCACCTCCCTGTCTGCCAAACACACATCAAATCCAATTGTTGAAAAGAATAAGGGTATAACCTAAACCAAAGGGGCATCACCAGTGTGGGAAATGGATTAGATTATAAATGACTTCTTGTTGGTCTTGGTGACAGCAGTGATTATACTGCCTGTTCTCCCATGTTTCTGCAGTACAGAAGCAAGGGGTAGGCTGGTAGCAATTTACCAGCTTTGTATCCTTCAACAGCCTATACTTGGTCCTGTAGAACAATGTTTCTTAACCTGCAGTACAGGTATACCAGGGGATACACGACTGGGTTCAGGGGCACACCAACAAGCCATGGGGCGAAAGCTGCGGGTAGGAAGCCAGAGTACAGGGTGGCAGGCTGGTGATTGCTGGCAGCCTGATCAAAGTGTGCTGTGAGCAGTGCGTGTTTACAGCAAGGGAGAGAAGAGCATTTCAGAGCTGCAGAGAAAGGCAGTCAATTGGGGTGTCTGTGGAAGGAGTGGGGGTGTTTCCGTTCTTGGTCCACTGAAGTGATTTCCTCTCTAAGTAGGCCGACATAGCGGGAAGGACAACACTGGAGGGACTCCATGTAAGATAAGCAACTGATATATTTTTTTTTTTTTTAACTTTTGCCTCGCCAATCACTTTAATTAAAGTTTAGTTTTAATGCTAAATTTAATGTATGGCGTGTGTGTGTGTTTGCTGTGCATGATGTGTGTATGTGTTTGCTGTGTATGTATGATTGGATACTGCTCACCATTGTGTGGAAAGGGATAAGGCTAGTCATGACAGGGGGTAAGGCTTACCGTTTTAGAGGATAGGGCTACACTCTTACCTACCCCCCCCCCCAGCCACTGACCTGCACGCCTCGCTTAACCCCCCTCCCCAGCCACTGACCTGCACCCCTCACCTAACCCCCTTCAAAGCCACTGCCCTGCACCTCAGCTAACCCCCCTCAGCAGCCACTGATCTGCACCTTCACCTATCCCCCCTCCCTCTCCACAACCACTGACCTGCACCCCTTACCTAACTCATCCTTTCCCCGGTTTCTGTCCTGAATACCTAACCTAACCCCTCTTGCGAGCCACTGACCTGTACATTCACCTTACCCCATTAACAGCCACTGAACTGCATCCTCTTATAACCCCCCCCCCCCCGACCTGCATTCCTCCCTTGACCAATGGCTTATTGCTGGGGAGCAGGCTTCTTTCTTTACTGGTGCTGTTCAGCTTAGATCTTCATCCTGTGGCAGTCCCAGGTAAGTGGACCTCCTCTGAAAGTAGTTGATAACCCCTGCTCTAACTGGTTGCACTGAATACATGTGGTGTTTGTAGCATTAAAACTGCCAGTTTCCTCAATGGTAGGGGCTTGATTTCTCTGAATTAGATTGCTGTGCCACCAGAGCTTTGGAGTCGGAGTCAAAGCTGGTTTTGGCTGGAGTCAGAAAAAAAGGTTCTGACTCCAGCCCTTGTGCATAACAATCAGTGATAAGCAGCATCCATGTGTTCTAGTGGCAATAGATAATGAGTTCTCCAATTTACCCTGTCCCTTATACTTATGCTGCTCCAAGGCATTATCTGTACTATTGTATCTCACTAGTGGTTCAGTGGAATTCAGGGGGGGCGCTGTACACTGTAATGTTTTTAGGGCAATCATTGATGGCTAAGCAGCCTCGGCCTGACCCCTACTCCCCAGATTGCTCTATTGAGTAGTGTAGCTAAATGTCTTGGGGCGCCTTTCTGTAGTTTGCCTCAGGCAGCAGAAAGACTAGGTCAGGGATATCAAACTCACTTCTGAAGGGACAGCAACAGGTCATGTTTTGTGGATTTCCACATAGCCACCTCTATAGCTCTTTCTGAGCACTAAGTAATCCACTTGTGCACCCATGTGGAGAAAAACCTGGCCTGTTGCTGTCCCTTCAAGAGAGAGTTTGACACATGTGGACTAAGTCCACCCCCCCTGCTCCATGGCCCTTACAATGGCTGAAAGTTTCAGGTAAGATATTGTTCAGGCGGACACAAAAAAAGTCTATACTCCCCTGCAGCTCCTCTGTGCAGGTCCTGTATTGCCCTGCAGCTTCTACATGCAGTGCCAGCATCTTGAAAATTACCAATAGAAACGTCCGTGGAGCCTTATTTACAACCTCACAAGCCTATTTCACTCATTGCAATGGAGGGGTCATCCCAAAGTGAGTTCAGCATGACTGGCCTTGTTACACCCCCTTCATTGCAATAAATGGAATAGTGGTGGTAGCAGGCATAAAGATATATTGACAGATGCCACCACGTCTGCCCAGCGATGGAGAATGGAATCGCTTATTTGCTCTCATTGCAAAGTATGAAGATGGCGGTGCTGCATGGAGGAGCTGTGGGAGATGAATTTAAGACAATGTTACTGGCCAGAAAGGCACTTGAAAAGAACAACACGGGCAAAGGGATAAATGAACCGGAATTTTAAATGTGAGGGTCTGCTTTATATTTCTTTATAAGACCTTGTGAACTCCCTCCCTCCTGTTGGGTCTCCTCAGCAGCAGAGTATGATATATATGCATTTTTTAGTGTGACAGTCCTCGCAATGTGAGTTCATTTTGGGGACTGAGAAAGAGGAGTCATCAGAAAGGAGCAGGTTCAGCAGGGCTTATCAAGGAATGCAAAGTGTTGATGAATGAAATTGCCATCCCTGACAACCAGTGTGGGGCAAGCAGAAATAAGCTAATTTAACCCTTTGCTTGAAATGTCCCTTTAAGTCACATATGCTCAAGCCATATGATGTGGCCCCGGATCTGCTGTGGGGAAAGTCGGAGGTATAAATAGAACAGCCTGTAAAGGTAAATCGAGGCTCAGTTAGAATGAAAGGTTGAATGGAGAGTGATATAGGATGGTCCTTTGCCAAATAGAGGAGGCAGTGGTGACACCACCCCTGGGTGAAATCTCTGCCAACATAAAAAGATAAGAGTTTTTTGCTCTATTTAATATATATATTTAGCATTGGTAGGCAATTAGATGGGGTGAGTATTGGGAATACAGTTACGATTTGGGATAGATGGGCTATAAATATGGGATCCATATGTTTGAAGGTAAGGAAGGTAAGGCAATTGTGGAGTGGGTATTCTGATTCATTTATCAAATCACTTAAACAGCCGTTGCTCCTCAAAAGGTTGTACACCCATGCTTTAAGTTATTTGTTCAGAATTTGTATTCCAATGTTCTATATAAGTAGTCATATTGCTGAGAAACTGCCCCATGTAACCAATTTACTACAGGAAATTTTTTACTAATTAATGGCCATTTCTGAAGGAGTCTTAGCATGATAAAATTGAGGAGTCTGGGTCGAGCTTCGGCTTTTGTGACTCCACATCCCTGTGTGCCATAGATCATTTTCATAGGACAGGGTCTTTTCCTCTCTATTGGAAACTGTTATGGTCTTCTTTCTGTCTTTCCACACAGCAGTGACCTCTCAGGCCTCTCTGGGTCAGTAAGGGAGGGTGGAGCCGAAGCACTTTGTTCCTGTCAAATGAATGTATCAGCTATCCTCTTGGTGTATCACATCTGCCTTACTATTGCACTTAAAGCGGTCCTTCACTCTGAATAAGTCTATCTTATATGTTTCCCACACCCTGTACATACAGATTGCTCATATTAAAAATCATCCTACCTGCATCTACTGCATGTTATGAGCCTTTAAACATCCAAGATGGCGGCTCATGGAACATCAGGCAGCCTGCAAACAGGAAGTGCCGTCTGACTGTGCTGCTCGGCATTCTGGGATTGCTGACCTTTTCCTGACCCCAGCTCTGCTCTGTCTGAGCAAATCACAGCTATAACCTGCCCCCCCTGTACATTATCCTACTCTCCTCTCCTCAGTAAGTGTGATGCTTCTGAGTCAAGATGGCGGCGCCCGTAATCTAAAGTCCTGAACAGAGTTGCAGCCCAGTGGGGGAAATAATAATAAGTGACTAAACACTTAAAATATATTAACTTTAGATGCTGGGGAATCGTTTTTTAAGGGTTTGGACTTTTCAATAAATCATGGTGAAGGTCTGGTTCAAAGTGGACCAATCATCAACCTTTTGACTATCCTGGAGATTGATCCCTGCCTACATCAGGATGCCCCCCTGTGTGAAACCCCCAGATTGCTTTCCCTCACGGCACATTTGCGGGCACTCAATCAATCAGCGCTTTATGCTACACATACAAATGGCCAGCATAGGTGCATCGGTGGCCATATCCCTGGCTGCCCTGCGGAGTGCTTGCTCCCATGCGCCCGCCCAGTCTGAATGGCTGGGCGCGGGGAGTGTGCGCACAGCTACAGAAAAGCCGGGATGAGTCCACCTGGTAAGACAGTGTCACGGACCCCGCCAGGATCCGGTAAGGTTAACACAGCAAGGCATTTGGTATAGGATGCCCTGGGAGCAGGCTAATTGCCGACCCTGGAATTTTTTACTTTTAGATTTGAGCGCTGGTTGGGGGGGTTGATTGGTCCACTTTACTCATTTGGCTTGGCTTTAGCAGCTCAAACCACAGCAGCCTTTGTGCTATGAGTATACAAATCTTAAAGGAGCCATAGCATTCAACCCTGTTAGCTAGCAACTAATCATGTAATCTGTCTAAGAATTCTGTAAACGGAGGTCTCAGTTGGAACACATTTGCAGACTTATGCCGAAGCTGTACCACCAAACACCAAGTTGCTGTGTGTAGGTGCAGTTTTAACTCTAACTCTAATTGCTTTACAGACAGTTAAATGCTTAGTAAACCCAAAACAAACAGGAACTCACCTTCACTCCCACGCAGCAGCTTCAGCCCGGTCCGCCTCTCGCAAACCTCCCGGTTTCTGAGAACGGCTGTTGGGGGTGGGCATTTCCTGTGCCCCAACTTACAGCGAGCAGTAAATTGATAGCACTGTTTGACTAGCTCGAGGGGCACCCTTCTCTGAAACCGCCTGGTTTCATAGCGTCGGACCAGCCCAGACGAGCTGCATCGGGGTTGAAGGTGATTTTTTTTCTTTTATTTGGCTTTAGTAACCCTAGTATACTGGTTGCAGCGGTGTACACTTATATCAGTTCCTCTTTCTTTTGTAACATCGTCCGCCATGAAAGACTCTGGTGGTGTCGTCCCCCAGCCTTAGGATTCCTGTGTTACGATGCCAGTGTCTTTTCTTCCCAGTAGTCAAGCAGAATATCTGTGGCTTCATGGAAGCAGTCTGTGCCCGGGTCCCAATGGGATTTTGAAGCCCATATCTTATTGGGGAGCCTTATGAGGATCTAGCCATGAAATGTCAGGGACTAACCTAGACTCATCAGCATGCCAAAACTCAGAGGAAGTCTGCATCTTATCACTGGGGGAGGTGCAGTATCCCTCACCAAGTCTAGTCTTTCCCTTTCCTTGATAGTCAAGAGGGGCATAACCGTATGATGGCTGAATTTTTGTATCCAGATGATCTGAGAGAAATTTTCTGGATCTGCAGGTACTAGAGTCCTAAGAGGTGTAACCATTGCTGATGCTTTAGAACTCCATTGAAAAGGCTGCTAATCAGACATTGAAGACAATGTCCGATTAGCACCCCCCCCCCCCCATTGTATGTTTTTGGATTTATTACACTATTTTTCCTGAGTTTGGGAAATGAGAGATTAATGGCACATGTGAAGCTTTTAAAATGTTCTAATATATAAAGATAAAATAAACAGTCTAGAATGAATTCCAAACAGAATACTCCCATCTGGTGTAAAATGTCAATATTCATTGAACGTTCACTATTACACAAGCATAACAGCTGCTGTTTTTAAACTGTACTGTTAACGCCTTTGCTGTTCACTTGTTATATTGTAAGCACGCTAAGTAATTCCGTAATCTGATAAGAAACTCTGCCTCCCTGTCCGTGGCTAAACACTTTGTAAATTGCTACATAAGCTGTGATTCTCAGCATATCTCTGTCCCCGACCACTTATCATGAAGGGGGTGGTGTTGACATCAATGTAAATGTGGAGAAAAAAAAAGTGTAATATCAACAACCTAGACATAAGTACCTTGCAGCTTTAGTAATAAGCTCTGTGAGTTAGTCATATCCAGTGATAATTTGGGCCTGGTTGCAGCAGTAGAGACAAACCGAACCTACAGCCTGCACACTTGGAAAATGAAGGTAGCAGCTATTTTGGAGCTTCCACTCCCAGCATCTCAGCCATACTGCTGCCTGGATTCAACTGACAATGCACTCACCGAATTCTAAAAATACATGCGTTTATATGATCGCTGGGATCCGACATCATTAATCAATCGAAGTGCTCCCCGTCTCCTCTACTTTATCTCACCCCCCTTCACTTGTTCCCAGGCAGGTTGGCGGAGGGTGGGGAGAGATGAAAGCAGCGTGGCTCCGGACGGTAACCTCGCTCTGTTTATTTTTATTGATAACCACTAAAAGTAACTGTTAATGAAATGTTCTTCTAAAAAGCATCAACTCTTTTAGAAGCAGTCAGCTGTTGGTGCTGTAACAAGCTTCTGTGGGAGGCCATTCCACATATTTATATTTCTTATGGTAAAAAGGGATTCTTGCCTCCAGAGATTGAATCTTTTTTTTCCAGACAAGGGAGTGCCCCCTTGTCTTTACAGATTATTTTAACTGAAATAGTTTATCCCCATATTTATTGTATTGCCAAATATATATACAGATTTGATTCTCTTCATTTTTCTTCATAACTAAGACCCTTAATTTTCCATCAGTTTGGTGGCTTTCCTCTGCACCCTTTCCAAAATCAAGACTTTCTTTGAACTGGTGCCCAGATCCAGACGGCATGTTCCAGATGAGGGCACAGTGCCTTGTAAAGTGGTATTAATATATCCCCTGTCTCGTGATTCCATGCCTTAGCAGCAGCTGCTTGGCATTGCATACTGTTATTTTGCCTGTGGTCTACTAGTACCCCCAGATCCTTCTTAAAGTGGACCAAATCCCAGGATTTTGAATATCCTGGGTTTTGGTCCTTTCCCCCGAGAGGGGGTGCCCTGCTGTGTGAAACCCCCCAGATCGCCCGAAGAAACTCATCTCATCCCGGTCCTATGGTGCATGAGTGGCTGCTCTTCCAATCAGTGCGCTCAGAGCGGCTGACGTCACGCCACCTAGGATGGCGTCTAAAGCAACGGCTCTGAGAACGCTGGTGGCCGCATCTTGCAGCATGCTGAGGGATGCTCTCCCCCTTGCTGACCCTCCGTTGCCTCAGTTTAGGGGGTTTATAGATTTCAGTCCACAAGAATTTTACATCTTCACAATTTTCATATATAGTATTCCTTCAATATATGCTTTGAATTCTTGTTTTACATAAAGACACACTCCATCCCTTACCTATTTGTTCTTTCTTTCTGAAAGAGTATCAAAACGGGTGTAATTCAGCCATGTCTCAGCCACATAATAAACAGCAATATTTTCTTCTAGTTCCACAGCCTCAAGCATTTCTCCAATTACTTGCCAGACTTATGGTATTTGTGAACATACACTTCAAGCTGCCATCCAGTTTAACACATTCGGCTTCAGTATCATTAACTCCTGCAGTGTTGTGTCCACATAATGTTTCACTGACAGTTTGTAATAAATGGATATCCTTTCCATCATAGCAGTTCTCCTCCCCTCTCCTATTTCCCCACCCACCATCATATGCAGTTCTCTAAATAACCTGTCTTTCCCCTTGCTTTCACTCCCTCCCCCCCCCCCCATCTGTAGTTTAAGTGCTCCTCCACCCCCTTTAGTATCCGATTACCCAGCACTGCAGTCCTCCTCCCAACCTATTCAGGCACAAATTATGTTTCCACATGGACCACGACAGCTGGGTCACCCCGCCCAGTAATTATTCCACCCTTCCCACCACGTGCACAACCCTGGCACCAGGGAGACGGCAAACCATTCGGTTGAGGTGGTATTGGTAGCAAATTATTTTAGAATTCCCTCCTGATAACAGATTCTCTTATAACTACTAACTGGCTAGTCCTTCCCGCAGTCCCATCCACCTGATTACTAGCAGGGCTGTCCTCCCAGCTGTTAAACTCCCAGGGTAAACCGTATTCGCTAGGGTTGCCATTTCTGAGACAGACACCCTTGCATCCTTACCCAACTTGACAGTTTTGGATGCACAGGCACAGATATTGCCTTCCTTTTCTGTGCTCCCTTTCTACTCCCTCTAACTAAATTTATACAGCTACTTGCTGCTCCTGACCCATTTCTCAACCCTCTGTTTCTACGCCACTTACTGCAGGCTCAGTGAGCCAATCTCCCTATTCTATGCACTGGTATTTTGTACCTCTAACCTGAGCTTCCAAGTGTGTAACATCTTAAAGCGGAATGGAAAGGCAACTTTGGTTATTTTTAACTACTTGTAGGAAATAACTATCAATTCTTCCTTTACGGAAGCATCCCTCCATTATTCATTATTCATAGTCATGGGTGAAAAGTTTCTCAGATTTATTTCAGCTTCCTCAGCATCCTTTTAAGCACTCACTATAAATAACCATAAACTAACATTATTTTGATGTACTTTATCATGACCTAGGATGGGTTTGCATCCTAGGTCATGCCTTGGGCCAACAGTCCTTTAGTAATCTTCAGATTTTATGATGCCAGAGTCAGTAAAATAACCCCAAGATATCTTTGACCTTCCACTATATTTGACTGTCAGTACTGTGTTCTTTTCTTTGTAGCCCTCATTACGTTTTCTATAAATAACAGAATGATGTGCATTACCAAAAATCTTTGCATTAATCTCATCTTTCCACATAATGTTTTCTCTAAAACGATGTTGGCTTTGGCAAAACTGTAGTCTAGCTTTTTTATGTCTCTATGTTATTAGTGAGGTCCTCCTGGGTCTTATTGTGGCTGCTAATCAACCATTCGAATTATCCTGTGTTGCAACCTATTTTCTTTCTGTCCACATCCAGTGGGAATAGCTACATGATCATGTCAACTTCTCCCCTTTTTAATCTGGTTCCAGATGTGATATTCATATCGCCCACCCTTGTTGCTTGCCACAAGTAAATTTAAATGAGCATCATTTTGGCCAGCCCTTTTTCTGGAATTTGTGTGAAATTCTTTGAATTTACCTTTTTTTATTTTTTTATGTTGTTCAAATGAACACACAAAGGAAATAAACAAGTGTATACCAAAGCATGTGTAATCACAATAATATTCTTAAAAAATGGCTAGGGCACCCACACTTGCGGCTGTCGTGTTTCATCCGTACAGTCAACCCTCATTGTGGGGATTCACTCTTGCTGCTCTTTCTTTTCTCTTTGTGGTCCACCACCCTTTCTGTCTCTTAGTTGTTGGTTTCATAGGCGACTCTCCCATCTCCTCTATTGGCTGTTTGACTGGGCACTGCCACCCCTTTTGTCCCCCTTCAGTTGTTGGCCTCAATATTTCTATCCTTTATCTTCCATCCAATTTCACCTTTTGACTCACCCACCTGTTATTTCCCTGTTGGCTGGTTTACTGCCCCTTTATTCCCTGTCCACTTACTCACTCTCCTCAAATAGGCCTGTCAGTTGTCTTTGACTCTCCCTTGACTTTCACCCCCACAGCTGACCCTTGCTTTTGCATTGGCATGATATGTATTTGTATTTTATTTTTTTTATTTTAATTTTATAGTATTTTTTTTCTCTGACATTTTAATCCTTAGCATTTCTAGCACCATTACTGCCGCCTTATTTGTTTTACGTATGCAACATCCCTATTTAGAAGTGGTGTAAAATGATCAGAAGCCAGCCAGCCGGCCAGTAGCCTGCATATTTCTGTTTTAGATAGAAAAATGACGTTGCATTTCTTTATTGCATTCTTCACTATAAATGCAATATATGTTATGGCAGCTTGTATTCAGCCCACATGTCTGCCAGTCCACTAAAGGCCTGGAATTTAAGTTTATTATGTTATGTCAAAATTAATTTGTGCAATTACTATAAATGTTGTATTTATATGTCTTCTGGACTCTGGTGTGTCATGTTAACATCAACAATAAAATTGCTGCTGCACTCTTAAAATTAGCTGTAATTATACTTCTCTGAAATCTTAAAAACAAGTCTTTCAAATCTTTGACTAACCCTTTATTTGTGTATACAGCACACTGCCATTCAACCTGTTATTTACTGAACAAAAAATCTCAAAACAGTTGTCCAGTCAAATGTAACCTCGCTACCCTGCTTCCCTCCCCTGGCACATAGACAGGACCATGGTTTGCAAAAAAAAAAAAAACGTTACTTGCCTGGAATCCAGCACTGTCACCCGGCATGGGCAGCGACCGCTCAGAGAATACTTTGGATCTAAAATTGAAACTCATTGTTCGCCCGAGCAACAAGTTCAGGATGGCAGCCCCTACATCTGTACACCTATTATTAAAGAATACTCTTCTGCCTTTAACTGGGGCGGCAGGTACCATTGTCAGTATCCAGCTTCCAAAAACATGGCATGGGCTATTTCACCTGCAGCTGCTCCCTGTACTGTTGCTCACTAGGCCACTGCAGACAGCATAAGATCCTTCAAATAATGCTGGGCACCGGGGGCTTCCTCACCCCTGCTGCCCCAAGGACTGATGCCAGTAATCCCTTGGGGGGGGTCTCTCCTTCCATTGAAACATGGGAGGCAGGCACCTCCTCTCAGGATTCTCACCATGTGACTACATACCTCACTATGGAGGAGATCAGCTTCTGTAGTATAAAAGCTTCACTGCCCCAGTTAATGTCATTACCCATTACAGGATACCAAGGTAAGTATAGTTAAAATTTGACTGCTGAATCCCCTGCCTCATTAGCCACACTCCCAATGGCCAGGAGAGTGCTCAGCCCCAGACCTGTACATGTCATGGCATAGGGGCTGGTAAATACTAGGGACAGAAGTGCAGCCCTTGAGCCCATATGCTTGGTGTGCTATAATAGTAAGCTTTAGTATCAATTTCAGACCTCCCGCCAGCATATGGAATGAAGGGGGAAGCAGGTCCCCCCTCCTGCCTTGGAGGAGCCCGGGAGCAGACCTTTATTCTAAGTATACAGCACGTCCTGTTCCAGAAGATATTCCTTACACTTGGGTTATACATCCAGTAGATGGCGCTGGACTGCAGAGACAGAAAAGTGGCTCCTCCCGGCCCCATATATACCCGGGACCTCCCACAAAATCCCCAGTTCTTCTCTGCAGTCTGCGCTGCGGTGACTAGAAGATGGCTCTTTCTACTCGCAGGTGAGCGGGGCTATTAGCCTGCGGCCCTGTAGGACTATTCCCACCCGTTTCCTTTTATTGCCTCCCAGCTTAGGCTGCACTGGTTCGGGTGAAGGTAGGCAGCACCGCTGCTAGGTGCTAAGGAGCACTGCTCCAACCGCAGTCCCCCACCAAAGGGTAGGCGGTAGAGGCCCATGGTGAGCCTTATGGGATGCCCCTCTCGCATCTTATGCCCCTCGCCCCCTGTCCCCGCAGTTTGCTCCCTTATATGTATATAACATATGTTTTATGTGATGATCCCCTTTTGAATTGGTTGCACTGGTTTCCTTGCCGCCGCCACACGCTTGTGCTCCGCGGTCAACGGCGACATCACCTCAGGCGCAGCTGCACCATCATTGGCTGGCTTTGTCATGTGGGCGCGTTTTCGCACTCTTTGGGGGGGGCCTTGCGGCTGACACATTCTGCATCACTGTCTACGCGGCCCGCCCCTCGATGTATATACGGGCGCCATTTTTGCTTTCTGCTGCGTGTGTCTGGCGTCTCCCTATCGCGGTCCGCAAGTGCCCCTGCGGGCTGATTTATTTTGTATTCTCTCTATTGCACATTGCTTACGGGATTTTTTTTTTGCTTATGTCTTGCAGGCGGGTCAAACTTTAGTGGTTTCTCCCAGTCCTATCGCCTCTATTTAGTGTTAACTCCCTATTGGAGGGCTATTGTGTTTTATATCTCCCACTTCCCTAGCAGGCTATTGGGGCATCCCGGGTAGCCTTATTGGCGTCAATCCCAATTGGTCTATTGTGCCACAATAATCACCATATGGAGGCTTCTCAGGATAATGTGCTTGGAGTTCCTTCGGGATAAGCCCGGCTGTGTGTAGCGTGTGGGGTATCCCCTATAAGTGTTGATGTCAGGGTGTGTGTTCCCTGCACCCAGCAGATGCTTGCATTGCAGTCTGGGTTACCAGTGGTTGGGCCTGCACCCCTCGGGCTTCGCCTACCCACCCACGCTTACATTTGACTCCCAGTGAGGTGCATACCAGTGGGGAGTCTCAACCTGATTTGGCTGCTCGGGTGGCCAGCATTGAGAGACATATTGCTGGCTCTGGCCCGCGTAAGGCTTCTGCTAAGAAGCGGCATTTACCTGGTGTTTCCCTCTTTCCTATGGAGGCAGAGGATTTTTTTTAATGTTACCGGCTATACCCCCCTAGAGGAGAGGAATTGTTTTCTGATTCAGAATCATCTGAGGAACATCCTAGAGCGTATGGTGCCGATTCTGGGCATGACCCATGGGCTTCAGATGATACTGACAGACTTTTGGCTCATATTTTTGATGTACTCTGTATCTCTCCTCCTGCTGTGGCTCCCCGGCAGCAGGGGGAGCTGTTTCATACTGTTAAACCACGCTTGGAGTTTCCTGAACAATCTCATTTTATTAATCTGGTGCTCAAGGAGTGGGAACGGCCTAGTCGGCTCCCCAGGGTGCCAAAGAGTTGGGATAAGCGGTATCCCTTTCCTGGTGAAATGGTTAAACGGTGGTCATGGGGAGGACAGGCACATTGATCAGCTGGCTTGCCATGCTCTTGCCTGTGTGGGGACCGTGCTCCATCCGGTCTGTGCCTCTGCTATTACGGCTGTTGCCATTAAAAGTCTGCTCAGGGATCTCTTAGATGGGGCCCCTGATGATGCTGGTAGTGAAGAGTATAGAGCTCTTCTGCGTTGTGAGGAATTTGTTGCATATGTTCTCTCTGCCTTGGATGATACCAATAGAATGTGTGGCAGGGCTTCTGCCTTGTTGGTGGCTATACGCCGCTCGGTCTGGCTGCGCCAGTGGGTAGCTGACAACGCTGCCAAAAAGGCTCTCACTGGGTTTCCCTTCAAGGGGCTGCGCCTCTTTGGGGAACGTTTGGACTTGTTTGCTAAGGGAGGCAAGCTGCCTCAGCGTAGAAGGCAGCCCCGGTCCTTTCGGGGTTCAGGTGCCTTTTCTCCTTCCTTCAGGGGCTCCAGAATTGGACGGGGAGCTTCCTTTGCTGGAGCCCGTGGAGATTTTTGGGGCAGGGGCAGAGGACGTGGCCACCCTGGCTCCTCCTGGGGTCCCAAGCTTAAGTCCTCTCCCAAGCCCCCTCAGGCATAAAGGGGCACCCTCACCCATCTGGGTGGGAGGACGGCTTCGGCTCTTGGCTCATGTCTGTAGGCGTCATGTCTCAGGCCGGTGGATTCAGGAGGTAATATCCTCTGGTTACAAGATAGAGTTTGCAGCCTGCCCCCCCCCCCCCCCCCCAAGATTCATCAAATCTCGGTTAGCTCAAAACCTATTGTCAGCTCAGAGTCTGTCCCTGGCTGTCCAAGGCCTTCTAGATCTAGGTGTCATCTGCCGGGTGCCCTTGAGGGAAAGGGGCAGGGGGGGACCCTGTGTCATTTTTTTTTTAATTAACCCTTTGTGTTCTGTCATCCAGCAGCTATAAAAGGCTTCCAGCAGGTGAGCAGAAGCCAGTGATCGCCGAGGGACACAGTGCTACAGGATGGATGGAAGGTAAGTATTAAAAAAAAAAAATAATAATAAAATATTTTTTTCTTTTTGCGTGTGTGTGTTTTTTTTTACATTTAAACCCTTGTGAACTGGTAAGGGGTCCATGACCCCTATACCAGTTCACAAGGCTGGGGGAGGTGGCAAGTCACCTGTGACTATCGGGTGACTTGCCATTAACCCCTGGCACCCCCATTACCTGCCTCCCCAAAGCCCAGGGGGGGGGGCAGAAGAGCCCGGGCCCACGGGCTATGCGGGCTTGTAGCCTGCAGGGCCAGGGGCCACAAAAGCTGGCCCCTGTGCCCTGTTTCTACAAGCCCTGCATAGCTGGTCCCGGGCTGGTTACTTTGGGTAAGGGGGAACCTATGTCATTTTTTTTCTCGATTTAACCCTTTGTAGTGTGGATAGTAGTTGTATTTTATTTGTAAATGTTATAAAATGTTATAAAGTACTTGTTTCAGTTAGGGGGGTCTCCTGGGCAGGAACTGGGGGCTGCCGATAAATATGTGGTACCGTTCTAATCGGTAGAAATGGGGCTTTCACATGCAATATGCTTTTCCTTAATAAAATAAATTTTTTATTTAAAATAAAGGAGTCAATTTTCTTAATATTGTAAACAACAAAATAAAATTTACAAACAAGACATTTCATGTTAAAGCCTAAAAAATATAAATATAATTTTCCTGAAAATTCCAGCAAAAATGGCGCAAAATGGGGAAAAATGACCTGTCAACAGAGGGTGAAAAAATATCAAGTAGGCTGGCAATTAAAAGGGTTAAAAGTAGCTATGCATGTTGGGTATTGTTCTGTTCGGGGGACCTTGCGCTTTCAGACTTAGCTTGTTTTTTCTGGTTTGCATATTTATATTTTAGGAAAAGGTGTTTTTTATTCCGCTTTTTTATACATTTTTTTAGGGAAACCCTGCGCAACCAAAGAATTCTTTGAGGGATTAATTCCAGAAAGATGAGCCCACTACAACAAGCTGGGTACGCTTAGAAAGCTTAGCATGTGTACTTTCAGGGAATTTATGGTTTATGGGGGGATATTCCAAATGTAAAGGGTTGTTTTGGTTGAAAAATCGCAAGGTCATGCAGAGCTGAAATTTTCAAGTAAAATTCCCGTTACGCACATGCTTTACTTTGGGGTGTTTGGCAACTCTTCCCTTGACAGAACCTATGCATGTTGGGTGTTGTTCTGTTCGGGGGATGTTGCTTTTTCAGATTAAACTTGTTTTTTCTTGTTTGTATATATTTTTTTTAGGAAAATGTGGCTTTGATTCTTTTTTTTATCCTTTTTTTAGGGAAACTCTTTGCAACCAAAGAATTCATTGAGGAATTATTTCCAGAAAACTATGGGCACATCAACACGCCTTGTACACCTAGAAAGCTTGAGGTGTGTACTTCCAGAGAATATATAGTTTGTTGGGGGTATTTCAAATGTAAAGGGTTGTTTTTCTGGTAAAACTGCAAGGTGCACATATTGCATAGCATAGTTGTATTTTATCTGAAAATCCCCTAAAGCGCTATTTCAGTTTGGGGGAGTCTCCTGGGCAGGAAAGGGTGTCTACCTATACATATGTGGTATCGCTGTAACCGGGAGAAATTGGGATTTCACACGCAATAAGATTTTATTGACAAACTTACATTTTTTATTACAAAAAAAACACACAATTTTTTAAATTTTTTTTTTCACATATTTCACCCAAAAATATTGAGAATACACCGAAAAATTACAAACAAGACATTTCATGTTAAAGCCCAGGCTCTGCTGAAAAACACAATATATCATTTTCCTGGAAAATCCCTAGAAATCCTTTCAAAAATCACAGTTGAACATGTGTAGCGCAAAATAGTGAAACATGGTCTGGCAACAGAGGGTGACAAAAACTGCAGGTAGCCTGGCAGCGAAAGGGTTAATACTGTTTGCTGTTACTTTTGGGGACCCCACCCTACCTTACGGACACTGCTATTGGATGTCCCAAGTGTAAGGAATATCTTCTGGAACAGGACGTGCTGTATACTTAGAATAATACAATTCTGTGATTACTCACCTGTAGTAGAATTGGTATTATATGTATACAGCACGTCCTGTTCCACCCCACCCTTGTTATCATTATCTTTAGTTACCTCTTTATGGTGATTGTTCTTATGTCCAAAATTTTATATATTGGTTATGGTTCTCCCGGTCTCATTTTAACTGCTTTTCAATACTGGGGATTTTGTGGGAGGTCCCGGGTATATATGGGGCCGGGAGGAGCCACTTTTCTTTCTCTGCAGTCCAGTGCCATCTACTGGATGTATAACCCAAGGAATATCTTCTGGAACAGGACGTGCTGTATACATATAATACCAATTCTACAGGTGAGTAATCACAGAATTGTATTTTTACTAATAAAACAGAGCATCTGTTGAATCTCCCCCATGTGACTTTTATGTCTTGTTTAGTCACTTGGACCCCATGGAAGATTGATGGACCCATACCGAAGGCTGGTGAACTGGCAGAGTTAGTGGCCATCCGTTAGGCCCCAAGCCCTGAGTTACCAGACCCTATGTGTTGTGCCCAAGCAGGTCCTCTCATGGGAGGGGGGGATTTTTTTTTTAAATGTTTTATTTTTTACCCCCAAGAAATAATAAACTTATAGTGCATGTGTTTTTTTTTTTTTTTAAATGCCAGCATTTCATGGTAGAAAATTAGGACTATTTGTGGCATGGAAAAGACGCAATTCACAACCAGTTTAAGGGTAACCAGTTAACCTAAAGTTGGGAGCCACTGTAAGATGGCCGTGTGAAACCCAGCGGTGGCCCATTATTCATACCTTGCCGACCATCCTGCCGTGCATGTACGGCTCTTCTCAATCAAATTTTAATAAAGAAATAATTGTATAATTAATGAGAAAAACTGTTCAGAAGTTATAAGCCCATTTTCTGGCAGGTCGCTGTATGTATTTTTTTTCTTGATCAAGGAGCTTCAAACGGCCTCCGTTTCAGCCTTGTGCATTTAATTGAATGATCAGAGGTGGTATTCTGATTTCACTGCGTTTCACTGATCACTGCAATCTGTCTTTCACCCTTGTCTGGCTTCCTGGAGGGTTTTCACCTTTTCTATTAATTAGCTACTCTGAACCAATAATCTAAGAAAAAAATCTCTAGTGAAATAAAAAAGGAGATGATGGCTGAAGAAGCGTATTTGCTTTGAGGCTGTGTGCATGAGAGGTTTTAAATATTTTTTAATAACTCAAAAGGAAGGCATGTCTCAATAAATCTAGTTGGATATTGTTACTGATCTAGATTCTTAGGATTTACATCAGAGGTTCCCAACAGGTGCTACTAGTACCACTGGTAGTACTTGAGAGCCTCTCAGGTGGTACTCAACAAGACTGTGGGCTTACCTGTACCCCAACCTGATCTGCTACCATTTTTACTTGTTTTTATTATGCAAACTTAAAGTGGACCTTCACCCTGAATAAGAGCATATCTCATATGTTTCCCACACCCTGTACATACAGATTGCTCACATTAAAAATCATCCTATCTGTATCTACTGCATGTTATGAGCCTTTAAACATCCACGATGGAGGCTCATGGGACTTCAGGCAGCCTGAAAACAGGAAATGTCTTCTGACTGTGTTGCTCTGCATTCTGGAATTGCTGTCTTTTCCCTGACCCCAGCTCGGCTCTGTCTGTGTAAAGCACAGCTATAACCTGCCCCCGCTCTCCTCTCCTCAGTAAGTGTGATGCTTCTGAATCAAGATGGTGGTGTCCATATCCTAGAGCCCTGAACAGTGTTGAAGCCTAGTGGGGGAAAGAATTTTAAGTAAGTGACTAAAAACTTAAAATATAATAATTTTAGATGCTGGGGAATAGTTCTGTAAGGGTTTGGGCTTTTCATTAAATCATGCTGAAGGTCCGGTTTAAAGGAATATTTCAGTTATAAAATAAGAGTGAGAGGCAGTGAGACCTTAGCTGTTGCCTCTCAGTGGTGTTGTAGAAACATGACTTCATACCTCACCATCCCTGCTAGCCTCTTCACACACACGTTGAGCTATTAGAGCTCTCGTTTCTGGATGTTCCCACTCGCCTTAGACCCACCCCTCTCCTTGGCTCCATTCATGCGATGTTTACTTGAAATGGCAGCGGACGGCGCTGCTGTCTGTTGTCCCCACTGGCTGATGCCTCCTCATCCCCTCTGTGACAGGAGGCATCAAAGAGTGGGGACATCAACGCCGGATGCCGCCACTGTGAAGCCGGTGGCCAGTTTAAGAAGCATTCCCCCCCCCCACCCTTCTGAGTGGTGCCATCCTCCTTTCCTCCTCTCTCCTCCTGGTCACTGCTGGGAGTGAGAGCAACGATACCCCTCCCCTTCAGTGTTGTGCCTCCCCTCTGGTTGGTGCTGGGAGCGAGAGCAATGGCACACCCCCCTTCAGTGTGGTGCCCCCCCACTCACGCTGTTGCTGACAGCTGCCCACCCAGCTACCTGGCAGTGCTCGCATGTGAGAGATAGGAGGGGCTATACACCTCAGCTGAAAAAAAAGTTCCACTAAGTCTGTGGTTTTCTTCTTTGTCAGGAACAAAATCCGGGGGAGGCATGTTGGTATTCAAATACAGGCTGGCTTTGGTAACAGGCCATTGGAGTGGAGTAGTTGTAAAAGCAGAATGGAATGTTCAAAACATGTCACTCCTGATTCTTCTTCCTGCCAGTATAAGAAACAAACAGGCTTGGCTGTTTGTTAGAGTTAGATATATGCCTCTGAAATAGGAAAGCTTGTCTGTCATTCAACACACACAGGAATTCTGTGTGAGAGTGGAGCTGTTACATTGTTTCTTCATGTTATGTGATTCGTGCAGCAGCATCAGAACATTCATATGGTTTAAATAATGTTTTAAACATGTATCTATGAGCTCTCTGCTGTAAGCTGAGCAATGATGAGTCATTACGGCTGATGGCTTTCTACTTCTGACTGAGGCAATTTTTCAGAAGCAGGGCGCTTAGATGTATATCAAGATGGCAGCTCCCATGTGGTTTAAAAACACAAAATCTGCCTGCTATTTCACAATATCTGCATGGGGTTCAGCTCCCTCAAAAAACTTTAGGGGAACAATTTACTAAGCTTTCATTTTTGATTGGGGGTCCACTTTAAAGTCCCTGTCCAGACACACACTAACTTCTACTTTATGCTCCTTGGGAGTAAAATTAGCCTTTTCAAAGCATCTCACAATCTGTCTTTATATGTAAATACCATATGTATACTAAGCAAATCCTTTTCTTTGCTATAAATTCTGGGTCGTGGCTGAGCTGGGAAAGGCAAGTCATGAGTATGCTCTGCTGTGATCAGACACAGCTACAGGACCACTGTAGCTTGCCATGTTCAATCATGCCATGGACTCCAGACAGGGTGGCTGTTGAAGCAATTTTTTTTGCATGGCCCTTAAGGAATAAGCATAGAAAAAAGAGATTTGGTCGCTCCACCTTCTGGGTCCCTGGGTGCATGGCAGGGGCCGGTCTCACACCCACGAGTTTGAAAAGGATGTTGCCAGCAGTCCAGACCTTAGTGATAAAATGTCCACTAGTATATAAAAGCAATAATCCACATTCAGAAAATAGCTGTAGCAGCTCAATAAAATTAGTGATTGACTGTCAGACCTGGGTGATGTACATGATCTACAATGAACACGTTTCGGACATGGCGGTTAAGTCCTTCTAACCCCTGGAGTGCTGGCAACATTCTGGAGGAATGATATTGCACTGCAGGAAATAAGAGGAGAGGCATGTGATGCAGGCATCAGATGAGCTTCTGGCTGCCTTATTATTATTGTTGGGTTTACAGTCCCTTCAAATTTGGACAGGAAAGTACAGCATTGCTGCTATTATTTTGGGACTTTCTTATCAACCCTAATAGGAGTCAAAGTGATATAAAGCAGACCAAATAAAGAAGACCAAAGCCAGGATCTTGACTATCCCGATCTTGACTATGTGGCAATAGAGTAGGAGGGGCCATAGCCAACAGATTCGGGGCATGCGGCCCCTGTCAGGGAGCCGGGAAGCAGATGATGTGGCGCCTCGTGGGGTTTTCACATGACAGGGCATCCTGATCTGGGATGCCCCAGGGGAGGGCCAGCCGTGGGCCCTGGAATCTTTTAGATGCTGTGGCTTGTGGGTTTTGTTCACCTCCAACTTTAGGTGGAACTAAAGCTTGTCTCACAGAGGATCTATATTGTTCAGTGGACACTGCTGGAATAGGAGAACAGAACCTCTTAAAACAATCAGTATAATCCCAGATACTTAACTTAGTTGCAATGCTTAGGATCTGTAAGTTACAAAAAATGCAAACTTGGAACAGAAATGTATAGAATCTCAGGCATAGGGTAAAACTTGCTAGCTTTTTCTTTGTGTACTTACACATTAAAAGTAACAACAAAAGGTGAGTATAGATGTTTCTTGTTTATGCCTGGACAGACCCTTTAGGTGGGCTATCAAATGGTTTAACAAGAAGACTGTTAAGCATGTCAAAACCCACGCGTCCGGGTCCTGGAACCTAAAACATTCCAAGCCTGAACGCTAGGCTACCCTTGGGGCATTCTACATCGGATGCCCCGCTGTGTGAAACCCCCCAGGGCGCCAGTGATCCTACCCGATCCTGATGGGTCCTGCAATGCAATTCTGCCCGCATTCGCATCCCTGGCTTTTGTCCGCTGTGCTGGCTCCCACGCCCAGCCTTTCTGAATGACTTGGAGCACGTGGCCCCAAAAAAGCGTGCCAGGGACGTGGCCAGCCGGGTGCAATTCATCACAGCAGCACTTTTGACAGAGCCAATGAGCCAACGGCAGTAGCCCACTGCTGGGGAAGAGGGACCCCCAAACAATGAGCGGTGGACCCAAAATTGGGTTTCCATACGCTTTAATGTCTCTTCAGCATACCCCATACCACACACCCTTCAATTTGTGATTCTTGTATAATACACCTAGTCTGAGCTTCCACGTTGTATACGCGTCCATTGTGTCCACCAGCATTGGTGGGCTTTGCCGGTTATGAGTAACTGGCAAACATCATTAGTCACGTGATGTGAAGCATGTGTTTCATCTGTTCTAGACCCAGGATAGTGAGAGAGTGTCTGATCCCTGATTTAGTGTCTTAATGGGGGAGCACTCTAAATCAGGATGCCCATGAGGGGAATAGAGCAGCCCTTTAACATCCTAAGTATTCAATTTTAGATTTGTTGCATACATGTCTCCTTTGTCTTGAACTTGTTTGATCTATGGCAACTATTAATGGTGATCCTGTTAATATTCCACGCATTAATCTTTTTGGTGGACCCAAAAATCAAAGCCCAGACCTGACACGCCACTGTACAGCTAAACTATCTTACTGTAAATATTCCACTTGTGGTGGTGAATGTAATAAAAACTTAAAGACCATGCAAGGGATTAATAAAATCTACAGCCTCCTCACCTCTTAAGTGAATGTTGTTTTGCTGTCTTTGGTCCTTCTGTGCAGCTTGGAGCAAGATTTACAGTGTCTGATTTCTCCCCCTCCACATGGGCTCTGCTTTGTTGGTCAAAAAATAAAAATCCTTTGTCTCCTGGGACTAAGCGCCGACCCCCTGCTCCCTCTCAGCTTGTGCACAAGCACAGAATTACATTCCCCCTGCTTCGCATGTGACGGCATTCTTTCCAAGCAAAGGGGTTGCACATCTATAGGGTTGCTGGGGATGCGCTGAATGATCACACTCTGGACTTTGCTCGCTTCCTGTTCCTTGTATTCACAGGCTTGAGGCCTCTGTGCTACAGAGGACCTGGCTCTCCCTTAGGCTACATGCCACAGTAGACTCACCACCTTGTGCAGAGGACAGTGAATCCACATCTCCAGTTGTGACAGCATGACCACACCCACTCTCCCTCCATGTGTGTGAAACGGAAGGTAAAAAGGTTTAAACTGTATATTCTAAGTATGTCACCCCGCTTCAGAATAGTCATTACACTTGGGTTATACCGACATGTAGAGGGCGATCTTGCAGAGATGTCATGAAAAAAAGGAAGCCCCTCCCGGTCCATAAATACCTGGGACCTCCCACTCATTACCCAGTCTTTCATCTCTGCAGTCGGCGAGCAAGTCAGAAGATGGATGTCTCCTCCTTGCAGGTAGCCGGGGTAACCCCCGGCCCTCTTGTTGGTCTATTTCTGCCTGGACCCACTTTAATTAAAATTCCCCTTGCCTCCCATCCTAGGCTGCTGGTCCGGGCAAGGGTAGACGGCACCTTGCGGTGCTTAGGAGCTATGCTCCACCGTGAGACCCCATACTAAGGGGTAGGCGGTTGCCCGGGTTGGTGATCCCGGAGTGGGATGCCCCGTCCCTTGCCTTTCCACCTTTGGTGTGATTTACCCTCTCCCGGTCACCCATTGCTCCCTAAACGAGGGGGGGGGGGGGGCTTTTCCATTGAGGATTGATTGTTTGATTGTTTTTATTGAAACTGTGTTTTATTAGTCTGTGTCTTAATGTTACACCTTGGCCGGCGCCAGCTGTTGCTGCAGCGCTGGCCATGGACATGCGTTTTTTTCTTTCGTTAGGGGAGCTTCTTCCCCTCAGGTGCGTTGATGTGGCGCTCGGCACGATCCTATGGCCCACCTCCCGTGCTGCTTGCGCCGCTGCAGAGCCCGGCCACTGGCCGGGAGCCACGTTATGTCGGGGGAGGGGGGCGGGCCGGGCACGATGCGCGAACCGCACCGGCCCGCCCTCCTTCTTCCTCATCTCACTCTCTGCCTGGCCTCGTGCTCTGCATCTCGGTCTGTGGACCGCGCCATTCTTGTAAGCGCCCTGTGGGCTCCATGCTGTTCTTGATCCTATTATCTGCAGAATGGCTTTTTATTATTATGCATTTATATATATTTATATATTTTTATAATGTCACACTGCTCAGTTTATGTGTGGGCCATGTTGTGTGTGTGTGATTAGCCCTTTTCCTTATGTCTTCCAGGTGGACTCTTTTTTTGAAGGGGTCCTCCCGGTCCTAGGGTCCCTGGGTTTGATTAGGGCTCCCAATAAATCCTCCCTTGTGGGACTTAAAGGGGCATCCCGGGTTGCTTATTAGCGTAATTCCCTTGGTCATTGCGACTACCATTAAAATCACCATATGGATGCTCCCCAGGATACCGGCCTTGGGATCCCCTCGGGGCAATCCCAGAAGTGTGTGGGTTGTGGGGCATCCCTTTTGGGGATAATGTTTTACTTTGTATACCATGTGCGCAGCAGGCTATAACGCGGCAGTCCGTCTGGCCAGGCGTCTGGGTCAGCGCTGCTGGCCTCATCGCCTACCCCACCCAGTCTGATCCGTACCCCGAGTGATGTCGTCACTGGTGGCGAGTCGCAATCTGATGTGTGTGCCAGATTGGCCAATCTTGAGAAATTATTTTCTAGCGCTGTGGCCAGAAAGACCACGGCTAAGAGAAAGCACTTGTCTTCAGCCGCGCCGGCCTTTGATTTTGATGAGTTTGATTCACTTGACTGGTCTGATTATTCCCCGCTAGAGGAAGGGGAATTATTTGAGGAATCTGATGGTTCTGACAATCAGCAATTTGTTGGCGCTGATACCGAGCAGGGACAGGGGGATGCCGAGGATACCCCTAAGGTCCTGGCTCATCTTTTCGAGGTTCTGGCTATTTCTCCTCCAGAGGAGGCTCCTCCGCAGAAGGGGGAGTTCTTTGGGACTTCTAAGCCACGCTTGTAATTTTGATGGGATCATTCTTAAGGAATGGGAGAGGCCTACTCGGCTTCCGGGTGTTCCTCAGGGCTGGGATAAGAAATATCCTTTTCCGGTGGACGCGGTGAAGCGCTGGTCGTTCCCTCCCGAGGTTGATGCCCCCGTGTTGGGGTTGTCTAATTCTTCTATTTTGCATTCTCCTGACTCCACCACCCTAAAAGATGGTGAGGATAAGCGCATTGATCAGATGGCTTGTCACGGTTTTGCCAGTGTCGGTTCGGCCTTGCGGCCTGTTTGTGCTTCGGCGCTTTTGGCGGTAGCTACCAGGTCGGTTGTTAGGGACCTGTTGACTACTTCCAGGCTTGACCCGGCTAGTGATGAGTTCACTGCCCTTTGTGCTAGCCGTCCTGGATGACACCATGGTGATGTGTAGTAGAACTTCGGCTTTGCTGGTGGCTATTCGACGGTCGGTTTGGTTGCGCCAGTGGGCAGCTGATTTTGTGGCTAAGAAGTCGCTTACGGGTCTTCCCTTCGTGGGGTTGCGGCTTTTTGGAGAAACATTGGATTCGGTCGCGAAAGGCGGCAAGTTACCTCAGCAAAAGAAGCAGTGTCGTCCCGTTTGGGGGGTGGCCTCCTTTAACCCTTCCATTCGCGGGGCCAGAGCGGGCAGGGGATTGGCCTTCTCTTCCTCCAGAGGTGATTCCTGGAACAGGGGCAGAGGACGTGCCCGTCCAGGTCACACCTGGGGTTCTAAACCCAAGCCCGCTGCCAAGCCAGCTCAGCAATGAGGGGGCGCCCTCACTCTTGCTGGTGGGGGGATGGCTGCGACACTTCTTCCAGGTCTGGGACCAGGAGATCTCAGACAGATGGATTCTGGAAGTGGTGTCTTCCGGTTACAAGCTGGAGTTCGAGATCCGGCCCCCTCCCAGATTCTTCAGGTCTTGGGTATCTTCGGATCCTCTGGCCGCGCAAAGGCTCCGAGCGGCAGTAAGGAATCTTCTGGACATGGCTGTCATTTGCCCGGTGCCTTCCTCGGAAAGGGGCCTGGGCTACTATTCCAACCTGTTCACGGTGCCCAAGAAGGACGGCTCCATTCGTCCCATCCTGGATCTGAAGCTCCTCAACAGGTTTATCCGTCCCAGGAAGTTCCGCATGGAAACTCTGCGTTCAGCCATAAATTCACTTCGTCAGGGGGACTTCATGACGTCCATAGACATCAAGGATGCTTATCTGCATGTTCCTATATTTCCGGCACACCAGAGATTTCTCAGGTTCGTGGTGGAAAATCTGCATTTTCAGTTTGTGGTCCTTCCGTTCGGCCTTACCTCGGCTCCAAGGGTTTTCACCAAGGTACTGGCAGGGGTGATGGCCCTTGTCAGAGCCCAGGGTATTCGCATCATGGCATATCTGGACGACCTTCTCATTATGGCATCTTCTCTCAGCCAAGCGGAGCTAGACACCAGAGCTGTGGTGTCCACTCTGGAGAGATTCGGCTGGATGATCCCAAGTCTTCCCTCTCCCCGTCCAGGGTGGTGTCATTTCTGGGAATGTCTCTGGATACTTCTCAGGCCAGGGTGTTCCTTCCTTGTCCCAAGGTTCTGTTGCTTCAGGAATTGATTCAGCTTCTTCTGTCCCACCCTCGTCCGTCAATCCGGCTGGGGATGAGACTGGTGGGATTGATGGTGGCTTCCTTCGAGGCGGTTCCCTTTGCTCAGTTTCACACAAGGACGCTCCAGCTCCATCTTTTGGCGGTTTGGGACAGGTGTCCGCTGTCATTGGATCAGTCTTTTCTGATCCCCCTGGGTTCGGCATTCCCTTCGGTGGTGGATGTAACCAAGCAATCTGATGAGGGGCAGATCTTTTCTGACCCCTCATTGGGAGACAGTCACCACGGATGCCAGCCTTTCAGGTTGGGGGGGTTTCTGGAAGTATCTTCAGTTTCAGGGCTTACCGGTTCAAGTTCGGTCGGACAATCGGACGGCGGTCGCCTACATCAATCACCAGGGAGGGACTCGCAGCAGGAGTGCCCTCAGAGAAGTGTCCTTGATTCTTGCCTGGGTGGAGAGCAATGTCCCATGCATCTCGGCGGTGTACATTCCGGGAGTGGAGGGCGGACTCCCTGAGCAGGTGCTCATCTCGCCTGGGGGAATGGTCTCTCAAACCCAAGGTTTTTCGGTCACTTTGCCACAAGTGGGGGACTCCGGAGGTGGATCTCTTTGCCTCTCGTCACAATCACAAGCTTCCGGCATTTGTGTCTCTCTCGCGGGATCCTCTGGCTTTGGCAGTGGATGCCATGTCTGGAGGGATCTGGGGTTCCTGTACCTGTTCCCTATGGTGGGCATGGTGGTGCGCAAGCTGGCTCTAGAAGGGGTGCCAGCAATCCTGGAGCCACCAGCAATCCTGGTGGCTCCAAGATGGCCAAGGCAGGTTCGGTTCGCAGACGTCGTTCGTCTGGCAGTGGATCAGTTCGATCTGCCCCTTCTGCTGGATCTGCTCACTCAGGGTCAACTACTTTACCCCAATTTACCAATGCTGGCTTTGACGGCGTGGCTGCTGAAACCTCCATTTTAAAGGAGGAAGGTCTTTCTGATGCTGTGATTCAGACTCTTGTTAGTGCTGGGAAGAGGTCTTCCTCTACCATCTACTATAGGTCTTATATTGATTGGTGTGAGGTCAGGGCCTTGTCTTGCAGGGTGTTTTCTATCCCTAGGATTTTGGATTTTCTGCAACATGGTCTGGACTTGGGGTTCCAGCTTAGTACGCTAAAAGGGCAGGTTTCTGCCCTGGCGGTTTTTCTTTCAAAGATCTTTTGCTCTTCATCCTCTCCTTTTTCCGGGGGGTTACGCATGTGCGGCCTCCTAGGAAGCCTCTGCTCCCTGTTTGGGATTTGAATTTGGTGCTTTCTGCTCTTCAGGGTCCTCCTTTTGAGCCATTGCAGGATATTGCTCTTTCTATGCTCACTCAAAAGGTTGCCTTTTTGGTTGCTATCACCTCAGTTCGGCGTGTCTCAGAGTTGGCGGCTTTGTCCATTCAGGCCCCTTACTTTGAGAGGCATCAGGACAAGGTTGTTTTCCGCTTCAAGCCAGATTTTCTTCCTAAAGTGGTTTCTGCTTTTCATCTTAATCAGGATGTTGTTCTTCCCTCCTTGTTTCCTAAGCCCAGCAATGACAAGGAGAGGGTTTTGCATTCCTTGGATGTGGTTCGCTGTGTGAAGTATTATTTGGTGACTACTTCTAACTTTCGTAAGACTGACGCCTTTTTCGTGGTGCCCTCCGGGCCTAGGAAAGGTTTGGCACCCGCCAAGTCTTCCATTAGTAAATGGATTCGCCAGGCCATTGTTGGGGCCTATTCTGCCAAGGGGAAGATTCCCCCTTTTCGTGTTACTGCTCATTCTACTCGTGCTGTTGGGACGCCTGGGCTTTCCAGCACCAGGCCTCTGTTGAACAAGTTTGTAAGGCTGCTACTTGCTCTTCTGTTCACACTTTTTCCAAGTTTTATAAGGTTGATGTGCGGGCCTCAGCGGATGCTGTTTTTGGCCTCAAACTTCTGCAAGCTGCAGTGGTTTAAGTTTGTGCATTATTGCCTTGTTTTGGATCCCCACCCTTTATGGACACTGCTATTGGATGTCCCAAGTGTAATGACTATTCTGAAACGGGGTGTGTGACATACTTAGAATAATAGCATTTTGTGATTACTCACCTGTAAAATGGGTATTATAAGTATGTCACACACCCCGCTTCACCCCGCCCTTTGGTATTCTGGATCCTTTATATGGTGAACCTTTTTTAATGTTACTGTTTATAATTGGCTCTTCCTGGTCCTTTTACTGCTGTCTTAATACTGGGTAATGAGTGGGAGGTCCCAGGTATTTATGGACTGGGAGGGGCTTCCTTTTTTTCATGACATCTCTGCAAGATCGCCCTCTACAGGTCGGTATAACCCAAGTGTAATGAGTATTCTGAAGCGGGGTGTGTGACATACTTATAATACCCATTTTACAGGTGAGTAATCACAAAATGGTATTATCTCCCCAACAAAAGCTTTTTTAAGAACAGAAAAAAAGTTTAGGACATTGGCATATGTAGCCATACACAATGAGCCAATGCTTGGCATTGCTTGCTGAATCCCTTTAAAGGAGCGCTATTGCAAAAAAAGACCCACTGAAAAAATCCATACACATAATGCAGCATGGTGGGAGGAGGGTCCATTTATACACCTGGCATCAAGAGATATCCAGCCAGGCTTGTTTTTTTTATTGGAAGGAAAGAGGTAGTTAGGGGTGGCTGCCTCTGTCACCCCCCGAAACACTCAAACCTGCCCCCCCTGGATTTTATTCCTATCAGGAGAAGAAACCACAGGCTTGGTGAAAGTTTTATTCATTCTGGGTCTATAAGTGACCCCACCTTTCATTAGCCAACATATTTATGTGGATTTTTAATAATATGCAGTTTTGCAATACACCACCTTTAAGTCACATTGTTATGGACAATAGCTAATATCTAGAGTAACTGCCATGTGTGACATAGCCCACTTAGTATAAGAACTAAGCCAACTTATGACGGCGCGCTGAAATGGAAATGGTCATAATAATGTTCCTCGACTTTATAGTTAGTCTTATTTAGTATTTATGTTTAAAAGCGCATTTCAGAGAAGAATCTCAGCAGCTGGGGGTGTACTTTGCTATTCACTTGGAGTCTTTTGGTGCTTAATTTACTGTGTTGAAACATACCATGTTCCCTAAGGTACCCTTTTATCTGCCCCAGCTGATGGGAAACAGGCTGTGATACTTACAATACATAATTAGTAAATCAAATTGGCAAAACATTGCGCTCACTGCCTTGCTTTTTTCCTCACTTATACACAAGGTAATTCAAGGTTATCTACAATGGGAGCATCTTTTGTGTTATGAAAATTTACTTGCCTGAGTTTTTTATGGTTTATGTGGTTTAAATGGTATGGGGGAAAGTCCTGATTTTTTTTTTTATTGGGGGGGGGGGGGGTAAATCCCTCCCCATATGGAGACATAGTTATTTTTCCCAGAAAGGATGCAAATGCTGAATTATTTTACCCAGGATTGCAACAGAATTATTTTGCCCAATACAGATGCAAATGCTGAATTTCTTTTCCCAGGACAGCACTCATTTTCTCCCACCCCATATGCCGATAGCAAACATGGATCCCTGCAGCGGATTTAGCACCCTCCCCCCTTGGGGTCGATTCAGAGCCAATGTGCACTCCTTTTTTTTTATTGTCTACCAGCTGTAAATTTTCACCTGGCCCTGAATCAGCCCCAAGGTAGACAATGACTGTCAATGGCAGTTTTCTCTTCTTAAAACGAGTGGCTCTGAATTGACTCCCTTGTGTAATGAGAGCTGGTTGCACAGAGATATAGATCAGTGAATGATGCTACTCTTTTCTCCCCCAAATGTTAAAAATGCACATACCAGTCTTTTATAGGCACTGTACCTAGTATTAGCGGCTATACTGTGTGCCAAAGTGGAGTGCAGCAAACCGATGCATCACTTGGCAGCACCTTACACAGGCGCAAGGAAATGCTACCAGTGTCAAAAGTGACCGGGCCAGCTAGAAGGGGTGCTGTTCAGCCAACATATTCTGGTACCTGTCGGAGGGCCACATAAAAATTATTGGGGGTTCTTCCAGCCCCCGGGCCTTGAGTTTGACACGTGTATTAATTATACAACGCACTATTTTAAATACATTTGCTTGCAAGTGTAAAACCCTGGTTACAAAGCTGTAAAGCTGATTCCAAAGACAATTAGTACAGTTACCTGACCACCCAGTGACATTACGGCCATCTACACATTGGAAGGAAGAGTGGAAATGTCACTCTCCATTTTGGATGTGACATAGGGGGAATAGTAATGACTCATTTCCAATGAATGTTTTGAAAATGAGAAATTGGTAAAGTGAACGCAATCAGATGATAGTTGATTTGTGAAAATGCCAGCTTTAATCAAGCATTTAGTGAGAACTTGTTTGTCGGTCGAGCGCCATATAATTGTGGCGGACATAAAAGTTATTGTTCGTCACGTTACTGCCAGCATTTGGGAAAAGAAATGGGCTGCATATAGAACATGGAATGCACAGCACTAGCCATCTCATGACCGAATCCTCTAATGAACAATTAGCAAACAAATTTTTTTCTGTTCACGGAAATGGGCAATTAGAATAGCGAAAGGGCAGTTGGTGCGGAGGGGCAAACATGATTTGATATTGAATGAGAAAGCATATGAAGAGGCGAGAGATACTGCACTCAGTACATTGGATGCAGTTGGCATGTAACAAGGCTGCCATTTATATTTTGATGTGAGTTTAGGGTCGGGACTGGGGCGGGGCAGTCAGAAAACATGGAAGCTCATAGGCATGCTGGCAACATGTGCAGACATGCTTAGAGATGAGTGATTTAGATCCCTGTGATTTGTTATGTGATTGACATTTTCAATTGTTTGTATATGTACTTTTAAATAGGGCATTGAAATTCCAGTTATGTAGGTAATTTGGTATTGTATATAAAATAAAAAAAGAATAAGGAAAACAGGTGTACCCCCCACTATAAAGTTGAAACGCTGAACCCAAAGACAATCGTTTTTTTAATGGGGGGGGGGGGTTACACCTGGATTTTTATTTTTTTAATGGTCTGCTCAATTACTGAAATGTTATGTTTCACAGTATTTTGCTACCTTATTGGGTTGTATTCTCTGGGTTTATGCACACCAGTGAGGCCAACCCCTCTCCATGCACTTTGTCCTATTATAATATACATCAGGGCTTCCCAATCAGTGGTCCTCAAGATCCTATCAGGCGGTACCAGCTCAAAGAATAACCTGTACTTTAATCTGATCTGCTGCCATCTAGCATTTGCTTTTGATTTGCTCCCAAAGTACAAGACTTCCCCAAAATATGATGAAAATTATAAACTTCTTTTTTACCACTTGAGAAAATGGAAAGTGGTACTTGATGACAAAAGGGGTTGGAACCCTCCGATCTACATCCGTTTCTCAACCTGTGGTAGGGGTGATCAACAATTTTCATAGGATGAATTGACTGTATGTTTTAACAGTAAAACATTATTCCTTGTTGCTTTAAAAGTGCTATGAGGCCTGTGGCATATTTGGTAAAATAATCCCCCCCTGGAGGTGCTTATTTGGAACTTCTTGTCACTAGGGGGTACTTGGCACATCAAGGTTGATGACAACTGATCTACTTTATAGTGCTTTTGCAAAGTATTTTATTATTGCAATTTTTACCTTCACTAAAATATATATTAAAAGTTAGAAAAAAGGTTAACAACACTTATACAATGCAATGCAATTGCAATTTTACATTCTGTCCTTGGTCTCTTCAGGCTGGAGCTATTCCCTTGTTACCTGTAAAGATAAGTCTGGCTGCCACTACTTGCAGGAAATAAATGAGCTGTCTATTCTTTGTGGTTCGGTGAAATGCACAGCCAAGGTCTTTCTCATTTCCTACGGCTGTGCGGTTCACAGATGTTGTCAGTGCATTTCCTGCCTTGCTTTCCAGGATAAGGGCAACTAATTTAAGCTTCACAATGCTTGTGTCTGATGGCATATGTTAATAACATAACCTCTACGCTTCATTAGCCTTTATTAAAGAAAGGGCAGACTTTAATTCTTATATGTCATTATTTTATGGCGTTATGATGAAACTGAGTGAGCAACTCACTCCACCATAACTTTACTTAAAGGGGCAATATTGCGAAAATAGTCTTATATTATAAAATGCGTGTAAACATGCTGGATAGCAAAGGATGGGTTATTTTCCAGGTGTACAGCACTGCTTGCTTCATTTCAATTCTTTACATGTGGGGCAATCGACTGCAGGAAGACCCATAAAAGGGCCAAAATTACCCAGAAGACCCCAGTGGATTAGACAGGCGGTGGTGCAAGCATACTCTGCCAAGGAGAAGGAACCCCCTTTCTGTGTTACAGCTCACTCCACTAGGGCTATTGGTGCCTCTTGAGCTTTCCAGCACCAGGCTTCAGTTGAACAGGTTTGTAAGGCCGCTACTTGGTCTTCGGTTCATACTTTTTCCAAGTTTTACAAAGTTGATGTTAGGGCCTCAGCTGACACGGTTTTTGGCCGCAAGGTGCTTCAGGTGGTAGTGGCTTGAACTGCCTGCCATTGCTCTCTGGGGATCCCACCCTTCTTCATGGACACTGCTGTTGGATGTCCTACATGTAAAGAATTGAATTGAAGCAAGCCGTGCTGTACACCTGGAAAAATACAATTCTGTGATTACTCACCTGTAGAATTGTTTTTACGGCTTGCTTCATCCCACCCTTGTTATCGTTGTTCTCTTTTGCCTTGTTATGGTGATTTTTGTTGAGAGAGTTTCCTTTTAGTGGGCTGTGTTTTTACTAACATGGTCCTTGCCTCCCGGCTTCTTGCATTACTGCTTTCAAACACTGGGGTCTTCAGGGTAATTCTGGCCCTTTTATGGGCCGGGAGGGGCCACAAGTCTTCCTGCAGTCGATTGCGCCACCTGTGGCGGATGCCCACATGTAAAGAATTGATATGAAGCAAGCCATGCTGTACACCGTAAAAACAATTCTACAGGTGAGTAATCACAGAATTGTATTTTTCTATATACTAAAAGTGAAAAAAAAACAAGATGCACGTTGTTTTCCTCCAATGGGGGGAAGAAAAGCCTGGGGTGACATGTTTTTGATTGTATCATTCTAATTTTACAAGGAAGGACAGCTAAATTTTAAAATAATTCAGATAATCAAAGAAAAGGATTGCAAGACACATACCAGATTGCAGGTGCAAATGGGTGCTGATACCAGCTTTTATTTAAACAGATGCAACCCCACGGGCTTGTGTGTGCCTTTCTCCAGGTGTGTGGCTAAAAATAAGATGTCCACTAACCTTATCGGCACTGCAAAGTGGGGTAGAGACAGCTTGCATGGAGCCCTGTTCGCTCATGGGCCTGATAGTAGCTGCCTCACCTGCCTCCATGGTATATACGCCTCTGCCACAGACTTTTATAGTGCTGTAAAATTAAAAACAGTAATATAAATTATATATATATATATATATATATATATACACAGGATGGTGTTCTGATATATCTAGATTAGAAACAATTTGCAGGCAAAAAACACTATACCCGCTTTACTTCCCCATGCAGACCATCGCTCCTAGTCTGGGGATGCAGCTCTTGCTTGATATCTGGATCCATGTCCCGTGCCACCTGGCCCGATGATTTCTCTGCGTTCTCTGACAGGGAGAAGGGAAGGCTCCCTCCATTTACTGCAATGGAAAGGGGCAACTTAAGCAGCCCTGGACGAGGAGCAATGGTCTGTGTGGGAATAAAGGTGAGTATAATAAAGGTGAGTATAGCGTTTTTTGTTTTTTTGCCTGCAAATGATCTTTAAGGAGCAGGTGTTAAAGGAAGAGTGTGGCCCAGAAAATGCTGCTGGTGGACCTACTTGCAGGTACTGCATTTTAAAATCTCTGCAAGGCGAAGCTGTCATTGTCCAGGATACCTTTGTTACAACACTATCACACCTATAAACGGGCAGATGTATAAAAGAAAAAGCGATCCAAGGAGGCCTTAAGATTTGCCTATACGGGAGACAAAATGATGGTGGCCTCACACTAAGGTGCATTAATCTCTTTGAGGCGTAGCTGTCATTCTGGTCCTTTGTGAGAGATTGCTGGGCTCCACAGAGTTACACATCGGTTTTCCATTTGATCTTCTGTGTAAAGTCAATTTAATTCCAGCTAATTCATCCAGAAACTTTTAATGAAATTAATTACATTCTTTGTAGCAGAATTCCTTAGGGGTTACACCTTTTTTCTTGTCATTTAAAGGATGCTAGGATGAGCTGTTATGGGACATCTGTTTGCAGCTAGTGTTAAATGCAAATCCACTGTGTCTTCAAATCATATGCACAAACTCATCCGATCTTCTATTCTTATATACTACTAGATGACCTCCTACACTTTACGAATGTACATGTACTTGAAGATTGGCAAAGTACATTTGCACTGGGTGCAGCATGAGCTGGTCAGTTCCATCTCTAAGGTCTCGGTGTATTCCATACTTGCCCCACTGATCATTCCCATTTTTGCTGTCCAGCCTAGACCCCACTTGATGTCAGGGCATCTGCCGATGCCGCTCTGGAGCGTAAGGTGTTGCAGATGGTAGTGAACCCCTCTCTCCGGGGGTCTAAGCTTGAGGTGACAGTGCTGCTGTTCTTGGTTATGTTGACACAACCAGTTGTTGTTCTTGCATGCTCCCAACCTTATTGAGGGTACTGCTTTGGGACGTCCCACGCATTGCTACTGCTGGTGCCCGGAAATGGAAGAGATAAGAAAAGGGAAAATTGTGTACTCACCGGTAAATTTCCTTGGCTTCCATTTGGGGGCACCACATGCGCCCTTCTGTTGTGTTACGACTGCGTTGGTAGCAGTTGATGCCTTCTACACAGTTTTAATTCTGTTGTACTGTTTTCTAGTTGTGTACATTATGGTGCACTTTCGGGGAGGTGGCTGAACTGCTTTTTAATTAATTGAGGAGATCCTGCCACAGCCTGCCCTATAGATCTATCATTTTCTATCTTGCAGTCCCCGCCTACTACTGAGATTAACAGACGCGTTACTGCTGGTGGTGCCCCGGAATGAAGGAGGACGAGAAATTTACCGTACACAAACTTCCCTATTTCCTAGCAGAGCTCCATTTTCTGGGGAAGCAGGAAATAGATATACTGTGCAGTTGATCCTGTCCCTGTCATTCAGAGCTCTGTGCCCAATTTCGGGCTTCTTTGATTGGGGGAAGCATCCTAAATTGGGTTGATCCAGTGCAACTGTTAAAGTGATCCTATATTTACTAATCTAATACTTCCACCTATATTTCTTCTCCCAGCCTACTATAAAATGAACCTAATATTTTATTTTAAGCCCTGCCCCTAAGCCCCAACTATTCATTGAAAGATGGAGCAGTTTCCATGGAACTAAAGGAACAAAACCTGAGGACCTTTGCCATCTTGTGTGGCCTTGTGTTGGTACGCTGCATCTCTCCATCTCTGCATCAATAGCTAATGGTACACAGCTGCTGCAAGGTCCTGATTTTACTACAAAAGCTGTCCATCGTTCCCTAGGGATGCAAAAGTTCATGTTCCAGTGTAAGACTGCTTGGGACCTTGGGGTGTGATCCTTTGGCCACTGTGGTAGCTGCAGCCGTATTCCAGTGACCATTTTGCTTTTGGGTATATTTTATAGTATGCGGGAAAAACATACAGCTCGAGGTTCTAGATTACCAGGTAAAGACTCCCTTTAGAAAAGACCCAAAGTCATAGTTTACTTTAGGTATGCAAATTACCAAAGAATTCTGAGCACACATTGTTTCTCTTTGCTCCTGGGAAGGGTTGGTTGCAAGAGAGTTGCACAGCTCACATACAAGATGCACACATACATGGTGGCTGTGGCACATGAACAATTAAGTTAGTAGCTATGAGGAAGATTGAAAATCGGGCTTAAGCTGCAAATGTCATGAGAGCTTATCCATAAGTTATCTATTCTAAGTATACAGTATGTCCTGCTCCAGATATAATACTTACGCTTGGGTTATCCTCCTCCAGAGGGCGCTGTGCACTGCAGACATGCAAAAACAGGCTCCTCCCGGCCCTTCATATACCCAGGGACCTCCCACCAATCCCCAGATTTCTCTGCAGTGCTGACTGCGAAGACATGAAGTATCACTCTCTCGCAGGTGAGCGGGGCTATTACAGCCTGTGGGACTATTACCACCCGTCCTCCTTGTGATGTGCCTCCCAGCCTGGGCTGCGCTGGTCGGTTGAAGGTAGGCAGCACCATGCGTGCTTGACGGAGCCATGCTCCACCGCAGTCCCCCACCATAGGGTAGGCGGTTTAGGCTGATGGTGAGCCTTAGGGGATGCCCCTCCCGCTTAATTGTCCCATGCCCCGTGTAGCGGTGGACCCTGTGTAAAGGGTCGCCATCCTCCCTCGTTTCCCCCCCGGGGGGAAAGAAAGGGGGGGAGGGGTTGTGAGTATGGCGGCCTCAGTGTACCCCATTACACGCTTATGGCCTCGGTGTCGTGTTTGACTGGGAATGGATGTCAGAGCCACGTTATGTGCTTTTTACTTTTATTGGTAGCCGCCGCGCCCTTTCTATTGCGCGGACGGCGGTGGCCTTGTTGATGCCGCGGCGTCTTTTTCTTAGTCTGTAATGGCTCTGCTGCGGTAGCCCACTCGATCATCCCTTCAGGCGTCACTGCCCTGTTCCTCTTTTTTTTTTTTTTTTTACTTTCTCTATTTGCATCGTGCTTTCGGAGCTTCGCGCTCTCCGCATCGCGATTTGGCATGCTCCGCGTCACCTTCAGCTCTGGTCCGCCCTTCGAGGATCATTTGGCGCCATTCTTTTTCGCGCGTGGTGAAGACCGCTCTCCCCCTGCTGTCTGTAAGTGCCCTCGCGGGCGACCATATATTATCCTTATACTTACCTGTATCTCACCTAGTTTACACCTTGCGCATGGCTCTGACATTCCTGCCCTTCTTATGTCTTTCAGACCGTGAATTCCGGTGGCTTCTCCCGGCCCGGTGTATCTCCCGGTTGAGACTATTAAAATTACTCCCACTTCCCCGCGGGTTATTGGGGCATCCAGGATAGCTTACAGCGTCAATCCCTACGGGCCTATTGTGCCGATACAATCACCATATGGAGGCGTCCCAGGATATTGTGAACGGGGTTCCTTCGGGACAAGCCCGGCTGTGTGTAGCTTGTGGGGTCTTACCTAGCAGTGGTGACAATGCACGGGTCTGTGTTCCTTGTGCACAGCAGGCGTTATCGGTTCTTCCCGCCTCTTCAGTGGCTGGGCCTGCACCTCTCCTCACTTCACCTACTCCCCCAAGCCTGAGTCTAACCCCCAATACAAGCGGGGATTCTCATCCTGATATGGCTACTAGACTGGCCAGTGTTGAAAGATTGCTTGCTAGCGCGTAAGGCCACCGCTAAGAGGCGGCATTTAACCCCTGACTCTGCCCTTTTCCCTATGGAATCTGATGACTTGTTGCAGCCTTACGGCCAACCCCCCTCGGACGAAGGGTAGCTGTTCTCTGACTCAGGGTCATACGACGAGGAGTCAAGGGGTCATGACGAATCTGGTTCCGAGCACTGGACCTCGGATGATATTGACAGACTGCTGGCTCAGATATTTGAAGTTTTGTCCATCTCTCCCCCTGTTGCTACTCCCAGACAAAGGGGTGAGCTTTTTCATACTGCTAAGGCTCGTCATGAATTTCCCGAGCAAACCCATTTCAATAGCCTCGTGCTTAAGGAATGGGAACATCCCAGTAGACTGCCTGGGATCCCTAAGAGTGTGGATAGAAAGTATCCCTTCCCGGCTGACTTGGTTAAGTGCTGGTCATCGCCCCCCGAGGTCGATGCTCCTATTCTAGGGTTGTCCAACACCTCTATTATCCACTCCCCTGACACTACTACGCTACGGGACTCTGAGGACCGGCGTATTGATCAATTGGCATGCCATGCCTTTGCATTTGGGGGAGCGACCTTGCGGCCAGTTTGCGCCTTAGCGCTCAGGGACATGGTCAGGAATGCACTCGATGGCACAGATGAGTTTCCCTCTGATACTGTCAATACTCTAACTGTGATGTGTTGATAAACTTTATCCTGTCTGCATCGGACAATGCTATAAAGATGTGTGCCAGATCTTCTGCCTGGGCGGTAGCTATTCGCCGCGCGGTTTGGTTGCGACAGTGGGCGGCTGACAACGCCGCTAAGAAAGCCCTTACTGGACTTCCATTTAAAGGGCTACGCCTGTTTGGAGACCGTCTAGACCTCTTCGCCAAAGGAGGCAAGTTGCCCCAGCGCAGGCGGCAGACTCGGCCTTTTCGAGGCCAGGGCACCCTTTCAATCCCCTACCGCGGGGCTAAACAGGGAAAAGGGGTGTCCTTCGCGGGGCCTCGCGCAAGCCCAAAGCCCCTCCCAAGACCCCTCAGGCATGAGGGGGCGCCCTCACCCGCCAGGGTGGAGGGACGTCTACAGCACTTCAAGCACGTCTGGCGGCGCCACGTCTCAGACCGGTGGATTCAGGAGGTAGTGTCCTCCGGCTACAAGATAGAATTTGCTGTACGGCCCCTCACCAGATTCATTGGGTCCCGAATCCCTCAAGACCCTGCCTCAGCCCAGGTCTTGTTGCTGGCCGTACAGGGTCTCCTGGATCTAGGGGTCATTTGCAAGGTCCCCTTTGGAGACAGGGGCACGGGGTTCTACTCCAACCTTTTCACAGTACC
The DNA here is from genome assembly GCA_027917425.1 of Gastrophryne carolinensis. Lineage (NCBI taxonomy): Eukaryota > Metazoa > Chordata > Amphibia > Anura > Microhylidae > Gastrophryne > Gastrophryne carolinensis. The sequence continues at coordinate 181,995,937 of CM051240.1, forward strand.
CAAGAAGGATGGGTCAGTCAGGCCCATTCTGGATTTAAAAATCCTCAACAAATTTGTCAAGAACAGGCATTTTCGCATGGAAACTCTGCGCTCGGCCATTGGCTCACTGCGCCCAGGGGACTTCATGACGTCAGTAGACATCAAGGATGCTTACCTTCACGTCCCGGTGTTTCCAGGACACCAAAGGTTTCTCAGATTTGCACTGAAAGATCAGCATTACCAATTTTGTGGCCCTGCCATTCGGCCTCACGACGGCTCCCAGGGTGTTCACCAAGGTGCTGGCAGGGGTGATGTCCCAGATAAGGCTAAGGGGCATACGCGTGCTGCCTTACCTGGACGACATCCTCATCTCCTCTCGGTCTCTGCAGCAGGCAGAGTTGGACACTCAACTGGTAGTGTCCACCCTGGAGTCCTTCAGTTGGGTGATCAATTACCCAAAGTCCTCTCTATCCCCATCCTCGGTGACTCCGTTCCTGGGAATGATTCTGGATACGGTTCAGTCATGGATATTCCTTCCTCAACAGAAGGTGGAAGCTCTGACTGCGCAGACCAGGTTCCTGCTCTCGTGCCCACAGCCCTCCATCAGGCAGGGAATGCAGCTGGTGGGCCTGATGGTGGCAAGCTTCGAGGCGGTGCCCTTTGCTCAGTTCCATTTGAGACCTCTGCAGCTTCACCTTCTGTCAGTATGGGACAAGAACCCAGCGTCCATGGACGGGGTCTGTGTGCTTCCCCCCTCGGTCAGACGGTCCCTTGCGTGGTGGCTGGACCTCGGGAACTTGATAGGGGTCAGGTCGTTTCCGGCCCCTTCCTGGGAGACGGTCACAACGGATGCCAGTCTGTCAGGTTGGGGGGGATTCTCGAAGTCCCTGCGCTTCCAAGGGACGTGGGGTCCTCGGGAGGCCCATTTACCCATCAACATTCTGGAACTGCGGGCAGTCCGGTTGGTACTGGAGCGGTTGACCCAACACCTGAGGGGGCTGTCGGTCCAGGTACGCTCAGACAACAAGACGGCGGTTGCCTACATCAACCATCAGGGAGGGACTCGGAGCAAGGGTGCCCTCCCACCATTCCCCCTGCTGAGCAAGGTTCTGCGCAAGATTGCTCTGGAAGGGGTGCCCGTGATTCTAGTGGCCCCCCGGTGGCCAAGAAGAGTGTGGTTCGCAGATGTGGTTCAAATGGCAGTAGACCAGTACGATCTGCCAGGGGTGCCAGATCTGCTAACTCAGGGCTCCCTACGCCATCCCAATTTACAAACGCTGGCTTTAACGGCCTGGCTGCTGAGACCTCCATCTTGATGGAGAAGGGTTTGTCTGCCTCTGTGGTAGGTACTATGGTGCAGGCTAGGAAGAAGACTTCTGCTGCTATCTATTATAGAGTATGGCATACCTACATTGACTGGTGTGAGTCTAGGTCTCTTCCCTGTAGGGAGTTCTCTGTCCCCAGTGTTCTGGAATTCTTACAGCATGGTTTGGAGTTAGGTCTAAAACTCAGTACTCTGAAGGGTCATGTTTCTGCCCTGTCCGTCTTCTTTCAGAAGACCTTTGCTCATCATCATTTGGTTAAGACCTTCTTTCAGGGGGTCACTCATGCGTGTCCCCCTCGTAAACCTGTGGTCCCCGTTTGGGATTTAAACTTGGTTTTGTCTGCCTTGCAGGGTGCTCCCTTTGAGCCTATTCAAGATGCTGCTCTGGCTGTTCTTACTCTCAAGGTTGTCTTTTTGGTGGCCATAACTTCGGTTAGGCGTGTGTCTGAGCTGGCTGCTCTATCCATTCAGTCTCCATACTATGAGAGACACCAGGACAAGGTGGTGGTCCGCTTCAAGACGGATTTTCTGCCTAAGGTTGTGTCTGTTTTTCATTTGAATCAGGACATTGTTCTTCCTTCCTTGTGCCCCAATCCTAGTAATTACAAGGAAAGGGTCCTGCATTCCTTGGATGTGGTCAGGTGTTTGAAGTATTACCTGGTTGTCACTGCGGCTTTCAGGAAGACTGATGCTCTCTTCGTTGTGCCTTCTGGGCCTAGGAAGGGTTTGGCTCCTGCCAAGTCTACTATCAGCAAGTGGATCCGTCAGGCTGTGGTTCAAGCCTATTCTGCTAAGGGGAAGAGTCCTCCCTTCCGTCTTACTGCTCAATCTACTCGTGCTATTGGGGCCTCCTGGGCCTTCCAGCACCAGGCTTCTGTTGAGCAAATTTGCAAGGCCGCTACTTGGTCTTCTGTTCACACCTTTTCAAAGTTTTACAAGGTTGATGTTCGGGCCTCAGCTGATGCTGCGTTTGGCTGCAAGGTTTTGCAGGCGGTTGTAGTTTGAGCTACGTGCCGTTGCCTTTTTTGTTGGGGATCCCACCCTACTGTTATGGACACTGCTATTGGATGTCCCAAGTGTAAGTATTATATCTGGAGCAGGACGTACTGTATACTTAGAATAATACAATTCTGTGAAATACTCACCTGTAGAATTGGTATTATACGTATACAGTACGTCCTGCTCCACCCCACCCTGGTTTTTGCATTATTCTGGATCCCCTGTATGGTGATTGTTGTTATTATTATCATTACCAGTTGTTTTGGTGGTTGGATTCTCCCGGCTTCTGGTTCACTGCTTTTCAATGCTGGGGATTTGTGGGAGGTCCCTGGGTATATGAAGGGCCGGGAGGAGCCTGTTTTTGCATGTCTGCAGTGCACAGCGCCCTCTGGCGGAGGATAACCCAAGTGTAAGTATTATATCTGGAGCAGGACGTACTGTATACGTATAATACCAATTCTACAGGTGAGTATTTCACAGAATTGTATTTTTTCTTGCCAGAAATTTAGCACTTTCTTCCCCAGCCAGTCCAAATGTAGAAAGCACTCTCTCTGGGAAAAACCTCACTTGCTTGTGTGTAGCCTACTCTTTTTACCAGCTTAGCTGACCACATAGCTTCCCCCAGACTAGGCCCATTCCCCAGGGGACCAGCTTTACTGTCAGTTTAACTACCTGAAATTAGTTTGAGATTTTTTTTTATCTACCACTGGGGAGTAGGAGTCTGGCTGCATTTCTTTTTTTGGCTTGTGGCATTTAATTTTTTTGTTGAATCATTGATTCAATGTGACTCCTATTAATCGTGTGAAGGTTTGAGAAGTGTAGCCACTGTATAAAATGTGAAGAAAAGAATGTCCTCTTCTGTGCACATATAGGTCTGGTGGGGATGAGTCACATGGTTGTTACATCTGTTCATAAACAACTTTCATAAAGTCTTGTTTGAAATTATGCTACAGCTTTATTAGCAGGAAATATGAACTTTACACACCTCTACTCACCTGCAAATATGTAATCTGAAATAGTCCAGGGCAAACATCTTACCAAAAAGCTGTCAGCAGCAGGAATACATTTGAAACTGTATTTTACAGTCTGATTAATTAGCATCTTGATAAACATGTCTGTTTTCTGCATGCAGGGAGTGACCTGGTGTTTGTTTTTTAAATGGTAATTTATGCTGTTGTAAAATTTATGTATTTCTCCTTTGTGTACAGCCTCCAAAAGTGAAGTGCTTAACACGAATCTGGCATCCGAATATCACAGAGACAGGCGAGATCTGTTTAAGGCAAGTTTTTTTTTTGTCCATTGTCCACATATCTCTTAAAGCTGAAGTCCAGACAACTCCCCACCATCACTCTCCCCTAGTGCTGAGACAGGACGGGGAAGTTACAAAGAAAAGAAAACCCTTACCTCGTCCATGGTCCAGCACCGTTCTCCAGGTCCTGTGCAACGCCATATTGGAAGAAAGACACAGAGGCATCCCAAAGGGGATACCAATTTGTGTCTTTCTGTGCAGCACACACAGACCTGGCAGTGCTGGACCCGCAGGTTTTTTTCTCTTTGTAACCCCCGTTCGCCTCACGCCTCACCTCACGCCTTGGAGATGGTGGCAGGATGGGGGTTAATGGGTGACTGGAATCCCAGATTTTTAATGCTGAGCCTGATCTTAATGCTGAAAACTTCTTATTGAGCAAGTTTGTATCCTATTAATGGCTTTTGCTTCTGGGATTGCAGTAATTAGAAACCTTGCTACTAAAATCTATACAAATATATTAGCTTTTTATACCTTCTTTAATTGATGTACTTGCTCTTAACATATGCTACAAGAAAGCTTCTCTGCAAGTGGCACCACATAGGCTTGTATTGTAAGTAAATGGCTGGTCTTTTTAGAACAAATCAAGACATTTATGCAAATATGCCAAATAATGCTTCTTCTGAATTAGCCCAATGTAATCTCTGCCAAGCATGTATTTCTCCTTAAAAGTCCATATAAATGATAGAAATCTGGTTAGTAATCTCACTTTATAAAAGGATAAAAGTACCGCCTGATTTTATACTGTTGCATGTGGTTACCCTTAGGGTCACTGTATGGATTAGGTCCACTCTTTTTATGTGATAATGGTTTATATACAACTTGTCAGATCTGGTGATAGAAGTAGTTTAACAAAATAAAAATAATCAGTGCAGCCATTGATGTGACCAGACAACCAGTGCCTCTCTTTGGAAGACTTAATAACATTCTCACCCAAGGGGCAGAAGTCTGTGATGGTTAACAACCAATGGGTGTAGGCAACTCATTCATTTGGAAACTAGTGTTGCTGATAGAAGAGTGGCGTTACATCAAGGTCACTGGTATTTTTCAGGAAGCTGGCAATAGCAGCCTACATACTTCACTTTCATGTCGGGTTAAAATAGGGACCATGATGTCATGCTTTGAACCCTTTATGCTTGCAGCTAAATTTCATTATGACTGAAGGACAGTATGTCACCTTATATTATTTATTTACAGTTTGCTTAGAGAACACTCTATAGATGGAACGGGCTGGGCCCCAACTCGAACTTTAAAGGTAGGCAAGATCACACTTATCATAAGCTATATAACTTTAAAAAGAACTGTGACAAGCCAGCTTTCTTGCAGAACATCCTTATTATTATTATTGTTTATTTATATAGCGCCATCAACTTCCGTAGCGCTTTACAAGTTAAGAATACAGACAAGGTAAAACATATTGAACAGAGAACTATACAAAATTAGATGCCACAGGTTAAAACCAAGTGTTGTGAGCACAGGAGACAATAGGGAGGAGTGCCCTGCCCTTGCGAGCTTACAGACTAAAGGATGGGGGTGGAGACAAAGGGGGTGGGGTCACAAGTGGTAGAGCTTGAGTATGGCTGCATGTGCCATTGAAGGTTATAGTAGTTGCTTAAGCCAGGTCATATGCTTGTCTGAAGAAGTGAGTTTTGAGGGCGCTTTTAAAGGCTTGGAGTGATGGAGAGTGGCGGATTGAGCGGGGGAGTGCATTCCAGAGAAGTGGGGAGGCACGGGAGAAGTCTTGAAGGCGGGAGTGCGAGCAAGTAACCAAGGAAGAGGACAGGAGAATGTCAGAGGCGGAGCGGAGGTTGCGCTTTGGTTGGTAATGCTGGGTCAGAGATGAAATGTAGGAAGGGGCCTGGTTAGAGAGAGCTTTGTAGGTTAGCACTAGAAGTTTGAACTGAACTCTATGGGAGACAGGTAACCAGTGGAGGGATTGACAGAGGGGAGTAGCACTGGAGAAGCGAGAGGAGAGATGGATGAGGCGAGCAGCAGAGTTTAGGATAGATTGGAGGGGAGCCAGTCTGTTTGTTGGCAAACCACAGAGGAGGGTGTTGCAGTAGTCCAGTCAGGATATGACCAGGGCATGTACTAGCATTTTAGTGGTGACAGGTGAGAGGAAGGGACGGATGCGAGATATATTTTTGAGTTGGAGGCAACAGGAGGTGGCCAGGGAGTGAATGTGAGGTCTGAAGGAGAGAGAGGAGTCCAGAATGACACCCAGGCATTGAGATTGAGGAGTTGCAGTTATTGTAAGATTATTTACAGAGATTGTGGTGTTAGAGAGGGGAGGGGAGTGAGATGGGGGGAAAATGACCAGTTCAGTTTTGTCCATGTTCAGTTTAAGAGAGCGAGATGTCATGAAGGAAGAGATGGCTGTTAGACAGTCAGGAAGGCAAGAGAGGAGAGAAGAGAGATTCGGGCCAGAGAGGTAGATCTGAGTGTCGTCTGCATAAAAGTGATATTGGAAGCCTAGCGAGGTTATTAGTTGTCCTAGACCAGAAGTGTATATTGAAAAAAGTAGGGGTCCTAGGACTGAGCCTTGTGGTACCCCTACAGACAGAGGCCGGGGAGAGGAAATGGTGTTTGAGTAAGATACACTAAATGTGCGGTGAGAGAGATAGGAGGAGAGCCAAGAGAGTGCGAGACCTTGGATTCCAAGAGAAGAAAAATATTGAGGAGCAGAGCATGGTTGACAGTGTAAGTCCAGAAGAATGAGAGCAGAGTAGTGGCCTTTGGATTTGGCTGTTAGTAGATCATTGGTGACTTTGGTGAGGGCCGTTTCGGTAGAGTGACATGAGCGGAAACCAGATTGGAGGGGATCTAGGAGGGAGTTTGTAGACAGATAGTTTGTAAGTTCTGTATGGACATGCTGTTCAAGAAGCTTTGATGAGAAAGGAAGCAGAGATATTGGGCGGTAACTGGGGAGGGCAGAGGGGACCAGAGAGGGTTTTTTGATGAGTGGAGTTATAACAGCATGCTTATAGGCGGAGGGAAAGGTACCAGTGGAGAGGGAGAGGTTGAATAAAGATGTTAGGGCTGGAATGACAGATGGAGACAGTTGAGGGATAAGGTGGGATGGAATGGGATCAAGGGAGCAGGTGGTCAGGTGAGCCTTTGAGACCAGGGAGGAGACGCCTTTGAGACCAGGGAGGAGACACCTTGAGCAGTTAACACTGTGAAATGAGTTAATGAGTGAGGCAAGGGGGATGCGGGTAGGAGAGAGGTGTTCTGGGGGTGTGAAGCCACTTCGAATCCTGTCGATTTTGTCCTTACCATCATTCTGTTTTAGTGACTGTAAGATGTTGCCCTTCTACTGTAGTGAGAATTTGTGCTGTGATGTCATTACTCCTAAAGGTTGTACTGTATACTGGTTGCACAAATGTATGGGTCTAAAATATTTGTAAAGTCTTACTAAACCCTAACCCTAAAGAGAAGAAATGACCAGAGCGATTGTTAACGGTAGTAGGTAGAATTTTATATCTGCAAATATGAAACAAACAGCCATGATTTTTATACAGTAGTGCTGGTATTTAATGAACTGTAATTTTCCTTCACCCTATTCAGACCTTCACCGTACAATGACCCTAAAGATCATTTTATTTCCACACTCATCACACTGCCATCTGTGTAGAATAATGTGCACAGTGTGGCTCATGCCGGGTCAGCCTACTTTATTGGTTATGTGTGTGATGTAGACATTCTTGGGGCAATGGAGCCTGAAAGCTTGTCCACATTTGCATGTTTTGTACTAATATAAACACAGAGACAATGATCTCTGCAGCAGATAGAAGTGGAATGTCTTAACAATTTAATTTACTTATATATGGCGATTTTCTATCTACTTAGCTATCTATCTATTTATCTATCTATGGAGCCTTGAGCATAAAACACCTGCTTCAGCCTATTAATAGGCACCAATATTAGCTACTCACTGTCATAAGAAAACAATTGATGGCAAACTCCTTGGCCGAGTCATGGATTGACCTCTTTGATTTTCAGGAAACCGAGGACTGCTCCCTTTTTGATAAGGGGGGTGGCATAGGGGGAGCAGGATTCTCCAGTCACTGACGCTGAGGAGTATTCTTCCCTGGTTCAATGACCCTAAAGGAGGATAGGCTAGTGTGATGGACGAGGAGCAAGATGTCTTTCAAGGCTAGAAGGTCAATAAGGCCTTTTCAGATCAGTGGCATTTCAGTAATGGGAGATGTGGATAGGGTTCCCTCCCGAAAGTACTTTGATGTCTACTCCATTGCTAGTAAAACACTCCAGAAATGGGCCCATCCACATACAGTGGACAACCACATTACCTGCCTGGTTAAACATACGCTATTGCCAACCTCTGATAGCACCTCACTTAAAGCTATGGTCGACCATCATCAGGGCAGCCCTTCACCTGGTCTTCACCACCATCAAAGAGAGAGGGTGCAGCAAGACCTGAGGCCAGCCAGTGATTCCCTGTCAAAAAGTATATGGGGAAAAGTCCCCCAAAACAAAATACCATTTTGTCTAAAATATGGTCCTTGATTTTATCCCTGAAGGGTTTTCGGTCCATGAACGGTCCTGATTTTGTAGGAAGTCTGTACAGTATTACTACAGTATCTGTATATAGATAGTTGGTGTGTAGCCGACGGCTAAGTCTACATTACCTATCTATAGTGACACAGCTCTACTTGATATATTAGACTGCTGTGGAGCAGTGTAAACCTCAGGAATATTTGTAGTGTTGCAGATTATATACAGTTTTACAGTTTATCCATTAGGAATTATCCATTTACACTGTTTGTATGGTGGTGTATCTTGCACCTATAGCCAAATCTGTTTTTTTTTTTTTTTTTTTAATTAAACGTTTTTATTGAGGGAAACACAGTAAATTACAGAGCTTGACAAAGCTGTGCCGCACAGGTACACGCAGCAATTTGCATATTAACAGAATTGTTCACAACCAATGTTCAAAAGTCCAAAGACATGTAAATAAAATGCAGGGCCGGTACGAGCCCGCTCTATATTGTTGAACAATGAACCCATTTTGTAACTTACTTTAGCCTCTGCAATCCGTGTCCCCAACTTTTCGGTTAAAGGGAAAATAAAACAATTAACCATAAACAGTAAACAAATAACAAGAGGGGGTGGAAAGGGGGGAAAGACAAGACAGACACTTGTACGAGAGGGGGGGGGGGGCGGATAGGGTGTAGCAGTTGGGATAGGAAGGAAGTAACAGTGAGGCAGAGCGAGGCAGGGAAACCAGCCCATCGGCAGCCTGTCCCGGCCATATTACGTATAGAGGAGAAAATCAGGGGAGAAAGTGAACCGGTCCCATTCCTGCCAGGTCCTTCTATGCTTTTCCAGAGTCCCCCGCAGCGATGCAGTGAGTTCCTCCATCCTACATATGTCCCGCACCACAGCCAGCCACTGCGCTGTAGTGGGGGGCTCAGTGGATTTCCACCTAGCCGGAATACAAGTCCTAGCGGCACTCAGGAGCGGGGCAAGGAGGGACCTGCGTCTTAACCTCATAGACGCCGGTGCCAGGTTGAGCAGGTAGCACGCAGGGTCCTCGCCGAGGTCAACATCCGTTAATTTCCTAATAACCTCCCGCACCCCTTTCCAGAAATCGGACAACTTCTCACTCCCAGAAAACGTGCGTCATAGTTCCCCTGTCACGCAGGCACCTCCAGCAGAGGGGGGAAGAGGAAGGAAACATGGCAGCCAACCGCGCAGGGACACGGATGGTATTTACAGGATATAGAGCTCTTATGCGCTAACTGAATCATGGCTAGCCTTTGCTCGTCCGTGAAGGATCGGCGCAGTTCCCTTTCCCATCCCCTCACATACGGAGGGACAAAGTCCTCCGGGGGCTCCATCAGCAGCGAGTACGAGTAAGATAAGGCTCCCCTAAAATGGCCGGACCCCAAACAAGTTTGCTCAAATTGTGTTGGCCGCCTAGTAGCGGCAGCCGCACACCCGACCGACCGCTGATAGTGTTGTAGCTGGAGGGTCTGCAACTGTGTAATGGGTTTGAGAGCAAGGTCACCGACCAGGGCCTCAGGCCGCCTCCACTCGCCGCCCGCCTGCATATGAAGTCTCCTAAAGCAGTTCTGCTGGATCCACACTTTAAAGGGACCACCAGTTATCTCTACCGGGAAATCGGGATGACCCAAGACCGGCACCATGGGGGACGGCCCAGGGGAAAGACCCGGCCGAGGGAAGCATCTATCCACTACTCTCCTTGACAGACCAATTGTAGGGTGTTTGTTCAGCTGCGGAAATCCATTCAATGGAACCCATGGTAGACCCGCGAGAGGACAGGGAGAGGCAACCTGCTCCATCAGGACCCATTGCTTCAAAGCCGAATGTCGACACCAGTCGATAACCCTACTCAAATGAGCCGCCGCATGGTAGCACTTCCAATCCGGCAAGCCCAGCCCCCCCCTAGACTTAGAGACCGTTAATAAAGAAGCCGCCAGGCGATGAGAACGACCCGCCCAAACAAACCTGGTGCACATTCCTGTGAGCTGCTTGAAAAAGGTAGCGGGGATGTCTATTGGGAGGGTCTGGAATAGGTATAGCACCCGGGGGAGGATGTTCATCTTGATGACGCTGACCCTTCCAAACCAAGAAAAGACTCCCCTGTTCCAATTCCGGAGGTCTTCATCCAGCCTTTTTAACAAAGGAGGGAAATTTAGTGCAAACGTTTCCTGCAGGTTAGAAGGGATCCGCGTCCCCAAGTACGTGACAGCCTCCTGCTCCCACTTAAAGTGAAAATTCTCCTTGACACCAATCTCTCCGCGGGGACATTAATGTTCAAAGCTGAAGACTTCTGATAATTAATCTTATAGTTAGAGACCTCCTGGAAACTCCTGAGTTCCGCATGGAGGTTTGGCAAAGTGATCTCTGGCTTTGTAATGAAGAACATCAAGTCGTCAGCGTAAGCTGCCACCTTGTGCTCCGTTTCGCCCACCTTCACACCTGCCACATCCGAATTTTGTCTGATCAGCCGAAGGAATGGCTCCAGGGAGAGAATGAAAATAAGCGGGGAAAGCGGACAGCCCTGCCGCGTCCCATTGGATAAATGGAAAGCCTGAGAGGACAGGCCATTCACCACCACGGATGCCAAGGGGCAGGTGTATGAAGCCAGGACCCGGTGTAACATCTTGTCTCCCAGCCCGATGTGTCTAAGGGTCTCCTCCATGAAAGCCCAATTCACCCTATCAAAAGCCTTCTCGGCATCCGTGGATAGGAGTAGCGCCGCCTCTCCCCCCTGTCGCGCGTGATGGATCACTCCCATGACCCGTGTCGTATTGTCTCTCCCTTCGCAATCAGGGACGAAACCCACCTGGTCCCAATGTATGAGCCCCGAGAGGAGAGGAGCAATTCTGTCCGCTAAAATTTTGTTATTGATTTTGAGGTCGCAATTCAAAAGGGAAATGGGCCTGTAGCTACCGCAATTAGCTGGGTCCTTCCCGGGTTTAGGAATAACTGCAATGCTGGCCCGGAGAGTGTCCCGCGGAGGGGGAAGATCATCGCTCAAAGAGCCAAAGGATGAAATGAAGTGGGGGCCTAAAGTGCCCGCCAATTCCTTATAATATTCCAGGCTGAAGCCGTCAGGGCCAGGGGCCTTTCCGGGTTTCATACCTCCAATGGCCTTCAAAAACTCCCTCACGTCAATCTCCTCCTCCAGAGCATCCACCACCCCCCTCTCCAGCCGGGGAAGGCCGGACCTCTGAATATAAGCCCTGATTTTTTGCTGGTGAGCCTGAGACTTGTTTTGTGGCAAATTGTATAGGCCTTCATAAAAGTCCCTAAAAGTCTTAGCGATATCGCCTATTTTATAGTGCCTATTCCCTCCCGAGTCCACAATGCTAGGGATGAAGTTCCTGGCCCTCTGCCCCCGCAAAGCTCTAGCAAGGGCCCTGCCACTTTTGTTGCTGAATTCGTAGAAGTGCCTGCGGCACCTAGCAATCTGACCCCGCACCCTAACGAAACTCAGGTCCCTGAGGGCTTCTCGTAATTTGGCCAATTTCACCCCCAAAGCCGGGTCTAGGGATTGTTTATGAGCCAAATCTGTTTAAATCCTTGCATTGTGCACCTTAGTTGGTTGTCAGGTTTCACTGCTCATTAGACTTAAAGTAAATGTCGAGGGCTCAAAAACCTGAGTTATATTGCCTGTAGAATCAAAATATAAACTGATTTTGTTATTTTATTAAAATGTTTTTAATATGTTAGTTTGAGTGCAGCCCTGATATCTCTGAGGTGGTGATCATGTATGTATGCTGCATACTGCCTGCTTGCCTATGCATAAAGAGGCAGCATAGAGGAGAGATCTCTCCTATGAAAATTACAGACACATTCTGCAGCCAGGCTGGCTCTCCTCTCCCTGTTCCTTGCTGGGAACATAAGAAGCCAGCAAGAACCTTTAAGCCCCCTGAAAAGAAGGCAGGATTGCCCGTTACTCACAGTATTTTATGCTTTTTTGCAGCATAGACTTTTAACCTCTTGTGTCCTCCGCACACATTCTGTCTGCTTTTTTTCTATGATTCCCTTTTTTCTATAATGTTGCTTCCTATGTAGCAAGTCTCTTATTTAAAGTGGAACAAAACCCTGGATTCTTTATATCCTGGGTGTTGGTCCTTGCCCCCTGGGCACACCAATCGGGGGTGTCCCGCTGAGTGATACCCCCCAGGTCGCCTGGTCTGACTTACCCTTCCCCGGTCCTGAGGCCTTTCGTCCAATCGGTACGCTCTGATCCACTCCCGCCCCTTCGCCTAACAGCTCGTCTAAGCAAGCGGATCCGAGCGTGATGGTGGCTGCATCCCCCACTACCCTCTAACGGAGCGTGCATGTGCCCTGCTAAATGGATAGTGGGGATGCAGCCTCTGCTTGCACATGTGCCGTTGGACCATGGAAGAAGGTGGGTTTCCATACAGCAAGGCTTCACAATTCTGGATGGCCCTGAAATCTTATGGATTCCAGAGCCGTCGGACCATGGGTTTTGGTCCACGTTTAAAAGGATTTTCTAATAGTTTAATCTCCCATGGGGCAGAAAACGGGGGGCTAAATGCAGACAGTATGTGTGGGTCAGGAGCACACAAGGGGTTAAATGAAGAAAGTGCATGGGGGGGAAAAGAGAGATGGGAATAGGAGTGAAAGAAAGAGGAAATATAGGAAAAAACGAATGACAGAAGGGATACATACTGTACAGTTAAGTCCATAAATAGTCAGACAGATGAAACCAAGATCAACCTTGTCTCTGTTCAAAGAATGTTCTTCCAGAACTGTGCTGACTTTTTAGATGTTTTTTTCAGCAAAGTCCAATCTAACCTTTTTGTACTTGAGGCTTGTGACATGCAGTGAACCCTCTGTATTTATTTTCATGCAGTCTTCTCTTTATGGTAGATTTGGACATTGGTATGCCTTGGTTGGCTGTTGTGAAGGGGTTTCTCTCCACCATGAAAATTATTCTGGGTTCATGCACCACTGTTGTCCTCCGTAGGGGTCCAGGTCTTTTTGCCCACCTGTACTTTCTTTCTCAGAATGTACCAAACTGTAGATTTTGCCACTCCGAATATTGTAGCAAATTCTCGGATTAGTTTTTTCTGTTTTTGGAGCTTAAGGATGGCTTGTTTCACCTGCATGGAGGGCTCCTTTGACACATTTTTTCACCAAAAATTCTTCCAAATTCAAGAACCACACCTCAAAATGGAGAATTGCATAACAAAGGAATTGCTCACTTCTGCCCATCAAACAGTTCAGCAATTGTCCAATTACTTTTGGTCCCTTTAAAAACAGGGTGGCACATGTTAAGGAGCTGAAACTCTTAAATATCTCATCCAAATTTAAGATGGATTCCCTCAAATGAAATACAAAAGTCTAGACTGTATGTCCATGTCCATTATATAACTATAACTTGAATATGTTTAAGTAAATAGGTAAAATTCTGAATTTGTGTCAGTGTCCAAATATTTATGGACCTAACTGTAAAAGTAATATGTGTAAAAGTGTAAGGAGAGCATGCAGGATAAGGAAAAAAACCTAAATATTGTCAGACACTATGTAATATGTAGGAGAAGTAGTGTAGCTGTGTTAGTGTGAACAGCGGGAAGGTGACTTTCTGTATACTAGTGATTGCAGGTATAGAGATGAGTGGGCAGTGTTGGCTTTGTCCCCCTATCATGAGTATTACATAGAGCATGTTACAACCACTAAGTGCAAGAGTGCTGCCCTTAGGAAAGGGGGGGGGGGGGGGGCAAGTGCAGGAGTGATTTTGAGATTTATAGGAAAAAATTTGCACAGTACCCAGTCCAAGGACAGATAGCATTACCCATCTATCCTTGCAGTAGGTGGAGCTATGCAAATCATCTCTTTATGTCTGTGCCATCCAAGGCCCTTAGAAATGTTAAGGGTACAATGCCAAGGATTAGCTTTAAATTTTACACAGCCATACACATCCAACTAATGGACACGTGTTTTTGCTTTAGGCTCTCATCAGCACTAGGGCGGATGTACTGGGTACTGTGCAAATAATTTCCGTTCTAGGAAAGCTCCTCCTTTCCTTTACCTAAGTAGAGGGTTTTTTGGTCTCTTTAGCCCTCTATATTAAGCCTAACATGGGTCTCTCCACATACTGGCTTGCAACTCTGTTTTGGAGATTTATAGGAAGCACGGAGTCCTGCTGCTGAGCATGGGAGATGAGAGAGCAGGGCGAGTTCACAGGATTGATCTGTACATGCGGGGCAGATTGCTCCCTAATTTACACAGAGAGCAGAGTAGAAGGTGTCCCCATTGGACAGAGAGAGATTGTGGGCTTTTAAGGGGAAGGTGAGGAAGACATGCAGTATGTTAGTCTTTTTCTTCTTCCCGAGTAAACTTCACGAAAGAAGGCTGGAACAACTGACCGTGGTTGTGGGTGAGCTACTATCTATGTAATTTGTATTTGTGGGTGGATAATCCCTTTAATTAACCAAACTTTGCAACCCTAACTGTGTTTTTCTCTTCGATATAGAAGGCTGATACTGCATGGATGAGAAACTATGGTCTCACTCTCTATGTAGAATTTTAAAACATGGCCTTTCGGGTTTAAAGGGATTGTCCAGCTTAAAAAAAACAAAAAAGTTTCGTCCAGTGCAGCTCCACCTCCCTGACCAAGCTGTCCTCTCTGGTTCTAAATGGTGGCTATGAACGTATCTGGTTTATGCCTTGCTTCTTGCCCACTTTCTTCATTGTAATAGAGGGAGCAGGGTCACGTGGGCACACTCTACGGGTGGTGGAGCTGTGCTGGTCAAATGGGGAATAGCAGCGTACGTTTGGTTATTAGTTGGACAATCCCTTTAAATATGATACTTTACATAGGTCCCTATTGCAACAGGCTGGCCTGATTCTCTTTCCAGTAAGAGTCTGGCACATATGCTAGACAAGGCTTCATTAGTATTATAAGAAAGCTAAATAAACATTTACTTTTTTTAAGGAGCAGACTTGGTGACAGATATAGGGTGGTTACATCAAAGAAGGTTTTAATTAATAAATCGCATTCAATTTAGTTTTCTTGATGATTAAAAATACATATTCATTTGAAAGCATTCATACTTTCCAGCATTTTGCCACACTTGCCGAAACCTTTTGCATGGCCTGTTCCCCTTGAACTAGATTTCTGAAGCTTCTAGTTCTTCTACCTACATAACTTTTAGTAACAATTCTGCCAATTATTGGTGAACGCCCAATTTGCCTTCAAAACCGCATAACTTTTATTTAAATATGCCAATTCTTTGAGGTCCATAACATAATTTCCAGGACAACTTGTTCTATACGTTGAAGATAGTTTGCTATATGCTTAGGGCTGTTGTGCTGCTGCAGAATACATTTTGATCCAATTGCATAATCTATTATTATTTCGCCTTTTATTGTCACCATTGAGGAGACCATTAATCTTCACCAAATTCCCAACCTCATACAGACTCTGAACATGTAATAATCTATTTTTTTAAATAGGACTGAGCAGAGTAGGTAGTAAGTAAGTAGTAGTAAGTAAGTCCAAATAGATTTTGCAAATGTCTGGGCAATTTAGGCAACAATATTTAATAATTCGAATTCAGATTTGGTGCAATATACCAGGGTGAATGTAAATTACAAATAATTTGCGAAGTAAAACACTTAACATTATGTAACTAAACAGTGTATTTATCTGTTTCTTAAGAAAGTAGATACAGCTCTTAACCCAACTCAAGTATCAAGAGTTGTGCTAGTTTAAAGTGCTACTGCAGGCAAAGCGAATTGTTATACCATTGCGTCGGGCTATATTTGGCACTGTGCTAAACTGTTTTCCATTTTTAAATTAAAGAACAAATGGCTGAGATATCGAGGCTTACATTTTCACCTGATAATTATTCTTAGTATACAGTACGTCCTGCTCCAAATCTAATACAGTTGAGATATACTCCGCCAGATGGCGCTGGACTGCAGAGACATCGAAAATAGGCTCCTCCCGGCCCCTCAAATACCCAGGGACCTCCCACAAATCCCCAGAATTTCTCTGCAGTCTGGCTGCGAAGGACGAGAAATTGGCTCTCTACTCGCAGGTGAGCGGGGTTATTAACCTGCGGCCCTGTAGGACTATTCCCACCCGTTCCACTAGTAATATGCCTCCCAGCCTTGGCTGCGCTGGTCGGGTGAAGGTAGGCAGCACCGCTGTTAGGTGCTTAGGAGTGCTGCTCCACCGCAATCCCTCACCAAAGGGTAGGCGGTTCAGGCTTATGGTGAGCCTCTATGGGATGCCCCTCCCGCACTATTGCCCCTGCCTATTGGTGGGCCCTATTTAAGTGGCCGCCGTCCTCCCTCATCCTCCTTGTAGTCTTCGGGGGAAAAGAGGGGGGGGGGTGTATGTGTATAGATATGTATGTTATGCAGTCTGTGCTTTCACTTTTCACATTTCTTTATTCCTGTGTCAGCCTCCGCGCTGACTTGTCTTTATTGCTTTTAAATGTACCGCCGCCGTGCGCTGACTTGGTTCCGCACTTGGCGGCGGCACTACCTCAGGCGCTGGTGCGCCATCATTGGCTGTTGGCCTTTCTGGCTTTGCGCTCTTCGGGGGGGGGGGGGGGGCCCGTCTTTGGCGCTTTCCACGTCATCGCTATTACTGGCCCGCCCCTCGAGGTATACCGACACCATCTTTTCTGACTTGGTTGGCCTATGCGCGACGGACTCCTACCTATCGCGGTCCGTAAATTCGCGGGCGGCTTTATCTGCTTCACTTTTGTTACAATGTACTTTGTCTTGTCTGCTTATGTCTTTCAGGCGGGACGAACCCTTCTTGGCTTCTCCCGGCCCTGTTTTTAGTATATCACTTGTAGGCCTTGTTAAAATTATACTCCCACGTCCCTAGCGGGTTATTGGGGCATCCAGGTTTGCTATATAACGTCATTCCCTATCGGCATATAGCGCTGCTATAATCACCATATGGAGGCATCTCAGGATAATGTTACCGGGGTCCCTTTGGGACAAGACCGGCTGTGTGTAGCGTGTGGGCAGCCTCATGCTGACGCTGACAAGGCGCGGGTCTGTGTACCCTGTGCTCAGCAGGTGCTTGCATTGCAATCTGGCCTGCCAGTGGCTGCACCTCATTTCACTTCACCTACTCCCCCAAGCTTAAATCTCACTCCTGCTGAGTTGCATACTAGTGGGGATTCTCAGCCTGATGTGTCTTCTAGACTGGCTACTGTTGAACAGATTATTGCAAAGTCTTTAGCGCGTAAGGCCCCTGCTAAGAAGCGGCACTTGACGCCTAATGTTACTGTTTTCCCTATGGGAACTGAGGAGTTTATGAATCTGTGTGGCTATACCCCGTCTGATGAAGGGGAGCTCTTTTCTGATTCAGGCTCATCTGATGAGAGACCGAGGGGTCATGACAATTCTGGCTCTGACCCCTGGGCCCTGGATGACACTGACAGATTATTGACCCAGATTTTTGAGGTTCTGTCTATCTCTCTCCCTGTTGAGGCTCCCAGGCAAAGAGGGGAGCTTTCCATACAGCAAGATCACGTTTGGAATTTCCAGAGCAGGCACATTTCCATAACCTTGTGCTCAAGGAATGGGAGCGCCTCAGTAAACTTCCCGGGGTTCCAAAGAGTTGGGATAGGAAGTATCCCTTTCCTGCTGAGGTGGTTAAATGTTGGTCATCCCCGCCCGAGGTGGCTGCCTCGATCCTAGGGCTATCTAACACCTCTGTCATGCATTCCCCTGATTCTACTACCCTGCAGGATGCCGATAATCTGGCATCCCACGCCTTTGCATGTGCGGGGACGGCGCTGCGCCCGGTCTGTGCCTCTGCCATTACTGCTGTGGCCACTAAAACCCTTATCAGAAATATGCTTGATAGTGCCTCTGATGATTTGCCTTGTGAGGTGTTTAATGCACTCTCCAGTTGTGATGTTTTTGTAAATTTTGTCCTATCAGCATTGGATGACACCATCAGAATGTGTGCCAGAACTTCTGCCCTCGTGGTGGCTATACGCCGCTCTGTTTGTCTGCGCCAGTGGGCTGCTGACAACGCTGCCAAGAAGGCCCTCACTGGGTTTCCCTTTAAAGGACTGCGTCTGTTTGGAGACCGCCTGGACCTTTTTGCTAAGGGAGGCAGGTTACCCCAGCGCAGGCGGCAACCTCGGCCCTTTCGGGGTCAGGGATCCTCCCCCTCCCTTACCGCGGTGCAAGACAGGGAAGGGGGGTGTCTTTCCCTGGGGCCCGGGGAGATTTCTGGGGTAGAGGCAGAGGACGTGGACGTCCTGGCTCCTCCTGGGGTCCCAAAGCAAAATCCTCTCCCAAGCCCTCTCAGGCATGATGGGGCGCCCTCACCCATCCGGTTGGGGGGACGGCTGCAGCACTTCGCTCATGTCTGGAGGCTTCATGTCTCAGACCGGTGGATTCAGGAGGTAGTGTCCTCCGGTTACAAGTTGGGAGTTTGCTGCCGATCCCCCTCCAAGATTCATCAGATCCCAGATTCCTCAGGACCTTGTGTCAGCTCAGGAGCTAGTGCAAGCAGTGCAAGGCCTCCTGGAGCTGGGGGTCATCTGCCAGGTCCCTTTAAGAGAAAAGGGCTAGGGCTTTTATTCCAACCTATTCACAGTACCCAAAAAGGATGGTTCTGTCAGGCTCATCCTGGACTTAAAGATTCTCAACAAGTTTGTCAGGGGCAGGCGCTTTCGCATGGAGACTCTGCGCTCTGCCATCAGTTCCCTGCGCCAAGGCGATTTCATGTCTTCTGTGGACATCAAAGATGCTTACCTTCATATTCCTGTGTTCCCAGGTCATCAAAGGTTCCTCAGGTTCGCTCTGATGGATCAACACTACCAATTTGTGGCCTTGCCTTTCGGCCTCACTTCAGCTCCCAGGGTGTTCACCAAGGTGCTGGCTGGCGTGATGTCTCTGCTCAGATGTCAGGGCGTCCGCGTGCTTCCCTATCTGGACGACATCCTCATCACTTCCCAGTCTCTACATCAGGCAGAGTTGGATACTCAGCTGGTGGTGTCCACTCTGGAGTCATTTGGATGGGTTATCAACCACCCCAAGTCCTCACTGTCCCCTTCCTTGGTAACTCCATTCCTAGGAATGAATCTGGATACAGTTCAGGCAAGGATCTTCTTTCCTCAGCAGAAGGTGGACAGTCTGATTGCACAGGCTCAGTCCCTTCTAGCTTGTCCCCATCCCTCCATCAGGCAGGGGATGCAGCTGGTGGGCCTGATGGTGGCGTGCTTCGAAGCGGTCCCTTATGCTCAGTTCCACTTGAGGCCTCTGCAACTTCACCTATTGTCTTTATGGGACAAGGACCCAGCGTCCCTGGACAGGGTCTGTGTGCTCTCCCCCCTGGTCAGGAGGTCCCTCTTGTGGTGGATGGACTCAAGGAACCTGTTGGGGGGCAGATCCTTTCTTGCCCCTTCCTGGGAGAGGGTCACCACGGATGCCAGTCTGTCAGGTTGGGGGGGTTTCTGGAAGTCCCTGCGGTTCCAGGGGAGGTGGGGCCCTCAGGAGGCCCACACACCTATCAATGTCTTGGAGCTGCGAGCGATCAGGTTAGTTCTGGCTCGCTTGACTACTCCTCTTCAGGGCCTGCCTGTTCAGGTGCGCTCGGACAACCAGATGGCAGTTGCCTACATCAATCATCAGGGAGGGACCCGGAGCAAGGGGGCCCTCCAGGAAGCGTCTCTGATCCTGACTTGGGCGGAGGCCAATGTCCCCTGCATTTCAGCTGTGTACATCCCGGGGGTGGAAAATCACCTGGCGGACTCTCTGAGCAGGGGGACCTCTCGCCAGGGAGAATGGTCCCTATGCAGCAGGGTGTTTCAATCTCTGTGTCACCGTTGGGGCCAACCAGATGTGGATCTGTTTGCGTCCCGCCACAATCACAAGCTTCCAGCTTTTGTCTCTCTGTCCAGGGATCCTCTGGCCCTGACCTCGGATGCTCTAGCAATGTCATGGAAGGACTTTCAGCTCCTGTATGTCTTCCCCCCCCCCCCCCAATTCGGCTGTGTGTAGCGTGTGGGGTGTCCCCTACTAGTGCTGACAATGTGCGGGTCTGTATACCTTGTGCCCAGCAGGTGCTTGCGCTGCAGCGTGGTTTACCAGTAGCTGGGCCTGCGCCACGTATGGCTTCACCTACTCCCCCAAGCTTAAATTTGACTCCTATTGAGTTGGGATTCTCAACCTGATGTGTCTTCCAGACTGGCTAGTGTTGAGAAGTTGCTTGCTAATACCCTGGCACATAAGGCCTCTGCTAATGTGGTGAAGCGTTGGTCATCCCCTCCAGAGGTGGATGCCCCGGTCCTAGGGTTGTCTAACACCTCTGTCATGCATTCCCCTCACTCTATTACGCTGCGGGATGGTGAGGACCGGCGTATTGATCAGTTGGCATCCCATGCCTTTGCCTGTGTGGGGACGGCGCTGCGCCTGGTCTGTGCTTCTGCCATTACGGCTGTGGCTATTAGGACCCTGCTTAGAAGTGTCCTGGATGGTGCTGATGATGTGTCTAGTGAGGAGTTTAATGCTCTCTCTCGTTGTGAGGTTTTTGTGACTTATGTCCTCTCTGCCTTGGATGATACCATTGGGATGTGTGGCAGAACCTCTGCCCTGGTGGTGGCTATACGCCGCTCTGTTTGGCTGCGCGACTTCATGACCTCTGTGGATATCAAGGATGCTTACCTTTGAAAGGATACGTAGGTACAAAGTAACAAAATGGCTACTGCATGGCTTATGCCTGGCTTATGCTTAAGGGGATTGCTTTAAGACTCCAAGGGTGAGAATAACGGAGTGACCGTTATCTCTGGGAATGGAATGTATAGACAGAAGAACATAATCTGTTTCTGTGAAAATGTCCATGGGTAGGTGAATGCCTGGAAAAACCCATGACACACAATGACATACAATGGGGTGATGTACAGCCACCCCCAGCACACACCCCTGACAGTAAGGTGTTGATACAGCTACTCCAATTAAAAGGCAAATGTCCACTTTAGAAGCTTTTCCCCGCCTAGGCCTTATCATGCTTTATATACTGAAAATCATGACGTAATAAACAGTTCACACCGAGAAAAGCTGTTTTGTGTCTTTCTTGCGCTTGGTGTGGGCTCCGGAATTCCGAGGTGTGAAGGTAACTCTGGTCTACAGACAAATAAGGTAATCCCAGGTAGAGGACTCAGTGGGAGTCGCTCTTAGGTGTCTGCCAGTAATAGGGGCAGATATTTTTTCAGTGGTGGAGTTTATGCGGGGCAAGTCTCCTTGAAGGGGGTAAGTGATTTATACGATTAACCCCGAGGGAAGGTTAAAGGACTTGTGCCCTTGTGCCTCTCGCAGTCTTGGCGAGGCGTTGCGGGGTTCGTAGGGAACCGCTGCTTGGTTATTTGAAGCGCGCTATATAAATTGTGAATATTTGTGATATGGGAACAGGTTTGTCTGTTTACTGTGAGTTTACCTGACCACTGAAACCTTTTTCTCTCTTTCTCTCTGACAATAGAGTGTTAAGATTATTTGTTTGTGTGGATTGATAAGTGTGAAGGTGAGCACGCTTTAAACCACTGATATTGTCATTTGTATATTCCTGTTTTTCCAGGTCATCAAAGGTTCCTCAGGTTCGCTCTGGAGGATCAGCACTACCAATTTGTGGCATTGCCCTTCGGTCTCACTTCAGCTCCCAGAGTGTTCATCAAGGTGCTGGCAGGAATGATGCAACTGCAACTCCACCTCTTGTCAGTATGGGACAAGGATCCTGCATCCCTGGACCAGGGCCTTGTTCTGTCCCCCCTAGTCAGGCGGTCCCTCTCCTGGTGGCTGGACTCCAGGAACCTGTTGGTGGGCAGATCCTTTCTGGCCCCCTGCTGGGAGACGGTCACCACGGATGCCAGTCTGACAGGTTGGGGGGGTTTCTGAAAGTCCCTGCAGTTCCCTCAGGAGGCCCACACACCTATCAACATTCTGGAACTGAGGGCAATCAGGTTGGTTCTGGCTCACTTGACCCAACACCTTCGGGCCAGCCTGTTCAGGTACGCTCGGACAACCAGACGGCGGTTGCCTACATCGATCATCAGGGAGGGACCCAGAGCAAAGGGGCCCTCAAGGAAGTGTCTCTGATCCTGGCCTGGGCGGAGGACAATGTTCCCTGCATATCAGCTGTGTACATTCCGGGGGTGGAGAATCTGCAGGCAGACTCTCTGAGCAGGGGGACCTCTCGCCTGGGAGAATGGTCCCTCTGCGGCAGGGTGTTTCAATCTCTCACTGTGTCACTGTTTGGGCCAACCAGATGTGGATCTGTTTGCGTCCCGTCACAATCACAAGCTTTGTCTCCCTGTCCCAGGATCCTCTGGCCTTGGCCACGGATGCCCTAGCAATGTCATGGCAGGACTTTCAGCTCCTGTATGTCTTTCCCCCTGTTGGGCAGGGTTCTGCGCAAGATAACTCAGGAGGGGGTGCCAGCAATCCTGGTGGCCCCCAGGTGGCCAAGAAGAGTGTAGTTCGCAGACGTGGTGCAGCTGGCAGTAGATCAGTACGCTCTGCCCAGGGTGCCAGACCTGCTCACTCACTGGGTCACTTATGCCATCCCATTTTACAAACTCTGGCTTTGACTGGCCTGGCTGCTGGAACCTCCATCTTGATGGAGAAGGGGCTGTCTGCCTCTGTTGTTGATACCATGATAAAGACTGGTAAGAAGTCTTCTTCTTCCATTTACTATAGGGTTTGGCATGCCTACATTGACTGGTGTGAGTCTAGGTCTCTTCCCTGTCGTGTGTTCTCTATTCCCAGGATCCTGGAGTTCCTGCAGCATGGGTTGGAGCTGGGGCTCCAACTCAGTACTCTGAAGGGTCATGTCTCTGCCCTGGCTGTTTTCTTCCAGAGGTCCTTTGCCCAGCATTCTCTGATCAGGACCTTTTTGCAGGGGGTTACCCATGTGCGTCCCCCACGTAAGCCTATGTTGCCAGTTTGGGATTTGAACTTGGTCTTGTCTGCCTTGCAGGGTGCTCCCTTTGAACCTGTGCAGGATGCTGCCCTGGCCATTCTTGCTCTCAAAGTTGTCTTTTTGGTGGCTATCACTTCTGTCAGGCGTGTTTCTGAGTTGGCGGCGCTTTCCATCCAGCCCCCCTACTTTGAGAGACACCAGGACAAGGTGGTGTTTCGCTTCAAGACAGATTTTCTGCCTAAGGTTGTGTCTGCCTTTCATCTGAATCTGGACATTGTTCTTCCTTCCTTGTGCCCTCATCCTAGTAACACTAAGGAGAGGGTTTTGCACTCCTTGGATGTGGTTAGGTGCCTGAAGTACTATCTGGTGGCTACTGCACCTTTCAGAAAAACTGATGCCCTTTTTGTGGTCCCTTCTGGTCCTAGGAAGGGTTTGGCTCCTGCCAAATCTACTATCAGCAAATGGATCCGTCAGGCTGTGATTCAGGCCTACTCAGCTAAGGGGAAGAATCCTCCCTTCCGCCTTACTGCTCATTCCACTCGTGCTATTGGTGCCTCTTGGGCTTTTCAGCACCAGGCCTCTGTTGAACAAGTTTGCAAGGCTGCTACTTGGTCTTCTGTTCATACCTTTTCAAAGTTTTACAAAGTTGATGTTAGGAACTCAGCTGATGCTGCTTTTGGCCGCAAGGTTCTGTAGGCGGCAGTGGTCTGACGTGTCTGTTACCTTTGGGAATCCCACCCTACTTTATGGACACTGCTATTGGATGTCCCAAGTGTAATGATTCTTATCTGGAGCAGGACGTACTGTATACTAAGAATAATACAATTCTGGGATTACTCGCCTGTAGAATTGTTATTATGAGTATACAGTACATCCTGCTCCACCCCACCCTTGGTTTTGCATTATCCTAGGATCCCCTTTTGTTATCATTGTTATAGTTACTAGTTGGTTCTGTTATCTTTCTCCCGGCTTCTCGTTAACTGCTTTTCAATGCTGGGGATTTGTGGGAGGTCCCAGGTATTTGAGGGGCCGGGAGGAGCCAATTTTTCGGTCTCTGCAGTCCAGCGCCATCTGGCGAAGTAATACCCAAGTGTAATGATTCTTATCTGGAGCTGAACATACTGTATACTCATAATAACAATTCTACAGGTGAGTAATCACATAATTGTATTTTTCTGCCTTCATTTTAAATCTTAGTGTTTGTGATGTGCATTTGCCTGATGACTTATTACTTCTGACACGAAATGGAGGAGCTGACCTAATACATTAGTTCACCTCAAGAGATGTCATGTTCATGTTCATTCTTTTGAGAAGTCTTAGAATTTGTTTTGCAGAGGTGCTGCCAAAATAGAAAATTAGCTTTGAAGCTGGAATTACCGTATTTTTCGCCCTATAGAGCGCACTTATTTTTCCCCAAAAGTGGGGGAAAAATGTCCGTGCGCTTTATCGGACGAATGTAAAAAAAAAAAACACCCGTTCCCGGCGCTTCCGCGTTGCCTGTCACTCTGCAAGAGGCCAGATAAAGACAAAGGAGCGGCGGGCTGTGTCCCGGCCCCGCCGCTGCGATCGCTGTCTTTTCTGACAGTAATAGCAGCGGCGGGGCCAGAGACAGCGCCCACCGCTCCGCCATCTGCTGCCTCTTCCGGCTGGGGCACATGCAAGCACCCAGGTCTGGGCAGCACCTGCTGCCCTGACCTGGGTGCTCGCGTGTGCCCAGGAAAAGGCAGCAGATGGCAGGGCGGCGGGCGCTGTGTCTTGCCCCGCCGCTGCTATTGCTGTCAGAAAAGACAGCGATCGCAGCGGCGGGGCCGGGACACAGCCCGCCGCTGCTTCTTACAGCCGGCTCCGTGAATCGGATTGGGCGTGGCCTGCGCCAGCGTTGACGTGGCGCAGGCCACGCACACCCGATTCATGGAGCCGGCCGCTCAGCGAAAATGTCAGCAGACAGGTGAGTTTACTTTTTTTTTTTTTTTTTTACTTAAGCCGACTGGGGGGGTGCCACACAGGCTATGGAAGAGGGGGATGCCACACAGCCTATGGGAATTGGGGGGAGAGGGGGGTGCCACACAGCCCATGGGAATTGGGGGGAGAGGGGGATGCCACACAGCCTATGGAAGAGGGGGATGCCACACAGCCTAAGGGAATTGGGGGGAGAGGGGGGGTGCCACAGAGCCTATAGGAATTGGGGGGAGAGGGGGATGCCACACAGCTATGGGAATTGGGGGGAGAGGGGGATGCCACACAGCCTATGGGAATTGGGGGGAGAGGGGGTGCCACACAGCCTATGGGAATTGGGGGGAGAGGGGGTGCCACACAGCCTATGGGAATTGGGGGGACAGGGGGATGCCACACAGCCTATGGGAATTGGGGGGAGAGGGGGATGCCACACAGTCTATGGAAGAGGGGAATGCCACACAGCCTATGGAAGAGGGGGATGCCACACATCCTATGGGAATTGGGGGGAGAGGGGGATGCCACACAGCCTATGGGAAATGGTGGGAGAGGGGGATGCCACACAGCCTATGGGAATTGGGGAGAGAAGGGGATGCCACACAGCCGATGGGAATAGGGGGGAGAGGGGGTTGCCTCACAGCCTATGGGAATTGGGGGGAGAGGGGGATGCCACACAGCCTATGGAAGAGCGGGATGCCACACAGCCAATGGGAATGGGGGGAGAGGGGGGTATCACACAGCCTATGGATGCCACACAGCCTATGGAAATGGGGGGAGGGGGATGCCACACTGACTATATGGGGAATGGGAGGGGGATGCCACACTGACTATATGGGGAATGGGAGGGGGATGCCACACTGCCTATATGGGGAATGGGAGGGGCATACCACACTGCCTATTTGGGGAATGGGAGGGGGATGCCACACTGCCCATATGGGGAATGGGAGGGGCATACCACACTGCCTATATGGGGAATGGGAGGGGCATGCCACACTGCCCATATGGGGAATGGGAGGGGCATGCCACACTGCCCATATGGGGAATGGGAGGGGCATGCCACACTGCCCATATGGGGAATGGGAGGGGCATGCCACACTGCTTATATGGGGAATGGGAGGGGCATGCCACACTGCCTATATGGGGAATGGGAGGGGGATGCCACACTGAGTATACAGAGAATGGAATGGTGGCATGCTACACTGTCTATGGAATGGGGGCATCCCACACGGCCTATGGGAATAGAATTTGTCTAGTGGTTTAAGACTGTAGACATATGTTGTGCCTTGTCACTTTTATTCACGCCGCCACGCGTTTGTACTGTGCTCCGCGGCTGGCAGCCCCATTCACCTCAGAGATGCCGGGCCACTACTGGCCAGCCGGATCACGTGGGCGCTCTTCGGGGGGGGGGGGGACCCTGTGGCTAATGCATTTTACTTCATATCTCCACGGCATGCCCCTCGAGGTCTGCGGACGCCATTTTCTCTCCTGCTGCTGGCTCTCTGCGGTCTGTGAGTAACCCCGGTGGGGTGATTTTTTTTTTGGTTGTTTCTTATGCCTTATTCTCATGGGAATGTTTAATTATATCTTTCAGGCGGGTTAAAGCCTTGTTGTTTCTCCCGGCCTTCTCCCCTCATTATCTCCCACTTCCCTAGCGGTTATTGGGGGCATCCCGGGTAGCTCTTTAGTGTTAACCCTTACTGGTCTACTGTGCCATTCAAATCACCATATGGAGGCTTCTGGGGATAATGGGCCTGGGGTTCCTTCGGGGCAAGCCCAGCTATGTGTTGCGTGTGGGGTATCCCCAATCGGTGATGATGTCAGGGTATGTGTATCCTGCGCCCAGCAGGTACTTGCACTGTAGTCTGGGTTACCTGTTGCTGGGCCTGCGCCCCCTCGGGCTTCGCCTACCCCCCTCCACGCTTACATCTGACCCCCTGCGAGGAGCATACCAGCGGGCGGGGAGTCTCAGCCTGATTTGGCTGCACGGGTGGCCAGCATTGAGAAACATATTGCTGGGTCTGCCTCGCGTAAGGCTTCTGCTAAGAAGCGACATTTATCTCCCGCCATTTCCCTCTTTCCTGTGGAAGCTGAGGACATTTTTGACACTACTGGTTGTTCCCCCCTGGAGGAGGGGGAATTGTTCTCTGATTCAGAATCATCTGAGGAGCAGCCTAGGGTTTATGGTGGTACAGGTTCTCCCTTTGGGGAAGATCCATGGTCCTCAGATGACACTGACAGGCTTTTGGCTCATATTTTTGAAGTGTTCTGTATCTCCCCTCCTGCCGTGACTCTGCAGCAGCAGGGTGAGCTCTTTCATATGGTTAAACCACGTTTGGAATTCCCGGAGCAGTCGCACTTTAATAATCTGGTGCTCAAAGAATGGGAATGGCCTAGCAAGCTGCCAGGGGTGCCCAAGAGTTGGGACAAGAGGTATCCCTTTCCTGCTGATGTGATTAAGCGCCCTTTCTGGGACTGTCCAATACATCTGTCATGCATTCTCCTGACACTACTACCCTGAGGGATAGTGAGGATCGGCGCATGGACCAGCTGTCCTGTCATGCTTTTGCCTGCATGGGGACCGCGCTACGTCCGGTTTGTGCCTCTGCCATTACAGCTATTGCTATTAAGGGTTTGCTTAAGAGTCTCTTAGAGGGGGGCCTCTGATGACGCGGGAGGAGAAGAGTATAGATCTCTCCTGCTTTGCTATGAATTTGTTGTATATGTTCTGTCTGCCATGGATGATGCCATTAGAATGTGTGGTAGGACTTCTACCCTGCTGGTGGCTATACGCCGCTCTATCTGGCTACGTCAGTGGGTAGCTGCTAAGAAGGCTCTCACTGGTTTCCTTTTCAAGGGCCTGCGTCTTTTTGGTGAATGCTTGGATTTGTTTGCCAGGGGTGGTAGGTTACCTCAACGTAGGAGGCCGTCCCAGTCCTTTCGGGGGATGGGTGCCTTTCTCCCATCCTTCCGTGGTTCCAGAACTGGCCGAGGAGTTTCCTTTACTTGGGCCCGCGGAGATCACTGGGGAAGGGGCAGAGGACGTGGCCGTCCTGGCCTCTCCTGGGGTCCCAAGACAAAATCCTCACCCAAGCCCCCTCAGGCATGAAGGGGCACCCTCACCCATCTGGGTGGGGAGGCAGCTTCGGCTCTTTGCTCACGTCTGGAGGCTTCATGTCTCAGACCGGTGGATTGAGGAGGTAGTGTCCTCCGGTTACAAGATAGAGTTTGCAGCCTGGCCGCCCCCAAGATTCATCAAATCCCAGATGGCTCAAAACCCCCTGTCAGCTCAGGGTCTGTGCCTTGCTGTCCAAAACATACTGGAGTTGGGGGTCATCTGCCAGGTGCCTTTGAGGAAAAGGGGCAGAGGCTACTACTCCAATCTTTTCACTGTTCCCAAATAAGACAGGTCCATCAGACCTATCCTGGATTTAAAG
Source organism: Gastrophryne carolinensis (assembly GCA_027917425.1). Taxonomy (NCBI): domain Eukaryota; kingdom Metazoa; phylum Chordata; class Amphibia; order Anura; family Microhylidae; genus Gastrophryne; species Gastrophryne carolinensis. The sequence goes on from CM051240.1 coordinate 182,024,358, forward strand.
TGCCTCAACAAATTTGTCAGATTCAAACATTTTCGCATGGAGGCTCAGCTGTTAATTCACTATGCCCAGGGGACTTCATGACCTCTGTAGACATCAAGGATGCTTACCTTCATGTACCAATCTTTCCAGGTCATCAGAGATTCCTCGGGTTTGCTCTGGAGGATCAGCACTATCAATTTGTGGCCTTGCCTTTCGGTATCACCTCGGCTCCCAGGGTGTTCACCAAGGTGCTGGCGGGCGTACTGGCTCTGCTGAGATCTCAGGGCATGCGCATCCTTCCTTACTTGGATGACATTCTCATCACATCTCAGTCCCTCCAGCAGGCCGAGCTGGATACTCAGCTGATGGTGTCCACACTGGAGTCCTTCGGCTGGGTGATCAACCACCCCAAGTCTTTCCTGTCACCGTCAATGGTGAGGTCCTTTCTGGGCATGAGTCTGGATACATCTCGGGTCAAGATTTTTCTCCCTCAGAAGAAGGTGGAGAGTCTTCAGGCCCAAGCCAGGTTCCTTATGTCTTGCCCTCATCCCTCCATCTGGCAGGCCTGATGGTGTCTTGCTTTGAGGTGGTTCCATACGCTCAGTTTCACATGAGACCTCTTCAACTTCACCTCTTGTCAGTTTGGGATCGGGACCCTCGGTCCCTGGATCAGTTGTTAGTTCTGTCCCCTCCGGCCAGACGGTCTCTCTCGTGGTGGCTGGACACAAGAAACCTGTTGGTGGGCAGATCCTTTCTGACCCCGTGCTGGGAGACAGTCACCACAGATGCCAGTCTGACAAGTTGGGGGGGGGGGGGGGGCTTCTGGAAATCCCTGAAATTCCAGGGTCAGTGGGGCCCTCAGGAGGCCCACACCCCTATCAACATTCTGGAATTGAGGGCAATAAGGTTGGTTCTAGCCCAACTGACTCCACACCTTCGGGATCGGGCGGTTCAGGTCCGCTCGGACAACCAGACGGCAATTGCCTACATCAATCATCAGGGAGGGACCTGGAGCAAGAGGGCCCTCAAGGAAGTGTCCCTGATACTGTCTTGGGCGGAGGAGAATGTTCCCTGCATCTCAGCTGTGTACAACCCGGGGGTGGAGAATCTGGAGGCAGACTCCCTCAGCAGGGGGACTTCTCGTCTGGGAGAATGGTCCCTCAGCAGCAGGGTGTTTCGCTCCCTGTGCCACCGCTGGGGTCAGCCAGATGTGGGTCTGTTTGCGTCCTGTCACAATGACAAGCTCCCAGTCTTTGTCTCTCTGTCCCAGGACCATCTGGCCTTGGCCATGGATGCACTAGTAATGTCTTGGAAGAGCTTTCGGCTCCTCTATGTGTTCCCTCCATTTCCTCTTCTGTGCAGGGTGCTGCGCAAGATAGCCCAGGAAGGGGTGCCAACCATTCTGGTGGCCCCTTGTTGGCCAAGAAGAGTGTGGTTCGCAGACATCGTGCAGTTGGCAGTAGATCAGTATGTTCTGCCCAAGGATCCAGACCTGCTCACTCAGGGGCAGCTACGCCATCCCAATTTACAAACGCTGGCTTTGACGGCATGGCTGCTGAAACCTCCATCTTGATGGAAAAGGGGCTGCCTGCATGTGTTGTTAATACCATGATTCAGGCGGCTAGGAAGAAGTCCTCGTCATCCATCTACTATAGGGTCTGGCATGCTTACATTGACTGGTGTGAGTCTAAGTTGCTTCCCTGTCGGGTGTTTTCTATCCCTAGGATTCTGGAATTCCTATGACATGGTTTGGATTTGGGTCTTCAACTTAGTACCCTCAAAGGTCATGTATTCTAAGTATGTCACACACCCCGCTTCAAGACATTCATTACACTTGGGTATACTGACCTGTAGATGGCGATCTTGCAGAGATGATAACAAAAAATGGTCAGACCCTCCCGGCCCATAAATACCTGGGACCTCCCACTCATTCCCCAGTTTTCCATCTCTGCAGAGGCGAGCAAGTCAGAAGATGATGTCTCCTCCTTGCAGGTAGCCGGGATGACTCTTTTTTATTCTTCTATTTCTGCCTGGATCCCTTCTCTTAAGTTACTTGCCTCCCAGCCTAGGCTGCTGGCCCGGGCAAAGGTAGTTGGCACCCCTGGTGCTTAGGAGCCGTGAGACCCCATAACAAGGGGTAGGCGGCTATCCGGGTTGGTGATCCCGGTTTGGGATGCCCCGTCCCTTGGCCCTACTCTCTGTGTGTTAGGTCCCGGCTTCTAGCCGGGAGATATGGGGGCGGGGCCGGGCGTGACGCTGGAACCGCGCCGACCCGCCCTCCCTCCTCCTCTGCTCTCCTCGTATGCCCACGGTTCCTCTTGTTTGCTTGCGGTAATCAGGTGGGGCGAAGGTCTGGTGAGTGGCCTGCGGCCATCAGATTTTCTATCATTAACTCCTTATGGACATTTCCAGCATAGTCTGAGTGTGTGTGTGTTTTTTTTTGTGTGTTCCAGGTGGACCATTGACACTATTAAAGGGGAACTCTCCCGGTCCTAAGGTCCCTGGTTAAATTTAGTGGCTTAACATTCCTCCCACTCGGGACTTAAAGGGGCCTCCCGGGTTGCATTACTGCGTAATTCCCTCGGAGCATTATATATATATATCTCCATTTTAAAAAATCACCGTATGGAGGCATCCCCGGGTACTGGGCTTGTGCCCCCCTCGGGGCAATCCAGGCTGTGTTTGGGGTGTGGGGTATCCCTTTTGGGGGATGATGTATTTCTTTGTGTACCCTGTGCGCAGCGGTCTATTACGCGGCAGACCGGATCTCAGGCGCCTGGTTCTGCTCCGCCAGTCTCCTCTCCGTCTCCCCCTCGCTTGACATGTACCCCATGTGATGTGGTCATTGGCGGGGAGTCGCAATCTGAGGTGTGTGCCAGATTGGGCAATCTTGAAAAAATGTTTTCCAGTGCCGTTGCTAAAAAGGCCACGGCAAAGAGAAAACATTTGTATACGGCTGCGCAGGCCTTTGATAGGGAGGATTTTGACTCCCTGGATTGGTCTGATTTTTCCCAGCGTGAGGTAGGTGATTCGTATGAGGAGTCTGATGACTCCGATGATCAGCAATTTGTGGGCGCTGATACCGAGCAGGGCCAGGGGGATTCTTTGGATACCGCTAGGGTCCTGGCTCATATGTTTGAGGTCCTGGCTATTTCTCCCAGCTGAAGGGGGAGTTCTTTGAAGTAACTAAGCCGCGCTTGGAATTTCCTTATCAGAAGAATTTTGATTGTATCATTCTCAAGGAATGGGAGAGGCCGACTCGGCTTCCGGGTGTTCCACCGGGTTGGGACAAGAAATATCCCGCGGTGAAGCACTGGTCTCCCCCCCCCCCGAGGTGGATGCTCCTGTCTTGGGGTTGTCCAGCTCCGCAGTCCTCCATTCTCCGGAGTGCATTACTCTCAAGGATGGTGGGGATAAACGCATTGACCAGATGGCTTGTCATGGTTTTGCCAGTGTTGGATCGGCCTTGCGGCCGGTTTGTGCTTCTGCGCTTGTACTGGTTGCTGCCAGGTCGGTTGTTAGGGGATTGTTGACCTCTTCCGGGCTTGACCCAGTTAGTGAGGAGTTTGCCGACCTTAAGCGCTGTGAGTTATTTTTATCCTGTCTGCCCTGGACGACACTTTGGTGATGTGTAGCAGAGCTGCGGCTCTGCTTGTGGCTATCCGCCAGTCGGTTTAGTTACGCCAGTGGGCGGCTGATTTTGTGCCCAAAAAGTCGCTCACGGCCCTTCCCTTTGTGGGGTTGCGGCTCTTTGGAGAAAAATTGGATTCGGTGGCAAAGGGAGGTAAGTTACCTCAGCGTAAGAAGCAGCGTTGCCCGTTTCGAGGGGCGGCTTCCTTCTCTCAGTCCTTTCGTGGGGCTAGAGTCGGCAGGGGTTCGGCTTTCCCCTCGTCCAGAAGTGATTCCTGGACCAGGGGCAGGGGTCGGGCCCGTCCAGGACACAGTTGGGGCTCCAAGCCTAGAGCCGCTGCCAAGCCGGCTCAGCAATGAGGGGGCGCCCTCATCCTTGCGGGTGGGGGGACGGCTGCTACTCTTCTCCCAGGTTTGGGTCCAAGAGGTCTCGGACAGGTGGATTCAGGAAGTGGTGTCTTCCGGTTACAAGCTGGAGTTCGAGTTCCGGCCCCCTCCCAGATTCTTCAGTTCTCGGGTGCCGTCAGATCCTCTGGCCGCCCAGGGGCTTCGGGCAGCAGTAGCAAGTCTTTTGGACATGGCTGTCATCTGTCCGGTGCCCCACTCGGACCGGGGCCTGGGCTTCTATTCCAATTTGTTCACGGTGCCCAAGAAGGACGGATCTGTTTGTCCCATTCTGGATCTGAAGTTGCTCAACAGGTTCGTTCGTCCCCGGAAGCTCCGTATGGAAACTCTGCGCTCAGCCATCCACTCACTTCGTCTGGGGGACTTCATGACGTCCATAGACATCAAGGATGCTTACCTGCATATTCCAATATTTCCGGCACACCAGAGATTCCTCAGGTTTGTCGTGGACAATCGACATTTTCAGTTTGTGGCTCTTCCGTTTGGCCTTACCTCGGCTCCAAGGGTTTTTACCAAGGTGTTGGCAGGAGTGATGGCCATCCTCAGAGCCAGGGGTATCCGCATCGTGCCCTATCTGGACGATCTTCTCATCATGGCGTCTTCCCTCAGTCAGGCGCAGCTGGATACCAGGAATGTGGTATCCACTCTGGAGAGTTTCGGTTGGGTGATCAACTATCCCAAGTCCTGCCTCACTCCCTCCAGGGTGGTGGAGTTCCTGGGAATGTCGCTGGATACTTCTCAGGCCAGGGTGTTTCTCCGCCGAGCCAAGGTTCTTCTGATTCAGAAATTGACTCAGCGCCTTCTATCCATTCCCCGTCCGTCCATCCGGCTAGGGATGCGACTCGTGGGATTGATGATGGCGTCGTTCGAGGCGGTTCCCTTTGCCCAGTTTCACACAAGGACGCTCCAGCTCCATCTCTTGGCGGCCTGGTATGGGTCCCCGCTGTCATTGGATCAGTCCTTTCTGATGTCCCCCCGGGTGCGGCATTCCCTTCGGTGGTGGCTGAAACCAAGCAATCTGACGAGGGGCAGGTCCTTTCTGACCCCTCGTTGGGAAACGGTCACCACGGATGCCAGCCTGTCAGGTTGGGGGGGACTTTGGAAGGATCTTCAGTTTTCAGGGACTGTGGGGGCCTCTAGAGGCTCACGATCCCATCAATGTTCTGGAGTTGAGAGCCATCAGGCTGGTTCTGGCTCACTTGACTCATCAGTTGCGGGGCCTACCGGTCCAAGTTCGGTCGGACAATCGGACGGCGGTCGCCTACATCAATCACCAGGGAGGGACTCGCAGCAGGCGTGCCCTCAGGGAAGTGTCCTTGATCCTTGCCTGGGCAGAGAGCCATGTCCCATGTATCTCGGCAGTGTACATTCCGGGAGTGGAGAACATGGAGGCGGACTCCCTGAGCAGGGGGTCATCTCGCCGGGGGGAATGGTCGCTAAGCCCCAAGGTGTTTCGGTCGCTTTGCCACTGGTGGGGGTCTCCGGAGGTGGACCTCTTTGCCTCTCGTCACAATCACAAGCTTCCGGCATTTGTGTCTCTCTCGCGGGATCCACTGGCTCTGGCAGTGGATGCCATGTCTCTGAACTGGAGGGATCTGGGGTTTCTGTACCTGTTCCCTCTGTTTCCCATGGTGGGCAGGGTGGTTTGTAAGCTGGCCCTAGAGGGCGCGTCAGCAATCCTGGTGGCTCCAAGGTGGCCAAGACAGGTTTGGTTCGCAGACGTGGTAAGGTTGGCGAAGGATCAGTTAGACCTGCCCCTTCTGCCGGATCTGCTCACTCAGGGGCCACTGCTCTACCCCAATTTACCAGCGCTGGCTTTGACGGCGTGGTTGCTGAAACCTCCATCTTGAGGGAGGAAGGTCTTTCTGATGCTGTCATTCAGACTCTGCTTAGGGCTAGGAAGCAGTCTTCCTCTGCCATCTATTATAGGACTTGGAGGTCTTATATTGATTGGTGTGAGGTCAGGGCCTTGCCTTGCAGGGTGTTTTCTATCCCTAGGGTTTTGGAATTTCTGCAACATGGTCTGGACCAAGGTTTGCAGCTTAGTACGCTGGCGGTTTTCTTTCAAAAGTCTTTTGCACTTCATCCTCTGGTTAAGACCTTTTTCCAGGGGGTTACGCATGTGTGGCCTCCTAGGAAGCCTTTGCTCCCAGTTTGGGATTTGAATTTGGTTTTGTCTGCCTTGCAGGGTCCTCCTTTTGAACCTTTGCAGGATATTGCACTTTCTACGCTTACTCAGAAGGTTGTTTTTCTGGTTGCCATCACTTCCGTTTGACGTGTTTCGGAGTTGGCAGCCTTGTCTATTAAGGCTCCTTACTTTGAGAGGCATCAGGACAAGGTTGTTTTTCGCTTCAAACCAGATTTCCTTCCTAAGGTGGTCTTTGCTTTTCATTTGAATCAGGATATTGTTCTTCCCTCTTTGTGTCCTAAGCCCAGCAATGACAAGGAGAGGGTTTTGCATTCTTTGGATGTGGTTCGCTGTGTGAAGTACTATTTGGTGGCTACTTCTCCTTTTCGTAGGACTGACGCCCTTTTTGTGGTGCCCTCTGGGCCTAGGGAAAGGTTTGGCTCCCGCCAAGTCTTCCATTAGTAAATGGATTTGCCAGGCCATTGTTGGGGCCTATTCTGCTAAGGGGAAGATTCCCCCTTTTTGTGTTACTGCTCATTCTACTCATGCTGTTGGGGCGTCCTGGGCCTTCCAGCACCAGGCTTCTGTTGAGCAGGTTTGTAAGGCTGCTACTTGGTCTTCAGTTCACACTTTTTTCCAAGTTTTACAAGGTTGATGTTCGGGCCTCAGCGGATGCTGTTTTTGGCCGCAAAGTTCTGCAAGCTGCAGTGGTTTAAGTTTGTGCCTTGTTTTTTGGATCCCCGCCCTTTATGGACACTGCTATTGGATGTCCCAAGTGTAATGAATGTCTTGAAGCGGGGTGTGTGACATACTATTAATACCATTTTGTGAATACTCACCTGTAAAATGGGTATTATAAGTATGTCACACACCCCGCTTCACCCTGCCCTTTTGTATTCTGGATCCTTTATATGGTGAACATTTGTTAGTTTTTATTGGCTTTCCTCGTCCCTTGGTCTTACTGCTATCTTTATACTGGGGAATGAGTGGGAGGTCCCAGGTATTTATGGGCCAGGAGGGTCTGACCTTTTTTTGTTATCATCTCTGCAAGATCGCCATCTACAGGTCAGTATACCCAAGTGTAATGAATGTCTTGAAGCGGGGTGTTCACAAAATGGTATTTTCTGCCTTGGACATTTTCTTCCAAAGATCCTTTCCTCAACATCGTCTGGTCAAGACTTTCTTCCAGGGGGTTGCTCACATGCGTTCTCCACGTAAGCCTATGTTACCAGTCTGGGATTTGAACTTTGTTTTATCTGCCTTGCAGGGGTCTCCCTTTGAGCCTTTGCGTGAGTCCCCTTTGTCCATTTTGACTCTTAAGGTAGTCTTTTTGGTGGCTATCACTTCTGTTAAGCGTGTTTCTGAGGCGGCGCTTTCCATCAAACCTCCTTACTTCGAGACACCAGGACAAGGTGGTGTTTCTTTTTAAGCCAGATTTTCTGCCTAAGGTAGTGTCTGCCTTTCATCTCAATCAAGACATTGTTTTGCCTTCTCTATGCCCTTATCCTAGTAATCCTAAGGAGCTGGTGTTACACTCTCTGGATGTGGTCAGGACTCTGAAGTTCTATTTGGTAGCTACTGAATCCTTCAGGAAGACTGATGCTCTTTTTGTGCTCCCATCTGGACCTAAGAAGGGTCTGGCTCCAGCTAAGTCCACTATCAGCAAATGTATCCGTCAGGCTGTGGTACAGGCCTAATTTGCTAAGGGGAAGGATCCTCCCTTCCACCTTACTGCTCATTCTACTCGTGCTATTGGTGCCTCTTGGGCCTTTCAGCACCAAGCTTCTGTTGAACAAGTTTGCTTACCTTTTCTAAGTTTTACAAGGTTGATGTTAGGGCCTCAGCTGATGCTGCTTTTGGTCGAAAAGTTCTGCAGGCGGCAGTGGTTTAAACTGCCCGCTTTTACTTTTTGGGGATCCCACCCTACCTTACGGACACTGCTATTGGATTTCCCATGTGTAAGGAATATTCTGGAACAGGACGTGCTGTATACTTAGAATAATACAATTCTGTGATTACTCACCTGTAGAATTGGTATTATACGTATACAGCACGTCCTGTTCCATCCCACCCTTGTTATCATTATTCCTAGTTACCTCTGTATGGTGGTTGCTCATATGTTCATTTTTAAATTCTGGTTATTATTGTTCTCCCGGCTTCTTGTTAACTGCTTGTCAATACTGGGGAATTTGTGGGAGGTCCCTGACTTATATAGGGCCGGGAGGAGCCACAAGCTGTTTTCTGCAGTCCAGCACCATCTTGTGGATGTATTACCCATGTGTAAGAAATATTCTAGACCAGGACGTGCTGTATACGCATAATACCAATTCTACAGGTGAGTAATCACAGAATTGTATTTTTCCTGCAGTTCATCCTTCTTCAGTATCATTAGTGTTGCAGCTTGCATGGGTTTTTAATATACATGTATTGTACTGTCCCATAATGTGTTTTGTGAGGTTAAAGGGCCAGCCCCTTCCTGCAAAATAAACCTAACCCCGCCCTGCCCCCTCCAAGGAACGATTATGCTCATGTGGTAAAATGTGCCCAAATCCAGCCCCTGAAGTAGACTGTGCCGCAGCTGCCATCATCCTGAGGTTCCGACCAGCCGCTGGGAGCAGATGCTCTCTGCATCGCGTGCGCTCCTGTCTGTGCCATTCACCTATTTTCTTTTATTGCATGAGCATAATCTCTATTTGGAGGGGGTGGGGGTTATGTTTATTTTGCAGGAAGGTGCTAGAGTGTCCTTTTTAATGCTGTTGTGGCCATTCTTTATAGCAGTGTTCCCCAAACCTCTCCTCAAGACTCACAAATGCTGCTTTTTCGTATCTCCACACAGACACACAAGTAGAGTAATTAGTGCTCAATCAGAGCTTTAGAGACAAAACATGGGAACACTGCTCTTTAGGCTGATAAAAATGGAAAACCTTAAGTTCTTTATTATCAGAATTATAGCATTTGTTTAATGCAAACATGTACACCTTTCCTCTACCAAGACAGGACTAGTTCCAGACCCAAGTGGCACTATGATGTCAAAGGCAGATTAAAAGTTAGGAGGTTCATTGTTCATCCCACAGTGCTGAAAATATATTTGTAACACTGTACTGACCTGTTTTTGCTGTCAGTTAGTATTGAAATTTCTCTTGTTTTTAGAGTTTAACCCTTTAACCGCCAGCCAATTTACGTGGCTGCCTCCCCTGCAGTTAACCGCCAGCCACATAAATTTTACGTGCCTGACTTTCCCCACTAACAGTAAAAAAAGTTTTTAAAAAAGTCACTTACCTGACCCCTCGTTTGATCCGGCCGGGTCTCCTCTTCAGCCAGAGGGGCTCTGCTCGCCGATTGGGGCTCCTCCGGCTGCAGGGGAGTGCCCAAAATAGGGTGCCCCCGCCGTTTCAGCAGCCGCTGGGATTGCCTGCAAAAAAAGAAAATGACAGTTACTTACCTTCATGCCCGCCGGCTCCCCTCTTCACGGGGGGGGGCTCCGATCACCCCCCCCCCCGGCTCTTCCGTCTTCTGGAGGGGGCATAACAGCCCTCCTCCCTCCACAGCTTCCGATGGCATCTAGGATTTTAGATGACGCCCGATGACGTCACCGCCGGGTGTCGTAGGGGCACCCGGCAGTTCAACTTTCAGATGCCGGTGAGGGCTGGACAGAGGAGGAGGGAGGTAGGCGATCCTCCGATCGCCTGGCTCCCCCCTCCTCTGCCCAGCCGTCACCTGCATATGATCGCCGCGGGACACAGGAGATGCAGATCGGAGGTGAGTAAAGTAAAAAAAAAAATTTTTTTTTTTAATAAAGTTATTTTGAAAAAGTGTGTGTGTCTTTTTTTACTTTTAACCCTTTGTGAACTTGTAAGGGGTCCATGTGACCCCTATACCAGTTCACAAGGCTCGGGGGTCTGGCAAGTCACCTGCAACTAGCGGGTGACTTGCCATTAACCCCTGGCCACCCAAATTACCCGCCTCCCCAAACCCCAGGGGGGAAGGCCAGAAGAGCCGTGGCCCTAGGCTATGACGGCTTGTAGGGGCCACTAAAGCTGGCCCCTGCGCCTTGTTCTACAAGCCCCCATAGCTGGTCACAGGCTGGTTACGCTGGGTAGGGGGGACCTCACGCCATTTTGTTTTTTTGGATTTTTAAGGGTTTTAACCCTTAAAAATCCCAAAGAAAAATGGGGTCCCCCTCCCTGGGAGGGGGGACCCTATGTCATTTTTTTTTTTTAAATTAACCCTATGTTACCTGTAACCCAGTAGGTATAAAAGGCTTCCAGCAGCAGGAGAGCAGAAGCCTAAGTGGTCAGCGTGGGACACAAAGTTATTTTTAAAGTGTCTGTGTGTGTGTGTTTTTTTTTACTTTTAACCCTTTGTGAACTGGTAAGAGATCTATGAGACCCCCTGGCAAGTCACCTGCGGCTAGTGGGTGACTTGCCATTAACCCCGACACCCCCCATTACCTGCCTCCCAAACAAAACCTTATATTCCCCCAAGAAATGGTGTCTCTCCCCCCCCCCCCCCCCCCCCCCGTGAAGGGGGACCCCACACCAATTTTTTTTTTTATTTAACCCTTTATTATGTGGATAGTAGTTGTATTTTATTTGTAAATGTTATAAAGTGCTCTTGTCAGTTTAGGGGATCACCTGGACAGGAACGGGGGGCTACCGATACATATGTGGTATCATTGTAATTGGGAGAAATGGGGCTTTCACATGCAATATGGTTTTCTTTAATACAATAAATGTTTTTGTTAAAATAAAGGAGACAATTTAAAAAATATATTTTTTTTTTATTTTTTTTTACTTATTTACTTAAAAATATATAAAAAAAAAAAGTAGAAAAAATACAAACAAGACATTTCTTGTTAAAATCTAAACTCTGCCACAAAAAGAAAAAATATGCCATTTTCTTGGAAATTCCTGCAAAAATCACAGTTAACCATCACGCAAAATGGTGAAAAATGACCTGTCAGCAGAGGATGACAAAATCTCAAGTAGGCTGGCAGTTAAAAGGTACCTATGCATGTTGGGTATTGTTCTGCTCGGGGGACCTTGCGCTTTCAGATTTAGCTTGTTTTTTCTTGCATATTGATATTTTAGGAAAAGTTGTTTTTTATTCTGCTTTTTTATAATTTTTTTTGTGAAACCCTGTGCAACCTAAGAATTCATCGAGATATTACTTCCAGAAAGATGAGCCCACTACAACAAGCTGGGTACGCTTAGAAAGCTTAACATGTGTACTTTCAGGGAATATATGGTTTATCGGGGATATTCCAAATATAAAGGGCTGTTTTGGTAGAAAAAGCACAAGGTGCGCACTTTGTCTGCAGAGCTGAAATTTTGAAGTAAAATTACCATTATGCGCATGCTTTACTTTGGTGTGTTTGGCAACTCTCTCCTTGACAGAACCTATGCATGTTGGGTATTGTTCTGTTTGGGGGATGTTGCTTTTTCTGATTTTTTCTGGTTTGCATATAGTTTTTTTTAGGAAAATGTGGTTTTGATTCTGCTTTTTTTATTCATTTTTAGGGAAACCCTGTGCAACCAAAGAATACATTGAGGGATTACTTCCCGAAAACTGCACCTATGTCAACAAGCCTGGTACTCCTAGAAAGCCAGAGGTGTGTACTTCTAGGGAATATATAGTTTGTTGGGGATATTTCAAATGTAAAGGGTTGTTTTTCTTGAAAAACTGCAAGGTGCGCATATTGCATAGCATAGTTGTATTTTATCTGAAAATCTCCTAAAGCGTTGTTTCAGTTTGGGGCAGGAAAGGGTGTCTACCTATACATATGTGGTACCGCTGTAACCGGGAGAAATTGGGGTTTCACACACAATAAGATTTTATTGACAAACTTACATTTTTTACTACAAAAAAACACTACAAATTGTAAAAAATAGTTTTTTTTCTTATTTTTTTGCACAATTATCACCCCAAAATATTGAGAATACACTTAGAAATTGACAAACAAGACATTTCATGTTAAAGCCCAGGCTCTGCTGAAACAAAACAATATATTACTTTCCTGGGAAATCCCTGGAAATCCCTTCAAAAATCACAGTTGAACATGGGGAGCGCAAAATAGTGCAAAATGGTCTGGCAACAAAGAGTGGCAAAATCTCAAGGTAGGCTGGCGGTTAAAGGGTTAATCCACTTTTGACACTGTGTTGATAGAAATACACTTGTGTTTTGTGCTGTCAGGTTTGTTGCTGTTTATTACAAAAGGCCTCATTTATCAGCGTTTAAAAGGATGGTAGACACAAATCTAACCAAATGGTTAATGTAAGATGTGCCTGCAGCTTGGTGGGGGGGGGGATACAGTGTTTCAATGGCCAACACAGAAATAGATCTTACCATTAGGGCCAAGCTATTTTTGTTTCTTCCATATGCCAAAGGCATAAATGCTAGCTTCAGCAATAGTATTTTGCATTGCAGTTTAGTCATATAGTGAAGACCATTAATATCTTGTTTTTTCTACCTGTTCAGGGCTATAGTGGTGAAGTTGGTTCGGACCAGACAGGCAGATAGCTGTAAAATCAGTCTCCTAATTCAGGAGTATAAACGTTGACTTACCAATTTGTTCTTTGTTTTATAATGTTAAGCGACTCCTTTAGTTTGGTGAAGCATGGTCCTGTTCTACTGGGGTGGTTCCACTGAGATTGATCTCTGCATGCTTGACATTCACATTCCCTAATTGGTGCTGACTTTCTAAAGGCTTATTCCTCTAGTTCTCAGCCCTCTCATTGTTTATTCCTTTTTTTAAAATATTGTATATCTGTGGACACAGCCCTGCAAAGGAATCTAGACAATTGTCAGTGCAGAGAGCTTTATGCATGGGAAATGTAATACACTAGTGGCAAACAACTCTATAGCGTCCTGAGGCAAGGCTATTTACCCATGAGCAAAGCGTGAGGAAGATATCTGTATACTTTATATATGTAAGTACACTAAAATACCTTGGAGAAAACAAATGCTTGTTTAGGGTCATATGACCAGTGAAGTGCTTCCTTAAAGTCAATTTGCAGGCAAATAACAAAAAACGATATACTCAACTTTTTTCTCTCTTGCAGCCCATTGCTCCCATATATAGCTCTTACCTGATCGCTGGATCCAGGTCCATGCTGCCCATTCGACCGCCTGTCTCTTCTTGTTTCCCTTTATTGCGGCAACACTCCCCCCCCCCGTCATCAGTCACAGCAAGCTGGCATGCCACCTTTTAGTCACTCCAATGGAAAGGCGCGTGTGTGGCAATGGACCTGGATACAGCGATTGGGTAAGAGCTCCGTACTAGGAGTGATGGACTGTGTGGAGAAAAGGTGATTATAGCGTTTTGTTGTTGTTTGCCTGTAAATTGACTTTATTGGTATAACATAGCTATAATATCCAATGATTTATGACTTGCAAGTACTCTGTTGATTTACCTCTTTAAACATTTCTCTATCCCATTGTTTAATTTCTCTTAGAGATATAACTTCTACTGTAATGTGTTTGGTGACCACTTTTGAGAATATGATTTGAGCTTTGCTGCAACTTGACCCACCACTTGATTCATCTGTGTTGCATTCTGATCACAGCTTGATTCATTTGCCATGCAACCTGCCCTACAGATTAATCTGACTGATGCAACCTAACACATAGCTTGAGTCATCTATCCCACAACCTGACCCGCAACATGATGCGGGTTACATTTTAGATTCAGCTTGATTCAGCTGTACCGTAACCCTGCTTGGCAGCCTGATTTATTGGTACTGCACCATGACCCTCATCATGATTTATCTTTTGCTCAGCCTGGGGGAGACGTGTCAGTATTCACCTCAGGAAACCACAAATCTAGAAACTTAAAAGGGTATAGAACTGATAAAAACACTGTTGGTCCTAGCAGATATTATCTGTTACAGTTTTGTTCTAGAAATAAGAAAGCATCATATGTACCTTTGCTACACTCTGCATAATGTCACAATTGTGAAGCAGTTTGTGTGATTAGGGACCCAGTAGTCTCTAACCGCTTACACAGAATGTTGGATGTTTGTACACAGAATGTGTGATATAAGACGTTTTTGTGTAACTGCTTGTTTCTTTATCCTCTGTAGTATCAAGGTAGTTAAGAAACATTTTCCTGGCTCTTCAAAATAAGAACGCAGTCTGACATGGCAGCTGCAGAGCGAAACCCAACCCTATAAGCCTGAATAATTTGGAAAGTATTTACCAGCTTCTGAGGCCCACTGGAAGGGTGTGAAAAAAAACAGGGTTGTCTTCCATAAAGCACTTGTTGGAAGAGAGAAAACTTGACTTTTACTTCTGTAAAATAGCAGAGTTTTAATTTCCAGGCATAGGCCCCTGGCAACGATTCTTCTGCTTCTTTCATAAGCTTATCATTGGGGTTGACTCAGAGCCAGGTGAGAATTCTCACTCCTTTTTTTTAGGAGAGAAAACTTTCATTGACTTAAAGTGCATCGTCTACCTTGGGTCTGATTCAGAGCCAGGTGAAAATTTACACCCAGTAGACAATGAAAGTCAATGGCAGATTTCTCACCTTTCTCTGATTCTATGCCATTGTGTCATTTTATCAACACTTCGTAAATCTAGTCTTCACATTCCTGTAACGTTTAGTAATTACTACTGGGAGAAACTATGGTCATGCATTCAAAGCTTTAGAGAAAGCCAACTCATCTTTACTTAACAGATTTTCATTTTTGGCTGCTTACACAGGTAGAGCACTCACTCACCATGTGTTATTTTTCCCCACTTCAAGCTTTCTACATCCACATTGCCGCCTCCTCTGTTTCTCATTGCTGAGTCCAGAGTTTTATTAGAGTATTATTTCTGACACCACCTGTGTTATGCTGGGTTACATCCGGGCAATGTAAGATCAAACAGATGCGGTTTCTAGCCTTGGCATACACCATTCTTTTTTATAGTCCGTCGTGTGTTGGTTCTTGCCTCGTCTGTCACTACAACTGAACAAACAGATAACACTTTAAAAAGCTTGCAACTTGAGCACAGCTTGTAATTTAAGGTCCAGTAAATATTGCATCAGCCATATCACAAAGAGAATTTAAAGGGACTCTCTAAGTAAAAGTGTGCTAACCTCTTATCTCATTTTTGTTTCAGCGGCTGTGTGTCTAATTAATCATTGAAGTTTTCTTTTATTGAGCTATATCCTGATCCCACTGCCTTCATCAAGCAGAACTTGTCCATTCAACATCTGATGGACCACCCTGTTCCATCACCATAGGACTATTATAAAACAAATAAGTGAAATACCATGCTAAATCAATAAAAACTAATAAATTGTTAAAATATTTAAATACTAGGCTTTCATACAGCAAGAGGGGTGCTCAACGTGCAAACCCCCCCCCCCCCCAATTCTAAAAGTGTCCAGCAAGATAATATACAATGGGCACAGAGCTCCCCAAGGGTCTGGCACAGTCTTATAGTTAGATCCCACGGTGCATGCACTCCAGTCAAAATGTGGTTGTGAATCTTTCACCAAGAGATCAAGCCTCTTACCAGCTGAAAGATGGTAATCAATCTCATATACGTTATTCCAAAGGCTACTGTGCTCATTCATCATCAAAGAATTTCCAATCCTTCAACCGTTTCAAATTATATCACCATCAATGTTTGCTCCGTATCAGTTGCAGTATTCAAAATTGGAAAGATATAAACCAAACAGCACATCTAGTGTAATATGGTTTTGGTAAACAGTATTTTAATCATAAGAAATGCACTGAGAAAAAATACGTATGTACAGCTTTAAGAATAGCGCAGTGGCTCTCACCCACTCCACGCAAGCATAAGACAGATCAAATCCATACTGCAACCGATACGGAGCAAACATTGATGGTGATATCATTTGAAACGGTTGAAGGATTGGAAATTTTTTGTTGTTGAATGAGCACAGCAGCCTTTGGAATAACGTATATGAGATTGGTTACCATCTTTAAGCTGGTAAGAGGCTTGATCTCTCTGTGAAGGATTCACAACCACATTTTGACTGGAATGCATGCACCGTGGGATCTAACTATAAGACTGTGCCAGACCCTTGGGGAGCTTTGTGCCCTTTTTATATTACCATAGAACTATTGCATGCCTCCCCCATCCATTCACTTAGTTGTGAAGAATGGCACGGGCGGACCATGGGGGGTGGAATGGGTGAATTTGGCTTGATGATGGCGATATTCTAAGTATGTCACACACCCCGCTTCAGAATATCCATAACATGTGGGTAATACCGACCTGAAGGGGCGTTCCTGCAGAGATGATAGCAAAAAAGAAAGCCCCTCCCTGATCCATAAATACCTGGGACCTCCCACTCATCACCCAGTTTTCCATCTCTGCAGACAGCGAGCAAGTCAGAAGATGATGGCTCCTCCTTGCACAGGGGGATTTCAGGTAGCCGGGATGACTCCCGGCCCGCTATTTATTTATTTCCGTTTGGACCTTTTTCCCCAGAAATCCATATGCCTCCCAGCCTCGGCTGAGGGTCCAGGCGAGGGTATTTCAGCACCTTAGGTGCTCAGGAGCTATGCTCTACCGTGAGACCCTATATGAGAGGGTAGGCGGTATTACCGGGTTGGTGACCCCGGTTTGGGATGCCCTGTCCCTTCCTTTCATACAATGGCCCTCCCAGGATCCCCTTCCATAGCTGGGGTGGGGGAGTGTTCGTCTTTTCTTAATCTATTAGTTTATTATTTTCAGGACAGCATATTTGAGTGTGTGTGTTGTCACTTTAAATTGATAGCGCTGCAGCCTGTGCGGTGCTGGCTGCCTTCTTTCCCCCCTTCTTCCCTTCATCTCTGTTAATGGCGGAGGTATTCACCTCACGCCATGTTGCTGTGCTTCGGGGGGGGGGGGGGCGGCGGGTGCCGGACCGTTGGCGGGGCCGGGACTTGTCCCTCCCGTTTTTCTCCCTTGTGTGTGTGTAATGTCTTTACTTTTGGCCGGGCCGGCGACCGCTTCTTACTATTGCGGCGCCGGCCGGCTCTGAGCACATTCTCTGAGGTGATTTTTTACAGTTGCCATGTTCCCCTCACGCAGGCTGGGGGGGGCGGGGCCGGAGTGACGACGCGTCACCGCTCCCCGCCTCCTGCCCTCGCTGATGCCACTGCGGAGCTCTTGGAGGGGAGAGGGGGGGGCGTGGCCTGGCCTCGCGCGCGTCCCGAGCTGGCCACGCCCCCTTCTCCCTCTCTGACTGCAGCCCTGCCTGTTGCTGTGGAGCGTCTGGATCTTCCCTCACGGTCGCCATTTTAAGTCGATGGTTCTGTAAGTGGCCTCTGGCCTTTCTTCCTTTTCCTGTATGCTTGATGTTTCTTCATTAGCCTTATCTAAAACAGTCCCTCTGTTCTGTTTTTTTTTAGATGGTGGTTCAGGAGGTTCGCCAGTAGCATTTAGGGGGTCCCTCCTGATCACTGGGTTAATTGTTTGCCATAAATCCTCCCACTCGGGACATTAAAGGGGCATCCCGGGTTGTCTAACGGCGTAATTCCCTGGGTCTTAGCGACTATTCCTAAACAAAAGTTCACCTTATGGAGGCATCCCCGGATACTGGGCTCGGGGCCCCTGCGGGGCATCCCCGAAAGTGTATGTTATGTGGGGTATCCATTTCTGGGGACGATGTACTTCTGTGTATACCATGTGCACAGCAGATCATCACGCGGCAGTCCGAACCACAGGCGTCTGGGTCAGCACCGCCGGTCGCTTCATCTCCTCCTCCCGCTTTGACACGCGCCCCGTGCAACGTCGTCATGGGCAGGGAGCTGCAATCTGAGATGTGCGCCAGATTGGCTAACCTTAAAAAAAACCATAGAACTATTGCATGCCTCCCCCATCCATTCACTTAGTTGTGAAGAATGGCACGGGCGGACCATGGGGGGTGGAATGGGTGAATTTGGCTTGATGATGGCGATTTTGCTGACTGCATGGAACTGGTTCATGCAGTCTGGTAAGTGTCTGAGTGCCGGACTATCAGCAATCCTCTGCGGGGGATAAAAGATAAGCATAGCATTTTTATGTATGTATCTACAGATTATCTTTAACCCTTTGTCTGAAATGTCCTAAGGAGAAAACTTTGATAAAATAAACAACTGCTATGTAAGTAGTCTTTAAAAATGTGCATACTTGCCTTGTGGCAACGGGGTCCTAGGTTTTATCTCCCAGTGTGAATACTATGAGTTACAACAACAATTTTGACAAATTCTCTACATCATGTGGCAGAGCCTGTCTTTTGTAGTTAGCTTGCCATCTTACTTGGAGCACTTATCACACTGTGAATACTTTTTTCATCTCCCCTCAGGAACTTTCCCATTCACAACCCAGAAAAAGAAATATATTCCAAGTATGTCACATACCCCGCTTCCACTATTCATGACATATGGGTTATGGTGCAGTGGAGGGCGAACTTCTGCAGAGATGAAAGCAAAAAAGAAGCCCCTCCCGGTCAATAAATACCTGGGACCTCCCACACATTCCCAGTTCCTTCTCTGCAGGTCGGCGAGCAAGTCAGAAGATGTCTGCTTCTCTTCCTTGCAGGTAAGCCGGGCTTACGCCCGGCCATTTTTTGCCCTATTTCTGCCCGGACCTTTATACATTAAGCCCAATATTAGCCTCCCAGCCTTGGCTGCAGGTCCGGGTGAGGGTAGGAATCACCTTAATAGGTATTTAGGGAGCCATGCTCCCCCGTGAGACCCCATATAAAGGGGTAGGCAGAATCTGGGTTGGTGATCCCGGTTTGGGATGCCCTGTCCCTAATTGTATGTGTGTATATATATATATATATATATATATATATATATATATATATATCCCTTACACCATACTTAGTACGGGATTATCCCCCTTCCGGGTCCCTCTGTTAACCCTCCAGTGGGGGGCAGACTTTTCCTTTTTCTTTCAAGTGTGTGTGTGTGTATGTGTGCTTGGTGCTTCACATTACTGGCTGGTCACCGTTTTTTGCTTCTGCTGAGGGGAGCTTCTTCCCCTCAGGCTGCGGTGTTAAGTGGGCGGGGCCGGGCACTCGTGCGCTGCCACGGCCCGCCCCCCCTTCTGTTGGAGCCAATTGCGGAGCCCAGCCCACGGCTGGGAACCGCGCTGCTGGTTGTGTGAGTAGGGGGACGGGGCCAGGCGTGGCGCGCGATCCGCACTGGCCCACCCCTTCTTCTTCCTTTTCTCACTCTCCTTCTCTAGAGCTGATGAGCGGTGGCAGCCATTGTATAAAGCACGTGAGTGCCCTCCCGGGCTCCCCTTTTTATGTACCTGACTTAGCCATGTGCCCCATTCTGTCAGGGGACAGCGCTAGTCCTTTGTCTATTTTTCCTTGATTTATGATGGTATATATATATATATATATATATATATATATATATATATATATATATATACCCTGTTTCCCCGAAAATAAGACACTGTCTTAGATTAATTTTTCCCCGGAAATATGGCACATCGTGCGTCTCCTCCACCTCCCTGGAGCTCCCCCCTTACGTGCCCCGTCATTACGCCCCCTAGTGGTTACAATACAATTTTCGGGGGATGACTTATATAACGATATCCTCCGAAAGCAGGCACTAGGCCTTATTTTCTGAGGATGTCTTATTTTCGGGGAAACAGGGTATATATATGTGTGTGTGCATGTGCTTATGGCCACTCCTTTTGTGTCTTTCAGGAGGACTCCCTGTGCCTTGCTTAAAAGGGGGTTCTCCCGGTCCTAGGGTCCCTAGCAGAAATATGGGGCACTTATAATCCTCCCACTTGGGACTTAAGGGGCATCCCGGGTTGCTTACCAGCGTAATTCCCTCGGGTCATTGCGACTACCTTAAAATCACCATATGGAGGCTCCACAGGATACCGGGCTCGGGCTCCCCTTGGGACAATCCCGGCTATGTGTGGGTTGTGGGGTACCCCTTACGGGGGAGAATGTACTTGTTTGCATACCATGTGCGCAACAGGCCATAACGCAGCAGTCGGGACCCCAGGCGTCTGGGTCAGTGCCGCTTGCCTCTCCTACCCCACCCCGCATCATCCGTACCCCAAGTGACACTGTCATTAGTGGGGAGTCGCACTCGGATGTATGTGTCAGGCTGGCCAACCTCGAGAAAATTATTTCTAGCTCAGTGGGCAGAAAGGCCACTGCTAAGAAAAGGCATCTGTCACCGGCTACGCCGGTAATTGATTTTGATGATTATGACTCCCCTGATTGGGCTGATTATTCCCCGCTTGAGGAGGGGGAATTGTTTGAGGAATCGGAGACTGAGGAATTGCAGTTCTTTGATTCTGATGCCGGGCAGGCGCTGGGGCATGCTGTTGATACCCCAGGTCCTGACCCATCTGTTGGAGGTTCCTCCATATTTCCCCACATCCTCACAACCCTTAAGAGGTGTGAATTGTTCATGAATTTTGTTTTGTCGGCTATGGACAACTCTATTACCATGTGTAGTAGAACTTCGGCCCTGTTGGTGGCCGTGCGCCGATCGGTCTGGCTGCACCAGTGGGCGGCTGACATTGCGGCCAAGAAGTCACTTACAGCTTTGCCCTTTTTGGGAACGCGGCTGTTTGGGGACAAATTGGATTCTGTGGCGAAGGGTGGAAAGCTACCTCAGCGTAAGAAGCTGCGTTGCTCCTTTCGGGGGGGCAAGCTCATTTAATCGTTCCTTTCGCGGTGCCAGAGGGGGCAGAGGTTTTGCCTACTCTGGCTTTAGAGGTGATTCCTGGAACAGAGGTAGAGGACGTGCCCGTCCAGCCTCTACCTGGGGTTCCAGGCCCAAGCCCGCTGCCAAGCCAGCTCAACAATGAGGAGGCGCCCTCACCCTTGCTGGTGGGGGGACGTCCGCGGCTCTTCTTCCAGGTCTGGGACCAGGAGGTCACAGACAAGTGGATATTGGAAGTGGTCTCGTCTGGGTACAAACTGGAGTTCGAGTCCCGGCCTCCTCCCAGATTCCTAAGGTCTCGGTGGCCATCGGATCCTCGGGCGGTGCAGGGGCTCCTGTTGGCTGTAAATAATCTCCTGGACATTGCGGTCATATGCCCGGTGCCTCTTTCAGAGAGAGGCCAGGGCTATTATTCCAACCTCTTCACGGTTCCCAAAAAGGATGGCTCCATAAGACCCATCCTGGATTTGAAGCTTCTCAACGGGTTCATCAGATCCAAGAAGTTCCGCATGGAGACTCTGCGTTCAGCCATCGGTTCCCTTCGTCAGGGGGATTTCATGACGTCCATAGACATCAAGGATGCTTACCTTCATGTACCAATTTTCCCAGCACACCAGACCTACCGACCTACTCATTTCAGTTTCTTCCCTATGCCAGGCGCATTTGGACACAGGACGGTGGTGGCGACACTGGAAAGGTTCGGATGGGTGATCAACCACCCCAAGTCTTCTCTCTCCCCATCAAGGGAGATCTCCTTTCTGGGCATGAATCTGGATACCAGTCAGGCCAGAGTCTCCCTACCTCAGCCAAAGGTGCAGAGGGTTCAGGATCTGATACGTGTTCTCCTGACCAATCCTCGCCCCTTCTATCAGGCTAGGGATGACTCTGGTAGGTTTGATGGTGGCCTCCTTCGAGGCAGTCCCCTTTGCTCAGTTCCACATGAGGTTGCTTCAATATTCTCAGTGTGCCACACACCCCGCTTCCCCTTTAATTCTTACGATCGGGAAGCGGGTGTGTGGCACACTGACAATATCCATTTTTCAGGTGAGTACTCACAAAATGGTATTTTCATCTATTACTGAAATGGGACAGATGTCCACAGT
This sequence comes from Gastrophryne carolinensis, assembly GCA_027917425.1. Lineage (NCBI taxonomy): Eukaryota > Metazoa > Chordata > Amphibia > Anura > Microhylidae > Gastrophryne > Gastrophryne carolinensis. The sequence continues at coordinate 182,046,236 of CM051240.1, forward strand.
CCTTAGATCAGTCTTTTCTGATGTCTCCCAGGGTTCGGCAGTCCCTTCAGTGGTGGCTGGAATCAAGCAATCTGATGAGGGGCAGATCCTTTCTGGCCCCTTGTTGGGAGACGGTTACCACGGATGCCAGCCTGTCGGGCTGGGGAGGTTTCTGGAAGGATCATCAGTTCCAGGGGTTGTGGGGTCCTCAGGAGGCTCACAACCCCATCAATGTCTTGGAGCTCAGAGCTATCCGTTTGGTTCTGTCACTTCTGACGTTCCACCTACAAGGCTTACCGGTTCAGGTTCGATCAGACAATCGAACTGCGGTAGCTTACATCAATCACCAAGGAGGGACTCGCAGCAAGAGTGCCCTCAGGGAAGTCTCTCTGATTCTGACATGGGCAGAGAGCAATGTTCCTTGCATCTCAGCGGTGTACATTCCGGGAGTGAAGAACACGGAGGCGGACTCCCTGAGCAGGGGATTCTCTCGCCGAGGGGAATGGTCTCTCAACCGCAGGGTATTTGGGGCCCTTTGTCACAAGTGGGGTACTCTGGAGGTGGATCTCTTTGCCTCTCGGCACAATCCCAAGCTCCCAACCTTTGTATCTGTCTCAGGATCCTCTGGCCCTGGCAGTGGATGCCTTGTCCCTTGCCTGGAGGGATCTGGGGTTTCTGTACCTGTTTCCCCGCTTCTCCATGGTAGGCAAGGTAGTGTGCAAGCTGGCTCTAGAGAGGGCACCAGCAATTCTGGTGGCCCCAGGGTGGCCAAGACAGGTCTGATTCGCAGATGTCGTAAGATTGGCGGTAGATCAGTACAGGCTGCCACTGTTTCCGGATCTGATCTCTCAGGGTCAACTACGTTACCCCAATTTACCAACGCTTGCTTTGACGGCGTGGCTGCTGAAACCTTCATCCTGAGGGAGGAAGGTTTGTCTGAGGCGGTTATTCAAACCTTGATTAGAGCTAGGAAGAGGTCGTCCTCTACCATTTACTATAGGACTTGGCGGTCCTATATTGACTGGTGTGAGGCTAGGGCCTTGCCTTGCAGGGTGTTTTCGATTCCTAGGATTTTGGAGTTTCTACAACATGTTCTGGATCTGGAGTTCCAGCTCAGTACTTTGAAGGGTCAGGTTTCTGCCCTGGCTGTCTTTTTTTCAAAGGTCTTTTGCTTTGCATCATCTGGTCAAGACTTTTTTCCAAGGGGTCACTCATGTTCGGCCCCTAGAAAGCCTTTGGTTTCCGTTTGGGATCTAAATTTGGTTCTCTCGGCCCTCCAGGGGCCTCCTTTTGAGCTGATGCAGGATGTGGCACTTTCTGTGCTCACTCAAAGGGTGGCCTTTTTGGTGGCTATTACCTCTGTTCGGCGTGTCTCTGAGTTGGCGGCTCTGTCTATTCAGGCCCCTTACTTTGAGAGACACCAGGACAAGGTGGTTTTTCGATTTCCTTCCTAAGGTGGTTTCTGCTTTCCATCTCAATCAGGATGTAGTTCTCCCTTCCTTGTGTCCTAAGCCTAGCAATGACAAGGAGAGGGTTTTGCACTCTTTGGATGTGGTTCGTTGTGTGAATTACTATTTGGTCGCTACTTCTCCTTTTCGTAAGACGGACGCCTTGTTCGTGGTGCCCTCCGGGCCCAGGAAAGGTTTGGCGCCAGCCAAGTCTACCATTAGTAAATGGATACGTTGTTGGGGCCTATTCCGCTAAGGGGAGGGTTCCTCCTTTTAAGATCACTGCTCATTCTACTCGTGCTGTTGGGGCTTCCTGGGCTTCTCAGCACCAGGCTTCTGTTGAACAAGTTTGTAAGGCTGCTACTTGGTCTTCCGTTCATACTTTTTCAAAGTTTTATAAGGTTGATGTGCGGGCCTCAGTGGATGCTGTTTTTGGCCGCAAGGTTCTGCAAGCTGCAGTGGTTTAAATTGGTGCATTTTTTGCTGTATTTGGATCCCACCCATGACGGACACTGCTTTTGGATGTCCCATATGTCATGAATAGTGGAAGCGGGGTGTGTGACATACTTGGAATAATACCATTTTGTGATTACTTACCTTTAAAATGGGTATTATAAGTATGTCACACACCCCGCTTCATCCCGCCCTTTAGTATTCTGGATCCTTTATATGGTGAACCTTTTATTGTTAAGAATGTTTTATTAGTTGGAGCTATACTGGGTGAACTGCTGGATTCACCATTGTAATACCAGGATTCTAATGTTTTATTAGTTCTTCCTGGTCCCCTTACTGCTGTCATATACTAGGGAATGTGTGGGAGGTCCCAGGTATTTATGGACCGGGAGCGGCTTCTTTTTTGCTTTCATCTCTGCAGAAGTTCGCCCTCTACTGGACCATAACCCATATGTCATAAATAGTGGAAGCGGGGTGTGTGACATACTTATAATACCCATTTTAAAGGTGAGTAATCACAAAATGGTATTTTCCCTTTCCTTCTGATTTTGAGGCCCAAAGTATTCATATGCATGTGGGTCTTGAGACACCTCTTAACCGAAGGCAGAAAAGACTTCCTTAGTGATCATCCACAAGAGGAGTCCTCCTTTTGATCAGTGGGTCCTAGGGAGAGACTCGCTTTTAATCCTATTTCTGTTTGAATACCTGACATAGCTCTAAGACTCCTAGATAACTCTCCAAATTATGTGTTTGCATTCTAAGGTGACTAGCTTAGAGATCATATTTTGGATGCTAGAGTAAGTAACACTTTTCTTCATCTCCTGCAATCCCCTGCCTTGCTGTACGCTTTCCTGTCCCGTTTGTGTTACCTCTTTGCCTTCCTTCTCCTTATATTCTGCCTCTCTGGCTTTGTGAAATTTGGCAATATGTTGTGCTGCTTTCTACAGTTTGTGGTACAGTACCTGCCTGAGGAACAGTAGAGGTGAATTTTAGGGATTAATAGTAATGGAGTTCCTGATGCTGACGGCAACTTTCCAACCCAGCAGTTTACAAACTTCACATGGTCATGTCTTCCTTTCCTTCCTGTTTATTTCACCTGGGGGAAACATGCCATGTACATTGGATATTCAACCCTCCACACACGATGCTTCTATGCCCCTTTCTAATAGATAATCTACCAACACTGCAAACCTCATATAGTATGTTTACTATAGTATGTTACTTATAGTATTCTGCTTTGTACAGCACCCCAGAAATATAGTGGCACTTTATTATTAAACTATAATAATAATTACTGAATCAAGTGCTTTAAGCCCTTACTGTCAGCCCTGCCTTTCAAAGGAGCCTTGTTGGAACACCCTTCCCATTGTGTGCTTCCATAAATGCAGGGCATCAATAACTTTCTGGACCCAGAGTGCTATGAGCCCGCACCAACCACACTCCTCAAGGACCACCAACAGATAGTGTTTCTGGCTCTCCAATTTACTCTATAGTTCTGAGCACAAATTACTTCACCTGTGTGGAAATCTGTTGGTGGTTGGGAGGAGGGTGTTTGATTCATGTGATCTAGAAGATGATGCAACCGTTCCAGGGAAATTCCAGGCAAAGGGGTTAATAAGCCTGCTTTCCTTTCTCTTCATGTTGGCTTTTCTTGCACAGTGCAGTGCCCAAAGGATGATAGAATAGACAGAGCATACAGCTTCATAAATATACCCCCAGATTACACAGCCTGTCCTTATGTTAACAGGGTCACAAGGCCTTGTAAAGGGTAATCACTCTCTACTATCCCAGTAGACCACATAAAAATTCCTTATGCAATGGTACTTAGTCCCTTACAGAGTAGCTCATGCAGTGTCTGGATACCCTATGCTTTAGAGGGTGTAATACTCCTGGGCATGGTTGCAGATCTGGTGGAGGTGTCCAGTAGTAGTAAGATATTGATCTTGACACTGTTTGGAGGTATCCATCAAGGAAGGTCCTGGGGTTGTTTTACATCAGAAGGCCAGGCAATTTACATTTGCCAAAATAGACTACTGGTCTTCCTTCTCTTGTAGCTGTACAGGCAATTGCCAGCATGTGAAAACAACAAACTGTCTTGCTTCCAGAGGTAAAAGGCAGAATGAAGGGGTTTCTTGACAAACAAGAAACTCATTATTTATTATGTGTACAATATCATAATGCAATCACATTGTATTCCACAAGCTGCCTTACTGTAATATTGTGCATCTTTTAGGAATGTAAACAGTTTTCCAAATGCAATAAAAATGATTGAAAACACAAATCAAGGTGCATTATACAATATTATTAACAGCAAAGATAATCCCCACAAGACCATGGCAATTGTATAGCATATGAAAAAAGATACACTGAAATGGATGCTCAGATCTATATAACCCAACGGATGTACTGTACAATTTTTCAGTTTCCTCTACAAATTTCCAGATATACTAAAGGCGCAAACAGTTACCAGTAACACCATCAGTAAGGTATGTATTTATTCAAAGCTAAAGAAATACTTAAAATAAATATTACAGGTGTTTCTAGCAAAATGGTATTCGTAATCTAGTATACAGTCAGTCTTTTACCCTGCGGTAACATGTAAAATATGACAGTGAAAAGGACAAGAACAAAGGAAGCATCCTGAATACAATGAACGTCTTGACACTGTTAAAAAAAAAAAAATATATATATATATATATATATATAGATATATATATATATATATATATATATATATATATATATATATATATTATATGTCTCTCAAAATCAGTAATGTAAAGAATAGGGGTGATCGCTAAAAGTATTACGCCCAACATTTTTGGGAGAACAGCCCCTTCATTAGGGTAGTGACCTTGACTTGACCACATTTCGCTGTTTCAGAGATTCTATTATTTCCCAAAATTCCAGACTGGGCTTAAGACACATATCCACAATTCAATATGTTGTATTGGTAAGAGATTCATGGCACAATTGGATTTATTCAGTTTAGATTTCCTTCCCAGCAGTGCCTTCCATGGAGCATGGGTTAAGGTTAGTCCAAATAGGTCATATATTGGCCACAGTAGTTTGGGCGTTCCCAAAAATGTGCAAGACATCCATGAACTGTTTTCTAGGGCAAGAACATTTATCGAACTCCTAAAGGATATGGACACAATTTTGGACCACTAATCAATAGAAAGACGTTTGCCTAGATATGGAATATCAACAGGCATCTGCAGAATTCAGTGTGTATATTCCCATTGTGTGTAGCCCTGACCCCAGACAAATACGTAAATTCTAACTTGGATATCTCTGGTCCATAGAGGATTTTGGTGATTGACATAATGTTCAGCCAATCCATACATTCCACTACTGCTGTTTAGCCAATGAGCTAGCAAAGGGCCCCAGTTGTAATTTGACCAGACGTTCCTGATTCAGTGGGACAGTTCCATCAAGGCAGGGAGGTGCCTGTAAAGGCGGCAGAGACACAGTGAATCCTGTGCTATCATTCTATTCTTAGTATACAGTACGTCCTGCTCCAGATATAATACTTACACTTGGGTTATCCTCTGCCAGAGGGCTCTGTGCTGCAGAGACATGGAAAAACAGGCTCCTCCCGGCCCTTCAAATACCCAGGGACCTCCCACGAATCCCCAGATTTCTCTGCAGTGCTGACTGCGAAGACATGAAGTATCACTCTCTCGCAGGTGAGCGGCCTACTGAAGCCTGCGGCCCTGTTGGACTATTCCCACCCGTCCTCCCTGTGATGTGCCTCCCAGCTCGGGCTGCGTCGGTCGGGTGAAGGTAGGCAGCACCTTGTGTGCTTATGGAGCCATGCTCCACCGCAGTCCCCCACCAAAGGGTAGGCGGTTTATGCTGATGGTGAGCCTCTAGAGGATGCCCCTCCCGCGCTATTATCCCATGCCCCGTGTAGCGGTGGGCCCTATACAAAGGGTCGCCATCCTCCCTCGTTCCCCCCGTAGTCCGGGGGGAAAGAAAGGGGGGGTATGTGTGTGTGTGTAGCAAGGTCTTGTGTATGTTTTACACGTTATGGCCTTAGTCTGACCGGACTAGTATCCCAGGGGACAGAACCGCGCAGTTAGTTCCTACTGTGTAATTGTCGCCACCACGCGCACTTCTTCCTTTGCTGGATGTGCGGCGGCGACGTCGCCTCAGACGCTGCAGCGTCTTCATTAGCAAATGATCTCCTCTAGTGTCCATTCACTCCGCTCCTATAACAGTTTGTATCCACCTCAGAGCTTTGCGCTCTTCGGGGGGCGGGGACATAGGTTGGTGCGCTCCGCGTCACTGGACGCTCTGGCCTGCCCTTCGAGGTTCGCTTTGGCGCCATTTTGATGCTGGTCGCATGCACGCGTGGTGGTGATCCTCCTCCTCCCTTGGTCTGTAAGTGCCCTAGCGGGCGATTTTCATGATCCTGGTTCTGACACCCTTTATTCCCATTATGTCTTTCAGACTGGTGAACACCATTGGCTTCTCCCGGCCCAGTGTTAAATTATGGCGGGCCTTGTTAAATTCTCCCACTTCCATAGCGGGTCTTGGGGCATCCAGGGTTACTTAAGAGTGTAAATCCCTACCGGCATATTGTGCCTTTGATTAATCACCATATGGAGGCATCTCAGAATTATGTGACCGGGGTCCCTCCGGGACAAGACCGGCGGTGTATAGCGTGTGGACAACCCCATGCTGATGCTGACAGGGCACGGGTCTGCGTACCCTGTGCCGAGCAAGCACTGGCCCTGCAATCAGGTCGGCCAGTGGCTACACCTAGCTTCAATTCACCTATCTCCCCAGGCATAAATCTCTCTCCTGCTGAGTCGCCTACAAGTGGGGAATTGCAGCCTGCCGGCCCTTCCAGGCTGCCTACGGCTGAACAGATTATTGCTAGGTTGTCAGAGCGTATGGGCCCTGTTTAAAAGCAGCACCTGTCGCCTCATGTTTCTGTATGCTCTGAGAACTGAGGGGTTTGCTGCTCCGTGTGACTATACCCCTTCTGAGGAAGGGGAATTGTTCTCTGACTCCAGCTCTTCTGATGAGATGACGAGGACTCACGATGATTCTGGCCCGGAATACTGGGGCCAGTGTGACACTGACGACCTGTTGCTTAAGGTCTTTAAGGCACTGTCTATCTCTCCCACCAGTCAGGTCCCCAAGCCTAGAGGGGAGCGTTTCCATACTGCAACTGCATGTTTGGAATTTTTAGAGCAGGCTCATTTCAATGCTCTTGTCCTCAAAGAATGGGAATGCCCCAGTAAACTTTCAGGGGTTCCAGGGGACTGGGATAGGAAATACCCATTTCCCTCTGAGGTGGTTAATTGCTGGTCGTCACCCTCCGTGGTGGATGCGCCGATCATAGGGGTCCCTAACCCCCCCTTTATTACAACCCCTGCCTATAGCGCCCTTCAGGATGCTGAGGACCGACGCATTGAGCTGCTGGCCTCCCATGCCTTTTCCTGTGCCGGGACGGCGCTGCGCCCGGCCTGTGCCGCAGCCATTACTGCGGTGGCCGCTAGAACCTTCATCAAAAAATGGCTCGATCATCACCCCGAGGATCTCCCTTGGGAGATGTTCAGTGCACTCTCCAATTGTGATGTATTTGTGAAGTTTATTCTATTGGCGCTAGAGGACGCGATTAGAATGTGTGCAAGAACTTCCACCCTTGCGGTGGCTATTTGTCGCCTGCTCTGGCTGCGACAGTGGGGTGCGGATGATGCTACAAAAAAGACTCTTACTGGGCTCCCCTTCAGAGGGAGACACCTATTTGGGGCCCGTCTAGACCTGTTCGGGAAAAAGGGCAAATCACCCCTTCGCAGACGGCCGTCCCGGCCCCCTCGAGGCAGGAGCACCCCTCCTCCCCCCTACCTTAGTGTTAAACAGGAACCAGGGGTGTCTTTCCGGATTTTTGGGGCAGACTCCTTCCCCACGAGCAGCAGGCAACGTTCTGGCCCCTCCGGCGGGGCTAAGCCCAAATCTTCCACCAAACCCCCTCAAGCATGATGGGGCGCCCTCGCCTGGCTGGGTGAGGGGATGGCTGCTCAGAAGACATTTCGCCTCACTCTGACGGATCAGGAGGTTGTGCCCTCCAGATACAGGATAGAGTATGCTGCTCTGCCTTCCCCAATTTTTTTTATCAGACCCCAGGTACTGCCCCTGTTCAGTTGCCGGCACAGGCCATGTTAGGCCTGCAAGGTCTGAAGGTCTCTTGCAGATTGCCCGTAATAGGCAGAGGCAAGGGCTGCTATACCACCTCCCACAGCCCCCCAAAGGATGGGTCAGGTGGCCCATTCTGGATTCACAGCAATTCTCTAATTACAGGCAGTTTCCTGCATGGATACTCTTGAGTGTGGCTATCAGCACCTTGCGCCCAGTGGGCGTTTTGCCGAACGGGGCACTCTTCAATGCTTATGTTTACATCCCTGTGCCTTCAGATCTCTGAGGCTCTCCAGGTTCGTGTTGGAATTCCAACACTGTTAATTGTGGCCCTGCTATCTGGCCTCTCTTCAATTCCTAGAGTGTCACTCAGGTGCTGTCGATGGTGATGCCAAGGGACGTCCGCGCGATGTTTACCCGGACGCCCTTCTTCACTTCCCTGTCTCTGAGTCAGGATAGTTGGATACCCGGCTGGTGGGCCATTGGGAGTCATTTGGATGGGTGTCAATCACCTCGAGTCCTCGCTGTTCCCTAACATGGTGACTCCATTAATAGGAATGATTCTGAATCCGTTTCAAACCAGATTCCCCCCATTTCAGCAATTAGGTGGGCATTCTGGTCTCATGGGCCCAGTCCCTCCCTACTGTCCCGGTTTCTTAACACCAGGCAGGGATGCAACTGGTGGGCCGTGGTTAACTTGCTTGGCAGGAGCCCGAGCAGCGAAAGTGGTCCCTTATGCTTAGTTCCCTTGAGTCGTCTGTGACTTCTAGTGGTGAGCATAGGTCAGGGATCCAGCACCCCTGGAGCAGGGCCAGTGGGCCTTCCCTCCTGTATGACAGTTTTCTCTTTAAAGTGGAGGAACTCGAGGGACCTGTCTGGGGGCAGTTCCCTCTTGCCTTCCTGGAAACGGCCACCATGGATGCCAACCTTTCAGGTTGAAGGGGATCGTTTCTTCAAAAAAACTCCCTGCGATTCTGGTGTTGGCGGGGCCCTTAGAGGGTCCTTATGACTATGGAAGTCTAAGCAGTAAGCGTTTTTCAGGTGGCTCTTCTCACTTGACCGTTCCCCTTCCGGAATTGCCAGGCTGGGGGTGCTCGGTCCGTCTGATGACAGGCGTACTACATTAACCATCGGAAGGGGTCTGGAGCTGGCGGACCTTCCAGGGAGTGTCTATGTTCCCTTCTGGGCGGAGACAATGTCCCCTGCATGTTAGTGATATTAGCTCCGGCTAAGCCCCCCTGCGACAGGATGTGCTAATCCCCGGGTCGCTATGGAATCCAGCCAGTCATGGATCTGTTGGGTTCTGTGACCTTCACAGGCTATCGGCCTTGTTTCCCTGTTCCAGGATCCTATCTCAGTGGTCCGGATGCCTTAGTACCGTCTTGACAGGACTTTGGTTCTGTATGCCCTTCTCCATTCCCTCTGCTAGGCAGGGTTATGCGGAAGATTACTCTGGTAAGGGGACCAGTAATGCTGGTGGCCCCCAGTTGACCTAGTATGGTGTGGTTGCAGTTATGGTACTGTGGTCAGTAGTTCTGCACCTTGCCAGGAGTGCCAGTTGATCACTCAGGGCCCTTTACATCACTATAGTTCATGGTCCCTGGCCTAAGTGGATCTAACTGCTGAGGCATACATCCTGATGGAGGCGAGTTTAGCTGCCTCGGTGTTATGACTATGGGATGTCTAGGAGTGAGCCTCCTCTGCGTCTTCTTCTATTGTTGTAGGGTTTGGCATACCCACATTTATTGGGACAAGTCTAGTCCTCTTACTTGTTGGACGTTCTCGGGTTTCAGGACTCCAGTGTGGCCTTCAGCATAAATTAGAGTTGGTCCCCCAACTCTGCTCTCTGATGGGTCAGGCTCTGCCCTGTCCACCTTGCCTTAACTGTTCTGGTTCAGTCTTCCTTGGTTAAGACTTCCTTCAGGGGGTGCTCATGTGCGCCCTCCATGTACTTCTATGGCCCCTGTAGGGGTTAAAATTGATTTCATTCCGTCTGCTTGCAGGTTGTCTCCTGGTCCTATTCAGGACACTGTCTGAATGTTTACCCTTAAGGGGGTCCTTCTGGTGACTGTTACCTTGGTCAGGCGTGTGTTAGCGGGCGGTTCGGTCTACCTAGCCCTCTTTCCTTGAGATACACCAGGATAAAGGGAGTTCCGCCTGAAGCCGGATTCTCTACATCTGTAGGTGTTGTATGAGATATTGTTTTCCACGGCTGTCCCCCTTCCTTGCAACGTTGAGGAAGTGGTTCTGCATCCTTATACAGGTGTTGGCAGTTTTTTCTTTAGAAGTCACTGTGTCCTTTAAGGGAACTGAAGTTCTTTGGGGCTTGTGGTCATTACATCCTGAATGTGCTCGATCTCGCCTGCTCTCGGGAGTTGGGCGGTTTGGTCCTGGTTGTTACCTTATGGACGTTACTCCTGGTACCTTGTTTTTTTGGCCTTGGCTTCTGCCAAATTCATTAGCTATCGGCTTGTCAGGCTATTTCTCAGGCCTCTTCAGGCAAGGGGAAGAACTCCCTTGTTGCCTTGATTCCCTTCTATGCGTGCTTGATGCCTCTTGGGCTTTCAGCACCGGTTTTGCTGTTGGACTGATTGGTTAGGCCACTACCATTGGCCTTCTGCCCATACCTTTTGCTAGGTTTTTTTACAACGTTGATGTTAGGGCCTCAGCTTCTGCTGTCTTGTCCGTCTGGTTCTGCAGGTGACAGTGCTTTAAACTGTCTGCTGTGGTCGTTTGTTGTTGGGGATCCCACCCTATTTTATGGACACTGCTTTTTGATGTCCCAAGTGTAAGTATTATATCTGGAGCAGGACGTACTGTATACTAAGAATAATACAATTCTGTGAAATTCTCACCTGTAGAATTGGTATTATTAGTATACAGTACGTCCTGCTCCACCCCACCCTGTTGTTGCATTTTTCTGGATCCCCTGTATGGTGATTGTTATCATGGTTATCTTACCAGTTGTTTGGGTGGTTTAATTCTCCCGGCTTCTTGTTCACTGCTTTTCAATGCTGGGGATTCGTGGGAGGTCCCTGGGTATTTGAAGGGCCGGGAGGAGCCTGTTTTTCCATGTGTCTGCAGCACAGCGCTCTCTGGCGGAGGATAACCCAAGTATTCTATCTGGAGCAGGACGTACTGTATACTAATAATACCAATTCTACAGGTGAGTATTTCACAGAATTGTATTTTTCCCATTGCATGGCACGGCCTGCTTCACAAAGTCATTACATCTGGGTAATCCCGCCACAAGGTGGCGCAGTGTACTGCAGAAGAGTTGTGGCTCCTCCCGTTATCATATAAAAACGGAATCACCATAGACTTATCCAGTTTTTCTCTGCAGTGATTCTGCGAAGATAGAAGATGGCTCTCTCTATTGCGCAGGTGAGCGGGGCAACCAAGCCTGCGGCCCTGCATGGCTATTTCCATCGGTTTCCGGACCCTCTGTGCCTCCCAGCTGATGGATCGGGTGAGGGTAGAGGAGCACTAGGGTCAAGTGCTGAAGGAGCGCTGCTCCAAGCCGCAGACCCTGTACCTCAAAGGGTAGCCGGCCATAGGCTTTATGATGAGCCTACTAGGGATGCGGAGTTCCTGTCCTAGCTTCTGAGGGGATGAGTGTTTTGGGACTATGTACTTTTACTGGCGTTTGGGGTTCCCCCCCCCATCCCTGGCCTGGGCTCTCGCCGCTGCTCGCTCGCCTTCCTCTCCCCCTCCCCGTCGTGTGTTCAGGTGGGGGGGGGGGGCGGTTGGTAGCGGCGAGGGTGTTATTAGCCTTTTAAACTGTTTTTCACTTGTTTTTTTTAACTGTTTTTTCGCCGCCTCGCCGCTTTGTACTACGCTCCACGGTGGGCCGTTTTTATGCGTATCGCGACGTGCTCCCGCGGCCCGCCCCTCAAGGTTCCTTTGCCGGCGCCATTTTGTCTCTGCTGCACGTCTGGGGCCCTTCTTCATCCCGGAGCTGCGGCGGTGATCCCTGTTTGTTGTCGCTTCCTCCTGTGGTCTGGCGGCTGGTGCCCTTGCCCTGCTGTTTCTTGGGGCATGTGCTGCGGGATGCTTATGTGTCTTTACTTATGTCTTTCAGGCGGGACAACTGTGGGTTGTGCTTTCTCCCGGTCCTACCCCTCACCATCCCTCATCTTCCCTTCCTGGCTACTGGGGGCATCCCTTGGGGGGAGCATCCCGGGTGGCTTTTATTAGCCTTTACCCTGTGCTGGCCTGTTGCGCCTGTGTTAATCACCATATGGAGGCTTCTGGGGATAGCGTGCTTGGGGGTCCTTCGGGGCAATCCCAGCTATGTTTCATGTGTGGGGTATCCCCTGTGAGTAACAGTGTCACGGTGTGCGTGCCGCGCGCCCAAGGTATCCATGCGCTCCAGGCTGAGCTGCCCACTTCGCTTCCCAGCTCTGCACCCCCTTCGGCATTGCCTACCCCCCGCGCCTGCATTTATCCCCCAGTGAGGGGGATACTAGTGGGGGGTCACAGTCTGGTCTGGCACTGCGTGTGGCCAGTATTGAAAGGCAGCTTGCCAGGCGTGTTCCACGTAAGGCCTCTGGCAAGAAGCGGCACCTAGCTGCCGTGACATCCCTCTTTCCTGAGGAGGATGAGGGACCTGATACTTTTGTTGGCCTTTACCCCCTAGAGGAGGGGGAACTCTTCCAGGACTCTGACTCCTCTGGGGACCAGCAGAAGGGTTACGGCAGTGACCCTGGGTATGTGTCTGGGAGGACTCATGGTTCCTTGAGGACACTGATAGCCTGTTGGCTCACATTTTTGAAATCTTGCACATTGAGGTGGCTAAGAGGAAGCAGGGTGAGCTCTTTCGTCCTGATAAACAGCATCTGGAGTTCCCTGAGCAGGGCCATTTCACCAATATGGTGCTCAAGGAGTGGGAACGTCCTAGTAGATTGCCCGTGGTGCTCAAGGGGTGGGATAAGAGGTATCCCTTTCCTGCCGACCTGGTCAAGCGATGGTCTTGTTCCCCCTGAGGTGGACGCTCCCGTTCTAGGGCTGTCCAACATGCCTTCCCCTGACACTACTACACTGTGGGACAGTGAGGACCGGCGCATGGATCAGCTGGCCTGCCATGCTTTTACATGTGTGGGGGCTGGGCTGCGTCCGGTCTGCGCTGCTGCCATTACAGCTATTGCCCTTAAGAAACAGCTCAAGCGTCTCCTTGATGGCGCTACGGCTGGTAGCAGGGGGGAGGATTATAGGATGATGATGCGGTACGGCTGTGCGGTAGGGCCTCTGCCCTTTTGGTGGCTATGCGCCTCTCTGTTTGGCTGCGTCAGTGGGCGGCTGATGCTGCCGCTAAGAAGGCTCTCACTGGGCTCCCCTTTATGGGGCTGCGGCTCTTTGGTGAGTGTCTGGTGTTCTAGCCAACAATGGTAGGCTGCCTCAACGTAGGAGACAACCTCTGCCTTTCCAGGGGCCCTCCTCTTCCCTCTCATCCTTTCGTGCTCTCAGGGGAGGTTGTGACTCCCTCTTCTCTGGTACCCGCAGGGATTCTTTGGGCCGTGTCTTATGGTGTCCTGCTTCGAGGCGGTCCCCTTTGCTCAGTTCAACATGAGACCTCTTCAGTTGCACCTCTTGTCAGTTTGGGATCGGGACCCTGTGTCCCTGGATCAGGAATTTGCTCTGTCCCCCCTGGCCAGACAGTCCCTCTCGTGGTGGCTGGACTCAGGAAATCTAGTGGGCAGGACCTTTCTGCCTCCGTGCTGGGAGACGGTCACCACGGATGCCAGTCTGACCGGTTGGGGGGGCTTTTAGAAGTCTCTGAAGTTCCAGGGTCGGTTGGGCCCAAAGGAGGCCCATGCTCCCATCAATGTCCTGGAATTGAGGGCGATCAGGTTGGTTCTTTCTCAGCTGACCACGCACCTTCGGGATCGGGCTGTTCAGATCCGCTCTGACAACCAGACGGCGGTTGCCTACATCAATCATCAGGGAGGTTACAAGATAGAGTCTGCAGCCTGGCCGCCCTCCAGATTCATCAGATCCCGGATGTCTCAAAACCCTCTGTCAGCTCAGGGTTTGCGCCTTGCGGTTCAACGTCTGTTGGAATCAGGAGTGATTTGCCTGGTGCCTTCCCAGGAACGGGGTCGAGGTTTCTACTCTAATCTGTTCACAGTCCCCAAAAAGGATGGGTCCCTGAGGCTCATCTTGGACTTGAAGGGTCTCAACAGGTTTGTCAGGTTCAAGCACTTTGGCATGGAGACTCTACACTCGGCAGTCAGTACTCTGCGCCCGGGCGACTTCATGACCTCCGTGGACATCACGGATGCATACCTTCATGTGCCAATCTTTCCAGGTCATCAGAGATTTCTCGGGTTCGCTCTAGAGGATCAGCATTACCAGTTTGTAGCTTTACTGTTCGGTATCACCTCGGCGCCTCTGGTGTTCACCAAGGTGCTGGCGGTCGTGATGGCTCTGCTGCGGAATCAGGGCATTCGCATCCTTCCTTACCTGGACGACATTCTGATTGCGGCTCAGTCTCTTCATCAGGCCGAGAAGGATACTCTGGTGGTGACCTCCACTCTCGAGTCCTTCAGCTGGGTGATCAACTATCCCAAGTCTTCACTATATCCGTCTTTGGTGAGGTCCTTTCTGGGCATGACTCTGGATACCTCTCAGGTCAAGGTATTCCTGCCTCAGCAGAAAGTGGAGGGCCTTCACGGACTCTGCTCTTGTGTCCCCAACCTTCCATCCGGCAAGGGATGCAGTTAGTGGGTCTTATGGTGTCCTGCTTCGAGGCGGTCCCCTTTGCTCAGTTTCACATGAGACCTCTTGTCAGTTTGGGATCGGGACCCTGTGTCCCTGGATCAGGAATTTGCTCTGTCCCCCCCTGGCCAGACAGTCCCTCTCGTGGTGGCTGGAGTCAGGGAATCTTCTAGTGGGCAGGACCTTTCTGCCTCTGTGCTGGGAGACGGTCACCATGGATGCCAGTCTGACCGGTTGGGGGGGCTTTAGGAAGTCTCTGAAGTTCCAGGGTCGGTTGGGCCCCCAGGAGGCCCATGCTCCCATCAATGCCCTGGCATTAAGGGCGATCAGGTTGGTTTTTTCTCAGCTGACCACGCACCTTCGGGGTCGGGCTGTTCAGATCCGCCCTGACAACCAGACGGCGGTTGCCTACATCAATCATCAGGGAGGGACTCGGAGCAAGCGAGCCCTCAAGGAAGTGTCCCTGATACTGTCTTGGGCGGAAGAGAATGTTCCCTGCATCTCGGCGGTCTACATTCCGGGGGTGGAGAACCAGGAGGCAGACTCCCTGAGTAGGGGGACGTCTCGGCTGGGGGAATGGTCCCTCAGCAACAAGATTTTTCACTCCCTGTGTCACCGCTGGGGTCAGCCAGATTTGGACCTGTTTGTGTCCCGCCACAATCACAAGCTTCCCAGGTTTGTCTCCCTGTCACAGGACCCTCTGACCTACGCCACGGATGCGCTAGCAATGCCTTGGACGGAGTTTCAGCTCCTCCCTTCTCTCTGCTGGGCAGGGTGCTGCGCAAGATAGCCCAGGAAGGGGTACCAGCCATTCTGGTGGCCCCCTGTTGGCCAAGGAGGGTGTGGTTCACAGACGTTGTGCAGTTGGCAGTAGATCAGTATGCCCTGCCCAAGGATCCAGATCTGCTCACTCAGGGACAACTGTGCCATCCCAATTTACAAACGCTGGCTTTAGCGGCTTGGCTGCTGAAACCTCCATCTTGATGGATAAGGGCTTGCCGGCTTCTGTTGTTGATACCATGATTAGGGCTAGGAAGAAGTCCTCGTCTCTTATCTACTACAGGATATGGCATGCTTACATTGCCTGGTGTGAGTCCAAGTCTCTTCCTTGTCGGGTGTTCTCTATCCCTAGGATTCTGGAATTTTTGCAACATGGTTTGGATTCGGGCCTTCAACTTAGTACCCTCAAGGGGCAGGTGTCAGCTCTGGCTATTTTTTTTCCAAAGATCCTTTGCCAATCAGCGGTTGCTTAAGACTTTTTTTCCAGGGAGCTACTCATGTGCGTCCGCCACGTAAGCCTTTTCTACCGGTTTGGGACCTGAATCTGGTGTTGTCTGCTCTGCAGGGTCCTCCCTTTGAGCCTATCCGTGGGACTCTTAAGGTGGCCATTACTTTTGTCAGGCGAGTTTCTGAGCTGGCGGCGCTTTCCATCAAACCTCCTTGTTTTGAAAGGCATCAGGTGGTGTTTCTTGCCTAAGGTTGTGTCTGCTTTTCATCTCAATCAGGATATTGTTTTGCCTTCTTTGTGTCCTAACCCTGCTAATTCCAAGGAGCGGACCCTTCATTCTTTGGATGTTGTCAGGGCTCTGAAGTTTTATTTGGTTGCTATTGAGTCTTTAAGGAAATCTGACGCTCTTTTTGTTCTTCCTGCTGGACCTAGGGAGGGTTTGCCTCCGGCTAAATCCACTATCAGCAAGTGGATCCGTCAGGCGGTGGAGCAGGCCTATTCTGCCAGGGGAAAGGTTCCTCATTTTAGGGTTACTGCTCATTCCACTTGTGCTGTTGGTGCCTCTTGGGCTTTTCAACACCAAGCTTCTGTTGAACAAGTTTGTAAGGCCGCTACTTGGTCTTCTGTTCATACTTTTTCCGAGTTTTACAAGGTTGATGTTAAGGCCTCAGCTGATGCTGCTTTTGGCCATAAGGTACTTCAGGTGGTAGTGGTTTGAACTGCCTGCTGTTACTCTTTGGGGATCCCATCCTACTTTATGGACACTGCTTTTGGATGTCCCAGATGTAATGACTTTGTGAAGCAGGCTGTGCCATGCAATGGGAAAAAGACAATTCTGTGAGTACTCACCTGTAGAATTGCTTTTACCATGCATGGCACTGCCTGCTTCACCCCACCCTTGTTATCCTTATTCTTGGTTGCCTCTTTATGGTGATTGTTCCAAGTTGGGGTTTTTTGTTACCTTTTTTACCGTATTAGCTCCCGGTTTCTTGAATAACTGCTTGTCAACACTGGATAAGTCTATGGTGATTCCGTTTTTATATGGTACCGGGCAGAGCCACAACTCTTCTGCAGTACACTGGGCCAGATGTAATGACTTTGTGAAGCAGGCCGTGCCATGCATGGTAAAAGCAATTCTACAGGTGAGTACTCACAGAATTGTCTTTTTTGCCGGTGTACCCTGTAATTGCAGCTGGTGGTATTGAATGAGTGTTAACAGTTCTGATCATTAATAAAAGCTGCTGGTTGTTGCAGCAAGCAATGGCACTTCAGAGAATTTGTCGCCCCCACCCCTCCTCAATGGAACGTCTCTTACCTGAACGTTTGAGACCGCCCCTGCCCTGTACTCCTACCACAGCAATCAGGGCAGATGAACAGGTCATTTAAAAATACATATCATTTTTAGTTTCCACTGATGCACTTTAGGGCTCCTTTTAATTAAGGGGTTTGATTTTTAAAATACTTACTACATCTTTATAATACTTACTACATCAAATCTGAAGATATCTAGTATGCTTGTCTTCAGGTCTCCCCAATGATTCTTTAATGCTACTGAACGTCTTTGCTTCCTCTGGAGTACACAATGATTGCAGCATGTGAAGCACATGTGAAGACCACCATGAGAATCTTACTGGGTCATCAAAACCTAGTACAAAGCTTGTATTGACCCATCAGTTAACTAAAGGAGGTATGTGGTGGAGATATCACCTTACTTGAGTATCTGTTACACTGCCAGGGACAGTGTGTTTCAGAAAATGAAAGCAATATCTACTAGGAAGCTAGATCAAATGGGTGAACTGTCACTAAGCCTATCATTGTTGGGGGAGGGGGATTTCTTTTATCAGTAGAAAAAAGGTGGTATTGGTGCAAATCAAGCAACAATATAATATTTACAGTAGTCAGGAACAGTTACACATTTTTTTCTTACTTTTTAACAATAGCACATGACCTTTCCTGAGAGATTTTTGACAGCTATATAGCATTGGGTTGCAAGCTATAAACTCCTCAGTCTTTTGAATCCTTTTTTTCCCATTATGTGCTAGGTGATGAATTTGATAACAGTACACAATAGAAAATACACAAACCACAATTAACTGCTTCCACATTTAATCCCCTTGTCACAGAACATTCTGTTAAATGCAACTCTTGTATCAGATTTAAAAATGTCAAAACCAGTTTTAAGCCGCCTTTGGTCCCATTTTACATATGACAGACAATGACAATTCTGCATTTCTGTGGCTCCGTTTTCATGCTGTAATTTCTATAATCTATTGCAGCTGTCCTCCCATGTCTTTTTACGCATAATCCTGAATGTAAACTGGCAAATGTGCAAGTCATTGTGCTGTATGTTTCTAAGAGCACTCAGCACTTAATCATGGTATTTTGGCAGGATTTGCTCGTACAGTGAGCCCCTTGAAAGCAGTTTACCAGCACTAGATTGTTTTACTTTCCAAGTTAATTTTCTAATATATTCCCTTATCAAAGGTTTTCGCTTAACCTAGACTGTTACATATGATTTTTTTTTTTTTTGGAAAAAGTAAAACATATACAAAAGCACTAATCGGGTAACTGGTGGTCCACTTAGTTTAATTTGTGGGTCTCAAATGCTGAATGTTAAACAGCATTTAAACTTCCCTATTGTCTAGTCTAGAGATTAGCAAACTTTTGAAAAATTCGATTCGACTGATTCGCCTAATTTTCCGACAAAAATAGTTTCGACCCGAATTTATTCGCAATGAATCGCTATTAAAAACGGCTATTTCTGAGCCTCCTAGAGCCTCAATAGGGTTGTAAACCATTCTGCCTTGCTGTAACATGCATAGGACGCGTGCTGGGTTATTGAAATAATACTGTAAATAATTATCACATGCAGATCGGAGGCATCGCTAATAGAATCGCAAAGCGGCACAATTGCAGAGAGTTGAGGTGGCATCACTATGAGGGTCCCCTATAGTGCCTGAAAAACACACCCTAGAGCTGGCAGCAGCAGGAGCCCAAAAATTGTCTGAATGACACCCTGGAGTTGCAAGCAGCAGCAGGAGCCCAAACATTGCTTTAAAGAGACACTGGAGTTGGCAGCAGAAGCCCAAAAATTGGATGAATCACACCCTGGAGTTGCAAGCAGCAGGAGCCCAAACATAGCTTGAAAGAGACACTGGAGTTGGCAGCAGGAGCCCAAGAATTGGATGAATCACACCCTGGAGTTGCAAGCAGCAGCAGGAGCCCAAACATAGCTTGAAAGAGACACTGGAGTTGGCAGCAGGAGCCCAAAAATTGGATGAATCACACCCTGGAGTTGCAAGCAGCAGGAGCCCAAACATAGCTTGAAAGAGACACTGGAGTTGGTAGCAGGAGCACAAAAATTGGATGAATCACACCCTGGAGTTGCAAGCAGCAGCAGGAGCCCAAACATCACTTTAAAGAGACACTGGAGTTGGCTTCAGGAGCCCAAAAATTGGATGAATCACACCCTGGAGTTGCAAGCAGCAGGAGCACAAACATAGATTGAAAGAGACACTGGAGTTGGCTTCAGGAGCCCAAAAATTGGCTGAATCACACCCTGGAGTTGCAAACAGTAGCAGCCCAAACATAGCTTGAAAGAGACACTGGAGTTGGCAGCAGGAGCTCAAAAATTGGATGAATCACACCCTGGAGTTGCAAGCAGCAGCAGGAGCCCAAACATTGCTTTAAAGAGACACTGGAGTTGGCAGCAGGAGCCCAAAAATTGGATGAATCACACCCTGGAGTGGCAAGCAGCAGCAGCAGCAGGAGCCCAAACATAGCTTGAAAGAGACACTGGAGTTGGCAGCAGGAGCCCAAAAATTGGATGAATCACACCCTGGAGTTGCAAGCAGCAGCAGGAGCCCAAACATAGCTTGAAAGACACACTGGAGTTGGCAGCAGGTGGCCAAAAATTGGATGAATCACACCCTGGAGTAGCAAGCAGCAGCAGGAGCACAAACATAGCTTGAAAGAGACACTGGAGTTGGCTTCAGGAGCCCAAAAATTGGATGAATCACACCCTGAAGTTGCAAGCAGCAGCAGCAGGAGCCCAAACATAGCTTGAAAGAGACACTGGAGTTGGCAGCAGGAGCCCAAAAATTGGCTGAATCACTCCCTGGAGCTGCAAGCAGCAGCAGCCCAAACATAGCTTGAAAGAGACACTGGAGTTGGCAGCAGGAGCCCAACAATTGGCTGAACGACACCCTGGAGGCGCAAGCAGCAGCAGCAGGAGCCCAAACATACCTTGAAAGAGACACTGGAGTTGGCAGCAGGTGGCCAAAAATTGGATGAATCACACCCTGGAGTTGCAAGCAGCAGCAGGAGCCCAAACATTGCTTTAAAGAGACACTGGAGTTGGCAGCAGGAGCCCAAAAATTGGATGAATCACACCCTGGAGTGGCAAGCAGCAGCAGCAGGAGCCCAAACATAGCTTGAAAGAGACACTGGAGTTGGCTGCAGGAGCCCAAAAATTGGATGAATCACACCCTGGAGTTGCAAGCAGCAGCAGAAGGAGCCCAAACATAGCTTGAATGACACCCTGGAGTTGCAAGCAGGAGCCCAAACATAGCTTGAAAGACACACTGGAGTTGGCAGCAGGAGCCCAAAAATTGGATGAATCACACCCTGGAGTGGCAAGCAGCAGCAGCAGGAGCCCAAACATAGCTTGAAAGAGACACTGGAGTTGGCAGCAGGAGCCCAAAAATTGGCTGAATCACACCCTGGAGTTGCAAGCAACAGCAGCAGGAGCCCAAACATAGCTTGAATGACACCCTGGAGTTGCAAGCAGGAGCCCAAACATAGCTTGAAAGACACACTGGAGTTGGCAGCAGGAGCCCAAAAATTGGATGAATCACACCATGGAGTTGCAAGCAGCAGCAGCAGTAGGCCAAACATAGCTTGAAAGAGACACTGGAGTTGGCAGCAGGATCCCAAAAATTGGATGAATCACACCCTGGAGTTGCAAGCAGGAGCCCAAACATCACTTTAAAGAGACACTGGAGTTGGCTTCAGGAGCCCAAAAATTGGATGAATCACACCCTGGAGTTGCAAGCAGCAGCAGCAGCCCAAACATAGCTTGAAAGAGACACTGGAGTTGTCAGCAGCCGCAGCAGAAGCCCAAAAATTGACTGACACACCCTGGAGTTGGCAGCAGCAGCAGGAACCCAGAAATTGGCTGGAAGGCACCCTGAAGTTGGCAGCAGCAGGAGCACAAACATTAGCTGGAAGGCACACCCTGGAGTTGGCAGCAGCATAAGCAGGAGCCCAAACATTGCTTGAAAGACACCCTGAAGTTGGCATCAGCAGGAGCCCAAAAATTGGCCTAAAGACATAAATATGTTTTGCACCATTTGGAAAGTGTAAAACGTGGCACCATGCTGAATCTAGTCGCATGCTTCAGCCATTGGTGGGTGGAAATCCTGGCTGATCCATCCCTGATTCATTTTGACAAAGGTGAGTCTCTCCACATTTTTAGTTGACTGACTAGCTCTGCTCGCCGTAACTATGGCCCCGGCCGCACTAAACACCCGCTCAGATGACAAGCTACTGGCCGGGCAGGACAGCTTTTCCAGGGCAAACTCTGCTAGTTGCGGCCACAAATCAAGTTTGGCTGCCCAGAAGTCCAGCGGATCCTCAAGGTGTGTTGGCATGGTCATGTCAAGGTATGACATGACCTGCTGGTTGAGGTCCTGCTCCAGGTCTTCCTGCTGCTCATGAGTAGCCTCACTATGCGGGTGTAGAAAGCTACTCATTAGCGACTGAAGACTGAGGCTGCTGCTGATGGAGCTGCTGCGCCTGCCAACCCCCCCAGCAGCCATGGCAGTGAAAGGTGAGCGCAGAGGTCCCCCCGAGTCAGACCTGCGAGAGTATGGACCATGGCGCAGATAGGCATTGGCCAACTGACTACGCAGAATGTCTTTGTAGTAGTTCAGTTTGTCCTCCCTCTCGGCGTGAGAGTCCAATAAGGTGGACAGCCAGAAGTCATCCCGCCGACAAATGGAAACAATTCTGGGGTCACTACGCAAGCACGTGAGCATGCTTCCTGCCATTTGCGCTAGTGACTCTGAGGGACTACCTGTCTCCATCTCCACTGCATACTGCCACGGTGTGTCCGGGTCCTCTGTCTCGCCTTCCTCAAAACCCTCTAGCTCCTCTGGCTGCTCCTGCTCCTCCTCTCCTGTCCGCTGACTAGATAAACCAGCCATTTCGCCAAGCCTAAACTGTGTTTCACTGGGCATCTTTTCCTCCTCCTCCTCCAGTTCAGCTCCAACGGGGTTCATGTGGCCATAAGATGTAGACGCCATGTCTCCAGTGCCCTGACCAGCCATGGTTTCCAACATGTGCATTAAGCAGTGGAATCACGTTGTTCATCCCGTAATCCTGCCGACTGACAAATAAAGTGGCTTCCTCAAAGGGCCTGAGCAAACGGCAGGTGTCACGTATAAGCTGCCACTGGTTGACATTGAAGTTACACAGGGGAGTCCCCCTATCCGCTTGGATCATCAGGAAATCCGTGATGGCTTTTCTCTGTTCATATAATCGGTCCAACATGTGAAGGGTGGAATTCCAACGGGTGGAAACATCGCAAATCAGACTATGTTGGGGGCTACCGTTCTGACGCTGTAGCTCAAGAAGGCTGTGTTTGGCGGTGTATGAGTGGCTGAAGTGCATGCAAAGTTTCCTTGAAGTTATTAGGATGTCTTGCAGATGGGGGGAACACTTCAGAAACCGCTTGACAACCAGATTGAAGACGTGAGCCATTCAGGGGGCATGGGTCAGGCTTCCTTGGCGCAGCGCAGACAAAATGTTCTTCCCATTGTCGGTAACCATGATTCCCATTTTACGTTTTCTTGGTGTAAGCCATGTTTGGATTTTCTGATGAATAAATTTAAGCAGTTCCTCCCCTGTGTGACCCTGTTCGCCAAGACAAACCATGTGAAGCACAGCGTGACACCTCCGTGCCCTGCACACATGGTAGCCTGGAGGGGCTCTGAGACTTGAGCCTACAGTGGAGGATGAGGAGGCAGAGTCGCACGGTGTCACAGGCCCTATGGGCAGGGAGCGCGGAGGCCGAAGCGGCGTGACCTGTCCAAGTTGCTGCTGCTGCAAAGGGACCACATTCACCCAGTGGGCCGTAAACGACATGTACTGTCCCTGACCGTAGTTACAGCTCCAGACGTCGGCGCTGCTATGCACTTTGCTACACACGGACAGGCTCAAGGACTGGCCCACCTTCTGTTCAACAAAAGTGTGCAGCGCTGGTACTGCCTTCTTGGCAAAGAAATGATGGCTTGGGACTCTCCACCTCGGCTCGGCACAAGCCATCAGTTCTCTGAAAGGTGCAGAGTCCACCACCTGAAAAGTGAGCGACTGCAGCACCAGCAAATTGGACAGGAGCACATTCGGCTTCTGCGCCGTAGGATGAGTGGGCGCATACTGCTGTCTCTTGGACATGGCTTCGCTGATGGATTGCTGGCGGGATGCATGACTTGGAGGAGGAGGAGCAGGAGCGACAGAGGATGGGTATGACGCGCAGCTGCCTTAGGCTGAGGTGCTGGAGCCTTGGCTGGCAGAAATTGGGAGCGGCGTGCCACTTGGTGAGGAAGCAGGCTGGACCACCTCTTCGGAGCCTCTGTTCTCCCAGGCCGCTTTATGATGACGCATCATATGTTGACGCAGGGCCGTGGTGCCAACATTTGGGCCCTGGCCATGCTTCACCTTCTGCCTACAGGATGCTTCAGGAAAAACTGCCACACTGCCGAGTAGCTACTTTTCCCATCAACAGGCCACACTGATTCACTGCTACTGTCGCCAACTCCAGGAACCCCTGCTCCACTACCTCCCGATAAGGTAGCCTGCCGCGCAGCAGGTGCTCTACCCCGGCCCCGTTTGGCTCCAGGCTTTACAATTGTGCCCCCATGCTGACTGCCAACCATGCTGCTAACACCTTGCTGCCTCAGCTGCTGACTCCGTGGCAACCTGCGCCCCTCTTCTCCTGATGATGACGACGATGAAGCCCCTTCATCACCCGGCTCCCAAGTGCAATCGGCTTCATCATCATCACCGAGTTGTGGCTGCACGTCACTGATGTTCTCGGTTTCCTCAAGAGTGTCTGGCGCAGGAGCTGGAACGCTCGCAACACCCACGATACTGTCCACATCACTATTTGTCTGCCTAGCTAAAGAAGCCACCTCCATTTCTTGGCTAGGCAGTAGCTGCTTACTGTCATCTATCTGATCGTCCTCCTCACTAAAGAGTGAAGCTGAACCCAAAGCATAGGATACGTCGCTGGGGGAGGGAACGGCGTAGGACAGAGGCAATGGGAAGACAGGGACTGCTCTCGGGGCATGCCAACTCAGGGTTGTGTCAGAGGAACCTACCGACCCTAGACTGGGGGGTCTCAGATGTAACTTGTGATGATGTTGATGAGCATGTTAACCAATCTACCACGGCAGATGCGTTACTGGTGGAGACACGACCACTAGCAGATACTGGCAGATCAGGTCTCTCACCGTGACTCCTGCTGCCACTCGCTCCTAGTCTGCTGCGATCTCTGCCTGCTGAATCTTGGCCTCTGCCACTCCTCTTTGAACATCCTTGCACTTGTCTGCCTGACATTTTTATGTATTTGAATTGCGCAATAGGTACGATAAAAAATGTGTTTACTTTAAAAAGAAGCTAAATAAAGTGAGGAACTGTTTCTCTGCACTAGATACTATGAAAATTGGCAATATGAGATACCCTGCGGCCTAGTGTTTTGGCAGCAGACCAAAAACCAATTCAAAATACTTTGATTAAGCTGAGGAAGGATGAACAAGCGTATTTAGTATAACAGATAGGCTGCTAAGTGCAGGTTTGGGATACCCAGGTGGGCTGCTGTTTTTTTAGTTAAAGGCAGACCAAAAACCAATCAAAATGCAATACTTTGAATAAGCTGAGGAAGGATGAACAAGCATATTTAGTATAACAGATAGGCTGCTAAGTGCAGGTTTGGGATGCCCTGCGGCCTGGTGTTTTTTTTTTTTGTTAAAGGCAGACCAAAAACCAATTCAAAATACAATACTTTGATTAAGCTGAGGAAGGATGAACACGCGTATTTAGTATAACAGATAGGCTGCTAAGTGCAGGTTTGGGATACCCAGGTGGGCTGGTGTTTTGGCAGCCGGACAAAAAACAATTCAAAGTGCAATACTTACATTAAGCTGAGGAAGGATGAACAAGCGTATTTAGTATAACAGGCTGCTAAGTGCAGGTTTGGGATGCCCTGCGGCCTGGTGTTTTGGCAGCAGGACAAAAACCAGTTCAAAATGCAATACTTTGATTAAGCTGAGGAAGGATGAACAAGCGTATGTAGTATAACAGATAGGCTGCTAAGTGCAGGTTTGGGATACCCAGGTGGGCTGGTGTTGTTTTTTTAGTTAAAGGCAGACCAAAAACCAATTCAAAATGCAATACTTTGATTAAGCTGAGGAAGGATCAACAAGTGTATTTAGTATAACAGGCTGCTAAGTTCAGGTTTGGGATGCCCTGCGGCCTAGTGTTTTGGCAGCAGGACAAAAACCAGTTCAAAATGCAATACTTTGATTAAGCTGAGGAAGGATGAACAAGCGTATGTAGTATAACAGATAGGCTGCTAAGTGCAGGTTTGGGATACCCAGGTGGGCTGGTGTTGTTTTTTTAGTTAAAGGCAGACCAAAAACCAATTCAAAATGCAATACTTTGATTAAGCTGAGGAAGGATCAACAAGCGTATTTAGTATAACAGGCTGCTAAGTGCAGGTTTGGGATGCCCTGCGGCCTGGTGTTTTTTTTGTTAAAGGCAGACCAAAAACCAATTCAAAATGCAATACTTTGATTAAGCTGAGGAAGGATCAACAAGCGTATTTAGTATAACAGGCTGCTAAGTGCAGGTTTGGGATACCCAGGTGGGCTGGTGTTTATTTTGTTAAAGGCAGACCAAAAAATATTTAAACTAATCCAGTTATATATTATGATAAATGCTTGTGTGTAACAGATTAAATAAGCCACTGCATAGATGGCATGCACAGTGGCATGGCAGATTTTCAGCACAAAGAACTGAAATCGAATTGAAAACTGATCTGGCTAATGAAAAAAAAAAATTTCACTGTCACTTCTAAGCTGTCCCTGGCTGGATGGTTCCGGTTTTTCCCTATCTTTCCCTGGCTCTGTCTACCTCTCTGTCTGCCTCTCTGACTCTCCCTACCTATCTCTAACTAGCTGTGCTCTGGCCGCAATGCAAGGCTGAGATGCGCACAAGCAAGATGGCTGCCGCTTTATATAGCACGGTGATGTCTCCGGGCTTCCTGACTGCTGATAGGCTGCATGTGACTTACCCATGATACCTTGCCCCAGGGGATATTTCATCACCATTTTAGAATGCCTGTAATCGAAATAAATGGAGTTTAAATGAATTTTAAAGGAAAACTTCGATCGATCGAAACGCAGGGAAATTCGAATTCGTTCAGAATCGAATTTTCCATGAAATTCAGAACAAATCCGGGTTCGTCCGGATCGATTTGCTCATGCCTAGTCTTAGAAGCACTGTAGTGCTCATCCCTTCCCATTTCATTATAAAATTCAATACTTCTCTCCACCAAAACTAAACCTCAAATTTTTATTTTGGTGTAGTGATAATATTTCCTATACAACTGTATTTCTCCCCACTGTAAGCTAAAGCTAATATCTTGGTCACACCAACAATTGTGGATGTTTTTTCTGTCTACAGTACTTCACCCACTATATTTTGAGATTAATGTGCAGCCACAGACGCTTCCACTGTGGCAACAATGGTATCCCAAGAAAAGAGTAAGTAATGGTAGTAGAGTTAGATTTAAGGTTCTCTTATGCTCTTCCTGAGCATAATATGTTGGCTCCACCGCTTTAGATCCAGGAGCCCTAATGGTCACTCACGGTTTGGCCAGTTCCAACAACGCATAAAATGACTAAATTTGCATTTTTTTTGTATTGTATTTATCTGAGGTAAAACTGCTACACTGATAAGCCCTGATCTTAAAAGGCTCTACAGCGTTGTGTTAATTACTCCCCTTTGTTGGGGAACTAGATAGCCTCCTGTATTCAAATAACTTCCCTTTCCACCTTTCACACAGTACATTTCACGAAGTCCGGTTTGTCAATACTTAGTCAACATCCCAGTTAATTGAACCCGCTGCTTATTCTACTCTGTGCAGGGGTGTGTGCCTGCCACTGCACCCTCTGCCTGCTAGGCAGTGGGTGCTGTGTTTAAAGAAGAAATTCACCCAATAATAACCCCCCCAGCCCTGCCACCCATTTCTGCCACCGAGGCAGGACAAAGAAAAAAAGAAAAACACTGCCTAAGAAAAAACCTCTTCCCTTTGCCACATTCCAGTGCCACTATCCCGGTTTTTGTGCAGCCCCTGTACGGAAAGACACAGATCAGCATCCCCCGGCTCTGTGCGCATCGGCTGACCATTCACTTGAATGTGCGGCTGGCATGCAGAGCCGGTAAACTTGATATTTATCTGTGTGCTAGCACAGAGACACGCAAAGCGGAATCCCCCTCTATACCCTCCTGTGACATCATTAGTAACGTGGGTTAGTTCTATGTAGGTCCCGCCTCTTGGTATAAAAGGCTGCTCCCTTGGCCTGGAGATCAGACCCTCACCCAGTAGCGAGGATGGCAGAAGGGGGGACCCAATCCCCCCCCCCATTGATCCAAGTGGTGATGTCAGTTCTCCTGCACCAAGAAAATGGCAGAGGGGCAGAGAAGAGCCCCAAAGATCGGTGGAGACCCAGCTTGGGATACACAAAGTGCCAGTGAAGCTGAAGGAGGACATCACCTGGTGCTGGATGGAAGAAAGAAGATTGGATCGTGAGTAGTTAGAATGGGAACAATGAAGATGTTTGTGTGGTGTTTTTTTTTTTTTTTTTATAAACACTTGGGGTGAACTGGTGAGGGGTTCAGCAGACCCTTATACCAATTCACCGGGGTAGGGAGCCATCATGGCACCTGCCAGACTCTGCCAACCTGATGGTAACCCGCCATATTACCCGCATCCCCATTTGGGGCATCAGGGGTGCTGAAAATCCCAGTGCTGTGGGCACCCCTGGAAGAACCCCATGTCCATACCAAAGGGCATAGAAGCCCTTGTGCCTGGGCTGGTTGCAGTTTACAAAAAATATATATAACCAAATAAACAAAAAGAAACAACTAGTACAACTTGCTGACAGTGATTAGAAGATTTGTCGACAAGATCTTGCTGACAAGTTGTATCGAGAGTCCCGGCAAGGTTTTCAACCACGGTTCTGAATCTAACCCATGGACTACCGTCAGGGACTAAAATATAACATTTAAAACTTCAGAATTAACCTCATCAAAGCTTCATTTTAAGACCTCATGTTTCAGAACCACAGAGGTTACCTTGCTTGTTTCTTCAGGAGGGTTCTTGTGATTAGCTGTGATTTTTGTAGGTATTTCCAGAAAATGTTTTGGACTTTAGCATGAAATGTCATGCTAAAGACCCTGTCTGGGGATCGGAGGCCCACTGAGGGACGAGGAGAGGCCTGGACAGGTGGGAAAATGACAGCCACGTGAAACTTACATGGCAGGCAGTTAACAGTTGGAAATGCAGCCACATACATTTCACATGACCCTATAATTGCCAAGCATGTAGAATGTACAGGGCTGTTTTTCATTATTCATGAAGTGCCAAGCCCATAGATTTATCTCCCCGCTAGACCAAAAAGGAAAAATCCACACACCTCCATCCAGGATCTAGCGCTGGGGGTCTCCCGCATGTATAAATGCACCCTCCCTGCTGTGGGAGGGAGCAGCGAAGCCCAGCAGGAGCGGGGCAGGGGGACACAGATCTACATCACTTCCAGCTGTCAGGCGGCAGTGATAGACGTCGTGGGACAGCCATGATTGGCGATGGAAGGAGGTAAGTAGTAATGAAATGTTTTCTTCCAATCCATTCCAGGCCGTCCTTATTCAATACGATTGGGTAATTCCCTGCCCAAAGGGGCGTGACTGCAAGACAAAAGCGCGGCACCGCCTCCCGGCCTATGTCCTTCCGGCTGACTTGCTAGATTCCAGTTTCATTCTTGCTGTTTCGATGACTGCATGGCTCTCTAGACTCCTCTTCCATTTACTTTTTTGTTTCTCAGATTATACCTTTGAAGCGGGGGCAAGACCCTGTCTGTCTTCCTAGGTCCCTTATGCTGCTCTGATCTGGATTGACCCATTAGGCCTCCTCAGTTTTCGGCTTGGCGAAGTTCCGTAAAACTGTATCCAGATCAGGATGGTAAGGTAAGCGCAGGGTCCAGTGTGCGCTTTGTAGTGCTTTGGCACTCTGGCTGAAGGCTTTCATGGAAAAGTATAAGCAGCCACAGGTTTTTGTCTGGTGAGCCTGATTAGAGGGTGACCAAGGGAATGATTTTCCCTCTTATTGTTTTTTATTGCTCTTTCCCATGTGTTTCTTTGTTTTCTGGTTGAAAAATTCAAAAAGTGCGCCTTTTTTAGGGGGCGGAGCTAAAGTTGCAACGAGGAAATAGACGGCTTTTCGCCTTGGCAAAGTACCTAGTACCGGGCACAGAGTGCTTCCTCCGTCCGCCTCTGTGGAAAGAGTTTCGGCTTGGCGAAGTTCCGAGTACCGGGTGCAGAGCGCTTTGTCCGTCCGCCTCTGTGGAAAGATTTTCGGCTTGGCGAAGTACCGGGCGCAGAGCGCTTCGTCCGTCCGCCTCTGTGGAAAGATTTTCGGCTTGGTGAAGTCACCAGCCCTGCTGAAGTAGCCGGTTCTCCTCTGCGACGGGGCACGGTTTTCTCGCCGACCAAGGTGCCTAGCATCGCCAGAGATCGCAAAAGGGCTTCTCTAAGCCGCTGCACGGCTACCCTCAAGTGGACCTAAAGCTTTAGGTAGGTTATTTTTTATTTAATTTTTTATCTTTATTGATTTGGAAAGGGCAAGGTAATATATAATTTATATTGTAATATATAATTATATGGTGGTCTACCCTCAGAGGACTCACAGTAGGTGACTGTCGAGAACCTATATATACTTGGTCTCAGATCCCCAGGGTCATACACTAGTATTATTAATTTCACCATGGCGGAGGCATCTGGGCTAGTCATCTGGTCTTTATCAGATTTACCCCATATCCAGTGGCACTGGATAAGGATAGCACGGTGCGCAGGGATTATGCTACGGTTGTAGTGGGTAGGGAGACAGTTGTCTCCTCCCTGAAGGGGCTCTGACCCCTATCGCCGGTGCTTTCTGAGAAACCCCTTGGCAGTTTTCATGCGGACCGTGATGTGAATCGTACCGGTTACTAAGAAGGTTATTCCAAGTATGCAGCACGCCCTGCTCCAGTAATGAATCATTACGTCTGGGATATAGTCCACAAGAGGGCGCTTTACTGCAGAGATGGCAAAAAAGAGGCCCCTCCTGGTCCTTATATACCTGGGACCTCCCACTAAATTCCCCAGTTCATTCTCTGCAGTAGGGCTGCGAAGATCAAGATGATGGCTTCTCTCCTCGCAGGTAAGCCGGGCTGCACAGCCCCTGGCCCTGTGTCCTATTCCCACCTGTTCCACTCTTTGCTTGCCTCCCAGCCTTGGCTGCGTGGTCGGGTGACGATGGGCAGCACCTATTAAAGGTGCTTTTAATGGAGTATGGCTCCACCGCAAATCCCCCACCAAAGGGTAGGCGGCACAGGTTGGTGAGCCTGATATGGGATGCCCCGTCCGCTTTAGCCCTCATCACATGCCCCGAATGTGACTATGGGCTCCTATCCGCCCGGTT
The DNA here is from genome assembly GCA_027917425.1 of Gastrophryne carolinensis. Lineage (NCBI taxonomy): Eukaryota > Metazoa > Chordata > Amphibia > Anura > Microhylidae > Gastrophryne > Gastrophryne carolinensis. The sequence continues at coordinate 182,077,011 of CM051240.1, forward strand.
GGTCGGGGGGGGGGGTGTCGGTGTCCGTGTGTGGTATGAGTGATTCATCTGTTTTTGACTGTGACACTGTGCTTTGGAGCGCTGGCACTTAGGCGCAGCGCTCCTTCCTTCTCTCCTCTCCTCTGCCTTTCATTCACATGTAGGTTTGTTTGAACGGCCCACGCGCGCGCTCGACTGCGGCGGCGGGCCGGTGACGTCACTGGGCGGTGATTGGCTGTCGGGCTGCCGGTTCCTGGCCTGTCCCCGCGTTACTGGGGCGGGGCCTAACGCCTGCACGTTCCGATGGTGGCCCGCCCCCTCCTGAGCTGATCGGCGTCATCTTGCCCTGGCATCGTCCTAGATCGCAAGCTCTGCGATGTCCGTGAGTGCCCTCTGCGAGCTTCTACTTTCTTTTACTGTTGTTGTATTAATTGTATTTACGGTTATACATGCTGACTGTGTGTTTTTATGTTGTGTTTTTCAGACGGGACGACCTAATTAGAGGTTCCTCTCGGTCCTGTGCCCTATTTTATACATAGTTAAATTGGGGACTTAATTTTTAATCCTCCCACTAGCGGACATTAAGGGGCATCCCGGGTAGCTGCACAGCGTAATTCCCATTGGTCACCCTGACATAAAATATCACCATATGGAGGCTTCTCAGGATGTTGTGCTCGGGGTCCCATCGGGGCAAGCCCGGCTGTGTGTGGTGTGCGGGGCATCCCATGTGGGTGATGATGTGCGGGTACGTGTACCCTGCGCGGCAATCTGGGCTGCGTGCGTCTGGGTTGGCACCCACTGTGTCGTCCCCCACGCCCCCTCGCTTGATTATGACTCCCAGTGATATCAACACTAGCGGGGAGTCTCAACCTGATGTTGCCACCAGGCTGGCCAACATTGAAAGACTGATTGCTAGCTCTGTGGCCCGTAAGGCTCCAGCTAAAAGACGGCATGTGGTGCCTGCTATGCCGGCCTTTACTATGGAACAAGATGATTTCCTTGATTTGCCTGACTATACCCCTCTCGAGGAAGGGAAATTGTTCTCAGATTCAGATTTTTCCGATGATCAGCATTGCCTTGGCGCTGATGCCGGCTCAGAGCATTGGAATGCTGATGACACCCATAGACTTTTGACTCAAATTTTTGAGGTACTTTCCATTTCCCCTCCTGCAGTGGCACCTAAGCAGCAGGGGGCATTGTTTGGGACCGCAAAACCATGGTTGAAATTCCCAGAACAGTCGCATTTTAATAATCTCGTTCTCAAGGAATGGGAGTGGCCTAGCCGGCTCCCAGGTATCCCTAAGGGGTGGGATAGGAGGTATCCCTTCCCCTCGGAGGTGGTCAAGTGTTCAACTTCCCCAGAATTGGATGCCCCGATTTTGGGGTTGTCCAACACTTCTGTGGGGCATTCCCCTGATTCCACTACCTTGAAGGATAGTGAGGACAGGCGTATTGACCAACTGGCTTCCCACGCCTTTGCCTGTGTGGGTGCGGCTTTGCGCCCGATTTGTGCTTCTGCTATTGCGGCCGTGGCTATTAGGACCTTGATCAGGGGCCTTCTGGACGGCTCCCATGAGGATCCTTCTAGTGCTGAATTTAGAGCCTTGTCAGAGACAAGTGAGATGTTCATCACCTATGTTCTCGCTGCCTTAGATGACACCATTCGGATGTGTAGCAGGAACTCGGCCTTGGTTGGCTCTATCCGCCGTTCAGTCTGGTTGCGCCTGTGGGCAGCTGACAATGCTGCTAAGAAGGCACTCACGGGGCTCCCCTTTAAGGGGTTGTGCCTGTTCGGTGATCGTTTGGACCTTTTTGCTAAGGGAGGTAAGTTACCCCAACGCAAAAAGCAGCCGCGAGCCTTTCGGGGCTCCGGGTCCTTCACTCCCTCCTTTTGTGGGACTAGGTCAAGCAGGGGGGTATCCTTTGTGGGGCAAAGGGGAGATTTCTGGGGCAAGGGCAGAGGCCGTGCCCGGTCCGGATCCTCCTGGGGTGCCAAACCCAGATCTACTGCCTAGCCCGCTAAGCAATTAAGGGGCGCCCTCACCCTTCCGAGTGGGGGGACGGCTGCGGCTCTTCGCTCAGGTCTGGACACAACAAGTCTCGGACAATTGGATTCTGGAGGTTGTCTCCTCCGGATACAAGCTGGAGTTTGCGGACTGGCCTCCTCTCAGATTCCTCAGGTCCCGAGTTTCTACGGACCCTCGGGCAGCTCGGGGTTTGTGTTTGGCGGTACAAAACCTTTTGGCCATGGGGGTCATTTGTCAGGTGCCTCCGGGAGAGAGAGCTCAGTGTTACTATTCCAATCTCTTTACAGTTCCCAAAAAGGATGGCTCCATCAGACCCATCCTGGACCTAAAACTTCTCAACAAGTTCATCAGGACCAGACGTTTTCGCATGGAAACTCTGCGCTCCGCTATCAGCTCCCTGCGCCCGGGGGACTTTATGACCTCAATAGACATCAGGATGCTTACCTTCATGTGCTAGGGCATCAGCGGTTCCTCAGGTTCGCAGTAGAGGAACAACACTACCAATTTGTGGCACTTCCCTTCGGTCTCACCTCGGCCCCCAGAGTGTTCACCAAGGTGTTGGCGGGTGTGATGGCCCTTCTCAGAGCCCGGGGTATTCGCATTCTTCCTTATCTGGACGACCTTCTCATTACGTCCCATTCACTCCAGCAGGCAGAATGGGACACCCGGACGGTGGTGGCGACACTGGAAATGTTCGGATGGGTGATCAATTATCCCAAATCCTCACTCTCCCCGTCCTGGGTGACCCCCTTCCTGGGTATGACCCTGGATACCATTCAGGCCAGGATTTTCCTCCCTCAGCAGAAGGTGGACTGTCTTCAAGCTCTGATTCATTTCTTGCTGTCCAGCTCTCATCCATCCATCCGGCAGGGGATGCAATTGGTCGGACAGATGGTGGCCTGCTTCGAGGCAGTCCCTTATGCTCAATTTCACATGAGACCCCTTCAGCTCCATCTTCTGTCAGTCTGGGACAAGAGGCCCAGGTCTCTGGATCAGGCCTTTGTTCTATCTCCTCTGGTCCGGCAGTCCCTCTTGTGGTGGCTGGACTCGAGGAATCTTCTGGGGGGCAGATCATTTGTGACACCATGTTGGGAGACGGTCACTACGGATGCCTGTCTGTCAGGTTGGGGGGGCTACTGGAAAGCCCTCCAATTCCAGGAGATGTGGGGCCCTCAGGAGGCCCACGCCCCCATCAATGTTCTGGAGCTGAGGGCAGTTCGGTTGGTGCTGGACTCGGGGCAAGAGTGCCCTCCGGGAGGTGTCGTTGATCCTGTCTTGGGCCGAGGACAATGTCCCGTGCATCTCTGCGGTTTACATTCCGGGAGCGGAGAATCTGGAAGCGGATTCTCTGAACAGGGGGGCCTCTCGCCGGGGGGGAATGGTCCCTCAACAGCGAGGTCTTCCTATCCCTTTGTCACAGGTGGGGGATGCCGGACGTGGATCTGTTTGCTTCTCGCCACAATCACAAGCTGCCAGCATTTGTCTCACTGTCCCAGGATCCTCTGGCTCTGGCGGTGGATGCCATGTCTCTGTCCTGGCAGGGGTTCGGTCTACTGTACCTCTTCCCTCCTTTTCCCCTTCTGGGCAAGGTTCTGCGCAAGCTGATTCAGGAAAGAGTGCCAGCTCTTCTGGTGGCCCCCAGGTGGCCAAGACAGATGGGGTTCTTGTCTGATTCGATTGTTCAGACTCTGGTCAGGGCTAGGAAGAAATCTTCTTCTACCATCTACTATAGGACCTGGCATACTTACATTGACTGGTGTGAGGCTAGGGCCTTTCCCTGTCGGGTCTTTTCCATCCCTCGGATACTGGAGTTCCTTCAGCATGGGCTGGATTTGGGTTTTCAGCTCAGCACTCTGAAGGGGCATGTTTCCGCCTTGGCTGTTTTCTTCCAGAGGTCTTTTGCTCTTCATCCTTTGGTCAAGACTTTCTTCCAGGGGGTCACTCATGTGCACCCTCCCCGCAAACCCATGTTACCGGTTTGGGATTTGAATTTGGTATTGTCTACCCTTCAGGGTCCTTCTTTTGAGCCTGTGCATGAGGCTGCGCTGTCTATTCACTTTGAAAGTCACTAGTCACTTTGAAAGTTGCCTTCTTGGTGGCTATCACTTCTGTCCAGCGTGTTTCTGAATTGGCGGCTCTGTTCATTCAGGCCCCCTACTTTGAGAGACACCAGGACAAGGTGGTTTTCCGCTTTAAACCAGACTTCTTGCCTAAGGTTGTCTCTGCCTTTCACCTTAATCAGGTCATTGTTCTTCCTTCCTTGTGCCCTAATTCTGGTAATGACAAGGAGTGGGCCTTGCATTCTCTGGATGTTGTCTGGAATTTGAAATACTACCTGGTGGCTACAGCGCCTTTCAGGAAGACGGACACCTTGTTTGTGGTACCCTCGGGTCCCAAGAAGGGTTTGACGCCTGTTAAGTCTACTATTAGTAAATGGATTCATCAGTCCATTTTTTGGGCCTATTCTACTAGAGGGAGGGATCCTCCTTTCCAAGTCACTGCTCATTCCACCCGTGCGGTTGGGGCTTCCTGGGCCTTTCAGCACCAGGCTTCCGTTGAACAAGTTTGTAAGGCTGCTACTTGGTCTTCTGTTCATACTTTTTCCAAGTTCTACAAGGTTGATGTTCAGGCCTCAGCGGATGCTGTTTTTGGCCGCAAAGTTCTGCAGGCGGCAGTGGTTTGAACTGCGCATTGTTGCCTTTTGGGATCCCCACCCGTTTGTTGGACACTGCTATTGGATGTCCAAGACGTAATGATTCATTACTGGAGCAGGGCGTGCTGCATACTTGGAATAATACAACTCTGTGAATACTCACCTTGTAGAATTGTTATTATAAGTATGTAGCACGCCCTGCTCCATCCCACCCTGAGTACTTATTCTTGGATCCTCTATATGGTGAATGTTTCCTGGTTAATGTTGTTAATCTTGTTGTTGGCTTCTCCTAGTTCCCTTACTGCTTTTTTATACTGGGGAATTTAGTGGGAGGTCCCGGGTATATAAGGACCGGGAGGGGCCTCTTTTTTGCCATCTCTGCAGTAAAGCGCCCTCTTCTGGACTATATCCCAGACGTAATGATTCATTACTGGAGCAGGGCGTGCTGCATACTTATAATAACAATTCTACAAGGTGAGTATTCACAGAATTGTATTTTTTGAAAAAAAAAATATATATATATATGATATCCTCTGAGTATATTGAAGATGATATTGTAGCTGCCATAGGCCCCTTCTGAGTCTGTAAACTGTCGGCAGCGCTCAAGTTGTCCTAAACCTATAGAGTCAGCATGGAGTATTGACTAATAAAAAGGTTTTTAAAAAAATAATAATTTTTCCTCTGATTAAAGAGGATATTGTGGTTGCCATAGTCTCCTTCTGAGTCTTTTAACTCTGTCGGCAGCCCTCAAGTGGTCCTAAACTTATAGAGTCATCATGGAGTATTGGTTACTGAAAAGATTTTAAAAGAAAAGATTTTTTCCTCTGATTTGAAGAGGATATTGTGGCTGCTATAGTCTCCTTCTGAGTCTTTTAACTCTGTCGGCAGCCCTCAAGGGATCCTAAACCTTTAGAGTGTCATAATGGAGTATTGGCTACTGAAAAAAAAAGAAAGAAATTTTAAAAGAAAATATTTTTTTTCCTCTGAGTGGAAGAGGATATTGTCTGCCATAGTCTCCCAGGAAGTTATCTGTTGGAGAGTCCTCTACACATGGGGTGTCCGGTTAAGAAGAAGTTGGATGGATGGTTGATATTCTCAGTGTGCCACACACCCCGCTTCCCCTTTAATTCTTCACGATTGGGTTACTCACCGCCAGGTGACGCTGTTGCAGAGAGGAAGTCTTGTAACGAGCCCCCTTCCGGCCTATATATACCTGGTACCTCCCATTTATCACCAGTGTTTTTCTCTCTGCATGACGACAAGACAGAAGAATGAAGTCTCCTGCTTGCAGGTAGCTGGGGTCTTACCCTGGCACCCCCTTTTGGTCTATTTCTGCCCGGCTTTGATTGTTTGTTACCTTTGTGGTTAAATGGAAGCCTCCCAGCCTAGGCTGCTCACTGGGCAATTGGTAGATGGCACTATAGGTGCCTAGGAGCTTATCTCCTCCGCTCGACCCCCTGTTTTGGGGGCAATGCGGCTATCCGGCATGGTGATCCGGATTTGGGATGCCCCTGTCCCGAGGTTCCCCTTGGCCCCTTGCTCTCCCGTTACGGTCCCTTCTCCCTTCACTATGGGGGGGGGGGGAGGGATGTGTGTATGCATGTGTGTTTTTACTGTTATGTTTTTACTTATTTAACCTTGTTATGTTCAGGTCTGCACCACAAGCAAGGGTGCACATCGCCTGACTGATTATTTCTTTTTACATGGCACGCTGATTGTCCTCTGTTTTCCTTACTGGCAGTTCCGCCATTGGGCGAGCTGCTGCTGGCCTGATTGGCCAGAGTTTGGTTCAGCTTTAGGGCGGCCGGGGCGGGCCGCGCTGTGGCAGGCATGCCTGATGCTGCCTGCGTCCTTTTCCTCCCCCCCCCCCCCTCCCTTTTTCCTTTTTTGAATTGGGTTGGCACCGCCGTTCGGCGGGCCACGCTGTCAGCGCTGTTTTGCGCATGGCTGCCTAGCAAAGCTTCCTTTCCCCCCCCTCCTCCGTCTACTGAGGGCGTCGGGCGCCCTCTTGTTTTGCGGCACCGCCGTCTGGCAGGCCGCACTGTTTGAATCTGGAGGGGGGCGGGTCTCGGATGACGTCAGAGGGGGGCGTGTGAGAGGGGGGGCGTGGCTGGAGCGGCGGCGTCATCATCATACAACGGCCCCAGCCGCACTTCCTTCCTTCCTCTCATTAGAGTTCAGGTGCGGGGCACTCAGCCGCACAAGTTTTTTATCTCTGCTGCCGCTGCTACTGCTGCTACTGCTGCTGTTCGGGTGCCTTGGTTATTCAGCCTTGCTTGGGCAGGTAAGCGGCCTCACCTCGTGTGGGGCCGTCTATTGTTTTATTATGATTGATTTATATAAAAAAAAAACTAAAAAAAAAAGGAAAAACAAAGGACAAGAGTTTTTTGTTGGTTAAAATTCTTTGCCCTCTTTTAAGCACTCTGGTGCGTTTTTTATTATGTGTTATATTGTTGCATGAATGTTATTCTACATGCTGCCATTTGTTTTCTGGGGATCTTACTGTTGTTTTTTTTTCCCCACAGATCCTGGGATTCCCTCAATGCAGTGGCTTCCCGGTTCTATTATACCTGGCTAGTCCTATTACTCTAAATTGGGACATATTTATATATTTATATATATATACATTGGAAAAAAAAATTAAAAAAAAAAAAAAAATTTAAAAGGGGATCATTATTATTATAAATTAAATCCTCCCTCCCGGGACATTAATATGAAGGGGCATCCCGGGTGGCTTAAGCCTAAAACCCATGGTTGTGCGAATACCATAAATCACCATATGGAGGCTTCCGATAATACCGGAAATGGTTCTTCTGGGCCATCCAGGTTGTGTGGGGGCTGCGGGACTCCGTTCCCAGGCGATGATGTTATATTGTGCATTCCTTGTGCAAAGCAGAATATTGCGTGTCAGTCCGTCGCTCCGGCTGCTGGCTCCTCACAACTTCCATCATCTCCTACCCCTCCCTCCCTGTTCCGGACCCCGTGTGACATTGTCAAAGTTGGGGATTCGCAATCCGAGGTGTCTGCACGATTGTCCAACCTCGAGAAGATAGTTTCCGTTAATGCAGGGTTGAAGGCCACTGCGAAACGGAAACACCTTTTTCCTGTACCTCCGGCTTCACAGGATGAGGTATGTGAGCCTGTGGATTGGTCCGATTACTCCCTGGACGAGGAGGGGGAATTCCTGGTGGAATCAGATGAGCCTGCAGATCAGCTTGAGGTTGATGCTATTGGCGATCTGGCTGCGGGGGTTTCCCTTGACACCCCCTCCATTCTGCCTCAAATGTTTGAAATTTTGAATTTAAATCCGCCTGAGGCTGTCACCCTGCCAAAGGGTGAGTTGTTTAATGTGCCTCAGCCGCGTTTTGTATTTCCCAGACAACAACACTTTGAGAGGGTTGTGCTTAAGGAATGGGAACATCCCACGCGGTTAACTGGAATTCCTTCCAGTTGGGATAAACGTTATCCTTTTCCGCCAGAATTGGTGAAGCTTTGGTCGGTTCCCCCTGACGTCGATACCCCTGTGCTAGGGCTCTCTAGCACGGCTATGGTGCAGTCTTCTGAGACCACTGCCCTTAAGGATGGTGAGGATCGTCGGATTGACCAGTATGCTCGTCATGGTTTTATTAGTGCCGGATCGACGATGCGGCCGGTGTGTGCCTCGGCGCTTCTTCTATTGGCGGTTAGGTCTGTTATTCAGCATCTATGCGTGGATCTTGATCCCGCTTGTAATGAGTTTACTGCTCTTAAGCAGTGTGAGTCTTTTATTTCCTATGTTCTGACCGCTCAGGACGATGCGCTGGCTATGAGTAGCAGGACAGCGGCAATGCTGGTGGCTATTCGTCGGTCAGTATGGCTGCGCCAGTGGTCGGCGGACTCAGTTTCTAAAAGGGTGCTCACAGCACTTCCCTTTTTGGGCTTGCGACTATTTGGTGATAAAATTGATTCAGTTGCAAAAGGTGGTAAAATGCCTCAACGCAAGAGGCCTTGTCGTCCCTTTCGGGGGGCAAGTACTGTTAGGCCTTCCTTTCGGGGATTCAGAGCGGGTAGGGGGGCTTCCTTTCCCGCTACCAGAGGTGCAGGTTGGACCCGGGGGAGGGGCCGTGACCGTCCCACTCAGTCCTGGGGCACCAAGCCCAAGCCTGCTGGTAAGCCCGCTCATCAATGAGGGGCTGCCCTCACCCGTGCGGGTGGGGGGACGATTGCGACACTTCTCCCAGGTTTGGGACCAGGAGGTTCCGGACAGATGGATCCGGGAGGTGGTGTCGTCCGGTTACAAACTGGAATTCGGGTCTCGCCCTCCTTCACGGTTCTTTCGGTCTCGGGTGCCCATCGATCCTTTGGCCGCACAGGGGCTCCTGGCGTCGGTAAAGAATCTGTTAGAAATAGCGGTCATCCGGCCGGTACCACGCTTAGAGATGGGCCTCGGTTTCTACTCCAATCTTTTTGCAGTCCCCAAAAAGGACGGGTCGGTTCGTCCCGTCCTGGACCTGAAATTACTCAACAAGTTCATCCGTATTCGGAAGTTTCGCATGGAAACTTTGCGTACGGCCGTCGGTTCCCTTCGGCAGGGGGACTTCATGACGTCCATAGACATCAAGGATGCTTATCTTCATGTTCCCATCTGCCAGGCTCATCAACGTTTTCTTCGATTCGTGATGAAAGATCAGCATTTTCAATTCGTGGCACTTCCGTGCTGGCAGGGGTGATGGCCATTTTCAGATCTCGGGGCATTCATGTCGTTCCTTATTTGGACGACCTTCTCATCATGGCTCCGTCACTCGATCAATCGGAGACAGACACCAGGTTGGTGGTCTCCACGCTGGAAAGCTTTGGTTGGGTGATCAACTTCCCCAAGTCCTCCCTCGCTCCGGCCAGGGTGGTGTCCTTTCTGGGGATGCAGTTGGACTCTCATCAACACAGAGTGTTTCTCCCCCAGTCCAAAATTCATCTGATTCAGGAGTTGGCTCGGGTCCTACTTTCCAATCCTCGGCCGTCCATCCGTCTGGGGATGAGGCTGGTAGGGTTGATGGTTGCCTCCTTCGAGGCAGTTCCTTTTGCTCAATTTCACACGAGGACGCTTCAGCTTTATCTGTTGGCGTCCTGGAACCGGCAGCCTCGGTCGCTGGATCAGCCTTTCCAGTTGTCCTCCCGTGTCCGGCAGTCCCTCCAGTGGTGGTTGGTCTCGGCCAATCTCGTGAAGGGCAGGTCTTTCCTGACCCCTCTTTGGGAAATTGTCTCCACGGACGCCAGTCTTTCGGGATGGGGCGGATTCTGGAAGGAGCTTCAGTTCCAGGGGCGGTGGGGACCTCAAGAGGCCCACTTACCCATCAATGTGCTGGAACTAAGAGCCATCCATCGGGTTCTTGTTCTCCTGACTCAACACGTTCTGGGCCTTCCGGTCCAAGTGCGTTCAGACAATCGAACAGCGGTTGCTTACATCAATCATCAAGGAGGGACTCGCAGTCTGGGTGCTCTCAGAGAGGTGTCCCTGATCCTGTCCTGGGCGGAGGCCCATGTTCCTTGTCTCTCGGCGGTGTACATTCCAGGAGTGGAGAACCAGGAAGCGGACCGGTTGAGCAGGGGCTCTCCCCATCTGGGAGAATGGGCTCTCCATCCTCAGGTTTTTCGCTCACTGTGTCTCCGATGGGGGACACCGGAGGTGGACCTGTTTGCCTCTCGTCACAATCACAGGCTCCCGAACTTCGTGTCACTCTCCCAGGATCCTCTGGCTCTGGCAGTGGACGCCATGTCCCTGAGCTGGGGGGATCTGGGCTTTCTATACCTGTTTCCTCCGATACCCATGCTGGGCAGGGTGGTTCGGAAGTTGGCTCTGGAAAGGGTGTCCGCCATTCTCGTGGCCCCAAAGTGGCCAAGGCGAGTGTGGTTCGCAGACATCGTTCGGCTGGCAGTGGACCAGTTCGTGCTGCCTCTTCGGCCCGATCTGCTCACTCAGGGTCGGTTGTGTTACCCCAATTTACCAGCGCTGGGTTTGACGGCCTGGCTGCTGAAACCTCCATCTTGAAGGAGGAGGGTCTTTCTGACTCAGTCGTCAAGACTCTGATCAGTGCCCGGAAGAGGTCTTCTTCTATCATCTACTATAGGACTTGGAAAGCCTTTATCGCTTGGTGTGAGATTAGATCTTTTCCTTGTAGGGTCTTTTCGGTCTCCAGGATTCTGGAGCTTTTACAATCTGGCCTAGACTCTGGTCTTCAGCTAAGTACGTTGAAAGGGCAAGTTTCTGCCTTATCTATCTTTTTTCCAGGGGGTTACGCATGTGTGGCCCCCCAGGAAACCATTACTCCCTGTTTGGGATTTGAATTTGGTTCTTTCTGCTCTTCAGGCTCCTCCTTTGGAGCCTTTGCAAGATATTGCTTTGTCTACCCTGACTCAGAAGATTGTCTTCTTGGTAGCTATCACTTCGGTCCGACGTGTCTCGGAGTTGGCGGCCTTGTCTATCCAGGCGCCTTACTCTGAGAGGCATCAGGATAAAGTGGTCTTTCGGTTCAAACCAGACTTTCTTCCTAAGGTTGTTTCTGCTTTTCATTTGAATCAGGATATTGTTCTTCCCTCCTTGTGCCCTAATCCTAAGAATGACAAAGAGAGGGTTTTGCATTGTTTGGATGTAGTACGCTGTGTTAAGTACTACTTGATTATCACGTCTCCTTTTCGTAAGACGGATGCCTTTTTTGTTGTGCCCTGTGGGCCTAAGAAGGGTTTGGCACCGGCCAAATCTTCCATTAGCAAATGGATACGTCAGGCCGTTATTGCGGCCTATTCTGCTAAGGGGAAAGTTCCCCCTTTTCGTATCACTGCTCATTCTACTCGCGCCGTTGGAGCGTCTTGGGCTTTTCAGCACCAAGCTTCTGTTGAACAAGTTTGTAAGGCCGCCACTTGGTCTTCGGTTCATACTTTCTCTAAGTTTTACAAAGTTGATGTGCGAGCCTCAGCGGATGCTGTTTTTGGCCGCAAAGTTCTGCAGACTGCAGTCATTTAAGTTATGCTTCATTTTTGCCTTCGGATACCCATCCCTTGTGGACACTGCTTTTGGATGTCCCAATCGTGAAGAATTAAAGGGGAAGCGGGGTGTGTGGCACACTGAGAATAATACCATTTTGTGAGTACTCACCTGAAAAATGGATATTGTCAGTGTGCCACACACCCCGCTTCACTCCCGCCCTTTTCGGTATCCCGAATCCTTCATATGGTGAAGCTTTTATTTATTTTGAGGTTACCGGTAGATTACTGATACCTTGTCTTTTTGCTTTTTAAATCACTGGTGATAAATGGGAGGTACCAGGTATATATAGGCCGGAAGGGGGCTCGTTACAAGACTTCCTCTCTGCAACAGCGTCACCTGGCGGTGAGTAACCCAATCGTGAAGAATTAAAGGGGAAGCGGGGTGTGTGGCACACTGACAATATCCATTTTTCAGGTGAGTACTCACAAAATGGTATTTTTCTCCATTTCTGGAGGATGTTGCGGAGCATTTGTATTATTATAATCTGATCAATAGGGAATGGCAGAAGTCAGGGTGTCTTCCGACCATTCCTAAAGTACTAGATACTATGTGTCTCTTCCTCCAGATCAGATTAAATTATGGTCTTACCCTCCTGTGGCGGACGCTCTGGTGCCAGGTCTCTTTAAGATTTTCGTTTTACCATCCTCTGATAGTGCTTCTCCAAAGTATCCAGCAGATAAATGCGTGGATCAGGTGGCATGTCATGCTTATCTATTATGAGGTCGACCTTTGATGCCGGCCGGTGTTACATTCATATTCATATCATATCAATTTTGGGAGCATCTGGTCTCTATGACTCTTGGGTCATCCTTGGAATCCATGCTCCCAGTTGTTCAAGATCAGTTTGACTCCAACAGGCCTGGCTCTGGAGGATTTGATGTGGTTAAGTGCCAGAGGCCTAGCTCTGGGGGTCGCCTTAAGGCGTGCTTTATGGCTTAAGCAATGGCCAGCTGACATAGCCTCCAAAAGGAATATGAAAGGACTCCTTTTTAAGGAGGGCGTCTGTTGGAAGGCTTGGTTGACATGGTAAAGCATGCTACTAGTGGTAAGTAATCTAATCTGCTACTAAAACCGAAGTCTAATTCTGCTTCCGCAGGGCCTCTAATACTCCGGGGTTCCGGCTAGAGGTTCGGCCTCTTTGTCTTATTCCAAAAAAAAAAGAAAAAAATGAAATAAATTCTCTTCGGTATCCCAAAGTTCCAAATTAAGGCAACAGGTGTCTGGCAGAACAAAGCCAGATCCCCTTCGAAGCCGGCTCAGGCAGGAAGGGATGCCCCCGCCGTTGAGGTGTGGGGGGGGGAGCTTCTGCATTTGGCTTATTTTTGCAGGCTGCATGTAACAGATATTTGGATACAGGAAGGGTATCCTCAGGTTACAAAATCATTTTAGGAACCAGACCCCATCAGAGATCTCTGGTCAGGGGTATACCGAATTCAGCAGAAAGCAGAAGCATTGAGATCTGCCGTTCTCACCTTTTTAGAGATTGGAGGTTTTATAACCACAGTGTATATATAAGGATGCATACCTACATTTTAGTAGTTGGCCCTACTTCTTCAGGTTGTGTCGCTACCCTTCGGTCTATCATCAGCCCCAGGGTGTTTACCAAGGTGTTGGCAGGTCTCATGTAATTCTCTAAGAAGTCAGGGATACATACATAATCCCTTACTGAGTCTATCGCTAATATGGGCCCCATCATATCAGGGGGCCCATAAGGATATAGTGTCTATCCAGTCGAATTCTTAAGTCAAACATCATTTCATAGCTTGAAGAGTTATTCTTTTCTGGGACTGTCATTAGACATGTCTCAGGCAGAAGTGTTTTTTCCAACACAGAAGTGACTCTTACTTCAGGCCAGGGTACAGGCTCTCTTGTCTTGTCCTCACTCGACAATTCATCAAGGAATATGTTTGTTGGGCCTGATGTTATCTTGCTTTGAGTCAGTATCTTTTGCACTGTTTCACACAAGACCCCTGCAGATGGTATTGCTCACAATCTGGGATCGGGACCCACACACTCTGGATCACTCTTTTTACATGACACAGTCAGCAAGGCGGTCTCTAGCCTGGTCCTCAGCCTCCTCAGATTGGCAAATTCTTTCTTCCAGTACAGTGGAAGATCATCACCACGGATGCCAGTCTATATGGTTGGGAGAGTGTCATGGAGTCACAAACGATTCAGTGACAAATAGAGTCTGAAGGAGAGCAGACTCTCCATAAATATCCTGGAACTGAGAGTGATTCTATTGTATTTCAGACATTGGACATACCATCTGAGGGGGCATCCCGTCCGGATTCAAACAGACAATCGGACGGCAGTGGTATATATCAGCCTCCAGGAGGGCACCAGAAGCAGTAAAGTCCTGATGGAGTGAGCTGGGTTTTTACTTTGGGCCGAGAAACTGGTTCCATGTATTTTGGTGGTACACATACCAGGAGTGGACAACTTGCAGGCCGTTCATCTCAGCAGAACGGTCCTGCATCAGAGGGAATGGTCTCTTAGCCAGAGTTTTTTTTTTTAATCCCTATGCATGTGCTGGGGGATCCCAGACGTAGTTCTTGCATCAGGGCACAGTCGGAAGATCCGAAGTTTGTCCCGGTCCAGGGATCCTCTAACAATAGCAGCAGATGCCCTGACTCTTTAGTGGTCAGCATTCAAGCGTCTTTATGCATTCCCCTCCGATTTCACTCCTGGGTCGTGTACTAAAAAAGTTTAGCTCACAAGGAAGTCCCAACCATTCTGGTGACTCCTCTGTGGCCAAGAAGCTGGTTCTCAGACATAATAAGGATGTCAGAGGGCAACTTTTGGAGGCGACGATCCAGATCTTCTCACACAAGGGCCTATAAGGCATCCCGATTCACAGTTCTGGCTTGGACTGCCTGGCTATTGAATCCTTTATCTTGGCAGAAGGGTTTTTTTCTGCCAGAGTTATTCAGACTATGATTCAGGCCAGGAAGAGATCAAATGATCTATTATTGAGTGTTGCAAGCAATTATCGGTGAATCCAGGGGTCCGCTTGTAGTGCTGTTTTGTTTACAGAATATATCGTGTTTTTTTGCAGAGGTCTTGATGAAGGTCTTCAATTGAGAACAAATATCTGCTATCTATCTTCTTTCAGAAACTCATAGCTGAGAATGTTTTTATCCTTTTTACAAGGAGTCGCTCAGGTGCGGCCTCCTCATAACCCACTTATGCCGGCTTGGGGCCTGAACTTGTTTCAGGGTCCTCCTTTTTGAACCATGGTAGATGCTTCATTAAGTCTAAGGGCGCTTATAGTAATCTCTTTGTGGCAATAACCTCAGCAGGCGGTTTTCTGAATTAGCAGCTTATCAGTAAGCCTCGTTATTTGAGTGTTTTAGGTTTTCTTCCTAAAGGTATCTTTTCAGTTTAATGAAGAGATGGTTTTGCCTTCCTTATGTCCTGTTCCAGTGTCTAATAAGGAAGGGGTGCTCTTCACTGTTGGATGTAGTGAGAGCACTAAAGTATTATCTCACTACTACACAATCTTTCCATAGTTTGGACTTCTTATGTCATACCTGAGGGTCCACGGAAAGGTCTTCCACCAGCTAAGTCTGCTATCAGTCGAGGTATTAGACAGACAGTGGTAAGAGTCTATTCTGCCAAGGAGAGGGAGCCCCTTGTTTTGGGTCACAGCTCTTTCCACTAGGGCCATTGGTGCTTCCTGGGCTTTTCAGCATCAGGCCTCGGTGGAACAGGTTTGTAAAGCTGCCACCTGGTCTTCGGTTCATACATTTACCAAATTTTACAAGGTAAGTGTTAGGGCCTCAGCTGACGCTGTATTTGTTCGAAAAGTTCTTTAGGCGGTAGTGAAAGGAACTACCTGCTGTTCTGCGTTGGGGATCCCGCCCATATTTGGCACTGCTTTTGGATATCCCAATCTTATTGAATAAGGACGGCCTGGAATGGATTGGAAGAAAAAACACGATTCTGTGATACTCATCTGTGGAATTGTTTTTTCTGTTAATCCATTCCAGGCCGTCCGACCTGCCTCTTTTGGGGGAATATAGGAAGTTATGATCTATCCTTGATACCCTTTTTATGGTGTTCTTTGTTTATAACAATATTTTGCATTGAAAAGAATGCTAGGTTGATATATCCATGTCTTGGATGCCTAGTCTTGTGGAGTGATAAAAAAAAAGAAAAAAAAAAAATAGTACTTATTTATAATCAGAGAGAGGAGTCTGCTTTGTTGTCTCCAGCCTTTTTTGTCTCCCAAGAGATATAGGTATGCCTCCTGGGCGGCTGGTTATACTGCTTTTTAATTAACTGGAATCTAGCAAGTCAGCCGGAAGGATATAGGCCGGGAGGTGGAGCCACGCTTTTGTCTTGCAGTCACGCCCCTTTGGGCAGGTAAGTATCCAATCGTATTGAATAAGGACGGCCTGGAATGGATTAACAGAAAAAACAATTCTACAGGTGAGTATCACAGAATTGTGTTTTTAAAAAACTATTGAACTTTTTAATGTGTGTGTTTTTTACACTTAAACCTTTGTAATCTTTGGAATATATCAGTTCACAGGGCAGGAGGGGCTGGCAAGTTACATTCTGGCAAGCTTGTGATTTGCCCAACCTGCCATTACCTGTATCCCCAAAGGCCGGGGGGGTGCAGAAGAGCCCAGTACTTGTGTGAGCTGGTCTTCAGGGCCGGCCACTCGGCCTCTACGTCATGGTCTTCCAGCCCCCATAGCTGGTGCACAGACTGGTTTTGTCTGAGAAGAGAACCCCGTGCCTTTTTCTCTTTTTTTGCATGGGATAAAATGTTAATGCAAGATGTTGAAAATTGTCTGGCAACAGAGGGTTACAAAATCTCTAGGTAGCACTGAAAGGATTAAAAGCAGCCACGCTCTCTCTTGACTTGAAAGGATATATCTCCACCTTAATGCAGCCTACTGTTGTCACATATGTTAGAAGATGCTTTTGCTGTCTGACATTAGAAAACGTTTCCTGCTTCTGTTGTAATATATATACATATATATATATATATATATATATATATATATATGTATATAATGTTGTCCGGCTTGCCTCAGCATGCTCACCTGCCCTCACCAGCTCCTTCAATGATTAAGTACAGGCTAGCATGCCTAGACTAGCTACACTGAGCTCTCTCATCTCAGTAGTCCCATAATACGGATGGGTATCCTTGGTGCCTTATGTATGTGGCCTTATGTATGTATCCTTGGTGCCTTATGTATGTGGCCTTATGTATGTTGAGGAGAGTCTAGACTGCCCCAGTGAAATTTACACTATGCATGGTTTGTGTATGGCTACCAACTTGGCAATGGCCCATGTCCCTATTCTAAAATGGGGGCATGGGCCATTGCCAAGTTGGTAGCCATACACAAACCATGCATAGTGTAAATTTCACTGGGGCAGTCTAGACTCTCCTCAACCAATGTCTGTCTCATGTGCCTCTCTTCAATTTCCTGCACCACCAGGTAGTAACCGTAGCAGGGCTCCAGAATTGTCACTTTTTTTTCATTCCATTTCTAGGACCACTCTTTTCATCGCTCAGTGTAAGTGAGCACGGCAAGCCACGGTGGTCCTTCAGCTAGCTCTGACCACAGCAGAGCATACTGCTCATAAAGCTGCGCAGTGATACACCCTTCCTTCCCAGCACAGCAATGCCTAGAAATGGAAGTGAAGCCACCAACTTTGCTTAAATGTCATACATAAGGTATTTACAAATATTTAGAGACTTTGAGATGGCTCACTTTACACAGGTAAGGAGAAAGTCAGCATGTGCCTACACAGGGATTTAAAGTGCTCTCCACCATCATAACCATAGCAGACTATCAAAAAAACAGTCAGCTTGGAGCCTAGTTTGAGAGAACAAATATATAGTATAGTAGGCCAACACAAGAGGATTTAGGCCATTAGATTTAGTGGCCCTGTTTCCATCTTTGCTTTGAGGAAAAGTCGAAACACAGCCTAATGTTAGCCTATGATACAGCATGTACAAGAAAACTGATTGTGTGATTTTAAATGCACTTTGCCATTTCAAAGAACGAATATGAAAAAAAAACAAAAAAGATGTGAACGTAGCAATACAAGAGTTTGTTATGACTAATACTGAGCTATAGAGAAGAGATTTGCTCAGTGTAGCAGCAGAAGAATATGTAAATCATATCAACCTGCGAATATCCAAGGATATTCAAAAACAAAACTGTTCATACAAAAACTCCAAATGAGCAAGCAGACTAGGAATATGTTGTGTATGTAGCTCTATACTTATGTTGCATTGAGTCACTTTAGCTTTGGTGTATTTAGTTTTTAGGCAGTTTGCAGCTATCACGGTGCAATTCCCATTTTAATATTGATGTGCTTCCTAAAGAGACTGAAATGGTTAAAGCCTCTGTTGAAGGTATTTTCTAAACTGGTTAAAGCCTCTGTTGAAGGTATTTTCTAAACTGTAGTATATTTTATTTGACAGGATTTTTCCTGTGAACAACTGAACAATTAAAATAGAAAAAAAATATTTTATACTGTCACCAACCGCAAATGTGTGCCAAGAAGAGCACACAATTTTCTTATATATTTTGGTAGTTTGAAAATTATCAGTGCTACACAGTGAGTGAGAACACAGAATGTAAGAATAAGAAAATAATAAATAAATTAGCAGCAGGTAGAACTTTATATACATTCGACTAGTTTTCTAAAGCAGTGCTTCCAAAAGAGGCTGCTTCCACCCACCCGGGTGATATTTGGATAATCTAAAGAGGGCAATAAAAGCCTGTGGGGTGCTACGCTGCCTTGTGGATGATCAAGGGAAGAACCAAGTAGAGCTGCATGCAAAGTAGTGTCCACTAACAATTACCAGTATACCATACAGCTAAATGTTTTCATAGTTTTGAAAACGCACCCTGCACTATTTACAAGTCGTGACTGCTCCGGCAGGAATGAGCACATTGAATAGCGCATCTATATACCAAAAGGAAAACATAATAAACACCCACTGGCCTCATAGGATGAAATTATGTGTTGAGAATGCCTTTGCTCAGAAAGTGGTTTTCATTCCAGGCAAACAGCAAAAACTGATTGTGGGTGGGGGCTGGCTGATCAGAATAGGGGGCTGGTCTTGGCAGATCGGGTGGGGGTGGGCTGGTCTTGGCAGATAGGGTGGGGGTATGCTTGTATTGACAGATCGGGGGGTTATGCTGGTCTTGGCAAATCGGGTGGGGGTGGTCTGGCTGGCCAATCGGATGGGGGTGGGCTGGCTGGCCAGTCGTATGGGGGGAGGACAGGCTGATCGGGTCAGGAAGGCAGGTCTTGGCCGATCAAGTGGGTGGGGTTGTCTGGCTGGCCGATCGGGTGGGGGGCAGGTCTTGGCAGATCAAGTGAGTGAGGTGGGCTGGCCGATCGGGTTGGGGGCAGGCCGAGTCCTTCCCCGCAGCAATCTGTGCAGCCTAGCAGGTAGCGCTGCAGCTCTGTGATCCCCTCCCCTGGCTGTATTTGCTGACTGCTTGGGAGCCACAAAATTTGATTGGTGAACCGCATCAGCAGGAGGTGACCTGAGCCGTGAATGAGGAAGTCTATTTCCTCATTCATGGTGTCGGCCTCAGAGGAGGACAATGCTGGAACGACATTTGGGAAAGTAAGCTACTGTTTATTTTTTTTTTTATTTGCCTTTAGAATCCCTTTAAGGTTCTCATTCATCCGGGTCATAGAATAAATCGGAGCATCTGCTACCAGTAGGATGACTAGCAAAGTGCCTTCGTGAAGTCCAGTTGACATAATTCTTACAGATAGGGATCTCAGTAGTGTACAAATTGCCTGCAGGTATACCCTAAATTAAATGAAAGAATTAGGATGCTGTATACACAGGAATACATCAAGAAATATATTTTACAATAATTACAGAAATATCTAGTTTATAATTTCTCTGTAATTACATCTTATTAGTTAAAACTAGTGAAGTGTTGAATACTGTATGTCGAGAGGTCAGTGTAGTACTTGCTTTTCATATTTTGAAAACGTTTAAGAATCCAGGTTCTAGGGAAATATGTTTTTGCCTGTAACTGTTTAAATATAGACTATAACAATTATTTGCATACTATGTCCTATACATTCTTGTGCCTTCTACTTAACATTCTTCTTACTCATTATTTTGGTTTATTGGCAGGCACATTCTTCATGTTTATTGCTACTGTGCCTTTAGGTGAGCTTGTCAGTCCATTTTAGGGAATATGTTATTGCAATCAGTAATGGCAGTTTCAACAAGCTTGACTTGGCAGACTTCTCCAATAGTTCCTCAACTTTGTTGCATTAATATTGCTTTTTGGATTAGTCCTTAAAGGGAAAATGTATTCCTTGTTTCTTTTGTGTTCATCTAGGCTTCCCAGGCTAATACTGGCACTTACTATAGCATGTTCACAAAATAGCAGTCCGAAATAGCAGTGTTATTTCACATAGCAAATTATTTACTTGTAAGTGTAGTAGAGTAATTTAAAAAATACAGTTGAATTGTTAAGTAAAGGGGTGATGAGTTAAATTGGTAAGGTCATTCATTTTGTGGGATAGCCTGTTCATTTTGGCCTAATTCTTATTAGATTGAAATGGTTGCGCTTGTTGGCACATGTTGGCAAATGTTGGCACATTTCCTTTCCAAATACTGCAGAAGTACAAGGGTTGTTTCAGACGTTGTTCTGATGAAGAACATACTTTGAAAAAAAAAGTTGATTGTTGTGGGAAACAAATATAGACAAGTAAAGCAAATTATAGTTTCCCAGGCATCCTGCAGGACGACTAGCAACTCACATTCTCCCCTAAACAGGAAACACAAAATGGCTCCAGGGGCGCTTCCGACCAGTAAGAGAGCAGTTGGCTGAAGAAGCTCCTTTTCTCTTGGCCTGTGACAGTGCTGGGCACGAAAGGCGTGTCACTTTGGGGTCGGGGGCTGCGCCATCGCATCGGGTGCACATGATGTCATCCTTAGGCATCCAAAATGCCGCCAGAATGCTGGAGAAAGGAGCCCCTGTGGTTTTCTCTGCTGTGTGCTAAGCAGGGAAAGGAGAAGCACAGCAGTGAGACTCGGAAAAAGATAGGTGGCAGTATTAAAGGGCACCAGCTGCAATTCAGCAACATGGGCAATGATGATTCTCGGGACTCAGTAAGTGTTCCTTACCCTGGGTGGTTAATGGTGCGGGGGAGTGAGGAACCTAGGTCCCTAGTAAATTACCTTATGTTATTCCCTTTTAGACTAAGGAGGGAAAGGAGACGCATGCCCAAGCCAAAGATCCTAAGGGAGATAAGGATGTTAAGGAGCCTTTTAGAGACCTAACCCAGGTCTCTAAAAGGTCTGACCTGTCCTTTGAAGACATGGGGTCTTTAAAGGACCCCATGGATAAACAGGCAGATATTCTTCTTAAAAGTCACACTGCCTTTCTCTTAAAGCCTTTAATTGCCACAGACTGTGAGGGCCATGTCTTAGAGACATAGATTGACAGTCTCAGGAGGGACCTTATTCAGGGAGCCCCCAGGGAGGAGATTTTAGATGCCTTAACTTTTGTCTCTAAAGCCATATCTTTTATTGTGGACACTTCTGCAGAAGCAATCAGAGCAAAAAGCAAGTCACATCTTTGTGGGCTTCCCTTCAAATGTAATCTTTTTGGCACATAATTAGATTCAGTTTCCTTCAGGAAATTCAGTGTTCTTCAGGAAAAGGAAATACGTTTCTGATAAAAAGAAGAGCACCAGGGCCCCTCAGAGGGTAGAAAACAAAAAAGCAAGGTATTCTCAGCGAGAGATCAAAAGGCCTGAAATAAGAAAACTTTGGCAGACCTACAGGGGCAGAGATAGGGAAAGGGGGGCTCCTTCATTTAGCTCTTAAGTACCCAAGCCTCAGTCCTGACATCCCGGTGGGGGGGGGGGGGGGGGGGGGAAGACTCCTCCATTTTTTTCCCTGCCTGGGAGCAGATTTCCCAAAAACCCTTTATTTTAAGAACGATTTAGGAGGGTTACCGCATGGAATTTTTTTTTCGGCCACAGGACAGGTCAATAGAATTGCCTTCCCGTTCATCATTATCAAATTCTACCACAAGGCAGTGTTAGGGCTCCAAAGGAAGGAAGGGTTGTACTCTCATGTTTTCCTGGTTCAAAAACCGCATGATTTTCAATTTGAAAAACCTAGCAATAGCAACAGCAATATAAAATACAAAAAAATCAGGATGGAATCAATTTATTCCATAAGAAACATCTTAAAGAAGGAGGCATTGATTGTGTCAGTCGACTTACAGGATGCCTACCAACACATTCAGATTCATCCTGCTCACAGAATGATTTGCATCCTGCTAGAAGGCAAGGTGAAGCATTGGCATTTTCTGGCTATGCCAATTGGCCTTTCTTTGACACCCCGAATCTTTACAAAGATTCTATCAGAAGCCATGGCTCACCTGAGACTTCATCAGGTAAACATCCTAGCCTATTTGGATGATCTGTTTCTTTTTGTGATGGACAGGTCCTCCCTTCTAGCAGCCTTGCAGAAGACCTTACTTTGTCTCCAAGGGTTAGGTTGGATATTGAATCTGGAAATGTCCAGCCTCATCCCCGAAAGCAGATGCACATACCCCAAGATATGAGATAGATACCCTGACCCAGAGTATACTTCTTCCCAGGGCCAAAATAGAAAAGTTGGCAGAGTATGTGAAGCAAGTTCTCTCCCGCCAGTCAATTTCTCTGAGGCAGATTCAGGCCATACTGAATCTAATGACCTCCTCCATACCAGCAGTTCCATGGGCCCAGCTTCATTCTCTTTCCTGGCAGGCCTTCTTTCTGGACGCATGGGACAAGAATCAAGTTTTCCAGACGCAAGGTTCTTTGGCTGGGGAGCTCATTGCCAAGGACAATACTTTGAGGGGAGGTGGACAAGAGCCACGGCTCAGAAGTACTCTAACTTCAGGGAACGCCTAGCCATAAAAGAAACCCTCAGGGAACTAGAGTTGGAGGTATGGGGCAGAGACATCCAGATTGTCTGAGACAACATCACAGTTGTTGCCTTTCATGGAGGAACAAGATCTCAGGATCCTTCCAGATTGACCAAATCCCTGTTGGAGAGCCTGGAAGGGGTTGTCAGGTCCATCCAGGCGATCCACATAAAAGGGGACTAAAGGCAGACTTCTTGAACAGAGTAAGAATAGACCAGGGAGAATGGGGGCAGCAGATGTTTGCCCAGATATTGACTCGGTGGCAGCAGCCCCATATAGATTTGATAGATTTGTTTGCCAATAACCGGGAACAACAAGTGCCAGAAGTCTCCCTCATGAGGGACCTGGTGGCTCTGGATCTGGATGCTTTCAGCAAACAGTGGGGAGAATTCAGCGTTTGTTATGCTGATGAGGCCGTTACCTTTAGTCCTAAGGACGATCAAACGAGAGCAAGCCAGGGTTCTCTTTATCGCGCCACATTAGAGCCTCAGTAGAGTCAGTAGAGCCTCCATGGCTGGAAATTCCAGATGTCATTTACTAGGGCCCAATTCTCCTTCCATAGGTCCTGTCCCTAAAATTAGCAGCATGGACCTTGAATGGGGCTAACTAAAAATGTTTCCCAGTTGGGATTTGTTTTTAGTTCTTCAAGGTCTAATATTACCCCCTTTTGAACCCATTAAGGACGCAACATTAAAGATACTATCCTTAAAGATTACTTTCATCCTAGCAATTACATCGGGCAGGTGGGTTAGTGACCTGCATGCCCAGTCTATTAAAGAACCCTACCTCAGAAAGTTACCAGACAGACCTCTTTTAACACCAGCTCCTTTATATTTACCTAAAATGACCTCAGAATTTCACATATCACAGGAGGTTGTGTTGCCAGCAATATAGTTGGCTCAGTCAGGACAACAGGTCTATAGAGCTAGATGTCAGAAAGCTGGTTCTTTTGTATTTACAGATTACAGCAGAATGGAGAAAGTCGGGTCATTTGTTGGTCTCCTTTGGGGGGGAAGAGCAAGGGGTTGCAGGCATCCAAGGCATCAATAGCTAGATGGATCAGAGATGCTATAGCTCTGACCGATCAAGCAATGCCTACCCCCCTTAGGTATTATAGCCCATTCACTTAGGTCAGATTCTTGGGCTTATAATGGCGGCATCTCTTTGGAGGAAATATGTAAGGCTGCCAAGTGGTCTACACCACACACCTTCCTGAGACACTACAAGGTGGACTTGTGGAAGCACGACCAGCAGAATTTTCAGGCAGTCTGCCCTCCCTGAGGTAGGGTACTGTGTGTTTGCTTGCTTTCTGTGGCTAGCTGTCCTGGATGACACCTGCGGAAATCCCCAGTTAGTCTTACTCATAATGATATTTACAATAGTCCACCAGGACGGCGTCCTACACCTCATGCCATTTTTTTCAAATCTATTCTGGCTTGGTTGTGCAGGTGTTGCTTCCTCCTTGTCTTTTTTTCCCCTCGTTCTTAGATTTTTCCTGTATGATTGCCTAAAAAACACTGAGGGCTGAGAGGAAGGGGCATGGCTTTAATAATCTGTCAGTTTGTGTTTCCTGTTTAGGGGGAGGAAGTGAGTGACTAGCTGTCCTGGAGAACTATGGGAAATACCGGTAAGACTAACTGTGATTTTCTATTTTATATATTATGCTCCTTTAAAATGATCTCAAATGATCTAGGAAAAGGCAGTAAGGAAATAGTGTTAAAGTGGTTAAAAAGGCTCAGCCAATGATCATCTTCATAAAGATGAAGTGCCAAAACAAAGTCTATTCAACTAGTAAGATAAAATAGATAAAATATAATGAGTCAGTCATAAATAAAATAAATTGTATGTATTTATTGATCGGAGAAACAAAGCTAAGGCTGGCCAATGTATTGTAAAATGTTTAATTTCATAGCAAAGCATATATCATGACACCTGTGTGATTTCTTACATCTGGAAAGAATATAAGAAAGAACTAGGATTATAAACAATCTGCTTGCAACTTGAAAGTAAGGTGATCTGTATACAAGTACTATGAAGAAAATGTTTTTAATGATGAATATGTAAGTAATGTGTTCGTAATTTAATGTTGTTTTCCCTAAGGATGCTCCATAATAACACCAGCTGTAACTTGGGCTTTGTCTGAAATAGGACCCAGTTAGATTTGTAGAGGATACTCTGTTTGCTAGGGCTTATGTTTCTAACAGTTGTAAAGAGTAAGTAGTGTGTAAGTAAACATTTACCAAAGGTTCAACACTTAAGGCTGTACATCGGTTGATATAGCCAATAAGTCAAGAGTGATCCAGGAAATGACACTTAGAGTATTCTATTTCTAAAGAGAAGGCTCCAGGGTCCAATGGGGTGCTAGTCTAGCCAGTGTGTAAGGGAAGACAGAGACCATTTTTACCTATTCAGCTTTCAAATCCTGAGGTCCTCAAAATGCAGCATAAAGAAGCAACTTCACACATTGCAGGCACAGTACTTTTCTTGGGATTCATGGAAATTTGGCTTGGTCCGGAAGATCTGTTGTTTATATATGAATTAAATTTTGTTCTACTCGCCTGAATGTTCCACAATCCTTTTCTCAAGCAAAAACCTAATTAAATGCAGAATATGCATTGCAATGTCATTGTTCCTTTCCTCTCTTGGTAGCATGGCCATGGCTTCTGTTAGAAATTATTTACAGTGCCAAAGAAGAGTGGCATATTTAATCCTACACTTTTGGCATTTGTTTGGTACCTGCATATCCCTAGGTTTCTCATTGTATCTTGCAGATAAGTTTTAGCTCTCCTCGTGCAGCACTATTTTTTTTCTGATAGACATTAAAGATGCCTACTTGCACATTCCATTCCAGCTTTTTGGTCATGTCATTAGGCCTAGGAACAGCTCCCAGTGGTGTTTCTACAGAGAAAGTATTCTCGTTCCCCCAATTTGAACAATCTATATTTTATGATCAACTGAGGTGTCTGCTTGAGCCTTGGCACCTCAACATGGTTTTGTCAGCACTATACTGCCCTCTTTGAGTGTTTAGTCACTGCCCCATTGTATTCTTGTTCCAAATAGTTGCCTGCTTGATAATGGTCACCATAAGGAGGGTTTTGGATTTGGCATTCTAGTTGGGTTAGTCACTATCCCTCATAATCCAAAGGGATAATTTGTTTTTTTTTGCCTTCTGCAGTGACCTGATGTCTCTATATATCTTTTTATTGTCATTGGTTTGGCATCATCTCAAATGTTTGATTTTAGGTCTCCTGTGTTAATGCATATTGGGTCTTTTGTGTTAAATAGAATAAACAATAAAAATAAATAGTTATTTATTCATACCATTTTTGTTGGGCAGACTTTTAGTGTAGCCTTTCTTGACTAGGGGGTTGATATTTTGTCTCCCTACAATATCCCTTACACATTGCTCTTATTGCCCTGTTTGCTTGCATAGATATACATTTTTGTGGGGTAGTTGCAATCTGCCATAGGAAGTTCATAAACATATCATCATAAATATAGTTGTTGATCTCTCAATCTAATGCCCTTGTTCATAAAAATCAGTTTTAAGCAGCACAGGGTGCTAGTGGTGATGATAGGAATTTCTCCAATCTCCCCTGTCCCTTATACTCCCTTCTGCCCCAAGGGCGTTAGTTACGATGCCTGACATTTACAGAAATTCACAGGGTTTGTTCAGGCCGAAACAAAAAAGACTATACTTACCTTTTGCCCCCCTCAGCTCCTCCATGCACTGCCGGCATCTTCATACTTACCAATGGCCGGCGATTCCATCTTAAAGCACTGGCGGCCTCTCATGGCTATATCCATGGATCCTTGTTGCCCCTACATTCCTACTCCATTTATTGCAATGGAGGAGGGGAGTGCCAAGGTAGGTTCAGCATGCCCCCTCTAATGCCATATTAATGGACTGCCTGACCATGGCTCTTTCTCCCTGCACGAAGGAGATGCGACAAAATGTGATACAGCCTTTTTTTATATTCTTGTCTGGGCAGGACCTTTAATTTATTCAGAGATCCTATTCCAATAAATATGCTTTATGTTCTATCTAAGTGGCCTAATTTTATATGGTAAAAAATGGCCAAATGTTACAGTTTTACTACAGTACAGTATTGCTAATTATTGGCCATTTATGAACGAGGTAGAGCTGAAGTTGAAACCTGATATAATAGAGTTGGGGTAGGGCTTTGGCTTACTGACTTTACAGCCCTGCTTTTCAGTCCTTCACACAAGTCTTGCCCTAAATATATGTTTTTCTTTTTAAAACACATGATTTGAAACATGAGTATTTACTGCTAGTTTAAGGGTTTACTTTTCTTAAGAAAATGAAAGATTTATTTTGTAATGAAAGTCTACATTTAGTCTACATGACATTTTAGGTTTGGTTTCAGCTGAAGGCTGAGAATAGATTGTTCACTTCATCTGCTTCGATATTTTGTATGATTTTCATAAAAGTCCCCTGCAGCTTCTTTTTATCCATTCTTTTTCACATGCTCACCCTAACCATCGCTACTGCCTGAACACTTGACTTTGAGCCTACTTAACCCAATTGTTAAGTTGAATGTTTCCACAGGGACACTAAAGTGGCTCCCGAAGAGCGTTGTCTGGCTAAATGAATAGCTATTCTGAAGAGAAAGCCAAGCACACAGCTTAATTTAGATTCAAACACTGTAAATGGTGTGTTACTGAGCAGAGAGTTTCTCAAATGAAACCACCTTACTCTGTTTCTAAATAAGTGCGGAACTGTCAGTTCAGTACAACATTTCAATTATTGGGGTGAAACATGGACCTGCTATACTCAAACGATCAGTCGTTGCACTGTTTACATGTCTATTTTGTGTTTTGTATTTCAATTACCTTGGACAACATAAATAGTTTAGATGTTCTAGTAACTGAAATTGCAGCCCCTGGATCCTGCTCTATAGTTTTAGTTAGATTTTGTTCAGACATCTCCAATGAAATGTAATGCTATGTTCCACAGACCCAGTTTTTTTTGCCTGCATCTGACTTGCAAAACAAATTCATCTGTATCATATACTACCTCCAGCCCTATCAGTTGTGGCAAACCCATACTGCAGCCTGACTCTTCAGTACTGTCACTCATTTTGCCAAACAGAAAAGGGTACATGCCAGCAACTTCCATTTTCAGTCAAAGAATCTCACTTTATTCAGTGCATGGTAAAATCATAGTAATATGCAAGCTTCCATAAAAACATCCAAATGTCATGTTCCTCTTATGGAACAGATATATTTATATACAAAAATAGATATCTTACCAGTGGGCACAAGGAAACCCCACTGGAAGCGCTGTGCCACCATCAAGCTGGCGAAACGCCAATCACCCTGGGCAGGGGGCCAGTGGTACAGCACCAGCATCGCAAGCAGCTCAGGCCCACTCTCAACCATGTTCACCCGGGCTACTATTAGAAAGGAGGCGAGTGAGGCATGTGACGCACAAACACCGGCATCACTTGGCAAACCCTCACATTCTTGGAGACAGAAGTCAGGAACTCACTTTACAGCCGCGGCAGCGTAAAGAGCCTAATGATGAAAAGTATTCATAGGAGAGGGATCATAGGCAGGTAAGACCCCAATCCATGAATAACATGACTTTGCTCAAGGAAATTTCAGGGCAGCAAATGGCCTGCCCTGAGTGTACACATAAACTGGTAATAAAAGCAAACAAAATAGCCAGAGATACATCCCAGCTGGAACAGTCGAGCAAAATGACCCTCCACCTTATTCTACAGCAGTGGTCCCCAACCCTCTTTTAACCCTTTCAGTGCCAAGCACGTAGATTCTACGTGCTCGCTTCCACTCCACTTAAGTGCCAAGCACTTAGAATCTACGTGCCTGACTTTCTCCCCTGCTAGTTAAAAAAATAAAAAACTCACCGGACCCCTCGTTGGATCTGGCCGGGTCTCCTCTTTAATTTGGTGCCATCCGTTCCCCTGTGGGGGGTCGGATGGCTCCAGGAGAGCCCCCGGAATAGCCCCCCCCCCCCCGCTTCGGCAGCAGCAGCTGCTAAGTAAAAAAAAAAATGAAAAATGACATTTACTTACCTGAGACCGTGCTGTCTCCCGACGGGTGTCCTCTTCACTGGGGGGGCCTCCGATCGCCCCCCCCCCCAGCCTCTTCCGTGGTGAGGAGCAGCCCTCTTAATGCCGGCACCCAACACAGAGAATCAGTCTGCTCGCCCCCCCCCCCCCCCCAGGCTCTCTCTTCCAAACACCCGAGCAGACTGTCATCGCAGATTGCCGGGGGACACAGGTTCGAAGGTGAGTAAAGTAAAAAAAAAATAAAGATCATTTTTTTTTCTTATGTGTCTGTGTCTTTTTATTTAAAATGTAACACCTTGTGAACTGGTAAGGGGTCCATGAGACCCCTTATACCAGTTCACAAGGCTGGGGGATGGCAAGTCACCCGCTTGCCGCAGGGGGTGACTTGCCATTAACCCCCGGCACCCCCAATTACCTGCCTCCCCAAAGCCCAGGGGGGGGCAGAAGAGCCCGGGCCCACACAGGCTATGTGGGCTCGTAGGGTGCAGGGTGGGGGGGGCCACAAAAGCTGGCCCCCCACTTTGTGCCTACAAGCCCCCATAGATGGTCCTGGGCTGGTAATGCTGGGTAAGGGGGACCCCATTTTATTTTTTTGGGGGGGGGAATTTAAGGGTTTTTTTAACCCTTAAAATTCCAAAAAAAATGGAAGGGGGGAGGGGGGACCCTATGTCATTTTTTTTTTTAAATTAACCCCTTATGTTCTGTCGCCTAGCAGCTATAAAAGGCTTCCAGCTGCAGCAGGAGAGCAGGAAGCCAGATTGATCAGCGTGAGACACAGGGATGGATGGGAGGTAAGTATTAAAAAGTCCCCCCCCCCCCAATTGTCTAAAATAATTATTTATTTATTTTTACACAAAAATATTTAAAAAAAAAACAGTAGAAAAATTACAAACAAGACATTTCATGTTCAAGCCTAAACTCTGCTGCAAAATATATATCTATAATTTTCCTGAAAATTCTGGCAAAAATCACTGTTAAACATGGCGCAGAATGGGGAAAAATGACCTGTCAACAGAGGGTGACAAAACTTCAAGTAGGTTGGCAATTAAAAGGGTTAATAGTACCTATGCATGTTGGGTATTGTTCTGCTCGGGGGACCTTGCTCTTCCAGATTTAGCTTGTTTTTTCTTGTTTGCATATTTATATTTTAAGAAAACATGTTATTTATTTAGTTTTTTTATTCATTTTTTTAGGGAAACCCTGTGCAACCTAAGAATTCTTTGAGGGATTACTTCCAGAAAGGTGAGCCTACTACAACAAGCTGGGTACTCTTAGAAAGCTTAACATGTGTACTTTCAGGGAATATATGGTTTATAGGGGATATTCCAAATGTAAAGGGTTGTTTTGGTTGAAAAATTGCAAGGTGCGCATTTTGTCTGCAGAGCTGAAATTTTCAAGTAAAATTACTGTTATGCGCATGCTTTACTTTGGGGTGTTTGCCAACTCTTCCTTTGACAGTACCTATGCATGTTGGGTATCGTTCTGTTCGGAGCATGTTGCTTTTTGAGATTTTACTTGTTTTTTCTTGTTGGCATATAGTTTTTTTTAGGAAAATGTGGCTTGATTCTTCCTTTTTATTCTTTTTTAGGGAAACTTTGTGCAACCAAAGAATACATTGAGGGATTACTTCCAGAAAACTCAGCCCACATAAACAAGCTTGGTACACCTAGAAAGCTTGAGGTGTGTACTTCAAGAGAATATATAGTTTGTGGGGGGTATTTTAAATGTAAATGGTTGTTTTTCTGGAAAAACTGCAAGGTGCGCATAGCGCAGTTGTATTTTATCTGGAAATCTCCTAAAGCTCTGTTTCAGTTTGGGGGAGTCTCCTGGGCAGGAAAGGGTGTCTACCAATACATATGTGGTACCGCTGTGACTGGGAGAAATTAGGGTTTCGCACGCAATAAAATTTTATTGACAAACTTATATTTTTTATTACAAAAAAACACTACAAATTGCACAAAATAGATTCTTTTTTATTTTTTTGCACATCTTTCACCAAAACGTATTGAGAATACGCTAAAAAAAAGGCCAAACATGAGATTTCATGTTGAAGCCCAGACTCTCTTGAAAAAAACAATATAATTTTCCTGGGAAATCCCTGCAAATCCTTTCAAAAATCACAGTTGAACATGTGTAGCGCAAAATAGTGAAACATGGTCTGGCAACAGAGGGCGACAAAAGCTGCAGGTAGGCTGGCAGCAAAAGGGTTAATGGCCTACTAACAGCTTATGTTTTGTGGATCTCCACATAGCTGCATCTATAGCTCTTCTGCTGCACAAATTACTTCACCTGTGCCTTGGTGTGGAGATCTGCAAACCCTGTCCTGTTGGTCGGCCTTGTTCACTCCGCATTTAATGCCATAAGCTTTGCCAACTCAATTGAAGTACTGACATTGCGGACTGGAAGCAGCAAGTGAAGCTGGGAAAACCAGTCTCATTCCATCAGCACTGCTTCCCCACAAGGCTGTGTTCTTCCCCCTTTACTTTCGTCCCTGTACACCAAAAGTTGCACCTCCATGCAAAAGTCAGTTAAGCTTCTAAAGTTTACAGATGACACCATGGAGATCAGTCTCATTTCAAGTGGATAGAAGTCTGATTAGATGTTGGGAATTGATAATCTGGTGACCTGGTGCACAAAGAAACAACTTGGTACTCTCAGGAGATGAGGATATACTTTAGGATGAGCCCAGTCCAAACCACCCCAAATCCTTGCATGGCCTCCACTTCCTGAGCTATTGATATCTGGCATGCAGAATCCACCATAAAAAACAAGTCCATACGGCAGTGAGTCATTTGCTCAGCCGAGAATGTGATTGGTAGCAATCTGCCATCTCTCAAAGATGTGCATTATGCAAGAACCCTGGAGTGAGCAAGAAAAATCGTAGAAAATCAAGAACACACGACACAAGAACAGTTATTCTAAGTATGTCACACACCCCGCTTCAAGAAATTCATAACGTGTGGGTAATACTGACCTGTAGAGGGCGATATGCAGAGATGCCAGGAAAAAAGAGAGCCCCTCCCGGTCCATAAATACCTGGGACCTCCCACTCATTACCCAGTCTTCATCTCTGCAGTCGGCGAGCAAGTCAGAAGATGTGGTCTCCTCCTTGCACAGGGGGATTTCAGGTAGCCGGGATGACTCCCGGCCCTTTAGTTATCTATTTCCGCCTGGATCTTTTTTTTTTTCTGTTACCTCATGCCTCCCAGCCTAGGCTGATGGTCCGGGTGAGGGTAGAAAAGCACCCTTGGTGCTTAAGAGCAAATGCTCTCTCCCGTGAGACCCTATATAAGAGGGTAGGCGGTCATACGGGATGGTGACCCCGGTTTGGGATGCCCCGTCCCTTGGCCTTACACTTTGGGTGGTCCCCCCCTTTGGGTAATGCCCCTCTCTCTAGCGGGATAGCGGAGGGTAGGAGCAGGGCCACTTATTCGGTGTTAGGTCCAAATTTTGTAATCATTAATTCTTAATAATGTTTTAATGTATTCATTTATTAAATTATCCTCCCAATAGTTATTAACTTATTTATTACTTCATAACAGCGTGTATTTCTCTGTCAAAACGGTGCTGTGGCCGCCATTTTTATGCAGGCTTTCTCCCTGAGGTAAAAGGGGCGGGGCCGGGCGTCGGGGTCAAAGCCACGGCCCGCTCCCCTCCTTCTGTCTCTTCTGAGACCGGCGCCGCGGCCGCACATGGCTGCGGTACCGGCCTTTTTGCATTGTCATGGTGGAGGGGAGCTTCTCCCCTCACGCTTTCACTCTTGGGGGCGGGGCCGGGCTTTCCAGCGCTGCGGCCCGCCCCTGTGTCACAGGCACCGCTGAGGTGCTTTTCTCTGTGCCTGTTTCCTCAGAAGGAGCTGGCCACGCCCCCCTTCTCTCCTCAGAGCTGCTCTTTACCTCACGGAGAGAGGAAGCTGCCTTCAGGACCACAGTGAGTGGCCCGGTGGGCCCCCCTTCTGTCCCATCACCTATAATTATATATTTTTATGTCATATATATATATATATATATATATATATATATATATATATTATACTCCGCTTTTCTTATTAGCCTTTTTTATTATGTCTTTCAGATATAACCTACAGTGGTGTAAGGGGGTTTCTCTCGGTCCTAGGGTCCCTGGGTTCTTAATTGGCTTATTGCAAATCCTCCCTCTTGGGACATTAAAGGGGCACCCCGGGTTGCTTATATGCGTAATTCCCTCGGTCATTGCAACCAACTATAAGTTCACCTTATGGAGGCATCCCGGCTACTGGGCTCGGGCTCCCCTCGGGGCAATCCCAGAAATGTATGGGGTGTGGGGCATCCCTTACTGGCGATGATGTATATCTGTGTATACCATGCGCACAGCAGACTATTACACAGCAGTCCGGACCCCAGGCGTCTGGTTCAGCGCCGCCGGTCTCTCCTCCCCCCCCCCCCCTCCCAGTTTGATCCGTGCCCAGTCTGACGTTGTCATGGGCGGGCAGTTGCAATCGGAGATGTGTGCCTGATTGGCCAATCTTGAAAAATTATTCTCCAGCATGGTCACCAGAAAGGCTCCGGCTAAGAGAAAGCACTTGTCGCCGTCTTCACCGGCGGCCGACTTGGATGATCTTGATAATCTGGACTGGTCTGATTACTCCCATCTTGAGGAAGGGGAGGCATATGAAGAATCAGATAATTCAGACGATCAGCAGTTTGTGGGCGCTGATACCGAGCGGGGATTGGGGAGGTCTTCGGATACTCCTAATGTTCTGGCTTCTCCTCCTGAGGCGGTTCCACAGCAAAGGGGGGAATTTTTCGAAGAATCCAGGCCGCGCTTGGAATTTCCTAACCAAAAGCATTTTGATGGGATTATTGCTAAGGAATGGGAGAGGCCTGCCCGGCTCCCAGGTGTCCCTCAGGGTTGGGACAAAAAATATCCCTTTCCCTTGGATACGGTTAAGCGTTGGGCGTCCCCTCCCGAGGTGGATGCACAGATTCTGGGTTTATCCAACACTACTGTTTTAAATTCTCCTGATTGCTCCACTCTTAAAGATGGTGAGGATAAACGCATTGACCAAATGGCTTGTCATGGTTTTGCCAGTGTTGGGTCAGCCATGAGGCTGGTTTGTGCTTCAGCGCTGCTGGTGGTGGCTACCAGGTCGGTGGTCAGGGACCTGTTGACTTCTTCCGGGTTAGATCCAGATAGTGACGAGTTCCTTGACCTTAAAAGGTGTGAATTGTTTTTGTCATTTGTACTAGCCGCCTTGGATGACACACTGATGATGTGTGGCAGAACGTCGGCTCTATTGGTGACTATTCGGCGTTCGGTTTGGTTGCGCCAGTGGGCGGCTGATTTTGTGTCTAAAAAGTCGCTGACCGCTCTTCCCTTTGTTGGATTACGGCTCTTTGGTGAGAAGTTGGATTCAGTTGCCAAGGGTTGTAAGTTACCTCAACGCAAAAAACAGCGTCGTCCCTTTCGGGGGGGGGGGGCGGGTTCCTTTGCTCCTTCCTTTCGTGGGGCTAGAGCTGGCAGAGGAATTGTTTTCCCCGCAGCCAGAGGAGATTCCTGGAACAGGGGCAGAGGACGTGCCCGCCCAGGATACAGCTGGGGCTCTAAGCCCAAACCCGCTGCCAAGCCAGCTCAGCAATGAGGGGGCGCTCTCACCCATGTGGGTGGGGGGACGGCTGCAACACTTCTCCCAGGTCTGGGACCGGGAGGTCTAGGACAGATGGATCCGGGAAGTGGTGACTTCCGGCTACAAGCTGGAGTTCGAGCTCCGGCCCCCTCCCAGATTCCTCAGGTCTCGGGTGCCTTCGGACCTTCTGGCCGCGCAGGAGCTCCAGGCGGCAGTAAAGAGTCTGTTGGGTATGGCAGTTATTTGCCCAGTGCCCCCCTCAGACAGGGGTCGGGGCTTTTATTCCAATCTGTTCACGGTGCCCAAGAAGGACGGCTTGGTTCGACCCATTCTGGATCTAAAGATCCTCAACAGGTTCGTCCGTCCGCGGAAATTTCACATGGAAACGCTGCGTTCAGCTATCCATTCTCTTCGGCAGGGGGACTTTCTGATGTCCGTAGACATCAAGGACGCCTATCTGCATGTGCTGATTTTTCCAGCGCACCAGAGATTTCTCAGGTTCGTGGTGGAGGATCGGCATTTTCAGTTTGTGGCACTTCCTTTCGGTCTTACCTCGGCTCCAAGGGTTTTCATCAAGGTGCTGGCCGGGGTGATGGCTCTCCTCAGAGTCCAGGGTATTCGCATTGTCCCTTATCTGGACGACCTTCTCATTATGGCATCTTCCTTCAGCCAAGCGTTATTGGACACCAGAACTGTGGTGTCCACTCTGGAGAGATTCGGGTGGGTGATCAACTACCCCAAGTCCTCCCTTTCTCCGTCCAGGTTAGTGTCTTTTCTGGGAATGTCCCTGGATACTTCCCAGGCCAGGGTGTTTCTTCCTCAGTCCAAGGTTCTCTTGATTCAGGAGTTGGTTCGACTCCTCCTGTCTATCCCTCGTCCGGCCATCAGACTGGGGATGAGGCTGGTGGGATTGATGGTAGCCTCCTTCGAAGCGGTTCCCTTTGCTCAGTTCCACACAAGGACACTCCAGCTCCATCTGTTGGCGGCCTGGGACGGGTCGCCACTGTCGTTGGATCAGTCCTTCCTGATGACCCCCCGAGTTTGGTGCTCCCTTCAGTGGTGGCTGGATCCAATCTGTCGAGGGGCAGATCCTTTCTGGCCCCTTGTTGGGAGACGGTCACCACGGATGCCAGTCTATCAGGATGGGGGGGTTCTGGAAGGATCGTCAGTTTCAGGGACTGTGGGGGCCTCAGGAGGCTCACGAGTCCATCAATGTTCTGGGATTGAGGGCCATCAGGATGGTTCTGTTTCGCTGGACTCATCAGTTGCAAGGATTGCCGGTTCAAGTCCGGTCGGACAATCGGACGGCGGTCGCCTACATCAATCACCAGGGAGGGACTCGCAGCAGGAGTGCCCTCAAGGAAGTGTCTTTGATTCTGGCCTGGGCGGAGACCCACGTCCCGTGCATTTCAGCAGTTTACATTCCGGGAGCGGAGAACACGGAGGCGGACTCTCTGAGCAGGTTCTCAGCTCGCCGGGGGGAATGGTCTCTCAGCCCCAAAGTGTTTCGCTTGATTTGTCTCAGGTGGGGGTCCCCGGTGGTGGACCTCTTTGCTTCTCGTCACAATCACAAACTTCCGACATTTGTGTCTCTCTCACGGGATCCACTGGCTCTGGCAGTGGATGCCATGTCTCTGAACTGGAGGGATCTGGGGTTTCTGTATCTGTTCCCTCCGTTTCCCTTGGTGGCCAGAGTGGTGCGCAAGCTGGCCCTGGAGGGTGCGTCAGCAATTCTGGTGGCTCCAAGGTGGCCAAGACAGGTTTGGTTCGCAGATGTGGTAAGGTTAGCAGAGGATCAGTTCGTTCTGCCCCTGCTGCCGGATCTGCTCACCCAGGGTCAACTACGTTATCCCAATTTACCAACGCTGGCTTTGACGGCGTGGCTGCTGAAACCTCCATCTTGAAGGAGGAAGGTCTTTCCGATGCTGTGATTCGAACTCTCATTAGTGCTAGGAAGCGGTCGTCCTCTAATATCTACTATAGGACTTGGAGGTCTTATATTGATTGGTGTGAGATCAGGGCGTTGCCTTGTAGGGAATTTTCCATCTCCAGAATCCTGGAGTTTCTTCAACATGGTCTGGACCTGGGGCTCCAGCTTAGTACTCTGAAGGGGCAGGTTTCTGTCCTGGCGGTGTTCTTTCAAAGGTCACTTGCCCTACATCTTTTGGTTAAGACTTTTTTCCAGGGAGTCGCGCACGTGCGGCCTCCTAGAAAACCTTTGCTCCCTGTTTGGGATTTGAATTTGGTTCTTTCTGCTCTTCAGGATTCTCCTTTTGAGCCCTTGAATGATATTGCCTTGTCTTCACTTACGCAGAAGGTGGCCTTTTTGGTAGCCATCACTTCGCTTAGGCGTGTCTCTGAGTTGGCGGCTTTGTCCATTCAAGCCCCGTACTTTGAGGGGCATCAGGACAAGGTGGTTTTTCGTTTCAAGTCCGATTTCCTTCCTAAGGTTTCTGCCTTTCACCTAAACCAAGACATTGTTCTGCCCTCTCTCTGTCCTAATCCCAGCAATGACAAGGAGAGGGCCCTGCATTCTTTGGATGTGGTTCGTGTTGTGAAGTATTATTTGGAGGTAACGTCTTCCTTTCGTAAGACGGATGCCTTTTTTGTGGTGCCCTCCGGGCCCCGAAAAGGCTTGGCGCCTGCCAAGTCTTCCATTAGTAAATGGATCCGTCAGACCATAGTTGGGGCCTATTCTGCCAAAGGGAAGGTACCCCCTTTTCGTGTTACTGCTCATTCTACTCGTGCAGTTGGGGCGTCCTGGGCTTTTCAGCACCAGGCCTCTGTTGAGCAAGTTTGTAAGGCTGCTACTTGGTCTTCTGTTCACACTTTTTCCAAGTTTTCCAAGGTTGATGTTCGGGCCTCAGCGGATGCTGTGTTTGGCCGCAAAGTTCTGCAAGCTGCAGTGGTTTAAGTTGTGCCTTGTTGCCTTGTTTTGGATTCCCGCCCTTTATGGACACTGCTGTTGGATGTCCCACACGTTATGAATTTCTTGAAGCGGGGTGTGTGACATACTTAGAATAATACCATTTTGTGAATACTCACCTGTAAAATGGGTATTATAAGTATGTCACACACCCCGCTTCACCCTGCCCTTTTGTATTCTGGATCCTTTATATGGTGAACTTTGCGTTGTTATGCTTTGTGTTGGGCTCTTCCTGGTCCCTTACCTTACTGCTGTTCTTATACTGGGTAATGAGTGGGAGGTCCCAGGTATTTATGGACCGGGAGGGGCTCTCTTTTTTTCCTGGCATCTCTGCATATCGCCCTCTACAGGTCAGTATTACCCACACGTTATGAATTTCTTGAAGCGGGGTGTGTGACATACTTATAATACCCATTTTACAGGTGAGTATTCACAAAATGGTATTTTTTCCCACTGCAGCTGCTCTTTTAAACTTGGAGCTGAACCCTCCATAACAGACATCTATTATACACCCTATTTCTATACCTTTAATCCAAGAAATGTTTACTAACAATAACCTAAATGTCTGAGTGATGATCCATGTATAGAAGTAAAAAATAAAAACATAACATGCCACAACATGTGTTGCATGACAATTGTGCAACTATTTTCTGGGTTAACAACTGTATATCATTGTTTCTACTTTACCCTACATACCGGTATATTATCCCAGTCAGCTATAATTATGTTGTATATAGTTAGTTATAGAGTGTACAGCTTTTATGTATTGATAACCTATATTTGATTAC
Source organism: Gastrophryne carolinensis (assembly GCA_027917425.1). Taxonomy (NCBI): domain Eukaryota; kingdom Metazoa; phylum Chordata; class Amphibia; order Anura; family Microhylidae; genus Gastrophryne; species Gastrophryne carolinensis. Next base: position 182,115,006 of record CM051240.1, read on the forward strand.
CTGTTATGCCCAGCACTACCGAGACAAATGTACATGTATTGGCAATATTCAAATTCTGATTCTGAATAGCTACAGATAAAAATGCATGCAGTGGGGCATGTTGCTTTGTGCAGCTTCACTGTGCCAAAAAGAGCCAGGGGAACTTGCTGAGGCCCCCCTCTCCCCAGGAAGTTTTCTTAACATAAGCGGTCAGTTATATCTAGGGTGAAGTGAGCATCTACTTCTATGGAAAATCTGTCAAAAACAGGCATGCAGCCTTTTAGTTGCTTTGCCATCAAGAAACAAAGTAAATCTCTCCTTGTTCCTTATAGGCATGTCAAAGTTTAGGCTGGATCTATATGGCTTATTTTCATTGCTGTGTGCTTTAGGAGGGTGTATGTGTTTTAGTTTGCTGAGCAAATACACCCAACCTTGTCATAGCACATAAAATGCACAATGATGGGTGTTTTGCTGTACAGTAATATTGACTATTAGTCTATCATATGGTGCTCCATGCCTTTAAAAGGGCCCATGAAGTTCACACATTCTTTTGTTTAATAACTTTCTCAAACATGAGTAGCCCCATTAGGACATACCTTGCAGTGGGCCTTTGGGCAATTTTTACGTGGCTGTATTTTTCACAACTGGCCTCATATAGGCACCTTTGCATATAGGGCATGTGGGACCCTTTGCAAGCCAGTACACTCCCAGTACACTGGAAAATTTGGCAAATGTATCTATTTCTGTGTCAGATCCTTATGTGCAGAGTGGCAAGAAGCTGAAGCACACATTCTAGCTACAGACAATTCTTTTAACAGAAGATGCCAGCTGTGGAACTGTGTTCTGCTGCTTCCTGTCTCCCTGCACATGAAGATGAGTAATCAAAAAAATAGGATGGCAGGAGGAAGTTTATGGAGGAGAAGCCTGCACCACACAGGTGTAGGTCAGCTTACTGGAAGCTGTCACTCACTAGCTAAGCACATCCATATCCCTGCCTTTTGGTTCATTCGATAATAAGAATATCTGACTCAAACTCTTTAAACCCTTTTAAATGCTCATTTATTCAAGCTTTTGTTACTTGTAAAACACATAATGCATTTATGAAGTCCAACATTCCAGTTTAATAATCAAATTCTGTCAAGTTCTTGAAATATTATCGTGCCCTTTGTAAATGTTCCTTTATCATGATTTTGACTATGGTCAATATTGTGTTTAAACGTGTGTTTTTCCCTAAAGTCTTACTTTACATGCTTGTTTTTTCCGAAGCTTAAGAGCTGCTGGAATATAATGGCTTCTGCCTCTGCTTGAGACCCATTTTACTGTCCTGGGGCTCTGTGCCTTATAACCAAATAATGTTTCTAGAATATGAAAGACTGGACAATCTTTTTCTGAAATCTTTCTAATGGTTAATTCAGCTCTCCTGTTTTGTTTTTTGCAGGATGTTGTATGGGGACTGAATTCATTGTTTACAGTAAGTATAATTAAATTGACATAGGTGGCTGGTTCATTTGATTAATACATTGATAAGAAATGGCAAATGTCCTATTAGTGGATATGCTGATAAAGCTCTTAAATAGTCTTTCCTAGCATAAAAAAACTTTATATCCACCTTTGTCCCCCACAGCTCTTTCACCCGACACTGGTGTTTTAAACCTGCCAAAATTGAGCACCCCACAACCCAGAAAAGAGCTGCAAGGGACATAAGCCCCCAAAAAGATATACGAACTCAAATGGTGACTTATAGAGCAACTCCAGTTAATTTCTTTGTATTTTAGATCTGGATTACAGTATGGAAAGACTAGAGACACCTTAAAGCAGAACAGAACCTGAGATTTTGACTTTTCTGTGTTTTATTTCTTGGCCCAGGGTTATCCCGAACTGGGATGCCCGACTATGTGAAACTCCCCAGATCGCCCTGAACAACTCCCCTCTTCCCGGTCCTATGGTGTTTGTGCAGGCTCTTGTCCAATCAGAGCCATTTGCCCTGGATATGTAATGCCCAGCAAACGGCCCTGTTTAAATGTAGAGCTTCAGCAAAAAGGAGGGAGTGCTGCGGCCACATCCCCAGCAGCATGCCCCCCCCCCCCCCCAGTCTTTCTGAATGGCTGGGGGCAAGAGCACACTCACAGCGAAGAAGCTGGAATGAGGGAGCCCAGGAGCAGGTAAGTGTTTCAGCACCCCAGGAGGGTTTCACACAGCAGGGCATCCTGATCTGGGTTGCCCCAGGGAATGGCCAGTGGCCTGCTGCAAGAGTTCTGTTCCACTTTAATTCTCATTTGTACTCTCTTGTTAAATTTAAAATTCTTAAAGTGGACCAATCACCACTCCCCACCCCATTACCTGCATCCCCAAAGCCAAGGGGGCCGCAGAAAAGCCTGTGGCCCGTGAGGGCTATATGGGCTAGTAGCCTTCAGGTCTGGCTGCTCGGCTTCCACTCCCTGGTCTACCAGCCCCCATAGCTGGTAGCTGGGCTGGTTTTACTAGAAAAAAGGGACCCCACGTCATTTCTTTTCTATTCTTAAAGGAAAACTAGAGTTTTGTAAGGTTTTTGGTGTTTGTGCCTTTGTTTTCCTCTCTTGAATGTAAAATAATCATTTGTGTTAGGATTGTGGCCGAGGCCTGTGATTTACTTATCAGTATGTTGTGTCCATGTTTCTTACATTCCTGTGCATCTGTGATCCTAAAGTAGGAGCGGCTTTGCAGGCCTTAAACCGGACCTTCACCATGATTTATTGAAAACCACAAACCCTTATAAAACGATTCCCCAGCATCTAAAATTAATATATTTTACGTTTTTAGTCACTTATTATACTTTCCCCCACTGGGCTGCAACTCTGTTCAGGACTTTAGGATACGGACGCCACCATCTTGACTTAGAAGCATCGCTTTTACTGAGGAGAGGAGAGCGGGATAAAGTGCAGGGGGGGTTTAGCTGTGCTTTGCTCAGACAGAGTAGACCTGGGGTCAGGAAAAGGTCGGCAACCCCAGAATGCAGAGCAGCACAGTCAGAAGGCACTTCCTGTTTGCAGGCTGCCTGATGTTCCATGAGCCGCCATCTTGGGTGTTTAAAGGCTCATAACATGCAGTAGATGCAGGTAGGACGATTTTTAATGTGAACAATCTGTATGTACAGGGTGTGGGAAACATATAAGATAGACTCTTATTCAGAGTGAAGGACTGCTTTAAGTAAAAAGGACTACAAGTCTCAGCATCCCTCCACCCAGCAGCCCTCCATTGTAACAGGTTAAAATCTACAGCTTTGGCTAAGTCACACAGCAGTTATTACCTCCCCTACTGTGAACACTGGCAATAGCCCTTTAGCTACTGGAAAACAAGATTGTGATCCCCTTATCTACAGAGTTTTAATTAGAGCACATGGAGTTAAACCTGTAATATAAACACATTGGTACTACTGAAAACTGTTTTCTTTCCCTGTCAGGTTGTCCATACAGGGACACTGAGCTATCACAAATGGATTAACTAGAAACTGGAAGTCGGGACTAGAGCAGGAGTGAGCTGTAATTTCTCCCAGGTTCAGGTATAAGGGCTGGCTGCTCCCAGTTCTCAGTTTCCCAGTTCTGCTCTAGTCTTCGTCAGGGAAAGGATAAGTATTTTCCTCAGGGTCTAGAGTGGATGTGTTTTTCTTCCAATCCGTTCCAGGCCATCCTTATTCAATACGATTGGGTAATTCCCTGCCCGAAGGGGCATTGACTGCAAGACAAAAGCATGGCTTCGCCTCCCAGCCTATATCCTTCCGGCTGACTTGCTAGATTCCAGTTTCATTCTTGCTGTTGGGATGACTGCATGGCTCTCTAGACTCCTCTTCTATTTACTTTTTTTGTTTCTCAGATTATACCTTTGAAGCGGGGGCAAAACTCTGTCTGTCTTCCTAGGTCCCTTATGCTGCTCTGATCTGGATTGACCCATTAGGCCTCCTCAGTTTTCGGCTTGGCGAAGTTCCGTAAAACTGTATCTGGATCAGGATGGTAAGGTAAGTGCAGGATCCTTTGTGCTCCTTTGTAGTGCTTTGGCACTCTGGCTGAAGGCTTTCATGGAAAAGTATAAGCAGCCACAGGTTTTTGTCTGGTGAGCCTGATTGGGGGGTGACGAAGGGAATGATTTTCCCTCTCATTGTTTTTTATTGCTCTTTCCCATGTGTTTCTTTGTTCTCTGGTTGAAAAATTCAAAAATTGCGCCTTTTTTAGGGGGCGGAGCTAAAGTGGCAACGAGGAAATAGTCCGTCGCTATGGAAAGATTTTCGGCTTGGCGAAGTACCGAGTACCGGGCGCAGTGCGCTTCGTCCGTCCGCCTCTGTGGAAAGATTTTCGGCTTGGCGAAGTTCCGAGTACCGGGGAGCAGAGTGCTTTCTCCGTCCGCCTCTGTGGAAAGATTTTCGGCTTAGCGTAGCAGCTAGCTCCGCTGAGATCTCCGGTTCTTTTCGGCGGTACTACGCGTTTTCTCTAGCCGGGGACGCTGGAAGATTTTAGGATTAGCGAAGTCACCAGCTCCGCTGAAGTGGCCGGCTCAGGCAGGAAGGGATGCCCCCACCCTTGAGGTGTGGGGGGGGAAGCTTCTGCATTTGGCTCATTTTTGCAGGCTTCATGTAACAGATATTTGGATACAGGAAGGGTATCCTCAGGTTACAAAAGCATTTTAGGAACCAGACCCCATCAGAGATGTCTGGTCAGGGGTATCCCGAATTCAGCAGAAGCATTGAGATCTGCGTTCTCACCTTTTTAGAGATTGGAGTTTTTATAACCACAGTGTATATATAAGGATGCATACCCATTTTCATCATCAGCCCCAGGGTGTTTACCAAGGTGTTGGCAGGTCTCATGTTTTTCTCTAAGAAGTCAGGGATGCATGTAATCCCTTACTGAGTCTATCGGCTGATATGGGCCCCATCATATCAGGGGGCCCAGAAGGATATAGTGTCTATCCAGTCGAATTCTTAAGTCAAACATCATTTCATAGCTTGAAGAGTTATTCTTTTCTGGGACTGTCATTAGACACGTCTCAGGCAGAAGTGTTTTTCCAACACAGAAGTGACTCTTACTTCAGGCCAGGGTACAGGGTCTCTTGTCTTGTCCTCACTGTTTCACACAAGACCCCTGCAGATAGAATTGCTCACAATCTGGGATCGGGACCTACACACTCTGGATCACTCTTTTTACATGACACAGTCAGCAAGGCGGTCTCTAGCCTGGTCCTCAGCCTCTTCAGATTGGCAAATTCTTTCTTCCAGTACAGTGGAAGATCATCACCATGGATGCCAGTCTATATGGTTGGGGGAGTGTCATGGAGTCACAAACGATTTAGTGACAATGGAGTCTGAAGGAGAGCAGACTCTCCATAAATATCCTGGAACTGAGAGTGATTCTATTGTATTTCAGACATTGGACATACCATCTGAGGGGGCATCCCGTCCGGATTCAAACAGACAATCGGACGGCGGTGGTATATGTCAGCTTCCATGAGGGCACCAGAAGCAGTAAAGTCCTGATGGAGTGAGCTGGGTTTTTACTTTGGGCCGAGAAACTGGTTCCATGTATTTTGGTGGCACACATACCAGGAGTGGACAACTTGCAGGCCGTTCATCTCAGCAGAACGGTCCTGCATCAGAGGGAATGGTCTCTTAGCCAGAGTTTTTTTTTTTTTAATCCCTATGCATGTGCTGGGGGATCCCAGACGTAGTTCTTGCATCAGGGCACAGTCGGAAGATCCGAAGTTTGTCCCGGTCCAGGGATCCTCTAACAATAGCAACAGATGCCCTGACTCTTTAGTGGTCAGCATTCAAGCTTCTTTATGCATTTCCCTCCGATTTCACTCCTGGGTCGTGTACAAAAAAAGTTTAGCTCACAAGGAAGTCCCAACCATTCTGGTGACTCCTCTGTGGCCAAGAAGAAGCTGGTTCTCATAGTAAGGATGTCAGAGGGCAACTTTTGGAGGCGACGATCCAGATCTTCTCACACAAGGGCCTCTAAGGCATCCCAATTCACAGTTCTGGCTTGGACTGCCTGGCTATTGAATCCTTTATCTTGGCAGAAGGGGATTTTTCTGCCAGAGTTATCCAGACTATGATTCAGGCCAGGATGAAATCTTTATCAAATGATCTATTATTGAGTGTTGCAAGCAATTATCGGTGAATCCAGGGGTTCGTTAGTAGTGCTGTTCTGTTTACAGAATATATCGTTTTTTTTGCAGAGGTCTTGATGAAGGTGAGGACAAATATCTGCTATCTATCTTCTTTCAGAAACTCATAGCTGAGAATGTTTTTATCAGAACTTGTTTTACAAGGAGTCGCTCAGGTGCGGCCTCCTCATAATCCATAATCAGGCTTGGGGCCTGAACTTGTTTTCAGGGTCCTCCTTTTTGAACCATGGTAGATGCATCATTGTCTAATGGCGCTTATAGTAATCTCTTTGTGGCAATAACCTCAGCAGGCAGTTTGCTGAGTTGGCAGCTTATCAGTAAGCCTCGTTATTTGAGTGTTTTAGGATTTCTTCCTAAAGGTATCTTTTCAGTTTAATGAAGAGATGGTTTTGCCTTCGTTATGTCCTGTTCCAGTGTCTAATAAGGAAGGGGTGTTCTTCACTGTTGGATGTAGTGAGAGCGCTAAAGTATTATCTCACTACTACATAATCTTTCCATAGTTTGGACTTCTTATGTCATACCTGAGGGTCCACGGAAAGGTCTTCCACCAGCTAAGCCTGCCATCAGTCGAGGGATTAGACAGACAGTGGTAAGACAACAAATATAAAAAATACCACGCTGTGAATTGTTTAAAACAACAAAATTATGTTTACAATATTAAATGAAACCAGCTACACGTGCATAACTTATATCTCACCAATAAGTCAAAACCAAAATAACCAACATAGAAGCACAGAGCTATAAGTAAATTAGTGTAAGTCCTCTTTAAAGTCTTTCCAACTCTTCTCCAAATCAAAAAAGTGACAGTTTTCCTTTGTGCATTCCCACCACCAAAAATATGCTCTTACCAGAGATGATCTGATTAGACAGCAAATTCAAAGGTCATTAAAAAACCCTCTCCAATTATCTCCACCGCATCAGGTATGGTTCCAACATTCAATATATAAAATTGGCCAGCAGGATCTCCATAACATGATCATGCAAAGGAAAGATATAAATCCATAGTGCAATATTGCTAAATATATACTTCTTTTATTTAAGCCAATAAAACACATAAAAATAATTAAAAACTTGCATCTCATAATGTGGCATAAAGCCAACTCACGCTGCTAAATTCCAGTTAGAACACCGCCCGCTCCCAACGTGTTTCGTCGCCTCCCGTGACTTTCACTAGGTGAGCCGGCGGGGCACTGGACAGCGTTTAAGTACCCGGAAGCTGAGGCGGGGGGAGTACGTCATCCTCCCTCTCCGCCAATCACCGGCCGAGCGCGTGTAACCACACTCCGCCAATCAGGAGAACGGCGCCTCTAGCGACGTTCAGCCAATCTGAGAGCAGACATATCTAGCGCTGCTCAGCCAATCAGCACAAAGCCGCGTCATATCATCCTATTCCTATGACTACCAGAGCGTGTCCAATGCAAAAGCTCAGTTAAAACGAGCAAAAGGTATCTGTACCAGCGCAGTGTATGTTACAACAATGCGCCGGCACTAAAAATGGGGAAATTAACCCTTTCCAGATCTTCTATATAGCATTATAATCATAAAGCAATTCAACAAGGTGAGTTGGCATTACATAAAATAAAAAATATTCTTTTATATAAAATAGAAAAAGTATAAAAAATGTAAAACCACCTACATCATAAAACCTAAATATAAGTGCAAACCTAATTAGCAGCACAGCGAAATAGCAGCAATAGAATAAGTGTATATAAAATGAATATATATAAAGTATAGTATATAAATTGTACATATGTTGCTCATAACAGACACTTGAAACCTAATCCTGTCCTAAAATCACAACCTAAACTCCTAGTGATAATCCAAACCACATAAATTTAAAGTGGACCTACCCCTCCATAGCTATTAAGATGAATCCACAAAACAATTGAGGCCAAATTCTATGTTTAAGCCATTAGGACTTAAGGTGTCCAGATTATAAATCCAAAAACTCTCTTTTTTGGACACCTCCCGTGTCATATTAGATCCACGCCAGTGTGTTTCTACTTTGTCTAAGGCTATGAATGACATACTGGAAGGGTCACAATTATGTGTAGACTTAAAGTGTGCTGAAAGGCTATGGGCCTCAAAGCCTTTTCTAATGTTATAAATATGTTCCCTTATCCTAATTTTAGGCTCCCTAGTTGTGCGACCAATGTATAACCAATTACATGTGCACTAGATCAGATAAACCACGTACTTAGATGAACACGTGATGAATTTAGTTAGCTTAAATTCTTTCCCAGTTATAGGATGGGTAAAGGCTTTATAAGGCTTCATCACAGGTTTACATGTATTCTTAGTATACAGTACGTCCTGCTCCAAATCTAATACTTACAGTTGGGATATACTCCGCCGGATGGCGCTGGACTGCAGAGACATCGAAAATAGGCTCCTCCCGGCCCCTCAAATACCCAGGGACCTCCCACAAATCCCCAGAATTTCTCTGCAGTCTGGCTGCGAAGGACGAGAAATTGGCTCTCTACTCGCAGGTGAGCGGGGTTATTAACCTGCGGCCCTGTAGGACTATTCCCACCCGTTCCACTTGTAATATGCCTCCCAGCCTTGGCTGCACTTGTCAGGTGAAGGTAGGCAGCACCGCTGTCAGGTGCTTAGGAGTGCTGCTCCACCGCAATCCCCCACCAAAGGGTAGGCGGTTCAGGCTTATGGTGAGCCTCAATGGGATGCCCCTCCCGCACTATTGCCCCTTGCCCCTGTCTATCGGTGGGCCCTTTTTAAGTGGCCGCCGTCCTCCCTCATCCTCCTTATAGTCTTCGGGGGAAAAGAGGGGGGGGGTGTGTGTGTATGTGTATAGATATGTAGGTTATGCAGTCTGTGCGTTCACCTTTCACATGTCTTTATTCTTGTGTCAGCTGCCGCGCTGACTTGTCTTTATTGCTTTTAAATTTACCGCCGCCGCGCGCTGACTTGGTTCCGCGCTTGGTGGCAGCATTACCTCAGGCGCTGGTGCGCCATCATTGGCTGTTGGCCTTCTGGCTTCGCGATCTTCGGGGGGGCGGGGCCCGTCTTTGGCGCCTTCCGCGTCATCGCTGTTACTGGCCCGCTCCTCGAGGTATTCCGACGCCATCTTTTCTGACTTGGTTGGCCTATGCGCGACGGACTCCTACCTACCGCGGTCCGTAAGTGCCCTCGCGGGCGGCTTTATCTGCTTCACTTTTGTTACGATGTACTTATCTGCTTATGTCTTTCAGGCGGGACGAACCCTTCTTGGCTTTTCCCGGCCCTGCTTTTAGTATATTACTTGTAGGCCTTGTAAAAATTATACTCCCATGTCCCTAGTGGGTTATTGGGGCATCCAGGGTTGCTATATAGCGTTATTCCCTATCGGCGTATAGCGCCGCTATAATCACCATATGGAGGCATCTCAGGATAATGTTACCGGGGTCCCTTTGGGACAAGACCGGCTGTGTGTAGCATGTGGGCAGCCTCATGCTGACACTGACAAGGCGCGGGTCTGTGTACCCTGTGCTGAGCAGGTGCTTGCATTGCAATCTGGCCTTCCAGTGGCTGCACCTCGTTTCATTTCACCTACTCCCCCAAGCTTAAATCTCACTCCTACTGAGTTGCATACTAGTGGGAATTCTCAGCCTGATGTGTCTTCTAGACTGGCTACTGTTGAACAGATTATTGCGAAGCCTTGAGCGCGTAAATCCCCTGCTAAGAAGCGGCACTTGACGCCTAATGTCACTGTTTTCCCTATGGGAACTGAGTGAGAGACTGGGATCTGATGAGAGACCAAGGGGTCATGACGATTCTGGGCCCCGGATGACACTGACAGATTATTGACCCAGATTTTTGAGGTTCTGTCTATCTCTCTCCCTGTTGAGGCTCCCGGGCAAAGAGGGGAGCTTTTCCATACAGCAAAATCACGTTTGGAATTTCCAGAGCAGGCACATTTCCATAACCTTGTGCTCAAGGAATGGGAGCGCCCCAGTAAACTTCCTGGGGTTCCAAAGAGTTGGGATAGGAAGTACCCCTTTCCTGCTGAGGTGGTTAAATGTTGGTCATCCCCCCCCCCAGGTGGATGCCCCGATCCTAGGGCTATCTAACACCTCTGTCATGCATTCCCCTGATTCTACTACCCTGCGGGATGCTGAGGACCGGCGCATTGACCAGCTGGCATCCCACGCCTTTGCATGTGCGGGTACGGCGCTGCGCCCGGTCTGTGCCTCTGCCATTACTGCTGTGGCCATTAGAACCCTTATCAGAAATATGCTTGATAGTGCCCCTGATGATTTGCCTTGTGAGGTGTTTAATGCACTCTCCAGTTGTGATGTTTTTGTAAATTTTGTCCTATCAGCATTGGATGACACCATCAGAATGTGTGCCAGAACTTCTGCCCTCGTGGTGGCTATACACCGCTCGGTTTGGCTGCGCCAGTGGGCTGCTGACAATGCTGCCAACTGGGTTTCCCTTTAAAGGACTGCGTCTGTTTGGAGACCGCCTGGACCTTTTTGCTAAGGGAGGCAGGTTACCCCAGCGCAGGCGGCAACCTCGGCCCTTTCGGGGTCAGGGTTCCTTCTCCTCTCCTTACCGTGGTGCCAGACAGGGAAGGGGAGTGTCTTTCCCTGGGGCCCGGGGAGATTTCGGGGGTAGAGGCAGAGGACGTGGACGTCCTGGCTCTTCCTGGGGTCCCAAAGCTAAATCCTCTCCCAAGCCTCCTCAGGTATGATGGGGCGCCCTCACCCATCCGGGTGGGGGGACGGCTGCAGCACTTCGCTCACGTCTGGAGGCTTCATGTCTCAGACCCGTGGATTCAGGAGGTAGTGTCCTCCGGTTACAAGTTGGAGTTTGCTGCCGATCCCCCTCCAATATTCATCAGATCCTGGATTCCTCAGGACCCTGTGTCGGCTCAGGAGCTAGTGCAAGCAGTGCAAGGCCTCCTGGAGCTGGGGGTCATCTGCCAGGTCCCTTTAAGAGAAAAAGGCAAGGGCTTTTATTCCAACGTATTCACAGTACCCAAAAAGGATGGTTCTGTCAGGCCCATCCTGGACTTAAAGATTCTCAACAAGTTTGTCAGGGGCAGGCGCTTTTGCATGGAGACTCTGCGCTCTGCCATCAGTTCTCTGCGCCAAGGGGATTTCATGACTTACCTTCATATTCCTGTGTCAGGTCATCAAAGGTTCCTCAGGTTCGCTCTGATGGATCAACATTACCAATTTGTGGCCTTGCCCTTCGGCCTCACTTCAGCTCCCAGGGTGTTCACCAAGGTGCTGGCTGGCGTGATGTCTCTACTCAGATGTCAGGGCGTCCGCGTGCTTCCCTATCTGGACGACATCCTCATCACTTCCCAGTCTCTACATCAGGCAGAGTTGGATACTCAGCTGGTGGTGTCTACTCTGGAGTCATTTGGATGGGTGATCAACCACCCCAAATCCTCACTGTCCCCTTCCTTGGTAACTCCATTCCTAGGAATGAATCTGGATACAGTTCAGGCAAGGATCTTCCTTCCTCAGCAGAAGGTGGACAGTCTGATTGCACAGGCTCAGTCCCTCCTAGCTTGTCCCCATCCCTCCATCAGGCAGGGGATGCAGCTGGTGGGCCTGATGGTGGCGTGCTTCGAAGCGGTCCCTTATGCTCAGTTCCACTTGAGGCCTCTGCAACTTGACCTATTGTCTGTATGGGACAAGGACCCAGCGTCCCTTGACAGGGTCTGTGTGCTCTCCCCCCTGGTCAGAAGGTCCCTCTTGTGGTGGATGGACTCAAGAAACCTGTTGGGGGGGCAGATCCTTTCTTGCCCCTTCCTGGGAGACGGTCACCACGGATGCCAGTCTGTCAGGTTGGGGGGGTTTCTGGAAGTCGCTGCGGTTCCAGGGGAGGTGGGGCCCTCAGGAGGCCCACACTCCTATCAATGTCTTGGAGCTGCGAGCGATCAGGTTAGTTCTGGCTCGCTTGACTACTCATCTTCAGGGCCTGCCTGTTCAGGTGCGCTCAGACAACCAGACGGCAGTTGCCTACATCAATCATCAGGGAGGGACCCGGAGCAAGGGGGCCCTCCAGGAAGCGTCTCTGATCCTGACTTGGGCGGAGGCCAATGTCCCCTGCATTTCAGCTGTGTACATGGAGTGGAAAATCGCCTGGCGGACTCTCTGAGCAGGGGGACATCTCGCCAGGGAGAATGGTCCCTATGCAGCAGGGTGTGGATCTGTTTGCGTCCCGCCACAATCACAAGCTTCCAGCTTTTGTCTCTCTGTCCAGGGGTCCTCTGGCCCTGACCTCGGATGCGCTAGCAATGTCATGGAAGGACTTTCAGTTCCTGTATGTCTTCCCCCCAATTCCCCTGCTGGGCAGGGTTCTGTGCAAGATTGCTTTGGAAGGGGTGCCAGCAATTCTGGTGGCCAAGAAGAGTGTGGTTCGCTGACGTGGTACAGCTGGCAGTAGATCAGTACGTTCTGCCCTTGCCAGATCTGATCACTCAGGGCTCACTACGCCATCCCAATTTACAAACTGTGGCTTTGACGGCTTGGCTGCTGAAACCTCCATCTTGATGGAGAAGGGGCTGTCTTCCTCAGTTGTGGATACTTTGATTAAAGCTAGGAAGAAGTCTTCCTCTTCCATTTATTACAGGGTTTGGCGTGCCTACATTGACTGGTGTGAGTCTAAGTCTCTTCCCTGTCGTGTCTTCTCTATTCCCAGGATTCTGCAGCATGGGTTGGGGATGGGGCCCCAACTCAGTACTCTGAAGGGTCAGGTTTCTGCCCTGGCTATTTTTTTCCAGAAGTCCTTTGCTCAGCACCCTCTGATCAGGACTTTTTTCCAGGGGGTCACTCATGTGTGTCCCCCACGTAAACCTATGGTGCCTGTTTGGGATTTGAACTTGGTTCTCTCAGCCTTGCAGGGTGCTCCCTTTGAACCTGTGCAGGATGCTGCCTTGGCCATTCTTACGCTCAAGGTTGTGTTTCTGGTGGCTATCACTTCTGTCAGGCGTGTGTCTGAGTTGGCGGCGCTGTCCATTCAGCCCCCCTACTATGAGAGGCACCAGGACAAGGTGGTGTTTCGTTTCAAACCTGATTTTCTGCCTAAGGTAGTGTCTGCTTTTCATTTGAATCAGGATATTGTTCTTCCTTCTTTGTGCCCTAATCCTAGCAATGCTAAGGAGAGGGTTTTGCACTCTTTGGACTTGGTTAGGTGTCTGAAGTACTATCTGGTGGCTACTGCACCTTTCAGGAAAACTGATGCTCTTTTCGTGGTCCCTTCTGGTCCTAGGAAGAGTTTGGCTCCTGCCAAGTCTACTATCAGCAAGTGGATTCGTCAGGCTGTGATTCAGGCCTACTCTGCTAAGGGGAAGAATCCTCCCTTCCGCCTTACTGCTCATTCCACTCGTGCTATTGGTGCCTCTTGGGCTTTTCAGCACCAGGCTTCTGTTGAACAAGTTTGCAAGGCCGCTACTTGGTCTTCTGTTCATACCTCTTCAAAGTTTTACAAGGTTGATGTTAGGGCCTCAGCTGATGCTGTTTTTGGCCGAAAGGTTCTGCAGGCGGCAGTGGTTTAAACTGCCTGCTGCTGATTTTCTTGGGGATCCCACCCTACTTTATGGACACTGCTATTGGATGTCCCAACTGTAAGTATTAGATTTGGAGCAGGACGTACTGTATACTAAGAATAATACAATTCTGTGATTACTCACCTCTAGAATTGGTATTATGAGTATACAGCACGTCCTGCTCCAACCCACCCTTGGTTTGCATTTTCTTGGATCCCCTGTATGGTGATTGTTATCATTGTTATAGTTGATAGTTTGGATTGTTTAATTCTCCCGGCTTCTCCTTAACTGCTTTTCAATGCTGGGGATTTGTGGGAGGTCCCTGGGTATTTGAGGGGCCGGGAGGAGCCTATTTTCGATGTCTCTGCAGTCCAGCGCCATCTGGCGGAGTATATCCCAACTGTAAGTATTATATTTGGAGCAGGACGTACTGTATACTCATAATACCAATTCTACAGGTGAGTAATCACAGAATTGTATTTTTACATCCTATGCACATCCCACATTTAAAGAAACCTTTATGTTTTACTCCAAAAAACGATGATGGATGGATACTAGGTTTAGGTGGATCAACATAACTTCTCGTGAGGATATTCCTAAAGATTATTTTAGGTCTCGCCGGTAGATTGGGGCCCAATACCTTATCCCCTTGCAGGATATGCCAATGTTTAGTCAGGATTTTCCTAACTTCACGATGTTGGACACTAAAATCCGTAATAAAGGAAAAATCCTCAGTATTTGATGACTCTTCCGATGTTTTATTCAGGGGAAACCTGTCCTGGGTCCTAACCCTTTCTAGTTGTTGGGTCACCAGCTCAGCCCCATAACCCTTATCTAGGAATTTTTTTTTGTCAGATCTGTCGCTTGCACCTCAAAATCCTCCAGCTTACTACAGTTTCTTATAAGCCTCATATATTGACCCCTTGGAATAACTTTAATCCAATTTGGATGATGGCAGCTCGTTGCAGGGACAAAACCGTTTCTATCCGTTGGCTTAAAATATGTCACAGTTGTCAAAATTGGAATTTCTACACGTATAGTCAAGTCTAGAAAATTTACACACTCCGCACTAATCTCGGCAGTGAATTCCAGATTAAACAAATTCTTGTTGACCAGTGTAAAGAACTTTTCCAATTTTTCTTGTGGGCTCTCCCATATACACATAGCATCATCAATAACTGTCTTCCAGAGCTTTAGATATGGCCAATCTTTACCAAAAATAAATTGTGACTCCCACATCCCCACAAAGAGATTAGCCATACTGGGTGCAAACTTCGCACCCATCACTACCCCTTTCTTCTGGAGATAAATGCGGCCCCCAAACCAGAAGTAATTATGGTCAAGTGCAAATGTTAAACACTCCATAATAAATTCAATTTGTACAAGGGGAAGACCTGAACTTTCATCCAAAAAATACCGAACTGCCTCGATACCCTTATTGTGTGGAATGTTTGTGTATAACGACGTGACATCCGCCGTTGCCAACAGAGTAGTGTCATTAGTAGTCTGTTCAGCACATAAATTTAATACATGGCCTGAATCTTTCAAGTAAGCGGGAAGTTTCAATACAAGGGGTTGTAGAAAGAAATCTACATATTCCCCTAATCTACATGTTATTGAGCCTATCCCGCTCACTATCAGGCGACCAGGTGGCTTTGACAAACTTTTATGTATTTTAGGAAGGTAATATATCGTGGGTATCCTAGGAGCTTTGACACTCAAATAATCCTTTTCTCTTTTATTTAAGACCCCACTTGTAAAACCTCTTTCTAATAAATTATCCAACTGGACCTGGTACTCTCTTTAGTAAGTACCTCATATGTCTGCGTGTCTGCGAGTCTGCGAGTAATCTATCCAACTCCTCCACATAATCCTTCTTATCCAAAACCACTAGCCCCCCCCCCCTTATCAGCCGGCTTTATTACCACCTCATGATTTTGTTCTAGACTTTTTAAACCTCTCTGCATCGGTGCCACCCACTTCCTCTTTTTTATTTCTAAATTCCTAATGTCCCTCGAGACCACATTCTTGAACGTATCGAGGTGGAAATTAGAGGATATTAGTGGGTTAAATAAGGATTTGTTCCTCAAACTTGTATGTTGTGGCTCCTCATCCGATTGTGGGGGGTTTATTGAAGCTGCAGACTGTATCCCACTATTAAATACGCCCGTGGGCTCCGTCAACGGGGCAATTTCCACTTCAGATTTGTTTAGGAAGAACTTTTTTAGATTAAGCCTTTGCATATATTTTTGAAAATCAACATATGTCGAAAAATTGTCAAGATTTTTAGGAGGTGCGAATTTCAAGCCCAAATTTAGTACCCTTAATTCCTCTGCAGACAACTCTATGGAACTTAGGTTAAATATTCCAGAGCCTAACACCTCCTTACCCTTTTTGTGTTTTGTGCTTTAAAGAGGACTTACACTAATTTACTTATAGCTCTGTGCTTCTAAGACAGTGGTAAGAGTCTATTCTGCCAAGGGGAAGGAGCCCCTTGTTTTGGGTCACAGCTCTTTCCACTAGGGCCATTGGTGCTTCCTGGGCTTTTCAGCATCAGGCCTCGGTGGAACAGGTTTGTAAAGCTGCCACCTGGTCTTCGGTTCATACATTTACCAAATTTTACAAGGTAAGTGTTAGGGCCTCAGCTGACGCTGTATTTGGTCGAAGTTCTTTAGGCAGTAGTGAAAGGAACTACCTGCTGTTCCGTGTTGGGGATCCCGCCCATATTTGGCACTGCTTTTGGATATCCCAATCTTATTGAATAAGGACGGCCTGGAATGGATTTTTTTTGGCCTTTTTTGTCTCCAAGAGATATAGGTATGCCTCCCGGGCGGCTGGTTATACTGCTTTTTAATTAACTGGAATCTAGCAAGTCAGCCGGAAGGATATCAGCCGGGAGGCGGAGCCACACTTTTGTCTTGCAGTCACGCCCCTTTGGGCAGGGAATGACCCAATCGTATTGAATAAGGACGGCCTGGAATGTATTGGAAGAAAAAACAATTCTACAGGTGAGTATCACAGAATTGTGTTTTTAGGGGCCCATAATTGACCTCAACAGTCATGTCCGCACGACCGGATTCAAGATGGAGTTGTTGCGGTCTGTGGCGTTGGCACTTCAACAGGGGGATTATCTGGCCACAATAGACATCAGAGATGCCCATCTCCACATCCAAATCTTCAGGGTGCATTAGAAGTTTTTACGTTTCACACTGAATCCACATCACTTTCAGTTTGTGTCACTTCTGGGTCTCAACCAGAGTGTTCACAAAACTGTTGGCAGCGATCATGGCTATCCTTCAGTGTCAGCAGGTTCACGTAGTAGCCTATTTGGATGACCTCCTTATCATGCTCCCTCCCAGGTGGAGGCAGCCAGGGATGTGCAGCTAATGTTGGAGACTTTGGAGAGGTCTGGTTGGCTGATAAACCACCCCAAATCCTATTCAACACCCAATCGGCAGGGTTGTTTTCTTGGTATGCTCCTGGATACAGTGCATGCCAAGGTTTTCCTACTCAAACTCAAGCTTCAGAGGTTACAGCATAGTTGACCATGTGTGCGAATCTATGACCCAGTGTGCGTTAGTGTATGCAGCTTTTGGGTTGTTGGTGGCCTCCTTCAAAGCAATTCCCATTGCCCAGATCCACATCAGGATCCTGCAGTTTGTGATTCTATCGCATTGGGATCGGTCCTCACTGAACAGGTGGCTCCATTCTCAGTCCCTGAGAAAGGGACACTCCTTCCTCGTGGTCCTGTGATCACCACAGATACCTGTCTGAGAGGAAGGGGAGGGTTTTGGAACCAGCAAGATGGTTCAGGGGCGTTGGGCAGCAGGTGTTACCCGCTTGCCAATCAATGTTCTCGAGCTCTGGACAATCTTTCTGTGTCTATCCCTTTGGTCCAACAATCTGTGTGGCCTCCCGATCAGGATCAGCCGGACAACGTGGCAGCTGTTGCTTATATAAATCACCAGGGAGGCACCCAGGAGCAAGAGAGCATTCTGGGAAGTGGGCAGGATCATCATGAAGGCGGAACATCATGTTCATGCTGTGCACATTCCAGGGCCAGAGAACGTCCAGGCAGACTTCCTCAGCAGGGAGAATGTCAGCCAGGGAGAGTCGTCTCTCCATCCCGAGGTGTTTCACACAATTTGCGACAGGTTAGGGATTCCCCAGGTGGACCTGTTTGCGTCCAGGTGCAACAGGAAGTATCTTGCAAGCCGCTCTTTTAATCATCCTATGTCTGCGGGAGGACTTCTTGACCAAAGTAGTCTCGGCTTTTCATTTGAACAAGGACATCATCTCTCCTTCTTTCTATCCGAATCCTGTGCATTAGAAGGATCGAAGCTTATACTCACTCGATGTAGTGCGTGCTTTAAATTATTATTTAGCAGCCACAACATCCATGCATAGAACAAACGCCTTGTTTGTGCTGCTTAGGGGACCCAAGCCCACCATTAGATGCTGGGTCAGGCAAGCTGTGTCTTAGGCCTATTTGTGAGTTGTAAGGACCTCCATATTAATTTGTCAGCCCACTCCACTAGGGCTTCCGGCACCAGGCTTCAGTGGAAAAAGTGTGCAAAGCTGCTGCTTGGTCATCGGTGCACACCTTTACTTCCTTTTATAAGGTGGATGTCCGAGCATCGGAGGATATAGTGTTCAGAATGAAGGTGCTGCAGGCGTCAGTTCAGCCCCCTTTCAGGGCCTGACTCCCGCAGGCTTTCCTCAGCTGGAGAAGCTGAATGAAATCCCAGACCCACACATGGCGGCATCACTCGCATCCTTTGTGCGGGGCCACGCAAAGCCATTTAGTTGTGCATGTGCCATGGGCTCATTGGATAGGTAAGAAAACCAGGTGAGTGGTGGGGTCTTGCACGGCAGGGCATCCCAGTTCAGGATTCCCCAGGGGAAGATAATCAGACCATTTTGTTACGCTTTAAAACAATAAAAGTGCTAAGGCATTTCAGGTAGATCACTCTGTTTTGTTTTATAGAAGAATGGGCACTTCATACTTTGTTTCAAGCATGTGATGCTCGTTCAAACTTTGGCAAGTAAAAGGTGTGGGCAGTAAAACAAATCAGTGGATAGTGTTTGCCTAAAACCAGATAAAAAGGGAGAAGAGAACTGTCTGTGTTCTTGCAGACTGAATGTCAGGCATCTGGGCCTGATAGACTGTGCCCGGTCTCCCCACCAGGCAGCCTTTATCATGGGGCATGGTTTTTCTTATGGATGCAGCAGACAGGGTGGGACAGCTGGTCAGCTCTACAGTTACTGTAAGGTGGTCAGCAAGTTTTAATTATAGCCACACTGGCTCATCAAAATTGCAGACTGGGGCATATTTGAGATAGGACTAGTAGGCTGACATATCTTACAATACTCGAGAATTTTAGACATCTTTACAGCTTAGACATCTTGTTGCAATTTTTCTTTCAACACCAGAAGGTGTGAATCTTACCTCTATTGGGAGGGTTCCTATAAAAATGAATAAAGGGTCATGGAGGACACATGCAAATGTGTATCACTCCATTAGTCCGCAGTCCCATCGTGTATCACTGGGGGGGCTGTGTGCATAGAAGCTGCAGCTGGGAACAAGTGACATGTTAGTCACACAATCCTTTGCAGCAGTGCGATTTGTACTTGTCTGTCACTCAGATCTGCCATGCAGAGCCCCACCCAGACAGGAAAAGGTGAGATGATTGGAGGTGAAGCAGTGGGCAGAGGTAATCAGAGTTAAGGTAAGCATAGGTGGGCAGAGGTAGGCCAAAGTGCTGGGACCACAACTGCCACAGGTTGTGCATCCCTGTATTAGATTGTTCACAGCTCCTTCCCTTGACCGCACAGTGGCCGCAAACTTTTTTCAGGCTGCAATTTTATCTTGAATTTGTAAATATTGTTTTCATATACAGTACTTACCTACATGAGTCCCTGAGAACCTTTTCTTTTTTTTAATATACAATATTGCTTCCAAATGGTGGTTGCCTGGTTGTACCTGCTGCCCTGGTTCACTGTGTGTTTTCTCACTTCACAAATGGGGAGAATGCGGAGCACAAATTCCTATTTTTGGTGATATAAACACATTATTGTTATTTTAAATTAAACAAATAGGATGTATGTTGATATAAAGGAGTCTGTTTTGTTGCATAAAAAATACAACAAAAATATAACAAGAAAACTTTAAGAGGTTCAATAGGCACAATATGCCAGGTTTCAGAGCTTTAGTTCTCCTAATTGGTAAGTCAACTAACAGGACATTGGAAGACCAAAATTTGTTATAGAAACATAGAAGGTTGATGGCAGAAGGAGACCATAGGGTCCATCTAGTCTGCCCTTATGTGTATACTGTATGTACTCTTTATCTTAGGATAGAAGTGTGCTTATCACAGGCATGTTTAAATTCAGTGACTGTTGATTTTTCAACTACCTCTGCTGGAAGTTTGTTCCAAGCATCTACTACTCTTTCTGTAAAATAATATTTTCTAACATTGCTCCTGATCTTCCCCCCAACTAGCTTCAGGTTGTTCCCCCTTGTTCTATCATTAAGCTTCTTCTTAAAAACACTTCCCTCCTGAACCTTATTGAATCCTTTTACATATTTAAAGGTCTCAATCATGTCCCCCCTCTCCCTTCCTTCCTCCAGACTGTACAAATTAAGTTCTTTAAGTCTCTCCTGAGTCCTTCCACCATTTTCGTTGCTCGCCTTTGGACACGTTCTATTTGAATAATGTCTTTTTGCAGGTAAGGTCTCCAGAACTGCACACAGTATTCTAGCTGTGGCCTTACCAGGGCTCTATACAGCGGCATCACAACCTCCCTCTTCCTACTGGTGATGCCTCGAGCTATGCAGCCGAGCATCCTGCTTGCTTTTCCCACTGCCTGGCTACACTGTCCACTCATCTTGCAGCTATCAGTAATTAGTACCCCTAAATCTCTCTCCTCCGAGGTCCTGGCTAACACAGTGCTGCCCATACGGTACTCAGAGCAGGGATTCCTTCTACCCAAGTGCATGATTTTACATTTAGAGACATTAAACTCTAGTTTCCACAGCTTTGACCATCTATCCAGTAAAGCTAAATCATTTTCCATGTTGCAGACACCTCCAGGAATATCCACCCTATTACTAACCTTTGTATCATCAGCAAACAGACAAACTTTTCCTACCAAGCCTTCTCCTATGTCACTTACAAATATATTAAAAAGAATGGGGCCCAGGACAGAGCCTTGCGGCACACCTTTGTTCAGATTGCACGCCATTTACAACAACGCTCTGATACCGATCCCTCAGCCAACTGGAAATCCACTGAACTATCCAGGGATTGAGTCCTACCTTCAATAACTTATCTATGAGCTCCTTATGTGGTACAGTGTCAAAGGCTTTGCTAAAATCCAGATAGGCGATATCCACAGCACCACCTTCATCTAACACTTTAGTGACATTGTCAAAGAAATCAATAAGATTGGTCTGACATGATCTGCCCTCCTGGGTCCAATAGGTCATTAATTTTTAGATGGGAAATTATATGTTTTTTTAAGAGTGTTTCCATTAATTTGACCACTATAGATGTTAAACTAACTGGCCTGTAATTACTGGCTTCTTCTCTACTCCCCTTTTTATGGATTGGTACGACATTGGCCATTGTCCAATCATCTGGAACCTCACCAGTTGAAAGGGAATGGTTAAGTAAATCAGTCAGAGGGGCTGCAATCACAAACCTAAGTTCCCTTAGAACTCTGGGGTGGATTCCATCTGGACCCATCGCCTTACTTACCTTTAGATGTGCCAGCTCGGATAGGACATCGGCCTCTAGAAACTCCGGAGCTGTGCCCTCCCAGCTGGATGCTGTGCTATGGCCATGCCTGCTACTATCTGAAAATACCGAACAAAAGTAGCTATTCAGATGGTCAGCCACAGCCTTATCTCTGTCAATATATTTATTTTCCCTATTTCTAATTTTTGAGACTGCATTGTTTTTCTTCTTTCTGTCACCAATATATCGGAAAAAGGTTTTGTCTCCCCTCTTCATAGATTTGGCCATTTCTTCCTCCTTTTGCCCTTTAGCAGTGCTTATAATCAGTTTTGCTTCCCTCTGTTTAATTTTATACGCCTCTCTGTCAGCTACACTTCCACTTACTTTATACTTCTTATAGGCAGACTTCTTATCTTTTATGATAGTGCTGACTTCCCTAGTAAACCATAATGGTTTCTTCTTCCTTTTTTTCTTGCTAGTTTGTTTCACATATTGCTTAGTTGCCTTTAAGATGGCCATTTTTAATAGTGACCACTGGGCACTCACTTCAGCTACTCTGTTCCACTCACCTAATTTTCTTTCTACATACGCCATTGCCTTGAAGTTTGTCTTCCTAAAGTCTAGCACTTTGGTTCTGGTGTGTGATTGCACAATGTCTGTTTTTATTCTGAACCATAAGCATTGATGGTCACTGGAACCCAGATTTTCTTCAACCCTGACTTTGGACACCAGATCCCCATTGGTCAGAACTAAGTCCAGAATGTTATCTCCTCTAGTTGGCAATGTCACAAGTTGTTTTAGAGACACTCCATTAAGTGCCTCTAATATAGTCCTGCTCTTGCATGTCGATGCACTTGGGATATTCCAGTCCACATCAGGCATGTTGAAGTCACCTGTAATTACAATGTCCCCCCTTCTCTGCCATTCCACTGATTTCATCTATTATCAAATTATGCATACAGTCCAAAGCACCTCAAGCTTGCTGGCTATTCCTTGCTGTGATGGCTGATGTGATCTAGGACTAAAAATAGGAATTAGTTTTGTTTTGCGGTATTGTGTATTACTAACTACTTGACCTAACTGACTCTTCTTAATGTTTCTGAAACTAAGGGAACTGCTGTAATGCAAAAAAGCAGTTGGAAAAGAAAGGTAGTGGCCATTTTGGAGCTTCCTCTCCCAACACCTCAGCCATGCTGCTGTCTGGATTCAATTGACATAACTGATAATAATGCACAGTAACAGGAAGTCCAGCAGCACTTTCTATTTGTAGGTGACCTGCATATGCATGATCCGCCATTTTGTTTCTAAAATTTACCATAGCAGGAGTTCAGGAGTTAGAAAAAAGCAAATTAATGTTTATATGCAGCAATCTAAATTGCCCTGCAGAGGGATGCATATGAGCACTATTTCTTTATAGTCATTTTTTACCGTTGGTCCGCTTTAAAATGATTATCTGAAGTTTAGTACTTTATTGATAAAGCTATATATTCATGGTCTAGTAGTGACTACATTTTTTTAGTGAATTTCACCATTTTCTTTTTATAGGATTTGTTAAATTTTGATGACCCTTTAAACATCGAAGCAGCTGAACATCATTTGAGAGATAAGGTAAAAAAAGGCAGTATATATTACTACTGGTCTAATTAAATGGTTTGGTCTATATTTCACCAGGTGGCAGAAAATTTTACATTTTTGCATTTTTCAGCAACTTCAAATTAGTCAGGTGAATGATACATGAGGCTTGTTCACCTCTATTACATTTTTGAATAATGGACATTTTAGTGGGTAAAAAATGTAAAGAAACTAAAAAATATTTATATACCTGCTTCTCACTTTAGGCTAGTGCACTCTCATTGGCATGCTGCACCTATGCATAATAGACAGAAAAATATCTGCTGCAGTTTCACAAGAAGGCATCCTTGGGACTGATTCTGAGTCCGGTGAGAATTCTCACTCCTTTTTTAAGAGGGAAAGCTGCAGTTTGCTTTCATTGTCTACCAGGTGTACATTTTCACCTGACGCTGAATGTAGATGAGACGCAGTGAGCTTTTAACAGTATCAAAAAACCTGTGAAAAAATCAGATCAGGTTCTATAGGAAAGATACAAACTGTGTAGATACACTATTTGGCCCAGATGGACCTTTCATACCAAATCAGTATTTACAGTATGAGCTCAATGCGGAGATCAAAAAGCCAACCTGTCTTATATGACATTGTTAGTAATTGGTTTTACATAGATAAGATAGCTGACCACTATGGAGGCAGAACAAGTCCCTTAAGTATCGGGTGCCACAGTGCACCCTTCTAATGGAGAGGGGAAGCGTCTGGAAGGCAAAGCTTAGCTATGCACCTTTAAGGTGAAAAGAGCGGGTCATCGCCGCTGCCTCTCCGTGCAGAAAAATGACCTGGTCCCAGGAGAGGAGATGATGTCTCGGTCTCCCTTAACAAAGATGGCAGATCCACCATCATGCTGAGGTCGACGCGCGGGTCATGCGCACCTAACCTACACATCTAGCTGCAAGTGAATGTTGGAAAGTCACACTGTAAGATGACGCCGCAGGATCATGAAAGTCATGTTGCTGTATTCAGATGATAATTGCTGCAGCTTCGACGATACAAGAGCTTTTCGCCTTCTTTTTTCTTTACACAGGAGACCGTTTTTCACTTTTGAAACTATATGGAGGGAAAAGATAAAATAATTGACAAAGTGATTGTTATCTATTATAAAGTTTTCTGTATATACACAGCCTACAGCCGAGTCTCCATGAGCAGCCTAGCCGAGTAAAAGTATAATATACTTAAAATCACCCCAGTGCCCTGTGAATTAAAAGCAGGAAGACTTCCTGTAAGGGCCTATGCCTTACATTTCTTAGTGATATTATTTTTATAGATTCATGGCCTATCTAAACATTCCATCTAACCTTACAAGAGGACTGTGTCATCCGCGGGTTTGGTTTGGGTATTTTCCCTTTCTGAAAGTCTGCATAGGCCAGTTTGTCTCTGATATTTTCTGATCTCTTGTGGGCAAAGATGGACGGGATGTAAAGATACTTGTAGCCTGAGGTCACAATGTCCTGTACTACCTGTCCATGTGATGTACTTGAATTTGTCAGGTTCAAGAGGATATGGTCACCTTTCTTCTTATGTTTAAACCGCAACAGTTCATGCCTTTCTAAATTAAGTGCTCTAGTTTTGATTAGATGCCAGTTATAGCCACATTCTGTGAACGCTTTTCCCATTTGAGTTGCCCAGACATAAAAGATGTCACTTGTATTGGCTTTCAATTGGTTTTTGGAAGATATCAGTGTAAATGTTACCTTGCTTTATCTGAACTGCTACATCCAAGAAATGGATAGATGACCAACTGTAGCCAAGTGAAAATGTTTAAGGAAGGGTGAAGCTTATTGAGCTGTCATTGGAATTCCGCTAGGGAGGTTTCACTGCCCTGTCAGACAAGAAAAATATTGTCTATATAACAATGCTAACTCCAATGAGTCATGTAGGATGTCATAGTGTACACTAAGGTCTCCTTGAACTTGGCCATAAAACTATTTGCATAATTAGGGGCCAAGTTAGACCCCATAGCAGTCTTCTTTAACTGTAGATAAAATTGATTATCGAACAGGAAATAATTCCTGTATAGGATGATGGTTAGAAAAATGGTAAAAAAATGTAAAACAAAACATTGGCGGCTTCCCTAGCATCTCTGGACTAAGGCGTACTCCTGTGCTCACCCCTTCAGATAGGCAGTGGGCAGGATCACTCGCATGACCAGAGGGAACTTAAGATGCGACCACACTAGTCTCAGATTGCCAATTTTAAACAGAGCTGCATTGCTGTTCATTAAAATGCACAACATACAGCGCATGTGCCTTTGTGTGGACTAGGGGAGTTTCCCACAACAAGACAAGTTACAAAACCCAGAATAGTGAAAATCCTGGGTTTTCTTCCACTTTAAGGGTAAGTACAGCCACAGCTGGAAATGCCTACCACCAGCCCCATGCCTGCTGCTAAGCTCTATTCGGGTATTAAAAATATTAAACATTTACCTTTAGGTCGGCCAATTCCCTGCCAAGAGAGGCACCAACCCCTTCAAAGATTCCATCCCAGTACAATGACTATAGGCGGCGATATTGGCTAATTTGGCTTTGCAGGACTGGTGGGTTTTGGCCCGCTTCAAGTTCACAAGGATCTATATTGCTGTGGCTGCAGTTGCAGAACAGGCTGATTATTACTGCAGTTAAAATAAAAATTGTATTGTAAAGTAAATTCTATACATTCTTTTGAAGCATTTGCTAACAATTGTATATGCTTGATATGCTTGGATTTAGCCCTTCTGCTGTACTTTCCCTTCTGCAAATGCTGCTGGCTAATTAGATATTCCTTAATGAACTGTATCTTTTAATTCATAAATTTTGTATAGCAACAATGTATTCATTTTCCGTACTTACAGAGGATAAAATATCAAGAGTGTTACAGATAATTGTAAATCCCTCATCCATAACACTACTCCAGCGCATCCTTTAAAGGTTTTAACCTGAAAAGCAAGCAGGTGATTTATAAGTCAGATGAGAAAGTGGTGTTATAATAGAAATGCCATTCTGGTTATTTAATGTGTCTCTGTTTATTCACCTGTCTGGCCTTGGTTTGACATGAACTTTTCTGAAGCGTTTGAACAAGCCATGTTGTACTATTAAAGCCTCTATGTCTGTGCATATTCTCAGCTGTGTGGTGTGTATGCGCGCAAGTTCTTCCTCCCTGCGCATAGTATGCACGGGTGGGCTCCATCAGTCTGGATGCCCCCCCGACCTTGATACTGTCACAATGCAGCCCCACACCCATTTTGTAGTAGGAAAAACGGCTTTTCCCTAGTCCCTATACACAGATTTTAGCTAAAATCCGTGCTCTAAGGCTAGATGAAGGATGGCTATTGCAATGCTTCAGATGCGCTGATATGATCAAGCAGCAGCTGGTTAAAACCAGCCATTAGTATGGATGAGCATTACAATTGCGTCCTTAAAGTGCCACTGCAGGCTAAAGGTAATTGTTGGCACTAAACTGTTTTAAAGAACTGATTAAAGAAGTAATGAGCGAGATATTCAGGTTTACAGGTTCAGCGTATGATTTTTCTCCCGAAAAAAATGGGCATGGCCCTTGGATCTGTGATGCTGCATAATCAGCTCTCTGCGCAGTGTGCTGAATCTGGGGGAGGGGCAGCAGGAGGAGGGAGGGACTGATAATCCAGTCCGGCTCTGCTGAGTTGATTGGGGGATAGGATGAAAAAAAGGTCATTAACTGAACCTGTAAAACCTGATATCTCAGCCATTTCTGCTTCAATTTAAAAATGGAAAACAGTTTAGGACAGTGTCAAATGTAGTGGGACGCAATGGTGTAACAATTACCTTTGCATGCAGTATCACTTTAAATCGATAGTGCAGGCAAAACAAAACAAATCAATGTGCTTTTCAAATCCCCCTGCAGCTGCTCCATCATACATTTTAAAAAAAGATCTATATTCCTAGTATGTCATACCCCCCACTTCCCGATATTCATGACACTTGGGAACCCGGCCTGTAGAGGGCGATCTTGCAGAGATGACATGGAAAAAAGGAGCCCCTCCTGGTCCATAAGTACTGGGTTCCTCCCACTATTCCTCAGTCTTTTCGTCTCTGCAGTCGGCGAAGCATTCAGAAGATGCAGGTAGCCGGGTTTTCCCCGGCCCTTTTTTTCTCTATTTCTGTCTGAAACTCTTTAAACCTGTTTGGTTATATTGTATGCCTCCCAGCCCTGGCTGTGTGGTTCAGGCAAAGGTAGATACATACACCTTCTGGTGTATACAGGAGTATTACTCCTCCGTGAGACCTAAATGTGGGTAGGCGGCTTCTGGGTTGGTGTTCCCGGCATGGGATGCCCCTGTCCCTTTATAATCCCCTTGTGCCTTATGGGTGGTTTTCTATCCCCTCCCCTTAGTTCTCCTTTAACCCTGCTGGGTAAAAAGGAGGGGGGAAGGGGGGGGGCGTTACCCGGGCTTATTTGTCACCATGCACACAAAAAAAAAAAAAAAGATATATAAAATGAGTCTTTATTTCTTATTTTTATTATGTATGTTTTACTATACTATTTAATAGGAAATGTTTTATTTAGATTGTCCTATCTCTGCATAGGCAGCATTTTTTGCTTACCTATTAAAGCTCTTTGTTTTCTGGCTGTGTTCAGATTTGAATTTTCCCTCCATTTTTGGCCATGTGATCCTGGAAGTGGGCGGGGCTTAGGCATGCTTTTATTCAGAGAGCACCTGGTATGCTCTGTTTGACTTCCTGTTTCCTGCTTCCCTGTGGCCTTACCTCATGATGTGAGCTTATTGCATGGGCTGTGAGTACCCTTCAGCTTGGCTGAAGGGAGTTTTTTTTCTGTCTTATTTTTTTTTTATTGTGTGCATTTGGTGACTGTTTTTTTGTTTTCTCTGTAGGTAGAAACTCCTTATTTAAAAAGGGGGTTCTCCTGGTCCTTATATAATAAGGAAAAAGCCCTTAAGCCTTATTTGGGGGTCCATTTATGTTTCAATCCTCCCACTTGGGACTATTTAAAGGGGCATCCCGGGTAGCAATTGCGTAAATCCCATATATACTTGGCGACTATAATCAGTTATAGTATAATACTAAACACCACATGGAGGCATCCCAGGATAACGGACATGCAATTCCCTCTGCACAGACTCGGCAGTGTTTTGGATGTGGGGTATCCCTTGTTGGGAATAACGCAATTCTTTGCGTCCCTTGTGCACAATTAACTATTATGCAGCAAACTGACGCCCAGGCTTCAGGGCCTGCGGCTAATGCCTCATCTCCTACTCCGCCATGTCTTGTCCATACCCCCAATGATATTGTCATGGGTGGTGAGTCGCATGCTGATTTATGTGCCAGATTGGCTCATCTTGAAAGATTAATGTCTACTTCTGTGCCTAAGAAGGCCTCAGCTAAAAGAAAGCACTTGACTCATGCCGCTCCAGCAAGGGAGTCAGACAATTGTGAATTGCTTGATTGGTCTGATCCTTCTCAGTTAGAAGAAGGAGAATTATTATGAGGAATCAGATGTTTCTGATGAACAGCAATTTGTTGGTACTGAGATTGAGCAGGGTGAAGCAAGTGTTGTGGATACCCCAAAAGCTCTTGCTCAGTTATTTGAGGTTTTGGTTATTACTCCTCCTGAAGTTGTCCCTCCTCAAAAAGGGGAATTCTTTGGAGTCTCTAAACCTCGGTTAGAATTTCCAAATCAAAAGCATTTTGATGAAATTATTCTTAAAGAATGGGAGAAGCCTGCACGGCTTCCTGGCATTCCCTTGGGCTGGGACAAGAAAGATCCCTTCCCAGCTGATACTGTTAAGCGTTGGTCATCACCACCTGTGCCCACCGCTCTGGGCATGTGTACACTCACTGCACGGATCGGTTAAATGCGGAGGACAAATTCCTATGTGTGCGCAAGCATACAATGGCCATCTATGCATTAATATTTAATTAATTTATAGAGAGACTGGATTTTTAAAAGATACTCTGCTCATGGGTGGATGCCCCTGTGCTTAATTTATCCAATTCTTCTGTGTTGCATTCTCCTGACTCCACTACACTTAAAGATGGAGAGGATAAGCATATTGATCAAATGGCGTGCCACGCTTTTTCCAGTGTGGGCTCGGCCTTGCTGCCTGTTGGTGCTTCGGCACTCATGACAGTGGCTATTAGGTCTGTTGTGAGAGACCTAATGAATTACTCAGGGCTTGATCCGGCCTCTGATGAGTACGCCGCTCTTAAGCGATGTGAGATGTTTGCATCTTTTGTACTTTCTGCCTTAGATGATACTCTGCTCATGTGCAGCAGAACCTCTGCCTTGTTAGTCGCCATCCGGCGGTCAGTATGGTTGCGGCAGTGGGCAGCTGATATTGTAGCCAAGTAATCG